>CAOLHI010000135.1:0-600000 GCA_948474755.1 Ctenosaura bakeri
CCAAGCAGAAGCTTTCACAAACACATGCCTTGTTCCATGAGCAATATGATGTCCACACAGAGCTCCTATACAACTTAGATTAAACATTCACATCAAGGGGAACAGTTTTCCTGGCTGTGGCACCTCAGATATAGATTTCCATCCCTTGGAAGTCCAGCTGATACCAACTCTGATTTTCTTCTGGCACTAAGTCAAAACATTGGCCAAAATCCTGCTTTGTAATCTTAACTGCAATGATGATGTCATCATAGTTATGGATAACGATGCCTCTAACCCAGATTAACATCACAGCCTGGTAGTGCTCAACCAAAGCATTTCTGAAGTGTGAGACATCTGAGCACTGGGAAATGACATCCATAGTGCACTCCCAGTCATAGCGGGCCCTGAGAACAGGTAGCTGGAGATATCCCTTGGATATCTTGGATATCCATCCACCTTGATCTGCAGTGCCTCACAAATGCTTCAGCTGGGGTGTTGCCAGGCTGTGAAGGTAGATTTTGGAGGGTCATGATTGATAATTCATGTCTGTTAATTGGAATCTCCATCAGTAAAGCTACTGTAAGTTCATCTTATGATCTTGGAATCTTACAATATCATACCAGCAAGGATGTTAGCTCTGGCTTTTTATTAAAACCTTTGGAGCCTAAGCTACTTTTGAATGTACACGTACAGAATTTCAAAGTGTTTTAGTCTTTTAAACTGTTCTAATTTGTTGATTGGTTTAATACATTTTATCTTGTTTATTTTATGCTTTTAACCTGAAATTATTTTAAACTGTTTACAATGTTTTATTTCTGCAGAACCTTGAGATCACATGATAAAAAGGAAGGATGTAAATATTTTAATAAATAGTCTCAATTATGAGAGGTGATTGCTGAATGAGTACCCATTGTGTTGTGGCATTTTCTTATCTATGGGAATGAATGAAGAAACAGTGGAGAATGTATTCAGAAAAGAGGAAGAAACTCCACCATAAAGAAATGGCACAGTAGTTATGTTACACATGCAAAATTCTAAGATCAGCCACTCTTTTCTCTTTTTTTGCAGAGAACTTTGGAAAATTCTGCAAGTTATAAGATATTCGACAAGATAACTGACGTAGTAAGAAGCAATTTCATATTCTGCCTGCTTGTACTAGAGGATTTTAGACTAAAGAACATACTAGGTAGGGTCATCATCAGTTGACCTGAAGACACACAAGACAAGCTATATACAACCAAAAGATTCTAGCATGCAACAAGCAAGTTACTCCAAAGATTCGAACTACCAGGAAATTTTGACTAAATATGAGGAAGAACTTCCTGATGTCAAGAGTTGTTCAACAGTGGAATAGGCTTCCTCACAGGGTGGTAGACTCTCCTTTGCTGCTGTTTTTTTAAAGTAGAGCATGGATAGCCAACTCTCAGGGATATATTAGCTATGGATTCCTGGAAGGGGTTGGTCCAGCTGTCTCTTTGGGCCCCTTCCAGTTCTTTTGTAATTCTATAAAATTTTAACAAGGGCTTCCCATTTTATTTCTGTTGGAAAGTGCTTCCTGATGCATAGACAAGAAGGACTTTGTCATTTTTTCTGAGCATATAAGACTACGGCCCTTTCTGCAGCTTACCTGGAGCCATCATTTTCCAGTCCCAGCACTTCTGCAGGTTGGGAGTATGTCCCTAGCACTCTTCTCCACACTGGAGTGGTTCCCTGCAGAAGGGAGCATGATGGACACATCTCTCCCTTCTGCAGCACAGCTGGGCACTTTCCTAGGCTGTGATGGGGCAGGAAGCACCTCCCTTATACTTCCGGGCCTTCTGCAGAGCAGGTAAGTACAGGAAGGTCATGAAATCACGAGTTATTGATGGGGAAAACCATCAATGATTTAATCCATGATCGTGCCAACTGATGACGGGAGAAGGATGGGACTGTGACAACATCATGCAAAAGTGTCATTGCAGTCCTGCTCCTCTTCCATTTCCATGCTGGGATGCCAGCCTCAAGTGGAAAGGGCCTATGGTGGGGGATGATTTAATAAAGAAGCCCAATGGCTATGTGTTTCTTTCAGGCCCTTTCCGCACTTAGGAAAGGAACTGTGCAAAAACGGGAGTCACTGGACTTCTTCAGTATCCGGGCGAGTCCATCGGGACGAGGAGCAGTGCGAGCTCATCGCTCCACACTGTTCCGGTGTCCAAAATGGTGGCTTCCGGTTGGTGGAGGCTCTCCACCAATCAGAGAAGCTCGCCAGCCTAAAGCCTGCCCCCGGCAGATCTGCAGGCACGCACTAGTGCGCGCCTGCAAATCTGCACCGGAGCGTGGCGACGGAGTGACATGGGGTTGAGCACTCCGTGCTTAAAAGAGGTTTTTAAAAAGCACACTGGGTGAAAAGTTCTGGTCACTTCAGAGCAGACTGAGGTGAGGAACTACAAAAAGTAGTCTGCCCCAGTCCACTCCATGGTGCAGAAGACCTCCGTCGGAGGTCGCTTTGCACTGTTTTAATAGGCCAGTGCGGAAAGGGCCCAAGTCCTCTAAATGTAAACTCTCTCTTTTTTTCCCCTTGATAACCATAAGTATAACAATGCTACAGCTGAAGGAAAATCATACAGAATTGCTTCCATATGGTGAACAGGGATAGAACTCATCACTAATTTTGTTCTCAAAGGAGGCAACAAATAATTTTAGCATTTTTTTTCCTGCTGTGAAAAAGTCTCTGAAAATTCTGCAGCTTTGAAGACTTTTGCTGGCAGGGGCTCTTGGTGTGCGTGCTTCATACATGGAATTTTTTCACAGAAAACAGCTTTTCAGAAAAATGCTGTATTCTCTGTACAAATACCATGTGCAAATTTTGTGCAGAAAAAGCCCAACCTGTGCAGGTATTCTTCAGTCCAGTTTTCTTCAACAGGGTTCCTCAGTACTTAAGGTGCATGCTTTGTGACCATTTTTTGAATATTCTTTCCATTCCTAATTGTGTTCATTTTTCCTGGAGATTAAAAGAAACAAATCAGTCCTGTGACTTTTGATCCCCTGGCCACATAGCAAAACTATCAGATTCAGGGGAGGTTTTGTTGCTGTTTCTGCAGCAGCTTGACTAACTCATTCATCCGTGTTATCTTGACAAGTAATAAGGAACATTTAGAATCTAGAATCTCACTGTCTTCATAATTAACTTATTTTTTTCCTCACCTGGCAGGGTAAATCTCTAGAGATACCAAACAGCATTTGCAAAACAACAAACATATTAAAACAGCTCCAAAGAAAATAAAACAAATGGGGGGTTGGCGGTAGGAAATGAAATACTAAAACAAATTCCAGCTAATAGGCAGCAATAAAACAGGAATCCTACTCTGGATGGGCTTTTTATTGTAGAATTTGCACAGGCATAAACCTACAATGCAACCTTTCTGGGATTATCACCAGCACAGTATTAAACAATGGTTCAGACCCACCATTTCCCCTTCCTCCAATATAAGTACTCCATTCATGGGAGATGGTTCCACATTTTCAAGGATCCTGCATCCTGACACACCACAGCTCACTTCATTCAGCAAAGCCCTAAGGTTCTGGTATAATTTTTGGAGGGCTGAAGACACTGCTAAGGAGATGGCTAAGGAAATGGCTAAGGAAATTCCTTTTTGCAAGCCCAGCAAAATGGATCTAAATCTGCATCCAGCCCAATGGCCAGGATCCTCAAATTGGTGGAGCATGCAGCTTTAGAGATCCAAGCAGGAGAGTGACAGAGCTCTTTTAATGCACAAATTGCCATGAGTCCATTCAATGGAATCCTCAGATTGTAGTTTGATGAGGTCCTTAGACTTCAGTCCCAGAGAGATCTAGCTGTAGATCAAGGAAGTGCACTACAGAAATTTAAGGACCAGAAAAACTCAAAGTCCCAGGATTCCATAGTATGTTGCTATTATTAGATCAGTTGGACTATAGTTGACGAATTCCCCAGTCATCTAGCTGGGGGGTTCTGGGAGCTATTACAAAGCACTTCTCAAGGATTCATACCCTCCAACTGCCCCAGTTTGTCCGTCCCAATTAGTCTTCTATCATCCTACTTTTTCAGCTGATTTTAAAACATCCAAGTTTCTTTCCCTGGTCCCATGTTCCCCCTTTGTCCTCAGCTTATTTTAGTTGCTACAGACTAAGTTCAGAGTACAGGTATATCTCAGTTAACAAAGTAACAAATCTCGGGGTACCTGGAGAGATAGACTGGCCTCTTCTCTTCTTTCAGTTTTGCTGTTTTGCTGTTCACACATGTTCACACATGTTCACATAAGCTCATTAAGGGATTCTGGTAGCAGATTTTTTTTTTTTTTTCCTTGCTTGTTGCAGGATGGCGCGCACACTACAGAAGAACTAGATGCATCTTTCTCAGCTCAAACTTTATTGTAGTGACTAGTGCAGACACGCTGCAGAAACCTGACACCAAAAGTCTGTTTGTCCATCTCTCTTTCTTCATCCTCTCAGTTCTGATGCTGCTAAAAAACTTCCAGCTAGACAAAGGGCTAGGAAGAAAGGGGGTCTGGACAGGCATAAAGCAACTTTGCAAAAAGGAGCTTCTTTGTTAGAGGCTTTGACAATGTGGTTTTGTCTGTACAGTTAATTGAGCCAGGGAAGAGGAGAAGAGGGCTGGTGTGTTGCCCATTGTTAATAAGCTGTACACCCCCACACTTTGATATGGTTTAATTAACAAAATATATACTTAACTGGTCACTACTCTGCCACTCTGATTCCCAATTGTGTACTGTCCTTGGACTTCCAGTCTAAGCCACATCGCCATTCACTTCTCTACTTGGAATGGTAAATATCACCCACTTCACCCTGAAAATCTCACTATCCAAAACTTTCCTCTCTTTTCACAGTTAGCCTTCTATGGTTGGATATAATGGGTGTGATTGTAGTTCCTTCAATAAAACAAGTATGCTTACTTTTGGATCTCCAGCTGGTTCTTCTTTGCACTACTACCAGTAGACATAGGTGTAAAAGATCTCATAAGGTTATCCCATGCTCGCAGTCTTCCTCTGAGATAATATTCCCTACTTTTTCATGGAGGCACTGCCATCACAGGTGGACCCCGAAATCACCCGTGTTTTTAGGGTAACACCATTTCAGTAGGCTCAGGCAAAAGCAAATTGCTGCAGCCTCTCCTAGCTTGTGTGTTTTTCTCACTAATAACATTTGCCATTTTGACTACACTCTAATGTTTCTTTGCCACCTGTGTCCTGGTTTTCACTTGTGAAATGTTGGAAGGTGTGCGAATGCCAAGTTGGGGAAGCGTTACCCACACAGAAACTGCTCTCAGCTTCTCCTTTGTTACCATATTAACTTGATAGCACATTTGCAAAGACGGTAAAGAATGTGCATATTGCAGTGTTACAGGAGTGATTAACGATTGTTAGTTTCAAGTCAGCAGGCATCTGTTCCTCATTTTTAAAGAAATCAGTAACAGCTTGGTATTAATAGAGTGCAGTGCCAATTTAAAAATGCTGGAACGCAATGCATCAGGTGCCTATGAAAGGAGCTCAGGATAAACATCAATATAATGCTAGTAAACAAAACAAAAGTTAGGGGGAAAAACAAACAAAAAAACTTGCACTGAATTGTTCAAATATTGAAAAAAACTTTGAAGACCCAGAATTATAAAGATGGATATTGCCAACACAAAATCAAATAAGGAGCGGTTTTATTGTAAGTTGTAGAAGTGTCAGCATATTAATATGGTACAGTGAGAATAATATGACTTCTGCAGCATATTGAATTCCAGCAGAAGCGCATAAAAACTAATGCCATTTAAAAAAAAAAAAAAAAAAGGTAGTCTGTAAAACTAACACAAGAATCTGATCTGGATCCTCTTGGTAGTTTCAACTGGAGTGAATTTATTTAATCAATTGTTGAATGTGAGTCAACACTTATATAAATTTCATTTATTAAATTGATTTATTCTAATTGGGACTCCTGTGGGATCCAAACCTTCCTATTGTTTTAGGCCATTTCTGTACTACAGTGTTATAGTGCTATTATTCCACTTTCAACACTCCGTGGAATTCTGGACTTTGTAGTTTACTGAGGCCAAAGAGCTCTCTGGCTGAGAATTCTAAATGCCTGTCCCTAAACTGAAAATCCCGGGATTCCATAGGATGTTGAAAGTGCAACAATAGCACTATAACAGTGTAGAGCGGAAATGACCTTAGTCTCTAGTGAGTAATTCTTACATTTAGGAGTCATTTTCAAAGGCTGAATATAGTGGAAAACACATAACACATCCTACATCTCAGTAAGGGTCAGATTGGTGGCTCCAGTTTCACATCTCAGTTGGTCAATGAAGTTCATTCAATGATCTAATACTAGCCACCATCTCTCAGCACCAACCATCTTCTTTGGGGATTGGGAGGGAAGGAAGCTAATGGGAAAAATTCATTTTATTCACCCTTAGCTCCCCAGAAAATGAACAAGACATAGTGAACAAAATGAATAAACATGTTTCATGTGTGCCATTTTTATCTCCTAGGTACTGTTTCCTCGAACTTGGTATTTTGAAGGTCAAATACCGTCTTTCAAGACTGGGGAGAATTCTTCTGCAGCCTTGTTTGCTGACTTGTAGGGGAGGGAAAAAGACCATACAGACTCCATCAAAATCTAGTATAGAAAATGTTCCCCTTGTATTTCTGATATTTTCTGAAGTAAGTTAAATAGGAGTTACAGTGCACCCTCTTCTGGCACAAACTTGGCATGCATGAATGCAGGATTGCGCAAAACATCGTATCCCTTATAGTCAATGGATGAGATGGTACCTGCCCATTCTGCAACGGATGCATCCTTTGACTACAATGGGACACAATGCTCATCTTTTTTGTTTGCGTGGGGTTTTCTGGAACAGAACCTCCACATATACAGTGGGAACACTGTATTTACACTTTCTGGCCCTTGCACTGGTCCTACTTGAAGTGATCTAAATATGAATACTAGGATACTTCTCTGAGGCTGCAGACCAAGAACTACTTCATAGAAAGTATTCTGCGTTGAATTCAATGAGATTTTTTTTCCAGTCAAAAATGTCTGGTATTGGATTGTGAATTTCTCACCTCCCTTGCATCTATTTCCTTCCACAGTCAAATGGAGTACAGTTCCTGAATATGTTGTGCACTGCACTTTGCAACACTGTTATCGTCTGGTATCAATTTAGTACTCATTAGTCATATGTTTGGTTGTACAATCTAAGGATGGAATGGGACTACATCAGTTTCCTAACTGGGGCTGAATTCAGAGTTCTTCACCCTTTGAGAAACTGGTACAGGAAATAAAAAATGATACATCAAAAGTTTCCACAACTTAGGATAACTTTTTGTTGTCGCTCCTGATACAACCTAAACTGCACACTTTTTGAAAACTGCAGAGGAAGTTGAGAATCTGCACAACTTTGCTGTAAAATCCTCTTCTTGCACTGTCTTTGCTGGTACTATTGAACTATGTGTCCCTATTTGGGAGAAAGGTGAGATAATAAATAAATAAGTTAAGTTTGGCCCTCAGTGTTTAAGATGTGAGCCACTGGGGATTTCAGCAAACAAGAGGCTGGTCCATCCAGCGTGCTCTTAAGGGCTGTTAGGGAATTTCTGATAACTTAGAAGTAAGTTACTAAAATATGCCTGTTTTATGATTTTGGAGAGCAATGAAGAGCAGAAAGGAAAGACTCGGCGGAATTCCTGACAATAAAAACCACACAGCAAGGAAAACAGGTTTGCCCAAAAGGGAAAAAATGTTAGAAAATGCTGTTCAGCCTCCATTCCTGCTCACCCATAAATTTGTTGTAAAGAGAAGCAGGGCACATCTGGAGAAGAGAAAGTGAAGCTTGTAATTAAATTTGACAGGAGGCAAAATTCAAAATGTTATTTATACCCTGATGAAGAAATGCTTAAACGAGCTCCATCAGGTACCAGAAGGAGAAGATAGAAAACTGAAAATTGTTAAAAGTTAGCAAGCAGGATTTTATGTGTGAAGCAACAAGGGCAAAGCATGTTTAATGGAATCTGCCTGCATTCAGTTCTTATTACTTTCATCCTCTTCTAGGAATGATCCAATATTCAGCTGTGTCCACTTTTCAAAGCAAAACCACCCAGTTCATATATGCACTCGATAAACACACACACATTAGATTAATGTGTGGGTTCCAAGCACAGTTCTCTTCCAGATTTTGCACTTCTCTAAATTCTGTGATAAACCTCTCGGCTTCAAAATGCAACACCAAGAAGGAAGTAAAGTGCATTTTTAAAGGATAAAATAAGGACTGTAATTCAATAAGGTAGTTAAAGGGGCATAACCTGGTGAATATATATGCCATGACTTTGTGTGTAGTGGTATATGGAATTCCTTCTCAAGGAATGTCAGGCTGGGTCCTTTCATCTTAAACTTCCAGCAGGTAGTTATATTGTACGGCTTCCTCTTCTTAAAACCAAGAAAAGCACTTCGAAGTCTTCTAACTCCCTATGGTTTTTAAACCTCTTTGTAGAGCAGTTTGTTTAGTCTTTGACCCGTTCTGCACTGGATGTATAGCGTATGATTCCACTTTCAGCATCCTATGGAATCCTGGGGTTTGCAGTTTTGGGAGGGGCCATCTGGCCCCTCCTGAAGCTGCAAACCCCAGGATTCCATAGGATTTTGAAAGTGGAATCAAAGCGCTATAACCGTCCAGAGCAGAAATGGACTTTGTTTGAATGGTTTTATCTCCTTATATTTAATGTTTTAAGTAGTTTTATGCGTTGAGTTTTACCTCAGGAGCTCTTGTAGACTGAAGGGAACTAAATAATGGGTTTTTTTCGTGGAGATTTTATGGAGATTTTTTTTTTTAAAAAAAATGCAGATTAAAGAGGAAAGAAGGCAGCGAATATAGGGTAAAAAACACCTTTGAAACAAAGGTAGTTTAGGAAAGGCTTAACCGTCCACTCCTAAAAGCTCTTTCCTGCTATCCCTTCCCACTGCTTGGCTCCTCTCAATCTAAAAATTTAGTTTTTAAATCCAGTTGCAAGTTCCACCTAGAGTAGCTGACCCAATTGAAACAATTGAAGGGTAAATCAACACTGAAGTAAGTCTTTTGGATTGAATAGGTCGGCTTTAGTTAGGACTTGTGTGCCTTCAAGCTGCTTCCAACTTTTGGTGGACCTAAGATGGACCTCAGAGTCAGCATGTTGTAGTGGTTTGAACATTGGACTGGAAACCAGGGCCCTTTTCGCATGGGCTTTCTGTCGCGCGACAGCCCCGTGAGCCTCGCGGAGCGTCGCTCTGCACGATGCACTCCCACTTCCGCCATGCTCACGGGGCTGCAGCGGCGCGATCGCGGGTTTTTTGATTTTCGCCTCAAAGCGAAAATCACCCACGCTCGCGCAACGCTCCCGGCGCCCACGCGTACTTACCTCCTGTGCAGAGCGTCGGGGAGGCGGCCAGGTCGCGCTTCCTTCCCTCCGCCCCTGCGGAAGGAAGGGGCGGGGCGCTAGCACGACGGACGTGACAGCCTCCTGCTTCACCCGGGGGCAGCTTGCGCGAGGCTGCCGCTTCCCCCCTTGTTCCTTCCCCTGCGGAAGGAACGAGGGGGAAGCGGCACCCTCCCGAAGGAGCCTTCTCGTGCGAGCCACCCTCCCCTGCTCGCGCGAGAAGCCTCAATGCGAAAAGGGCCCAGGGTTCAATTCCCCACTTGGCCATTGAAACTCACCAGCTGACCTTAGGCACATCACATAGGCCATTTCCACACTACACTGTTATAGCGCTATTATTCCACTTTCAACATCCCGTGGAATTCTGGGGTTTGTAGTTCACTGACGCCCAAGAACTCTCTGGCTGAGAATTCTAAACTGCCCCTCCCTCAACTGCAAACCCCAGGATGCCATAGGATGTTGAAAGTGGAATAATAGCGCTATAACAGTGTAGTGCAGAAACTGCCATACTCTCAGCCACAGAAAACCCCATGATAGGTTTGCCTTAGGAGTGCCATAAGTGGTAAACAAAAACAAGAACAAGATGAACCTACCATGAAGTCTTTTTGATAAGATTGGTTCAGAGGGGTTTTGCCTGTTTAATGTCTTTTTAATTGCTGTAAACTTGCTTTGAGTCCCAACCTGGGGGAAAAGCAGGGTATAAATAAAGGAGGTGATGATGATGATGATGATGATGATGATGATGATGATGATGATGAAAAATTCCTCTGGTGCCGAGAGAGGATGATTTGCTCAAGATCACCAAGTAGATTTCCATGAGCAGGTGAGGATTCAAACTTGGCTCTTCTGGAGTCTGAGACCAGTTCCACACTACATTGTTATAGTGCTATTATTCCACCTTCAACATCCTGTGGAATTCTGGGGCTTGTACTTTATGGAGGGGTCTTTAGAATTCTCAGCCAGAGAGAAGCTCCAGAATTCCACAGAATGTTGAAAGTGGAATATTAGCACTCTAACAGTGTAGTGCGGAAATGGTACAAGCACTCAAACCACTTCACCGTGATTACTCTCCTAGTTGGGACTAGCAAGTGGATTTCAGCCTTAGACTACAAAATACAAATTGCAATGGAGCAGAAACCCTACCTTTTTTGCTTATATAATACTGTGAAGTAGCATCAATACCAAATTCACACTGTTATCAGATTCTGGGTATATGCACACATGTGCACACATCCCCAGATCTCTTTCTTTTGGAGCAAGCAAGATTGTCAAACATGACAAGGATCAGCAGGAAATATAGAATCTGAGCTGACTAAAAGAAAGAGGGAGGGACGGAAGGTGAATAGCAGAGAAGAAGTTAAGGTTGATATCATCAGGATAACTACCCTTGTTTCTAGGTCATTCTCCCCCAGCCTGAAATATTTCTTGTGGCAGGTGCAGCAACCATGAATATCTTGAAATTGAATATGGGGGTGTTTAACCCCTTTTGACACAGCTGTTTGTTTGATCAGAACTCTGTGCTTTTCCCCAGGCCATGTTGGCCAGGTTTGTGGCTCTTGACCTCTCAAGATTGCCTAAACCTAAACTTTATAGGAAATTACTTATAAAGCCATACAGGACTTTGATCCAGCCTATTGGAAGGACTGTACCTTCCTTTATGAGCTTATTAGAGCCATAAAGTCATCTGGAGAGGCTCTTCTGACTGTCCCACCACTTTCTCAGGTTTGTTTGATGGGAACAAAGGAGATGACCTTCTTGACGGCTCCTCCCAGTCTTTGGAATTCCTTCCTCCTTGCTTTCCTTTTGTTGGCAACTGAAAATACTTTTGTGCCACCAAACTTTTAGAAACTGAATGGGACGGGCTTTTAATGATGTGCTGTGCAGTTTTATGGTCTGCAGAATTGTTTAACGAATTTTAATGTTCTCAGTGTTTAATGCTTCAACTTTAAATGTTTTAGTTGCTTTTTAATTGACTTTTACATTTATTCTGTTTTAACTTTATAAACAGTTTGATTGCTTTTTAATTGGCTTTTATATTTATGTTTTTATCCAATGTTTGGGTACTTTTTTCTTAATCTGCACTGTTTCAAAATGTTGTTAGTCACCTTCAGTTCCATTATTGGGAGACAGGCAGCATATAAGTGAATCTCTTCTTCCTGCCCACATCTTCTCCTGCCTCCTCCAAAGAGGGGGTTGAATTGAAACTTTTGGAAGCCTCTAGGAGAGACAATTTCCCCTTAAATACATTGCAAGGTGCTTCTTGATGGCTTAATCAGTTTTCACCAATTAAAGGTGGACTTCCAGTTGCCTCTGGATTTTTGTTGCTTGGGCAGCAATTTTGGCAGGCTGCATAGCACTGAGAGCATCTCATGGGCAAAAATGAGCCCCAGTACCTGCCAGGTTAAACTAGGTTAAACTGAGGCCATTTCTACACTAGACTGATATAGTGCTATTATTCCACTTTCAGCATCCTATGGAATCCAGGGGTTTGCAGTTTAGGGAGGGGCCTCAAAGGCAAATCCCAGGGTTCCATAGGATGTTGAAAGTGGAATAATAGCACTATAAGACCTTAGTGCAGAAATGGCCTGAGACTGAAGTAGTTATATGCCCCTTAATTATTTAGTTGTGAACTCTGAGAACCCGGAAAATGTAAACATGGTGTTTATAAGGCATCTAAAGTATAAAATATAATACAGAATGCTCTGTGGATTCTAGAATACATGTGTATTACCAGGAGCATAAACATAGCTTAGTTCTAGTCAGAATGCCAACGTAGCTTTCAACACTGAAAAAGGAGGATAGACAATGCCTTGACCCATAATAAACAAGGGCCACGCTAAGAGTACTGGCTGATGCAATTATATGGCTGATGCAATATGATGGAAGGCAACCAGAAGCCAATAGTATGTAATGTGTTATGTCACTTCCAAACATCTGATTGGAAGAGGAAAGGATGTTTCTATAAATATAGTACTCTAAGAATCTGTTATCTCATTAAAGCAGAATATCAGTTGATTAGGCTAGGAAAGATATAAAACAATCCAAGGGGAAACAGAAGTCAAACTGCTTGCCAGTCTCCAATGGATGAAGAACATTGTTGATAAACGGCTGCTGCTTCTAGCTGATAACTCAGACTATGCTGATAAGAGAGGCAATGCTGAGAAGAAAGAAAGATCTCTGTTCTCAGTTAGGCTATGCTAAATACAATAAATCAATAAATAAATTCCCATGAGAATAGACTGACAGTGTTACACCCTTCTGGACAGTATATTCCTGTTGCTGCAGCTCAGAATTGGAAAGAAACTTCTCCCATCCTCACTGTGTTCCAGACATTGCATATGGCAAATATTAGTTTTTTGAACTTCAGCTCCCAGAATCTCTTTGTCAGTTTGGCCAACTGTAGTAAAAAAAAAAAGTGGAATTCTCTATGGTGATCAATGTGACACAACTTTACACATACTTAGCTACACAGCAGAAGCACTGAGGAACCTTTTTGTGAATTGTAAAAATGAGTACTGGGACACCAGTAAGTTTGTACTGGGCTCTGCCTGTGTGGTTGGCATTCCTGGTATCTGTTGCTCCTGTTATGCGTTGTTTCAGTTGTGCATCAGCTACTTTGCTGACTTTCTCATCTAGTAATGTAACGGTAGCCTCTTGCTGAATATAGATGTTGCAAAATTGCTCAGTTCTTTTTCTCACAGTGAATTCTGAATAACTTTTCCAAGTTCTGTAGCCAAACACCAATGTCTGAGTCCCACTGTTAAAACCAATAGTAGTAGATCCTTTGAATGAGAAGGATTTACTTAAGTCTTTCCTTTCAACAATTGAACCAATTGGTCTACTCTAGCTAGGGTTAAACTACAGGATTCCAATCCAAGGCCATTTCCGTACTACACAGTTATAGTGCTATTATTCCACATTCAACATCCTGTGGAACTCTGGGGTTTGTAGTTTACTGAGGCCAAACAGCTCTCTGACAGAGAATTCTAAATGCTCTTCCCTAAACTACAAACCCCACATTTCCATAAGATGTTGAAAGTGGAATAATAGCACCATAAGGGTATAGCGCAGAAATGGCCAAAGTCTTTAAATTGCCCCTTTTTGGATAACCTCTCAGAATTTATTTTATGTTATTTTATTTTTATTTTTTTCGTACAACTGTGGATACAGTTTAGTTGCTAGGGGAGAGAAATTCAGGTAGATGGAGAATGCCAGTCTGAAAAAAAAGTAGAACAACACAAGGTTACAAATGTTTTGATGAAAAATAAATGCAATGAACCATGCATACAAGAAATAAATAGTTTCACAGTACTAGAAGACTCTTGCTGGCTTGAGTTGGAAAACAAAACATGGATTTCTATTTAAGGAGAGAGAAAAAACCCTTTTTAAATAACAAAGTATTTCTTCAAGGGAAAATTTGTTTAAATTAGAGTTTGGTAGTGGCCATCTTAATTTTTTTCACATTGCAAATTTTGCTCAGATCTTTAAGAGGCCCACTCTGGTCCAATTTGTCCTATGCCTTTCTGAGTTACCAAAATAGCAACCAGATCATCTTGCAGTTAATTGGTTACACCATGTTATTTTTCCTGTCTCTATTGATGCACACACATACACGCACAAGGCTCATTACTGGCCCAAATCCACAAAGACAATTATTTTGATTTGTATGTAAGGTTTGTAGCATATCATATGCATAGTTAGGACACCAGTTACAAGTTCTTATACATATAAGCCAAAATCCTATACATGTGTCAGTTCCCCTATGGATGCAGTTAGTTATTTTTGTCCAATGTGCTATACCCACATTTTGTCCAAGGTTGAAGGAGTCGGAGCTTCACATTTGGTGCCATAGCATATGGTTGCATATTTCACATCCTGCATGAATATGCTTGTGCATTTTGTTGCCTATGTAGTGTCTTGGTTCAGTTGCATAAAGCTGCCATTCAACACAAAAGCCCTTTTCGCAGCGCTGGCGCTCGCTCGATGGAGGAGGGCGGCTCGCGCAAGAAGCCTTCTCCGGGAGGCTGCCACTTCCCCCCTCCTTCCTTCCGCAGGCGAAGGAACGAGCGGGGAAGCGGCAGCCTCCTGGAGACAGAGGCGGCTCACGCGTCCATCCATTCCCCCCCCGCGCGCGCGAGAAAGGAGCCTGTCCCCTCCATCCCCCCCGCGCACGCGAGAAAGGTGCTTGTCGCGTCCGCCCCCCCGTGCGCGAAACGGGACGTGTTGCGTCCGTCACGCTAGCGCCCCACCCCATCCCTTCCTTCCGTAGGGGCGGTGGGAAGGAAGCGCGACCCAGCCGGCTCCCGAAGCTCCGCACAAGAGATAAGTGCGCGCAGGCGCCGGGAGCGTTGCGCGAGTGCGGGTGATTTTCGCTTCGAAGCGAAAATAAAAAACCCGCGCTCGCGCCGCTTCAGCCCCGTGAGCCCGGCGGAAGTGGGAGTGCGTCGTGCGGAGCGACACTCCCACTCCTGCGAGGCTCATGGGGCTGTTGCGCAAGAAAAGGCCCGTGCGAAAAGGGCCAAAGACTGAGTGACACAATTCATACATATTTCCACATTCAAATATTTATGCTACATAATATAGGAATGTGGCTGTAAACTGTTTCTCACCCCTTCTGCTCTTTGCCACTTTCTCTGTTTAAGTACTTTGTTCATTCATTAAATGCACAATTTCACGTAACCAAAAGGAGTTCCCAAAGTTATTTACAGGACATGGCATTTCAAAATTCCAAGAAAATACAGTAGACGCCCTTTCTCAATAGGCAATACCATAATCATTAAAGCAGTGACTGACATCTTGTTGGTATTTTATACACACACTGGCCTATTTACCTGGTGTTGCCTGAGATTTTATTTTCTCATAGGCAACACTTACTAGAAATACCTTAGGAATTACCTTACCTTACCTTAGGAATTAGATGTGGTTGAAATACACAGATTTCTTTTTATTATTATTATTAATTATATAACTAAATCACAAATACAAAACAAGAAAAAAAATTGAACACCATGTGATATACATAATAGTGAATTAAAAAAAATTTTTTTTTCTTTTTCTTTTTTTCTCTTGTCTTAAGCAATACTAACTTTCATTGTTATTTTGCACCTTTACCCTTAAATTTATAAATCTGTTCAACTGTTATAATTTCACATTTAATTCAATATTTTTCACATCCCCTTTAATCTATTTCTATTGTTAATTCTTTTAACTTTTTTTTAAAAAAACATTGACATCACTTATCCATTTAAATCTATAAATCACAAGTTTAACACACACACCTACTAAGAATTACAAAATATACAACATAAAAGAAAAACAAAACTAAAACTAAAAAATACCCACCCCCCAGAGCCAACTTTTTATTTAATCCACTTTCCAAAATTGCCATTCTTCTTTTGACAGGGTAGTATTACTATCTCTTTTCAGAACTTTATCCAAAAATATTTTCCAAATTTCTTCAAAATCATTCCCTTTAACCAAACCTTTCATAAACCTAATTCTACATGTTAGTTTATCATTAATTGCAATTTTCCACACTTCGTTATACCATTCCTCTATTTGAAATTTTTCATTTGCTTTCCATTTTTTTGCTATTATTAATCTCGCTGCAGTTAACAAATTTGCTATTAATTCTTTCTTTACTTGAGTACACTCAACCTTATCATATATAGACAACAATGCAATATTTGGACATACTGGTATATCTGCTCCTATAATCTCTTTTATCTCTTTAAAAACCTTTTGCCAAAACTCCATTATCTTATTGCAATTCCACCACATATGCATATATGTACCAATTTCTTGACATCCTCTCCAACATAATCTTGAATATTTCTCATCTATTTGATTTAATTTCACTGGAGTCAAGTACCATTTCCACACTAATTTATAATAATTCTCTTTTATTCTTATTGATAATTTTTTTAAATGACGTTGTTTCCAAATTTTTCTCCATTCTTGTATATCTATATTTTGTACTATCTCTTCCTCCTACATTTTTCTAAGAAAATCCTCTTCTTGTTCTTTTGCTAATATTTTATATATTTCACTTGTAATACCTTTTAGTATTTCATTTTCTTGCATATTTTCTCTTTGAATAATAATTTGTTCAAATTTAGTATATTCTTTAAAATCCTTAACATATCTTTTCATACTCTTTGTCCATTGCTCTAATTGTATATAATTTAACCAGGATATTTTAGTTTCCTGCAATCTCTCTTTCATTCTATCTTTATTTATCATTATTTTCATCCATTCTTTTAATCTATAAATTTTTTGTTTTTTTATTTCTTTCTCTATTATTTCTCTTAAATTTATTGGAAATTTTTCCATCATCACTATCGGAGTTAATATTGATATATTCGGTAATAATTTTCTTTTATTTTTTTTCCATATTTCTATTATATTTTTTATAAAAGGATTTTCTATCTTCTCCATTTCTTTCTTTGAAAAATTCCTAAAAAATATATTTTCTAATTTTGTCTCAATATTCATATCTTCTATCTCTAACCAATCTAAATCACCCTTTCCTGAAACCCCCTCTATGATATATCTCAATTGATTTGCATAATAATACCATTTTAAATTTGGAAGTCCCAGGCCACCTTCTTTTTGACTTTTATACCAATATTTCTTGTTAATCCTCGATTTTTTATTTCCATTACAAAAATTATTTAATATCTTTTGCCATTCCTTTAATTCTTCCTCTGATATTTTTATTGGTAACATTCTAAACAAAAAGTTAATTTTAGGTAAAATTTTCATTTTTACCACTGCTATTCTACCAAACCACGATAGCTTTATATTTTTGTAGTCCTCTAATTTCCTTTTTGTTTCTAATCTTAATTTCTTGAAATTTTTTTCCTGTAATTCTTGTAAATTTTTTGTAATCTCTATTCCTAAATATTTAATTGATTCTTTTATTTTAAGTAATCCTCTTTTACTACTTATAAATTTTTGTACTTCTTCTTTAGTATAATTAAATAACATTATTTCTGATTTGGCCCAATTTATTTCTAATCCCGTCTTCTCCCCAAACTCTATTAAATGTTTATCTATCCTATCTATCTTTTCAATTGGATCCTTAATTGTCAACAATGTGTCATCTGCAAATAAACTTATTTTATTTTTTTCCTTAACTCCAATTCCTTCCAAATTCTCATCATTTCTTATCACATTCGCTAACATTTCTATAACTATTGCAAATAAAACTGGAGATAAAGGACATCCTTGTCTCGTTCCTCTTGTTATTTGAATCTGTTCTGTAAATCCATCATTTACCATCACTACAGATGTATTATGTGAATACAATTGATTTATTAACCCTTTAAATCTCTCTCCTAATCCTATTTTATTTAAAATTGTTTTTAATGCCGGCCATTCCACACAATCAAAGGCTTTAAATATATCTAGGGCTAAAATTCCAGCTTTTTGTTTATCTCTGTCCATTATATTTATTTTATTTATCGTTTTCCCTATTAAATTTGCCATCTGTCTTCCTTGAATAAAACCACATTGATCTTTATGTATATACTTATAAATAAATTTATTTAACCTCTTCGCCATTATTGCTGTCAAGATTTTTGCATCTTGATTTATTAAAGATATTGGTCTATAAGAACCTGGATCCATAGGATCCTTATTTGGTTTTAAAATTAATATTATTAGTGACTGCTTCCATGATAATGGAATTTTTTCACCCCTCAATATACTATTATATAACACTTTTAGTTTAGGAATTAAACCTTTTTTAAATGTTTTATAATATTCTGGACCTAGTCCGTCCAATCCTGGTGATTTTCCTCCTTTTAAATTATTTATTACTTCTTCTATTTCCTCTTCTGATATCATTTCTTCCATCAATCCTTTATCTTGTTCTGTTAGTCTTACTTTCCAATTTTTATTAATATACTCCTCTATGTTCTCTAAAGATTTATCTTCTGCTGAATACAATTCTCGAAAAAATTCCTCAAATATTTTTAATTTCTCTTTCATCAACCTTTTTTCTTTACCAAATTTATCTTTAACTACGCCAATCATATTTCTAGTTTTTTTTGATTGTACTGATTTAGCCAGCATTTTAGAATTTTTATTACTATATTCAAAATATTCCTTTTCCAAGTATATTAGATTTTTCTGAACTTCGTCCATTTCTATCTTTTCTGATTCATCTCTTTTTGCTTGTAATATTATTAATTTCTGTTTAGTTCTATCTATTATATAATCATTCTCTAGTTCCTTTATTTCTTTTTCTAATTTTAATTTTTTTTCTCCTAATTGTCTCTTTAATTTGCTTGATTCTTTAATACATAATCCTCTTACCACTGCCTTCATTGTATCCCACAATACATCTTGTGTTACTTCCTTATTGTTTATATCCCAAATTTCTTGCCACTCCTTCTCTATTTTATTTACTATCTCCTTATAATTAAATAACTTAGTATCCAGTCTCCACCTTTTTGCTTCTCTATAATTCCTTTTTATAGTTATATCCAAGTTCATCAGAGCATGATCTGTCACTTTTATTGTTTCAATTTCTGTATTTATTAATCTAGCTATCATATTCTTTGAAACAAAAATATAATCTATTCTTGAGTAATTTTTATGAACTGATGAATAATACGTATATTTCTTTTCTTCACCCTTTATTAGCCTCCAAACATCTATCAGTTCATTTCTACTCACTAATTTATTCAAAATTGTTATATTATTATATCTATCTCTAATTGATGGATCTGATTTATCTTTCCATCTATCCATCACCATATTAAAATCACCTGCGATTATTGTATAATCTCCTTTCATTTTTTTGATCTTATTAAATATTTCTTCATAAAACTCTTTTTGCTTCTCATTAGGTGCGTAAATATTCATTATGACATATGTTTCTGCATCTATTTCACCTTGTATAATTACATATCTACCTTTTTCATCTAACTCCACACTTGTTACAATGAAATTGCATCTTTTGGAAATTATTATTGCAACTCCTCTTGATTTGGATGTACCAAATGCTTCCTCATAAATGGCTACCCAGTTCAATCTAAGCTCATTTTTTTTATCTCTTTTTCCATGTGTTTCTTGTAAAAAAATTATATCGGCCTTATCTTTTTTTAATATCGATTCTATCCTTTTTCTCTTTATTATTGACCCCAAACCTTTCACATTCAATGTTGATATTCTCAATCTATTCTCCATTTTTCATATTTTGAATTTTCTAATCCCACTCCCCATTGGCTCTTTAATGTGATGGTGCTCCCCTTCCCCTTCCCTTCCCCCCTCCCACTCCCCTCCCCCTTCCCACTCTCCCCTCCCCTCCCCACACAAACATTTGTCCCCCCCTCTTCCTCCAAAGCGCTTCTGCCTTGGAAACGACCAGCCATGGTCCTGGGGGGGGTGAAGGTATGCCAACTCCCGGCATAGAGACCAATACCCTCTCCCGATTTATTTTCTTTCCCATAATTTTTTCCCTCTCTTCCCCCTCCCTTCCCTCTCTCTACCCTCTTGCTTTATATATATATAAATCTATCTCTATGCATTTATAATCTATAAGAATATATTTTACTCAGTAGTCATCTACCCTTCTCCTACTCTATGAAGTTCTCTTTCTTCTTCTTCTGTTATATCATATTGTTTCTTCCAGTCCTCCTCAGCCTCTGTCCTTTCGTTTATCTCCCGAAGTCTTCTTCTTTGCTCCTCCTGTTGCTCCTCCCGCTGCTCCTTCTTCAGTTACTCCTCCCACTACTCCTTCCTCAGTTGCTCCTCCCGCTGCTCCTTCTTCAGTTGCTCCTCCCACTGCTCCTTCTTCCGCTCCTCCAACCGCACCTTCCTCTTCCTTTTCCTCTTGCTGGATCAGTTTCAGTTCTCTCAGGAGTTGCAATCCTTGTTCAAGAGAATTTATTCTGTGGTATTTGCCAGCATATTGGAATTTCAGAAAGATGGGATATCCCCAACTGTATCTTATCCCAACTCTCTGTAGAACTATGATGCAGGGTTTCATTTCCCTTCTCCAATTTATTGTTTCGCGGCATAAATCATTATATATTTCCACTGTGTTATCTCGATACTTCAATATTCCTGGATTCTTTCTAACAGCTCTCATCAAATCATCTTTCTTGTTGAAATTCGCAATTCTCATTATAATATCTCTGGGAATTATTCCTCTTTTTGCAGCTGACATACGATGAATTCTCTCTATGTCATGATCTTCCCATAAAATCTCAGGAACAATGCTTTTTAGCCATTTTAAAACTTCCTCTTTCAAGGATTTTTGACTTTGTTGTGGCTGCTCTGCAAATCCACGAATCCTCACGTTGTTTCTTCTGTTCTGGTCTTGGAGCTGGATAATTTGTCTCTCTAACAAAGAAATCTTGCCATCATGTTCTGCTAGTTTGGTCTGCTGATTCCCTTGGGTTTTTTTTTATATCATCCACTTTAAGGTCCAATGCTTTTAACTCCTGTGAGATTTTTTCCTGCAATTGCCCCATTTCTGCCCTTATATTAGATGTTATTGTAGTAACAAGAGCTCTCTGGCTGAGAATTCTAAAGGATCCTCTCTGAACTGCCAACCCCAGGATTCCATAGAATCTTCATAGCTAGACAATCATATGAGGTCTTCTGACCTCACACAGCCAATCGTATGAGGTGTTTGCCTGTCTGACACAGACAAATAGACAAACTCATTCATAAACTTTAACTTTTATATAGTAGATTAGTTCCCTTCCACAAGTAATTGTACTTCTCTGGCCGTTGTATGACATCTGCATTCAGTTTGCAGTCACGTAAGCAGAGTTCCACAAATGTAGCTCTTACACATGCAGTTGACCCTTCTTCAATGGGGCATAAGTATCTATCACTGCCCTCAATGTACCACTTGGTTAGGGGAGCTGCAGAAGGAGTAAGCACATTTGCAGAGAAGCAGTCAGTAGCACAACCAAGTTATTCAGCAGAAAGCATGTGCAGCAAAATCTAGTATGGCCATTTCACGCTACACAGTTGTAGCACTATGATCCCACTCTAACTGTCGTCGCAATATCCTGGGAAAACCTGGGATTTGTCACTGGGACAGTGATTTAGAAGTCTTATCCAGAGAATGCTAGTTCCTCACCAAAGTATACACTCCAGGAATCCAGAGGATGTAGCTGTGGCAGTTAAAGTGGAAACACAAAACTGTATTTGTTAGTGTGGATGAGGCCAACAAGAAAACAGTTTAGTATGGATGAGGCCAACAAGAAAATAGAATCATAGAGTTGGAAGAGACCACAAGCGACGTCCAGTCCAACCTCCTGCCATGCAGGAACCATCATCAAAGCACTCTCAAGAGATGGCCAAACCATCCAAAGAAGAAGACTTCACCATACTCCATTGAGGCAGCATATTCCACTGCCAGACAGCTCTGACCATCAGGAAGTTCTTCCTGAGGTTCAGGTGGAATCTCTTTTCCTATAGTTTGATTCCATTGCTCCTTGTCCTAGTCTCTGGAACAGTGGAAAACAAGTCTGCTCCCTCTGTGACTTCAAATCTTTAAACATGGCTATCATGTCTCCTATACATGATGTAGAATCTCAGCTCAAGTATTTACTAAAAATCTCCCTTCAACATCATCATCGCCGCCACCACCACCACCACCACACAGAAGAGAGCTTGATGGTTGTTGCTAGACTATGGAACTCCCTTTCATAAGAAGCTCAATTGTCCCTCTCTAGTCTTTGTTCACCAGCAAGGAAAGACCTTCTTATTTAAATAGGCTTTCAGTCTTTCACTTGGTTAAAGCAGAAGGGTGCTCAATGGGTGCACTGCAGTTTTAACATATGCTGTAATATATTCCGGTATATTGGGGGGTGTCATTTTTTTAAATTGATGTGTTAAAGAGATTGACTATGTCATGCATTTTAAATTGTTGGGCCATATATTGTTTTAGCAGTTTTGTTTTAACTTACAGTCAGCCTTTCACATGCATTAGGGTTAGGGGTGCAGGACCCCCCAACACACAAAAAAGGGGAAAAACTGCAAACATCATAATGTTGTATTTATGTGTGTCTGTGGGAAGTGTCCAAGGCATGATGGGATAGCTGGCACCCAGGGTCCCAACTAGGTCAGGAAAGGAGAGAGAAATGTGGTAGGTCAGCATGGTAGCCCAATGCATCCTCTCTCACCCATTGCCTTCCTTGGGTGTAGAGGGCATCAGGACAGGGTTTGTGGTGCTGTGAAATTGGAATGCAAGCCATCCTTCACTGGACAGGAAGTGGCTGGAGGAGGAGGAGGAGGAGGAGGAGGAGGAGGAGCGGGGTGGATTTGGAAAGGGCTAGATGGCTGGAGCTGCCAAGAGGAGAAGGTTCCTCCAGAAAAGAAACACTTGAGGTTGGGGGGGTGGGGTTGGAGAAACCCACAAACAATCAAATCTGTGAAAATGAAACCCACAAATGTGAAGGGCTGACTGTATATGGTAGGCCACTTTAGGTTTTATGCTGGGGAAAAGGCAAAATATCAATGGATACATAGATGTTTGCATTCACCCCCGAGAAGCTGGCAGTAGAGCTTCCTTAGGAGGCCATTCCTTAATTAAAGGGATATCACAAAACCATTCATTCAGTGATTATTGCCGTCCGCACACTATGTGGAGCAAGCCTGGAAAACCAAAATTGGTTTACTTCGGAGACAAATAGGGCAGTGGAATATGCTGCCTCGGAGTGTAGTGGAGTCTCCTTCCTTGGAGGTTTTTAAGCAGAGGCTGGATGGCCATCTGTCGGGAGTGCTTTGAGGGTATTACTGCATGGCAGGGGGTTGGACTGGATGGCCCCTGTGGTCTCTTCCAACTCTACATTTCTATGATTCTATGATTCTATAGCATTTCTTCCACAGGTAGCATCTTCAAGCCTTTTTCAAACAGTAGCTGGGAGATATTTTACCAACCCACGTTTCAGTTATGAGCTAAGTGACAAAGATTCTGTAGGTGTTTGGTCTGCAATTGCTGGCAGATGCAGCCTTAGGTGGAGACGGTGCAAGAGTGCCAAAGCATAGTTTGAAGTTAAATTCAAAGGAGTTTTGAAGTTGTTGTTAAATAAACAGGGTTCTTCCAAAGTACAGCTAAAATTAAGCAGAATAAGTTATGTAATAAAGTATCTTGGGAGTGCTCTTTGAACCTACACTGTCTCAGGATTTGAAGGTCGCAGCAAATGCTAGGAGTGTGTTTGCACAATAATGTGCCATCTGCTACCCTTCTTGAGTAAGATTACTTGTGACAACTGTTATTCATGCCTTGGTCACCCACAGTGTTACTTCGGCCCAGGCCTACCTTGTGATAGCACTAGATATCTCTTTTGATATCAAAACCATTCAGCCTTCCTCTGCCACCCCGCTCCACGTGTTTGCGAGGTCTCCGGACAAGCATGTAAACAGGTGCGGCCAGTAATTGCTGGACATCCCATTCTCCACCTAGGCAGACAGAACAGAGCCACTCCGTTGCTTCAGCGACCTCTCCTGCAAACACCCTTTTGCTTAAGCACGACGCTAACAAAGGCACCCGGCCCCGAGCCGAGAGTCTTACAAAGCCAAGCTAAGTACCTTGCATTTGCATACTGGCTACACTATTGTTGATTCTGCGCTAAGCCAATCATGTTAAACTTGACCTTTTCCAAAGCTTTGTCTCGCTCCAAACTCGCATTGTTCTCACCGAGTATGGCATGGCCTGCAGTCACAATTCACCCTATAAAAACCCCCTGATTCTGAAAGCACCTCGGATCGCTCTTGACTTCCATCCCGCCTTGCTGCCACTTTGTCTGGTGAGCTCCCCTCGGCCTCCATGCTGAGTTTCTTCCCTACCATCTTCAGCTTCTTCAGGACTACGAGAAAAGTTGTCGTATCACCCATTTCCCCCAAAAAACCATACTTCTAATTCTTCCATTAGCTGTGTGGTTGTGGTGTCTTTACTGTTTGTTTGTCTTTTAATAAAAACATCATTTTTGTTATTTTAAAACTGTCTGACTGATTGACTGACCTGACCCCGTAGACATTGGGTTGCAAGATCCCTGCTAAGTTACTCTGCCTCTCGCTAGCTTTAGTGAGTGCTCCAGCTAATTTCTCCAGAATTGTGTTTGTGTTTTGCTTATTTGGGCGCCCCTTCCGAGACCCCCAGAGAACAGGGTAACAACAGTTAGACTGTTGCAGTGTGCTCTTGTGAAGCTGGAAAGTCCCCATGCGCTACTGGGTTGTATATTCCAGCCTGCTATGATGTATATTCCAGTCTGTTATTAATTTTAGCTGTTAATTCATCTTCGCTGCCACCACCCACTGAATTCTGGACACTTGGACAGTACAGTGGGACTCTGTCCAACCATGTACATCCCTAAGCTTAAGGATCTTCCTTTTCCCCCAGTCTACCTAGCTTGGCGTGGGAAGGAGAGAAACAGGGTCTTTTACAGAAAGTATTTATTAAAGGTATGCAAATAAACAAGGCAAATTAACACACATGGGAAGCTCCCTCCTCCCAGGCACGCTTAGTTACAAGTAGTTACAAAAGAACAGATATAAAAGCACAGATACATTCTTTAGATCAGCCAGCCTCCAAAATAACAGAAAAGTCCCTAATGCAACTAGATAACTATTTCTAATTACTCACAGTTGTTCCTAGGCTTAGATGTTCTAAAAGGAAGGGGCCAGGAGGCGAGGCCTATGGCCTGCAGCCTGCTACTGGCAGTTCCTTTGTTGTTTCTTTGTTATCCCTTTGTTATCTCCCAGCCACATGGCCTCGCAAGAAGTTTTATAACTTCTCCTTGGAAGCATCTGGAAGCATCCTGAAGATGCTTACCTCTTTCCTTTTTGATTGGTCAAGTCTTACCCTGTGACCTATAATGGTGACCCACATGACCTATGATGCTGACCCACATGACCTATGATGCTGACCACACACTAAAATGTAATCTAATCCCAACACCTTATTAACCCTTGGTTAACCTGAAGAGGGAAGTGTCCCCCTTTTAGCTAAGTCTAGATAATGGGAAGCCCCATTATCACAGCTCTATGGAGGTCTATTCTTGAAAAGTGTTCAGTGGCTTCCACAGGAACAAAATGCTGGGATTGCTAACTGGTTGCACACTATCAAGATCATGTTACTCTAATACTCAAAGATCTGTACCAGTTACTGCCCAAAAATGTTGTCACTGTGTGCCTTCAAGTCATTTCCAATTTATGATGATTCTAAGGTGAACCTACTATAAGGGTTTCAAGGGTTGAGAGTATCTGACTTGCCCAAGGTTACCCAGTGGATTTCCATGGTTGAGCAAAGAATGGAACTCTGGTCTCCAGGGTCATAGTTCAGTGCTGGCTCTCTACTGCCCAATTCCTATTTCTCAACAGTATTTGATGTATTTGTTGTAACTGGTTCTGAATACACTGGTGAAAGTAGAAACAGTGAGGATGATCCCTGATTGTTTGGGGCTTCCAACATATGCTGCAGCTCCTGAAGTTCTCCATCCCATCAGTGGAAAGATCTGATTTGTGCTCGCTGTCCCTCTGCCATATTATAATTTCCTGTTGTGATGTTAATAGGAATGAAATTAAATTCTTGGAGGAAGGAGGTCTGAAGAACATCAACAGAGATCTGAACTTGAGGGCTGTCGCCATCTCAGCAGTTTTTGCAGAACTTTGCATTCATTTTGTTCCATTATACTACATTTTCTTGTGGTACCATTTTCTAGTTTGCAGTAGCAGATGTTAACAGTTTTGAATGTGTCTCTTCATGCATCTTGAAGAATCTATATGCACATTTGAAAAGTGTAAAAGCTGAAAGCGCAAAATCATTTCGCTAAGATGCAAGAATGATTCCTATATATCTGGTATAGTCTGTATATGTTGCATAACTGTATATTTTCCTGCAAAAAATATAATATGCAAACCAACTCCACATTCATTTGGTCATTCATTGCTATTTTGAGAGAAAGGATTCTAGATAATGCCCATCCATTGCTTCACCTCTCTGTATCTTTCTTTGGTCTATGTACTCAAGCCTTCTGCTTCTTTCATACCTGCAGGGACCACTTCTTCAAGTAGTTAGTTACTTTCTTTGCTCCCTTTGTCTGGGAAGTGATCATCCATGGGGCTCTAGCTGCTAGCTTACACACACATGTGAGAACTCTTCTAACAAAGTATAGGTCAAGTTCTTTTGTCTATTTCTTTTCCTAGCCTAAGATGGATTTCCTGAGACAATAAATGTACTTTTCTTTTCTTTTTCTACATTACAAGAGCATCCAGAGTAATTACTCCTGTCTCTAATTATTCATATTGCCCTAGCTTTGCTGCACTCTGCTTAATATACATATCAAGCACTCTTACATTAATGAGAACTAGAAAATCTGAGGTCCTCAGAATGTCAACATAGGTTGGCATCCTCTTGAGGTTTTGTGCACATGTAAATTCCCTTGTACATACTGTACTTTTTTGGCCATGGAGTAATTTATTTCACAGGTCCACGAGCAGAGTTCTGCAAGTGGAACTATTTCACACACAGTTGTGTTTTGGGGGGACAGTGCATAACTGTTCATTGCTGCCTTCAGTGTCCCCCTTGTTTTGCTGGAATTGCATAAACAGCAGGCATACTCTTTGATATGCAGTTCATTGCACAATGTCGATATTTAGCCAAAAAGAGGCATAGCACAACCATCACTTAACTACATGAGCATAGATTAAAACTATGCGAGCATGATGCAGGATCTTGGCCAACAGGCAAGGGAACAGCAAGGCAAAACCAGGCTAGACCAGTTGTGAGCCATGGACAATCTCTTATTTCTCACTAAAGTGTGATGTGTTTGTCTGTGGGACTACATGCAGCCCTTGAAGGCTGTTTTTGGTAAGGTCATTTTTGGAAACACTCTCCAAAGTTCCTTTTCTTCTAGTGTCCCCCCAAAAGCGTAATTGGCTTCTCATAGACACCTGTAGGAATGACAATTCACCTTTAAAATGGGTTGCAGAGGCTCTGTACTGTGGAGTACCAAGAAATACTGGGCAGAATTCTATATCAGCTACTTAGTTACACATAATTAATTAATGGCTTGGTCCTTGGTCTCTTTCAACTCTATGATTCTATAATGCTTCATATCTCTTCTTGTATCAGGAAAGGGTTTTGAGAAGACGTCATTGCAAAATGCTAAATCAAAACAGAATCCTGCTAGTGCTGACACTGCTCCAACCTTTTGGACTTGTTCCCTTCTAAGCTTATTCTACTTTCAACACTGCCACCCATCGAGCATCAACCATCTGCTTTGTAGATGAGCATGTTGAGCACCTTCTGCACTGTTATATGTGTGGGAGGTAGTGAAGCTCAGTGCTGACTTACTCGCTTTCCAGATAGAAAGTCCTGGGTTCAGTCTCCACCTTCTCCTTGGAAGGCTTGGAAGGCATTCTGTCTGCAAGCCTGGAAAGCTATTGGAGTTAGCAATGTCAGATCAAGGGTGGGGAAAGGGTGGCCAGAGGATGGCAGGAGACCCCCAGCACCCTTCAGTAGTCTGCCTAGCCCTCAAAATCTCTGAATCCCTCCATTTTAAAGGATATTTTTAGGCAAAAACAAAATGTCTCCAAACCACTGCAAAAGTGTGGCAATTTGACTTGATTTCTCACCCACTACAACCACAACTTCTCCCCAATGAAGAAAAAGAGAGGAGAATTGGTTGGAAAAAGAAAGGTAAAAGAAAACTGGAAGTGACTGACACCAAGAACAGGTTGGTGTGGCTTGCGAGAGGCATAGGGTAAAAAATTTGCTGCGGGTATGTTACTCTTCGATTTGAGGGACCAATGACCTGGCAGCACAAAACAGTTTTCTATTTTCTTGTGTATGTCTGTGCATGAATGCCCACCTTGTCATGACACTGACTTGTTGTGGTGATGCAATTGTGTTGAGGGAGAAGGTTATGCTGATGGCAACAGATGACAGCAAGTTCTCCCATATATCAGACAGCTTTTTTCTTAGGCGCCAAATGAAATGTGCCAAAGAGCTACTGGGCAGCAGTAGCAGAGGGGGCGGGGGTGATACTGGCAGAGAATCTTTCAGGGACAACAGCAGTGGCACTATGGCTAACGTCTGTTCATACTGTGCAGAAGTAGGCATGGAAAACCCTCTTTGAATGTCTTTCATCATTAAACCATTGATGACAGTGTGACTTGGAGATCTCTCATAGGGTCACTATCAGTCAAAGTTGATGGGATGATAGTTAACAACAAAAACAATGCATGCCCAAGTGTCAGGATGTGTGGATCTTTTCACATGTATGCTAAATATATTAGTATTTGCAATAGAATAGCCTTGCTCGATCAAATAGGGCTACAGTTTCCTTTAGTGCTATCATGTACCCATTGCTAATTGCTACCTGCAACTATGTATCTGGTTGGAACACTTAAAGTATCCCAAGGCACCAAATGGTTAATTGTTGCAATATTCAATATCACTTTGTATCTAGGCAAGAAGGAAGAAGATCATAATGGGGAATATGAAAATAGTGGGAAGGTGTTATGGGAATGGAATGACAGAAACCTGCCCTCTTTCTCAGGATGAAAAATATGAAAGTAACAGATGGCCTGGGAAAATGTCTGTGATGGTGGAGTGATGTACCATTTATGGCTTTCACTAATCACTGATGTGGGTGCCTGATTCTGTATGATGACGTATACAATCTGTAACCATCCAATATGTGTTAGTCTCAGCAACTTTTGGGAAAGTTGCTGGGTTGCTTGCTTTCCTTCAAAGAAATGCTTCTGTTGAAACTCTGAGTGAAGTTTGTGAGCACAAGTTATCCAGGACATGATAGTAAGGTGGCCAACTAAGAAAGAAAGAAAGAAAGAAAGAAAGAAAGAAAGAAAGAAAGAAAGAAAGAAAAAAATAGCCATTCTATAGCTTCCACTTTTGCATTTTCTGCAGATCTTTGTGCACTGATATTAAGGGATGGGGCCAATTGGCACAGCTGTGCCAACCACATTGCACGTTTATCCAATATGAGAGGTAAAATTCTGGGCAATGTTTTGGCAGACATAGGCAGAATCCTATGCTGTGTAAGGTTCCATTGCATAACAGCCAAAAAGCACAACAGCATGCATAAGGGAATTTACAGGTGCATAAAATGCCAACATGACACCAGCCACTTTTTCCACAGAAAGAAAAAAAGGAGAGTTGCACAATTTATTATTTTTTGTTAAAAAATGTCTTGAAATGTGGTAAAATTTTAGCTCAATTGGCATTCAGTAATGCAGTTACAGATACATAACCTAGAGTTAGATATCTGTAACTGTTCTGTGTTTACCATCCCTATGGAATCACAATTGTAACTGCCTTTCCAAACCTATTTTACTGGTCAGTAGCTGCTTCTGGAAAAAGAGGTCTGTGGTGCTGGTGACTGAGGGCCTGTCCACACTACACTGTTATAGCGCTTATATTCCACTTTCAACATCCTATGGAATCCTGGGGTTTGCAGTTTAAGGAAGGGCATTTAGAATTCTCAGCCCGGGGGCTGTTTGGTCTCAATAAACTACAAACCCCAGAATTCCACAGAATGTTGAAAGTGGAATAATAGCACTGTAACAGTATAGTGCAGAAAGGCCCGGGGCATGAGTGGGTGATGTTTCCACTCTTTCCCACCACTGAGTGAAGCAGTAACAATAAGAAGCTATTTCTTTTCAAGCAGGCTTTTATTGAGTGAGCGGGGGGAGCTTTCACTAATTTATTAAGTGGTTTTTAAAGTAATTTTTTATAATTTTTATGTTTTTTAAATATTTTTAGTTGCTTTAAATGTTTTTGATACTTTTTGGAAGCCGCCTTGGGTCCCACTTTAAGAGCAAAGTTGGCATATAAATAAATAAATAAATAAATAAATGAGCAAACAAGCAAGCAATCAGGACTCCTGTAAGAATCCTTTGTCTCAGCTTCACTTGCTAGGGAGAAGAAGGTGGAAATGTCATCCACCTGACCCCTGACCACCATCTAGATGGACTTCCTTCTCTCATTGTGGCTGATGCCTAGCGAAGTAGGTTTGAAGCTGGGTTGAGCCAAAGGATGCTATTTAATTATACGAATGTAACTAACTAGACAATGTAGAACATGGGCCATCATAGTTGACCATTTTTTTCCCACCAGGTTATCAGTGTTTCTTGATGTGCCAAAACCCCCTTTCTGGCTAAGGATAAGATAATTTGAGTGTATGCTTGGCTTCTCAACACTTCGCTGGCAAAGCCTGTAGTTTCCATTTCAAACAGTCAGCCCAAAGGGCTATCAGCACTGAGATCAAGATGTTTCTTGTCTGAAGGCTGGCAGTCGCTAAAGCAGAAGGAGAAAGACATGAGTGCAAAAGAGGGAGGGTCACTGCTTTTGCCAGCCTTCCACTTGTGAGAGGAGCCTTCTTGAAGGCTTTCTTTAATCAAAAGAACACTTGGGTGACTTTAGAAGAAAAAGCAGATGACTGTGGGAGCCGTGTCCCTTTTCCAATGAGCACAAAGTCATGGGAGAATGGTGCTTTGATGGGTCATAAGATTTAGGGTTGTATAAGCAAAGCATCAGAGGAGTTTTCAACTCTTAATTAGTCTATAATAAGTTTCTTTGGGATATGTTGCCTAGCTTTGATGGATCCTCAGGGGGAGGAGGGTCAAAGCAAGTGACTCTTTGCCCTACTTGGAATGGTCTCTGCATTGCCAGTCAGTTTTAAAAAAAAGCAGCAATGAGGGACTCTTCTGTCAATGGGGAATCCCAAGCCCATTCACTGTTAAGCTGTGTAGAAATTTGAAGTTCCATAACAGATTTCAACATTCAGAGAATAGCCAGATCTGACAAACCTTACTTTTTTGACGTACAAAAAGACTTACCATGGGAGATTTAAGGTGTTATAGTCCAAAAACTAACTTTTTCCCCCAAGCTCTGATAATAGCCTAGTGGCAAGTGTATACAAACAGAAGACAGGATTTAGCCATTCTGTAGCAGCAGAGTTAGAATTCCATATAGATGCTCCCTTCCCAGACAAAAGGGGACCAAGTAGATTACTCAACTGTACCAATCCCACAAGTAAGGGATTCTGGGGTGTGTAATAAAATACAGTACAGTAGTGTCCTGTATGAAGTACACTAAGACATCAAGAATATATATTTATAAAGCCAATTTCCTAATATTCTATGTCATTACTTAACTGGAAGGCCTGCTTTGTACCTGCGGAACAACGCATGTGGAAGCATAGAACAGCTTCCCTACCTGATAGACATGGAAGGCACAAGCCACTGCTTATAGCTAGGGGACACATGGGGCTTTGCAATGGTCATCCTGCTATGATTTGGAAGTTCTCATGGCGGGTGGGGTGGAAAGTAAATTTTCTTCTGCTTTGCAACACCTACTATAGACACTGTTTATCAATCACATTTTCGTTGACATCGATGAAGTGGTTAGCTTTGGAAATGTACCAGTCTCTTGGGGAGGCTTGGAATAGATCTTCTCCAAGAACTTATTGACACTAAGAGCAGTTCAACAGTGTAATGCACTGCCTGAGAGTGTGGTGGAGTCTGCTTCTTTGGAGATTTTTAAAGAGAGACCATAGATGGTCATCTGCTGGGAGTGCTTTGGTTGTGCATCCCTGCGTGGCAGAGCATTGGGCTCAATGGTCCTTGTAGTCTTTTCCAACTCTGTGATCCTATGATTCTATGCCTTGGATTCTGAACATACAGCAGTTCCCACAAGACCTTCTAAGCACTGCCAGTAATAAGGGATGATGAGATGCAGGATTCAGAAGGCCAGATACAAAGGCCCTTTTCGCATGGGCCTTCTGTTGCGGGACAGCCCTGTGAGCCTCGCGGGAGTGGGAGCGTCGCTCTGCACAACACACTCCCACTTCCGCCGGGCTCATGGGGCTGAAGCGGCGCGAGTGTGGGTTTTTTTATTTTTGCTTCGAAGCGAAAATCACCCGCGCTCGCTCAATGCTCCCGGCGCCCGCGCGCACTTACCTCCTGTGCGGAGTGTCAGGGAGGCGGCCGGGTCGCGCTTCCTTCCCTCCACCCCTGCAGAAGGAAGGGGCGGGGCGCTAGCGCGATGGACGCGACAGCCTCCTGCTTCACGCGTGCGCGCGGGGGGGACGGACGCAACAGCCTCCTTTCGCGCGCGCTGGGGGGGACGGACGGGACAGGCTCCTTTCTCGCGTGCGGGGGGGCAGATGCGACAGGCTCCTGATTCACCCGGGGGGGAAGGGCGGCTCGCGCAACGCTGTCGCTTCCCCCTCGTTCCTTCACCTGTGGAAGGAAGGAGGGGGAAGCGGCAGCCTCCCGGAGAAGGCTTCTTGCACGAGCCGCCCTCCCCCGCTCGCGCTAGAAGCCTTAATGCGAAAAGGGCCAAAGAAATGGAAATATTTGTATGAGTAGGTATGAGGGCATACATTGCCACTATGTAAAATCACTCTTAGACAACCAACCTGGTCTAGTGGTTTGAGTGTTGGACTAGGACTCTGGAGGACCAGGGTTCAAATCTACTCTTGACCATGGAAGCCTACTGGGGGGCCTTGGACAAATCAGTCTCTCTCAGCCTAAGAGGAAGGCAATGGAAACCTCTACTAAATAAATCTTACCAAGAAAACTCTGAAATAGGTTAGCCTTAGGGTTGCCATAAGTCAGAAATAACTTGAAGGAGCACCAAGGGCAACGAAACTACTCTAACACTTCACAAGTGCTGGTACAGAATATGTTGCTGCTGTTGCAATGTGCCTTCAAGCTCACTCTGGCTTACAGCAACCCTGTCCTGGCATTTTATTGGCAAGATTTATTCAGAGAAAGTTTCTTATTGCCTTCCCCTGAAAGCTGAGAGGCTAGCTCAAGGACACTCAGGGGTTTACATGGCTGAGTGGAGACTTGAACTCTAACGTCTGAGAGTCCAGGTCCAACACTTAAACCACTCCAGCATGTATGGAATACATCTCAAAATGTAACATCCTTGAGAGCAAATGTCATAAAAAATATCAGTTTGTACCTAATGTCTACAAACAGAAAAAACTTTCATCTAGTCGCAATAATCTTTTTACACTCCTGTATTGACTGAGGCCTAATAGGTTTTAAAACAACAGCATTATTTCTATTTGACTTGTTTGTCTTTCTGCAAAGTCTGTTCTCCAATCAAACTTTAATTATGCAATTTTCTTTGTTGAAAAAGGCAGTCATTTAAAAAATCAATCATCTTTATGGGCATGTTCCAGCAAATAATCCCTACTGACTGGTTTTTTCTCCACTTTTAGAATAAATAGGAAGGGTAAAGAGTGGTTCAAATTTAATATATACCTGGCACTAACTTGTTCATACCAACATATCCCACAACCCTTCTGTAGGAATATTTGGTATCTATACTAAGCAGAGTGCAGCATACCAAGTGCAGTGTGAGCTTTGGTAATAAACCTGAGAAAAATACTCAATTATTATCTGGTAAAGCAAAAAGCAGGAGGGGGAGCCATTACATTTATTGTTTCAGGAAATCCATCTTTGATAGGAAAGGAGATAGATTTTTTTTAAAAAAATTCCTAACTGTTGGTAAAAGAGCCCCTAATAGCTGGCTCTAATGAGTTAATGTAAGCCATTCCAAGGCAGGAGCCTCATAGTTGCTCCTTTCCCAGACAAAAGGAGACAAAGGACTAATTAACTTTTGGAAGAAGGAGAAAGTGAGCTCTGCAGGCAGGAAGAAAATGAAAGGATTGAGAATGTAGATCAAAGAACTAAAAAGAGAGGTGAAACAAAAGGACAGGTATGCTCTTCAGAGCTTTCACTAATCTATGCAAACGTTGATGTCTCTTTGTTTCCAACACCCTGTGCTAATGCAGTCTCAGCTGCTCAGATACATTGGCTTCCGATGTTGTCTGAAACTTGAGAGTTTACTTTATAGATCAAGAGGGAAATTATGCAAAGGGAAAACTTTGTGTTCATATTCAATGAATAGTACCTCTCAAGAGACACCTGGGCTGGCAAGGAGCTGGACTTAATGGCCCCAAGGATAGTTTTGTGATTCTATCCCTGTTCCATCACTGAAGTGTGATATCACATGGGTTTGTCAAGACTTGGGAGCAATTGCAAATGGAACCAAGACACTGAGGTGGTAGAGGCATCCGATCTTGTTGCTTTGTGGTCAATAGGAATGGGCAAGACTATCACTTTTGTTTTTTCTCTTTCCAGTTTGCACAAAGGTTCATATTTAAATCTCATATCTATATTCTGTACTCCCTAGAGGTGGGAAGTGGGCAGCCCTCCAGATGTTGTTGAACTACGACTCTTGTCATTGCTCACTATGTTGGTTCATCTAATCGTGGTTGCAGTCCAATGACATCTAAAGCAAGGGTTGGCACCTGGACTAGGGCTGGGGGGGTGGCAGGAGACCTTTGGGTGCTGTACAGAAAGGACAGGAATCCCAATTCCTGTAGTGACCCCAGAAAGCACATACGCACAGGTAAGCGGCACATATGCATGCAAACATTCCAAAATGAATCCCAGCCTAAATGTGATTATATAGGCATCCAATTCAGGAACAGGACTTTTGCCTGGACAAAAACCAGCTTCTAATATTGTTTTAGTCTGCGTGGCTCACCATGTGCCTATGAATCTTTTCCCCTTTCCCTCCTCCCTCTCCCTCCTGCTTATACTTTTGCAAATTATGACACTGTATTTCCCTCTAAGCATGGGTACTATTCCATTGTTCATGTCCAAGCTTGGTCTAGGCTGGCAGCCAGGAGAAGCTGATAACAAACACAGATCAGAAACTCAGCAGTAACTTAAGTGGTCAGTTTACTTAAGCAAGGAAACAGCTTTGCAAATGAGAAGCAATAAGGATCCCAACAACGTCCATAAATCAAGAGGCAGGCAAAAACAAACACAAGTCAAAGGTGGAAACACAGGCAAGGGCAGTGAACAGAAACAAGCACGGGATAAATGGTCAATTGATTGCTAGAAAGGTTAGAGGGGAAAGGCTCAGTTCTTACAGGCTCCAGGGTCAGTGCAGCTGGTGCCTGATTAATTGGTGCTTGGCATAAATTCACTGGAAGCGACTCAAGAGACCCTTCTGGTGTCTACACTAGGTGAAGGTAGGTATGGCTAGATCGTTCTCTGGGTCTGAATGAGCAGGGCTTCCTGCTGTGGCTGACACTTCTGTCCCTGGTAGTACTGTCTGCTCTTCAGGGTCTGCTGCAAAAGTCTCTGTGCCATTGCTCAGAGCAGGTTCTGCTGCCTCAGACTCTGAGTCTGAGTCTAGGGCCCTTTTCGCACGGGCCTTTTCTCGCGCGACAGCCCCGTGAGCCTCGCGGGAGTGGGAGCATCGCTCCGCACGACGGACTCCCACTTCCGCCGGGCTCACGGGGCTGAAGCGGCGTGAGCGCGGGTTTTTTGATTTTTGCTTCCAAGTGAAAATCACCCGCGCTCGCGCAACGCTCCTGGCGCCCGCGCGCACTTACCTCTCATGCGGAGCATCCGGGAGCCGGCCGGGTCGCGCTTCCTTCCCTCCGCCCCTGCGGAAGGAAGGGACGGGGCGGGGCGCTTGCGCGACGGACGCGACACGTCCTGCTTCGCGCATGCGGGGGTGCAGACGGGAGGAGTGCCTTTCTCTCTCGCGCGTGCAGGGGGGCAAACGGGAGGAGCGCCTTTCTCGCGTGCACGGGGGGGGATGGACGGACGCACGAGCCGCCGCCGCCGCCTCCGGGAGGCTGCCGCTTCCCCGCTCGTTCCTTCGCCTGCGGAAGGAAGGAGGGGGGAAGTGGCAGCCTCCTGGAGAAGGCTTCATGCGCGAGCCGCCCTCCCCCACTCGCGCGAGAAGACTTAATGCAAAAAGGGCCTAGGTCCTAGAAGCCAATAACAGTTCAGCATCTTCCATTCTTGGCTACTGTGCAACATTATTAATAAAAGCTGAGATTCTACACTGTGCTTGTGGAGGGCAAGTTAAACTCATGTTGATACACAGTGGTTCTGTTATACCATCCTTCCACTCCATACCAACATTGTGCAACTAATTGTGCATCAGCCAGTGATGCATCACAGAAGCAACCCCACCAGCATTAAAAACAGACTACAGAGAATATTTAGACTACAAAGAATATTTAGAAAACAATTTAGTAAGTTATCTTATGAAAAACAAATATTGAATTAAGACAATTTAAAATCACTGAAAGGATTTTTTTTTAAAAAAAAAAAAGAGGGGGAAAGTATAGTATCCATTATTAAAAATCTTTCCTCAGTAGTCAGCTAATTGGCCAAAAGCCTGTCCTTTTTCCCTCCCAATGAAAAGAAAGCAAAGCAATGATCAATCTGGCTGCTCAGCAAAAGGAGCTCCTAGGAGCAGCCACCACAAAGGCCCTCTCAATTGTCTTCAACAAGCATGCTTGTGAGGTTAGATTTCACAGCCATTTCCATACTACATTGATATATACTATTATTCCACTTTCAATATCCTGTGGAATTCTGGGGTTTGTAGTTTGCTGAGGCCAAAGAGCTCTCTGGCTGAGAATTCTAAATGCCCTTCTTCAGTAGACTACAAACCCCAGGATTCCATAGGATGTTGAAAGTAGAGTAATAGCACTATAACAGTGTAGTGCAGAAATTACCTACTTTTCAGTTGCAAACACATGTCTCGTTCTGCTGAGATGCAAGAGAATTGTGTTCCAAAGCAGTTTTTTTTCCCCTGCACATCACATACACACATATCAGTTACATGGAATGGTAAACATTTAAGAACTTCTGTCTTAGCTTTAATCATTTCATACAGATTCCAGAAAGATGACTCTTGCTTTAGAAAAACAGCTGCTGTCAACATCTGTTAAGTTACTCTAGCATCTGTCCCCAAGATGGTCCCTTGTCCCAAATTTTCCCATCCCAAAGTCCCATTTCCACATTTAAAAGAGCCTCTAGCCTTGCTGTTCCCTTTGTCCACCCCTGTGTGAACTGCTGTCCTTTTCTTCTCCCTTCCTTTTTGCTTCCAAGATAGGACCGTTAGGCAGCTTGCCTCTTTAACACATGCAATCAAGCAGATCCGAATCTGGGAGAAGGTAGCAGAAATGGACTGCAAGGGAAAATCTAAACAAAGTGTCCTTTGAGGGCTTATGCAGCTAAAGACACTCGTAGTTGTGAGAACTCGTAGAAATGAGCTTAGTTTCAAATACTCTTCCTCATTCTGCTGCCTCACTGAAAGCACAGTAGCAGATATCTTTTCTGCTAGAAGAAAGATCCTTTGAGATGAGGTTTGGAACGTGCAGCTGTGGGCTGAATGTGAGATCTGCAATTCCTTCTTGCAGCCTCAGAAGGTCCCAGAGTTCCCAGGTGAAAGTGAGCTAAAGGAAACTCTTGATTGCATGAGGAAGGGATAATGCAGCAATGAAATTAAATTTGGTAACAAATAGTGGTGATGTTATGTTTGACTCTAGCAGAGAGACTCAGCAAGCTTTACTTGCACTCATTCCCACCACTACCCCACAGTCACACAAACCAGAGAGGGCACAGGGTTTAAAATGAATCAGGAAGAGTTAGGCCATTTCTGCACGGGGCGAGAGAATCGCCCCGCGCTGCTACTTACAGGATCTTCTGGCTCCCCGGTCCGGTCCAGGCTGCTCCAGAGCAATGTGTGCTCATCAATCTGCTATGCTCCAGCGTCCAAAATGGCGGCTTCCGGTTGGTCGTGGGTCTCGACCAACCGCTGAAGCTTGCCAGCCTAAAGCCCGCCCTCGGCAGATTGCAGGCTTGCATTGGTGCAAGCCAGCAAATCTGCACAAGAGAGCAGGTTCGCAATGGTGTGCTCCGTGCTTTTGAAAGACCGGAAAAATCAGGTCTTTCAAAAGCACGCTGGAGGACCACTTGGGGTCGTTCCAGAGCGGACTGAGGTGCGGATCTACACTAAGTAGTCCAGACCCAGTCCACTCCAAGGTGCAGACGTCTCCGTGGAGGACACACTGCACTGTTTTTATTACCCTGTGTGGAAATGGCCTTAGTTAGGGCTTTTCCGCACTACACTGTTACAGTACTATTCCTCCACTTTCAACTTCCTGTGGAATTCTGGGGTTTGCAGTTTAGGCAGGGACCTTTAGAATTCTCAGCCAGATAGCTCTTTGATCTCTGCTAACTACAAACTCCAGATTTGCACAGGATGTTGAAAATGGAATTATAGCACTATAAAAGTGTAGTGCAGCGTAGACTCACTAGCAGTAGGCATTTCTTGGTCTGAATCATACAAGAAAAAAGAGAAGCAACATCATACAAGCAGGGAATTGTTCTCAGTCCCCACATTCTGGACCCTTTCATGCTACATAATTATTGCACTATGGTTCCACTTTATCTCCTCTGGCTGTGTGTTGTGGAATCCTGGGGTTTATTGTTGGTGAGCCAGTAGAGTTCTCTTGTTGAGAATTCTAAATGCTCTTCCAGAAACTTCATATTCCAGGATTCCATAAAATGACTGTGAAGTGTGAAGAATGCCTTCTGACAAATGTCTCTTGAAGAAGAGGCATTGCACCCATCTGCTCCATTATTCAAGAGCATCTCTTCCAACTATCCCAGCCTGGCAAGGACAGTCCCTAATTAATTCTCTGTCACCCCACTTTTTTAGCTGCTTTAAAAATGTTTCTGATTCTCTCTCGCCCTCCCACTTTCCTCCTCCATTCTGGCTTCTTTCCATTATTGCAAACTGAATTCAAAGTGCAAAAATAGTTTGCGCTTCAGCAGCTCTGCTGGGGGAAGTAGAGAAGGGATGGAATCTTTCCCTTCCCAGTAGGCTCAGGCAAAAGCGAACTGCTGCAGTCTCTCCTAGCTCGTCTGTTCTTCTTCTCAAATAACTTTTGCCATCTTGATCACACTCTGATGTTGCTTGGCTGTATGTATCTCAATTTTCATATGTAAAATGTTGGAGGGTATACATCTATGAGAGAGCCAGTGTGGTGTAGTAGTTTGAGCCCTTGAAAACCAGGGTTCGATTCTCCACCCAGCCATAGAAAACCCACTGGGTGACCTTGGGCACATCACATACTCTCAGCCCCCAGAAAACCCTGTGATAGGTTCACTTTAGGGTCACCTTGAGTCAGAAATGACTTGGAGGCAGACAACAACAGTACATCTATGAACAATTCCAAGAATGTGCATGTTGATTTCCTCTTTTTCAAAACCCTGGGTTTCCCATGACTTGCTTTTAAGCACTTGTGGCAACTTCTGGGAGCTAAGTTTCCACAGTAACATACTGAAAAACACTTAAGCTTCCCAAAGTTTGCACATTAAGTTAGGACTGGGAAATTTGTGCATTAAACTAAAGATGAGCAGGCCCAGCAAAACTTCTCGTAACTGTCAAACTGTCAAGGGAAACAATAGAATGAGAGTGAATCTGCATTCTATTTTCTTTTATGTAAAAAAGGGAGTTGAGGAGTTGTAATCCAAATAATGATGAAAAAAAAAATTAAGGCAATCTTCCAAGGAGGATTTTCGTGACAGATTTGTGTGTGGGTTTACCTCCTCTGTACCACCAAAACTACAGCTGTAGACAAAAGCAGAACACTGGGGTAAACTGTGGGTAGAAACGTCAGTCACTAAACTGAGGATTTATTAAAGCAAAATTTATCTTAAGCAAAATGGAACTGAAAAAAAGCAGAGCACTGCAACATACAGGATTAAACTGGAGGCCACAGGAATTCATACATTATATATATATATATATATATGCGCATGCACACACACACTACTGCTGTCGTCATTACTCCCATTGCTGTTGTCACTATGACTTTCCAATCTGCTTTCAGAATGACACTAAAGGTAGTGCAGGAGAAAAGAAATATAGCATGCTTTGCTTTTCAAGGCCATTTAACGATTTCATGAGATTATAATGGGGTGTTCCTTTTAGAACTGCAACAAAATTTCTTCTTGAAGTAAGTCTGTCGGGGGGAAAAAATCAGTCATGACTTTCATAGATTTTAGTAGATTTTCATGACTTTAGTAGACCACAAGCTGAACATGAGTCAGCAGTGTGATGCAGAAATCAAGAAAGCCAATGCAATTCTTGGTTTCATCAACAGGAGTATGGTGTCCAGGTCAAGGAAAGTAATAGTGCCAGTCTATTCTGCTTTGGTCAGACCTCATCTGGAATCCTGTGTCCAGTTCTGGACGCCTCATTTCAAGAAGGATATTGACAAGCTGGAGCATGTCCAGAGGAGGGCGACCAAAATGGTGAAAGTTCTGGAAGCCATGCCCTATAAGGAGTGGCTTAGGGAGCTGGGGATGTTTAGTCTGCAGGAGAGAAGGTTAAGAGGGGACATGATAGCCATGTTTAAATATTTGAAGGGATGTCATGTCGAGGAGGGAGCGGGCTTGTTTTCCATGGCTCCAGAAACTAGGACAAGGAACAATGGGTTCAAACTACAGGAAAGGAGATTCCACCTGAACCTCAAGAAAAACTTTCTGATAGTCAGAGCTGTTTGGTGGTGGAACATGCTGCCTGGGAGTGTGATGGAGTCTCCTTTGGAGCTTTTAAACAGATGCTGGATGGCCATTTGTCAGGAGTGCTTTGATGTGGGTTCCTGCGTAGCTGGGGGTTGGACTGGATGGTTCCTGTGGGCTCTTCCAACTCTTATCATTCTATGATTCACACGTGGGAACTCCACTACAGCTGGCTATTCACTGAACCTGGGACTTCCTGTAGAGCCACTGAAGCCCCCTCTCTATAGACATTCCACACCTTGCCGTTAGGAATTACAGGACTGTCCCTGTATCCAGACATGAAATGATTATACCATTCATCAGGGTCTACTCAGGACCTCCTGTGGTCTTAACAGAGGATATAATCATCTCATTACAGGGACATAGAGAACCAGTGTGGTTTGAGTGTTAGGCTATGACCTTAGTGACCAGGGTTCAATTCCCCACTTGGCTATGCACACCCATCGGATGACTTTAGGTGCATCACACATTCTCAGCCCCAGAAAATCCTGTGAGAAGTTTCCCTTAGGCTCACCGTAAGTTGGAATGACTTGACAGCACACAACAACAACAACATACAGGAACATATCAAGACATGTTCCCATGTGGTGATATCATTACTGTGTTTCCAGCTATAGATACATAGTTAGATGCTTCTTCCCCTGCTCTCCATAGGCCAAAAAATAGCCTTGGGGAGGGAAGGCTACAGCTGTTCATTGGGGGAGCTGGGCCATTGAAACAGGTATGGTTCCCCACTCCTATCTCTTTAGACTCATGGATTGGGCTTCCTTTGCTATTTGTCAGTTAATTTGTTTTCTGTCTTGGGTCATACTATCACCTTCTGGCCACCTAGGCATGGAACTGTTGATGCTGGTGAAAATCAGGCAGTTAGCATCAACATTCCATTTAAGCATTCTTAAGTCTTGTAATCTCCAGATATTTATTTGGGGAAATTGTCAGATTCTTCAATAATCTTTTTGGCTGTTAATTACAGCATATACAATCATATGCACGCACACACATATATACACGCACATACATACACAAACATATCTGACCCCCTTAGACTAAAACACAAACATGTGAATGTCTGGGTGCATTGCTTGCATTTTATTGCATAACATGGTATATAAAGCATCATAAAGCAGCATTACAGGCTTCCAAGTGTTTATATCCTTGAACACTGCATAGCATCCTTATATCTATTTTATCAGAACCTAGCTATATTTTCCTATCAGCGTCACCATGTCTGGGTCTGTTATCAAGTAGAAACAGCATCCTGGAGGCTACGTCACAGCCTCCTCTTCATATATTGTAGACTAGAAAAGCAGTCTTATTTCAGCCTCTCTGTGATTTCTTTTATTCTCTCCATAGCTACCAATCAGCTATCAGCTGTCCAATCAAAACACAAAAAGAACCACAGACTATTTTTGTGCAGGATAAATTCTTAATTGCAAAGATTCTTTTCAGTCCAGAATACTTCTCATCAGGTTTTCTGACACAAAAAATGTTTTTGAATATTTTTCAAATATTGTGGCATATTCTTTCCAACTGTAGAAATAAGTGCATTTTGGTTAATCATTTTTTTTTAAAAGGCAAACTAATTAAAATTCTGATAGCCAATGTGGTGTAGTTGTTTGAGGACTGGACAAGAATTCTGAGAGACCAGGGTTCAAATCTCCACTTGACCATGGAAACCTCACATGGTGACCTCGAACAAATCATACTCTCATATTCTTGGAGGAAATCAGTAGCAAATCATGCCAAGATAACCCTGTGATGGCTTCAGCTTAAGGTCACCATAAATCAGACATAATTTAAAGGCACACAACAACAACTAACATTCTCACTGATCCACACCAATGTTCCACATAGATAGAATGTATTTCCTCCAAGATGAGTCAGACTGTTCTCCACCATGCTAAGTTCTTCTGAAAACAAGTCAGTTGAGAAAGGGTTCCTTGGAAGTAGAAATCTGAAAAACACTGTTAGGATGAAAACATAATTGCTTTTCCATGACTGAACTGAATGCCAAACACTCACTGAGCAAAAACAGAGAGCACTACAGACTCGGGAAGCAGTTTCCTCAAAGAGATTTGCTCCTTTCACAGAAGCTTGCTCAAAAGAGAACTATGGCTTGGCTCCAGTTTATTGGCAGGTGGCTCTAGAGACATCACAATTAGCATTGAAAGAAACACTCCAAGGTCAGTTGGCATTGAGCAGGAAGACTTTCTTGAAGGATGGCATGCTGTTAACAAAAATCAATGCTTTTGGGGAGGAAAACAATGGACCATTTGGCTAGTCATAATTTAGAAGTCTCTGAGTATAAAAAGAAATGGATTAAAACAGTATGAAACATTCACATGAAATACAATGAAGCAGGCAACCAGGAAAGAATGGTTTGGTCAGAAATGAAGTCTTAGTACCCTGGAATAGTGCGGTGAAGAGCAATATGGAAATATTCTCAGTAGAAAAGAATAGATGCTAGTGAAGTGGCGCATAAGCAATTGTGTGTATGTCTTTGGTAGCCTTGGAAGGAAGTCATTGTGTGATTTGGGATTAAGTTGAAGGAAAGGAGAGAATTCAGTTTGGCTTTTGATAAACCAAAATCTGAAAAATTCTTCAAAAATTGGGACAGAAAACTTCAAATTGTGAAAAAATGTGAAAGAAGATAGAACACACAGATTTATCTAACCATACAGTGGTTTTGGTGTACTTAGCTCTTAAAAGTGTTGGTCTTCTTATATTGACTAATATTTGCTGCACTGAATTAGGGTTTTCTTGCCTTTTTTTAATGGGAGGGTTTTAATTTTAAAAGCTATTAGTGATGGGTCACCATTGTAGTCATATTCTTTCTCTCTTGCTCTCTCTCTGTGTTTGTGTGTGTATTATAGAATCTCAGAGTTGGAAGGTGACACAAGAGACATCCAGTCCAACCCTCTATCATGCAGGAATACATGAATACAGCACTCCTGAATGATATTCATCCATATCTTTTGAAGATCTTCAAAGAAGGAGAGTCAAGAGTCTACTCACCACCCTTCCCTAGAAGCACTCTATTCCATTGTCAAAAAGCTCTTACAGTAAAGGAGTCCTTCCAGATCTTTAGGTGGAATCCCCTTTCTTGTAGTTTGAATTCACTGATTCATGTTTTTGTCTCTGAAACAGCAGAAAACAAGCCCACTCCATTCTCTACATGACATTCCTTCAGATATTTAAGATGGCTATCATGTCATCGGTCAATCTTCTCCTCTCCAGGCTAAACATATTCAACATCTTCAGTTATTCCTTATAAGGTTTGGTTTCCAGACCTATGAGCATCTTGGTTTCCCTTCTCTGGACACAGGCTAGCTTGGTGATATCCTTCTTGAACTATGGTGCCCAGAACTGTGTTTAAGTATCCTGGCAATTGAGGAATTGTCACATTGGCTGGAATCCTGTTAGCCTCTTGTGCCTGCATGAATTTACCTAGAGAAATGAATGGGCATGTTTGTCTGATGCAGAAGGCCAGTGTTCAGTTCAATGTGGTAGAGGTGAAGTTGCATATGCAATGTTAATTTACATGCAAATGTGCTTCCTCTTATGCATATAGTTATTCTTTGGCTTGCACATTCAGTTATAGATTCAAACTCACATTCAGTTGCTCAATCTTGCCCATCACCATCAGGATGGTTTAACACACTCAACACATGACTCTATTACATAATCTCTATGTTGAATGGCAACTTAAAATCTTTGGCCATTTTTGCATTCGCAGATATGTCAATTTCTGTACTGTAGAAATATTGTACTTGTACTGCAGTACAAGATCTGTACTGCATTCTCCAGAACAGGGAAAAGTTACACATGTGAAATGTACCCAACAAAGTATCCATCTAGAATGGAAGATCCCTCAAGAGTATAGTTGCATAGAGGTGTGAGGATGGGGGAGCGATTTGCCCCCGGTAGTAAGGTTTTTTGGGGTGTCCTGGCCTGTAGCCACACCCCTGTGCACCCTTTCCACACCCCCACGCACCACAGCCATGCCCCCATGCACAGTGGCCATGACCCTCATGCCATATACCCGCCCCCCTCCATACACTCCAAGCTCCACCACTGCAACAGTAGGAGATTCCTTAAATATAAGGCAGAGATGGGTAATTGCAGTGGGACTAGAAAAAAAAAAATCTTCTGCAAGACCCTTCAGTAGTTGCAAAAAATATCAAAAAGGAAAAAATAAAAATCCCAAATCAGAAGCCAGGGTAGAAAATCCACTTCGGGTCTTGACAACTGATTTTTTAAAAAATGTTAAACAGAAGAGAGGACACAGCCAGCTTGTATGGTGAACTGCAGTTCCTTGATATTTCAAGGGCTGGAAATTCACTCTTTTTAGGGCCAGAAAAAGGTGGTCTGTGAAGCTTGGTTGGATGAGAGCCACAAAAACTACTTTGTGACCCTCCTGGGCACTCCATTGCCCTTGGTGTAAGGGGTTTCCTTTAGAGAAGAGCCTAACTCTGGGACCAGCCTTTTGTTGAAATGGTTCCCACTGGACCTAGCTTGGGTCCCAGCCAGACAATTTTTTAGAATAACAGTTGTGTGTCCCAGTGGATACCCAGTCCTGACTTATGGACACTTAGCAAAAACAAATGGATGCAAACAATTTAATCAACAAATCAAGAACACATATAGAGATTGGAAATGACACTGACTAATAGAGGAACAGTAATGTGTGTAAATCTATTCACTCCCTGTTTTGCTTTTTAAAGCACTGTCACCTCAGTCCAAATGTCAGGCTGCTGTGTAACGGAGAAGCTTCCAATCATGAACCAATGTGAAAATGGACACACAGTAACAGTTTCTTAAATAATGTCTTAGATTATATGCAGCTCTGCTACAAGAACCTCCATTTCCAGCTGAAACAACTGGCTTAAGCATCTGCATTCCTTGCTTCTTTTTGTAATGGATGAGCCAGAGGCCTTTTCCGTATTTTGTTTTTAAAACAGGGCAGCGCGTCCTCCAGCAAGGACGTTTGCACTTGGGGGTGAACTGGGTCTGGACTACTTTCTGTAGTTTCGGACTTCAGCCCGCTCTGGAACGACCAGAACTGGTGGTTCACCATGCTATTGAAAGACCGCTTAAAACAGGTCTTTCAATAGCACAGCACGCCCCAGTCCATCGCAGTGCTCCTGTGTAGGTCTGCAGGCTCGCACCAGTGTGAGGCTGCAGATCTTCCAGGGACGGGCTTCCAGCTGGCAAGCTTCTCTGGTTGGTGGAGAGACTCCACCAACTGGAAGCCTCCATTTTCGTACCCGGAGCAGTGTGTAGCGCAGGCATGCGCTGCTCCAGATCAACGTGGATCGTCGGAGGGAGCGCGCCAGTCCGGTGAGTAACAGACTGCCCCGTTTTCTTCCCAAAATGTGAAAAAGCCCAGAGTCTGACCTTGGACTGTGGCCATTTCCACACTGGATTGTTATAGTGCTATTATTCCACTTTTAACGTCCTATGGAATCCTGGGGTTTTCAGTTTAGGGAGGGGCCTGTAACTTGCAATCCTGCTGATGCATATGTTTCCCCCATATGGAAGCAGTTGGATTTCTGTGTCCAGGGCGGAATGTCCACATACAGCTCAAAGTTGCAGAACTGGAGTTGTACTCAAGGTGCCATTGTTCATGGATGTGCATTGTACATGGATGCACAGATGCTTTGGGATAATCATTACATTTTTTATCTTGGGTCACTTGTACAATGTTACCATCAAATACAAGGGGTGGGTAGCAGAATTAAAACTTAACCTTGCATTTGGAAATTTATGCCACCCAAACCTGATGTAGGATGTTGTCCAAGGACTGTCAAAAACCATAGTACTGATATCCATCCACTGAGCACCAGGGAAAGATCTGTAGCCATGCAGGACTCAAAACGATGATAACAATGTGGATTTCCTCTCTTTAGCAGAGGAGAAGTTGTTTACAAAACAGGCACAACTCAGAATTTATTTTGGGTAATTGAATAACATTCCTATTATTGCTACATGGTTCTCAACATCTCTCTCTCTCTCTCTCTCTCTCTCTCTCTCTCTCTCAATCTTTCTCTGTCTCCTGCATTTTTCTAAATGTTCTCTCATGCTGCAGGACCTAACCAGCAACAATCTACTCTGCAGTCCATTAGTCACAAGTAAAGGCTTTGCAGGGGAAAATGGCAATATTATCAGCAGATGAAAGAAAGAATAACAAGGCACTCCTTGCTTTTTGCCTACATGCAAGAAAAGCTAGATCAGAGAGTTGAAATTTCTCATCTGCTGGAGCTATGAGGCCCAGAAGGCCTATGTATGTTTACTCAGAATCAAACTCCACTGAATTCAATGTGAGTTACTTCCAAGTAACTGCTCTTAGGCTTGCAGCTCTCTGTTAATCATGGTCTATTAATTAAAACTGATGATAGCTGCAGTTCTAGGCAAGCTAAAGTTACACTGATAATTTTCTCTCTATCCACACTTTTTACTATGCTATTTATCCCATGCAAAGACTTGGGTCTGCCATTGCCTTAAGGAAAGTGGGCAGTGTTCTGGAGAGATTTTCCAAGGATCATTTTGGTATGACATTTGGGCATTTTGATGGCTGCCACTCATCAAAAAGAAGATGAGATCAACTCATCCAGGTTCAAGATCCAAGTTCAGAGGCAGTGTGACTCAGTAGCTGGAAAATATATAACATGGAAGACATATTTGCCTCATGTTGGGCTGGGGGACCTCCCAGTGGGCAATGAGTTGGCCACTGTGGGAACAGAATACTTCTTTAGATAGGTCATTGGTCTGGTCCACCAGGGCTTTTTTTATCATGTGTTCTCATTCTAGACTTGGAAACAAGGCCAAGAAACTATGAGGGTGCTTTGCAATGCTAACAACCTTTTTTTAAAAAAATGTAGTAGAAGAACAAAAAAGGCTTAGTCTGTAAGCCTAAGATAGGCCAGTCTCAGACCAGAAAATTTCTCAGAAGTACCTCAAAATAGAGATGGAAAGAATATTCCAAAATATTGGAAAAAAATGTTTTAAAAGATGAGTAACATCTAGCTTGAAAGCTACACAAGTGAAAAGGTTTTAGGAGTATTAGTAGACCACAACCTTAACAGCAGTCAACAGCATGTCGTGGCAGCACAAAAAGAAAAAAAAGGCAATACAATTCTAGTCTGTATCAACAGAACTATGAAGTATCTATTTAGAAAAGTAACAGCAACACTTTATTCTGCTTCAGCTGGAATACTGTGTGCAGATCTAGGCCATTTCCGCACTACACTCTTATAGCACAATTATTCCACTTTCAACATCCTATAGAATCCTGGGGTTTGCAGTTTAGGGAGGGGCCACTGGCCCCTCCCGGAACTGCAAACCCCAGGATTCCATAGGATGTTGAAAGTGGAATAATCGCGTTAAAAGAGTGTAATGCGGAAATGGCCCTAGACACCACAATTTAAGAGGATCATTGACAGACTGGATGGGTCGAGGGGAGGGCAAAAAGTCTGGAAAATAAGCCTATACAGAATTGAGCATGTTTTGCTTGGAGAAGAGAAGATTGAGATCTCTATTTATCTGAAGGACTGTCATGTTACAGATGTAAAAGACAGATGTAAAAGAATGTGTTCTCTGTTGCTCCAGTGGATAAGACCCAAACTAATAGGTTCAAATTACAAGAAAGGTGATTCTGAATAAACATTATGAGGGATTTATAATGGTAAGACCTGTTGGAAAATTCCAGCAGTCTTTCTTCCTCCTCTCTTGTTCTAGGGCGAGTGGGGCTTAACTAGCACAGAATTTCTTTTCCTTTGCGTGTCAAAGCCTTCTGCCTTCTCATCTCTCACTCTCTTTTTCAGTGTTATTTAAATGCATGGCTATGGTATCTAGGTGCCCAGACCGTGTGACTCAGGATAGACTTTGGGATCATTGGCCATATATAAAAGACCCCACCTCTCAGATTCCTCTCTCTCTCTCTCTCTCTCTCCCTCTCTGCCTCTGCCTTCTATCTTTTCAAATCTTTTGTTAGCTAGTGAGGGGATCTAGGCTGTTCAATGCAGGTGTAATTGCAAAATTCATTAGTAAACTTCTCATAAGTTTGTAAATGGAAACTGCCTGCCTTGTTTTGTTTTTCTGAGTCAGTTTCAGTTTAGGGAAGCAACATGGAAACTGAGGCATGCTTTTTCTGCTACTCTCGTAAAAGAAGACTGATTCCTAATAGTTTTAGGTTTCATAGAATTTCCCCCAAAGGGCTAACATTCAAGGAAACTCTAACTCCCAACAAGATCTCTTCAATAGTGAAACAGGCTAGGTTGGAAGTTGATAGATTCTCCTTTGTTTGAGGTTTTAAATAGAAATTAAATGGCTATCTTTCAGGGTGATTTAGTGATGGATCGCTGCATTGATAGGTGATTTGGCTGCGATTCTATAAACTCTTATCCAGGTGCATTAAAACAAAAACTTGCATTGAATGAGTTCTTGGCCCCATGGAAATTTTAATCCATTGATTGTTGTGTTAATGATTTAAGGTTAATTTTTCATCTCTTGCATTTCTTGAACCCACTTAGAATTCCAATGGGGCCAGTGTACTGACAACTTCAAGCTAGTATGCAGCTAGTAGCACACACAAGCATAAGCTAATCTTGTACCTGCACATGTCTATTTTTGATCACTGCGGAAGCTGGTGTCCCTTTCCTCTCTTCACAGTGGAACACCCCCCCCAAAAAAAAAACGACTGAAGACTTTCTGAATCTCTAGACCCACTTCTGCTGGTGAAGGGAGAAAATCACAGAAGCATCTAAGCATCTAAGAAGCATCTAAGCATCACAGACGTTAAGTGATTGCATCAGACCTGATAGACCTCATCAGATGAGGTAATACCTTTGAATCAAGTTATGGAAACACAATCATATGTTTATGTGATTCCCCTCTCCTCCAGGCATGTAATGGTCATGGTGTTACCCTGTATCTCAGGGGTCCTGGGAGGAACACCCAAATACCCAAATATTAACACAAATGGGGAACTTTACTAGAGTACCCTCGCTGGCTAACGAGAGGCAGGGCAACGTTAGAGGAGATCTTTCACCCTATGTCTACGGCGTCAGGTCAGTGAGCCAGACAAATTCAGAGTAAACCAATTAATGTTTTATTGAAAAGCAACATATAGGACAACAGACACACTGCTAACTTAGAAATAGGAAAAGGAGAAGAAAAGGAGAGTTTAAGGATGGGCAATACGACACCTGATCACAGAGTCCGGGAGAAACGGCAACAGAGGAAACTCAGCGAGGCTCACTAAGGGGAACTCACCACATCAACTGACAGCAAGGCGGGATGAAACTCAAAACGATCCGAGAGTTCCTCGGGAGTTCCCGGGGTTCCATTTTTTAAGAACTCTCAAAATCAATGGGTTTATATAGTAGAAATTGTGCCTGCGGGCCATGCCATATACGTTGAGAGCAAAGTAAGTTTTTGAACTGGACAAAAGGCTCAAAAAAGGATCACACCTGCCACGATAAGATCAGTGCAGGTAGATCAATCATGCAGTCCAAGTGCAAATCGATGAGCATTTATCGTGGTCTTGCTAGTTATGGGAGCAAAGCTGGCATCATTGTGAGATTAAAGGGATCTGCAAGCCAGGTCCTGGAGCAACGACCAAGGCTTTTGAAATGCCCGCCTGAGAGGGGAAGTTGGAAATCCCTGCCATTAACGGCTGCTCCTTGTGTACGTGCCTTTCTGGGGACCCTTGTAAACACATGAGCCAGGGTGCCAGGAAAAGGTCAAATTATTTGATATCAAAAGGGATATCTAGTGCTATCAGCGTCCAGGTCTGAACCACAGTAACAATGGCCTGGAGGCATCAGTGGCTCTACAGTAGGTTTGGATGTAAATGGCTAAGCATAGTGTAGATCTATATGTTTAAACTAGCATGCTATGCTGAGCCGTACAATCATTTCTGATTCTTGGCATTATGACTTCTCTCCCCCTATTTTTGTTCTATTTGATTACAGTGTCTGGAACAGTATCCCAATGCCAGAAAGCAATTGATTTGTTGGAACAATTCTTCTTTCAGATTTTCTTTTTTTCTGTTTGTGTAACATGGCAGCTGGCCGAAATGTGAGGGCATTGTTTCCAATGATTCAGGTACTGAATTATGCCCATCCAATCTCTGTTTAAAGACCTCCAAAGATGGAGACCCCCACCCCTCTTTGAGTTTATCTGTTCCACTATTCAACAGCTCTTATACAAAAATACTTTTTCCTAATATTTAGATAGATAGAGTCTCTTTCCTTGTAATTTGAATCCATTGGTTGTACCATTGTGCAACTGTAATGTTTTGGGTGCCTTTTTTGTGTCAACTGTCTGGTTCGGTGGCCATTTCTGGTGGTGGGGGACAGAGCTGTATCTAAATGGTGAACTGTTTGTATTGGGTGCTAGATAATTCTTATACAAGTGTATGAGAAGTTTAACTGCCAGCAAAACCTAGAATTATGGTGAACCTGGAGTTACGCAAGCACAGTGCTCCAACAGGACTTTGCCCTCTGACTACAACTCCAAGTATCCCTCAGCCATAATGACAAGAAGATTCTGGCAACTATAACCCTAGAAGTCAATTACTCAACTTTTTATGTAATCCTGTATTTACTGTCTTTTAAGCATCTAAGTTCTCTTTCTCTTTGAAGTCAGTCAATTTTCTGGTCCACTATACTTTCTCACATGTTCAGCTTTTTCAAGATCTCAAGTTCTTTCCATCCAGGATATGCAGAAAGTCACATGTTTTGCTAAATTCTTTTTGGAAAAATCTGCCATCTGCCTCAGCTACATTCAACAGCTCTTCTAAGCATGGAAGAGACTATAGCTTTCCGCACTAGACTGTTATAGCGCTATGATTCCACTTTCAACATCCTATGGAATCCTGAGGTTTGCAGCTTCAAGAGAGGCCGGCCAGCCCCTCCCTAAACTGCAAACCCCAGGATTCCATAGGATGTTGAAAGTGGAATCATAGCGCTATAACAGTCTAGTGCAGAAATGTCCTGTGTCATGCATTTCAATGTGATTTTGTCTACCCCCTCATGAGTAGTGATATATCATAGTTCACTAGGAGATGCCAAGCCAAAGCATCACATAAAGTGTTTCATTTGCTTCCACACTCAACTTTAAACAACAGCCCATCTAGCCCTACCTCCCAAGATTAGGGTAACCATAGACCCTCAGTCTCGGACTCCCAAAGCACTTGGATACCCTGCAATCTTTAAATTGTTTTGTGGATCTGTCAGGGATCAATGAGCAAGGTGGTGCAACACCTTTTCTGGGTCTTTCCTCCCTCTCTTCTTCCCTGAGCAAGCTTGTATTTCATCAGGGGATGATGGGCTGTCCCTTTTACCATTGATAAATCCAACACCTTCCCCTTTTATAAACCGGCTACATTTGCCTCCTATTACCTCTCTTTCCAAGGCTTCAGGGCTGTTTCTTATAGCTGGGTTGCCCAGAGTTAGCAAGCACCAGTTTGTTCTTAGTGCTTGTTAATTGCTCTTCCACTCAGCTTTCTGCCTTCTCCTGAGTACTGGTCAGCCACCAGCTGGGAGTTTCCCCAGTTTGGGAGAAACAGTGGAGGAGGTGGTAGGTAATGGTGTATTCCCACTACCCTTGCACATTGGGCCACAGAGTTGTCAAAATGAGAAGTCTTCCATAAACAAAGGCAAAAACAAATCCTGGGATTCAGTCCTAGATGTTTAAAAGTTAAGTGTTCCAAGTGCTGAGCCCCTATTCAACAGCTTTTAATTTTTTTTTCTCAGTTTAATAGTTCAACTTATCCCACTCATCCTGCCTCCCCAAGTAATTTCTTTACTGTATTACATTTTCTTTTACATAATTGCATAATTTGCATAACAGTCCCTTATGCATGCATTCGTATTTTTTTTTTAATATAATGTTTGCACTCAGTTCACAATTGCATAAATGGAGTTCGCAACAGTAACTGCTGTAAAGGTGGTGGCAGATAACTGTTTATAACAACTTGTCATGATTTTGCACTGTACCACTTCATTTACTGATATTGTGGAAAAAGCAAGCATATTAGCAGATATGCAATGCTGGTTGCACAATGTTGGAATTCATCAGAAGGGTGGTCTAGTGGGACCACAGCTTAACTTGTGAATGTCAACTTATTCTATGCAAGTATTATAATTTTAGTTCGTGTCTTCAATTTCTTCATTATCTTGACATCTTCCATTTCCACACTGGACTGTTATAGTGTGATGATTCCACTTGCAACATCCTATGGAACCCTGGGGTTTGCAGTTTCGGGAGGGGCCGGCAGGCCAACATCCATAGGATGTTGCAAGTGGAATCATCACACTACAACAGTCCAGTGCGGAAATGGCCTCGTTCAGGCAGTGTTATTTCGGGATCCAAAGCAGCAAAGCCAGATTTTAATCAGTAAAGATGGCAAATGGGAAGTTGTGCCCCCATCACCCATAAAGCTGGCCCAACCATTTATTAACCACATCTCCCCAAGGCAGGGAACAATATAAATTAAAATACAACTAAAAACACATATGTCCATATAAAATACATCAGTTTAAGAACTATAGCTAAAAATTGATTCCTGCCAGAAGAGAGAGGTCTTTAGTACTTCTTTAAATTCAGACAGCATGTTTAGCTCTTGATACCCTACTGGCAGGTCATTACACAGTCTGGGGACAGCCCACAAAAAAATGTCATCTGGTTCTAGTGCTGGATGGTTTAAGTAAATTGCCCCCGGAAGTCCTGAGTGTATGGGGGTGGCGTTATGGGAGGAAGCAGTCCTGCAGATAACTTGGACCCAAACAATGTAGGGTTTTAAAGCTAATAACCAACACTTCGTACTTTGCCCAGAAATGAATTGGCAGCCAGTGGAATGATTTTGATATCAGTGTGATATGCTCACTCTTCAGTGTAACTGTAACCAATCTGGCTGCCATACTTTGGACTATCTGGAGTTTCTTTTTTTTTCTCATTATTTTTATTAAAATGTAAATCATAATGAACTGTATCTTCCAATCCATACATCAAATACTTCATCTTTAAACATCAAATACATTAAATTTACTTATATACATATATTTTCCATGATTTTATCTAAATGTTTAAGTATTTCTTGCTCCTGTTTTCGAATGTTCAAAAACCTCAAAACAAAATTAATTTCTCTAAAACTAAAAAAAACCTTACAAAAGAAAGAAAAAAGAAAAAGAAAAACTCCCGAAAGCCTGAACCCATAGCCTTGTTGTCCAATAAATTAAAAGTAACAGTCTGTTTTTTGTACTTCCCTTCATTATATTTTTCTTGGCTTTTCTCTGTATTTATAATACTGTTCCTAATAAATTTTATATATGCTCTGTATGTGCCAAGCCCCATTTTTTCCTTAGGAACTTTGTTACCAGATCCCATTCTTGCAGAACCTCGTCAGATTTCTCTTTAATTTTTATAGTAAGCCGGTCATTTTCTTTCATTTCTATTATTTTGGACTATCTGGAGTTTCTGAACATGCTACAAAGGTAGTCCAATGTGAAGCACATTGTAGAAGTACAACCTTGAGGTCACCAGCAGATACACTTCCATCTTTAGGTCTTCCAAATGTCCAGAAGCCCCCTGCCTCATTTGGGTAGATGGTTTCTGAGAAAACTCATACTGGCTGAATTTTGGGAAGAGCTAGTGTATCAGCTTCTCCTTCTGGTCTCAGAGAACTACCATGGCATAGTGGTTTGAGTGTTGGATTAGGACTCCAGGAGACCAGCTTTTGAATCCCAATTCAATCACAGAACCCTCCCCACCAGGTGACCTTGGGCAAGTCATACACTCTCATTGCCCTCAGGGGAAGCCAGTGGCAAACCTCTGAATAAACCTTGCCAAGAAAACCCTATGATATGGCTGCCATAAATAAGAATTGACTTGAAGGCACTTAGCAACAACAACAATCTTCCAATCTTACAACTGCAGAGGAGTGACTTTTTTTTAAAAAAAAATGGCATATGCTAGAATTAGATGTGGGTCAGGATATATAGTTCCAGTCAAATTCTGATAGCCTCATGTGGTGTTTTTTTTTTTTGTCTTTTTTGTGTGTGTGTGTTGCTCAATGTACAGTAAGATCAAGGGGTTGTGCAAAAAGCAACATTTAAACTGAGCAAAGTCATGAGGAGTACATCAGCTACTTTGCCCTTGGAATGCAAAAAAAATATTTTACTGAGGTCCTTTTTGTTCTGCATAATAATAATTCTTTAATACCACTGTCATAGTTACATGTGTAGGCCATTTCTGCACAACGTCACTCTAGTGCAACAGCAGCAGGTTGCTTCTGATCCAGGAGTCATGCTACTGCATGACATTGTCACTATCCAACTGCTATTCTTCCCCCCAAGTGTTGCCAAACCGCCGTATTCTATTTCCAGAAAAAAAATCCATTAAGAGCCTCCTTTAGTGCTTCAATCACATCAGCCAGCTCAGTGCGGTACCGTAATAGTGCCTGATAGCTTTTCCTCTGATTACTGATCCAAGAGTGGGCAGGCTGTGGGCATGTCCAGGTTGTCCCTCCCTCTATAACTCCCATGGTGTGGTAACTTCAAAATCTATCACCTTTCCTTGTTTATTTGGAAGTCCTCCTTTGAGTTAAAATGTTTTTATTTTTTAAAATACATTTTTAAGCATTATAGCATGAAAATACAATAGTCTACTAGCATATCCTGCTGTTACTGCTACTCATCCACTTAAGGTGGAAGGAAGTGGAAAAGAGTGTTCCTAACCCGACAGCATCACGTTAAGTGGCAATGCCAGGATTCCAATGGTACAATGTGTTAATGGGGTATAGTGCAGATATGGCCTATGAAATCCTCTGAGCATAAGGTATTTCAAATTGTCTGCAAGGGAACTCTACTGCTTTACCAAACTACATATCCCATAATTCTGTAGGATGCAGCCAGGGGCATAGAAGTGGTATCCATGTGCAACAATTGTTTTGCAAACAAGATGAGAAAAATGTACACAGGTCCTACCCATGTGGTCCTTATGCAACTTCTAAAAGGTTTGGAGCCCTGGTGGCGCAGTGGTTAAATGCCAGTACTGCAAGCCACAAAGTTGTGAGTTTGATCCTGCCGGGCTCCAAGGTTGACTCAGCCTTCCATCCTTTCGCAGGTTGGTAAAATGAGTACCCAGCTTGTTGGGGGCATGTATAGAAATATTTTGAAATGCATGCTATTTGTAAGTTGTTCGCTGCCTCGATCCATATGGAGAGGTGGGATACAAATAAATAATGATAATAATAATAATAATAATAATAATAATAATAATAATAATAATAAAAATAAATTATCTGATTTGGTCCCCAAAGCAATGGTTGACTTAGAAATTCTCCATAGTTCCATTTTTTTAAATGTCCTAAATTTTGACCTACTCACTGTACATACATGTTTTACCACAATGATCAGTTCCACCAATTAATTTTGATCTTTCTTCCTGATTTACATTATATTCTCTCCTTCCATATTTCACAGTGAATATTGGAGAGAGGGCCTCTTAGCAACAGAAGGGAGGCAGATCAAGAACTGAAGGCACTTTGTACATCCCAACCAATGGGGCTTAAGGAGCTAATAGACATGCATTGCACCTCCCCTGTAGAGTCACTGCTTGAGTGTATATTTCCGCACTAGCCTGTTGTAGCGCGATGATTCCACTTTCAACGTCCTCTGGAATCCTGGGGTTTGCAGTTTCGGGAGGGGCCAGCCGGCCCCTCCCGAAACTGCAAACCCCAGGATTCCAGAGGATGTTGAAAGTGGAATCATCGCGCTACAACAGGCTAGTGCGGAAATGGCCTATATTGATAAAAGACCAATGAAAGGTAATGACGTACATGTATGCTTAATTGCATCAAGATTCTTTTCTTAAAATGTTTGCAGTAGTTAGGGGTGTAATTCTTTGCTACTTATCTCATCCCACAATTGATTTGCATAGAAAACAACTTTTTGTGTGCAGAAAATATTGCTTTCTATGCAAATCAACCACACAAAAATTTGGTATAGAATAAAGTCCCTATTGCAACATTTTACATGCAAGAAGCAGCTTTTTCTGGACAGAAAACAGCATTTCTTCATGGAACTATTTTTTTTCCTGCACAAAGTGTTGTTTTCTGCACAGAAAATTCTATTTTCTACGGTACCGTGTGAAAATTTTGTGAAGAATTAAGTCCTGAAGTCTAGGAGTCATCTCATAGGGGTTTATCGACATTCCCAAGACATGCCTTTCAATCATTTCTCAAACAGTTTTCAAATATTCTTTTTATCCTTAGCTATCAATGAAGCAGTGTTGTTTTAAAGAAACTCCTAAGGTAAAAGAATTAATAAATGAATCAGTATGAGTTCACATGAACCCCTTTCCAAATTGCTCCATTAGATCAATTTGTTCAAACATGTGTTTAAAAATCTGCATGCTTCAGAGGAGACTACATAACAAGCTCCTGCCATTGATCTGAAAGGCTTGCTTCATGTAGCCAGCTGTATCCCAGCTGTTCTGATGGAGATCACATGGCAGCTAATTAAGATTATTAGGATTCACTGGAAAATGAACATTGTGTGGGGTCAAGATGCTAGAAACAAAAATGGAGAAAAGAAAAGAATATGCAACTGGATTGGAATGACTATGAACATTTCCACACGACACTCTTATAGCACGGCGATTCCACTTTCAACCTCCTATGGAGTCCTGGGTTTGCAGTTCCGGGAGGGGCCAGGTGGCCCCTCCCGAAACTGCAAACCCCAGGATTCCATAGGAGGTTGAAAGTGGAATCATCACACTATAAGAGTGTTGTGCGGAAATGGCCTGTGTTACCATGCCATACACCCCCAATCTGTGACACAGTATGATTGGCTATAAACATTGTTTAAATAAATATAAATCTTACACTGAAAAGCTGTATGGAGAAAAAGGACTCTTGACTGGAAACTTCCTGAAACGAGGGCAAAGGCCTCAGCATAGCCAGGTCATAAGTTTAGGAAAATCAGTTGGAAAATTTAACTTGATGAGTTTTAGATGGTTCTCTAAAGTACTCAAGCCTATAAAAACAATAGCCACTGAAGCTGGTGGGAGCATCCAAAGGGCTGACATCATGCTACCTCTTTCTCATAGGAACAGTCCTTTTATTTTCCCACTTCTCCAGTTGTTAAGGGGCTATTGTGATTTTCTTCCATGCTTTATCACCTGGCAGCAAAGGCAATCTTGCAGGCTCCTTTGTTGGCAATACCAGAGAGCAATTCACACATTGCTCTCAAGACAGAAAAAGAGTATTTAAATCCTGGCTCAGGCACTGGCTGCTTCTTGGTACCTTGGACACATGTGATGTGTTGCACTGTGTGAAGGTCTCTAGAGCCCACTTCATTGTACAGCCCTCAGGCTTCCCAAGTCTGAGACAGCTCACCCTGATCCTCTGCTGCTTTAGAAATGGTAACTATTATCCACTTCACCCCAAACTCTTGCTAGCCAACCTTTATCATCTTTACTTTCAGTAGCCTTCTATGATTTGTGACAATGTTTGCATGTTTGTGGATCCCTCCCCTCCAATAGAGACATTTTTTTAATTTCCAACTGGTGTCCCACAGTTAGTACTGGTATAGAAAGGTGGAGAGATCCCATAAGTTTACCCCACTTCTTGCATTCCTCCCTTTTTGAGCTAATAATTAGGACCTCAAGGTCCCCCACCTTTGGGGTAACAACATCAAGGCAAGGCAAGGCAAGGAAAGGAAAAACTGCAACGGTGAAATGATTTCTGTTGGTTCATTCTCCCACAAGCCCTGGTGGGAGCCCTGGTGGCGCAGTGGTTAAATGCCAGTACCGCAAGCCACAAGGTTGTGTGTTTGATCCTGCCGGGCTCCAAGGTTGACTCAGTCTTCCATCCTTTTGCAGGTCAGTAAAATGAGTACCCAGCTTGTTGGGGGCATGTATAGAAGTGTTTTGAAATACATGCTATTTGTAAGTTGTTCGCCGCCTCGATCCATATGGAGAGGCGGGATATAAATAAATAAATAAATAAATAAATAAATAACATTCAGCTGCCAGTTTAAGAGGAGTTTCCAGGAGAGAAATAAACAGTTATAATCCAAGGGAACAAATATGGTACTTTTCTCCTGGCATATTAGGAAAAAAAAGTCTGCCGCCTAAGAAGCACTGCTATATAGACTTCAAGGATAACCAGAAAATGAGTGATCAAATGCAAGGCAGATTTAGGCTGATCTTCAATTATGTGGGCTGTATTGTAGGGACAGACTGTGGCTTAGTCTAATTGTACATGCCTTGCATGTTGACGGCTTCAGGTTCAAAAGCAGTCTAACAAGCCATTATTTAAATAAAAGAATACAGGAACAAGCTGTGCAAACTGGCAGATAGAATAATCATTTTGCCACCTTCCACTACTTGCGTAAACAAGAGTAAGCCAACCTCACTGCGTAATTAGAAAAGAAGTACTACTTGTATTTTTTCCAGAGTACAGTGTTACTCTGATTTCAAGGGTCCCGTGCAGGATGCCTTATTGTGCTTCACATGATGGGGAATGGAAACTAGCCAGAGCATGAGCAATAGCAATGTAAGAGGCAGGGTAACCTAGCGGGGTCTTTTTACCCAGTTTTTATGGGGTCAGGCCAAGCCAAAAACCAAACGAAGATGTCCAATAAAATTATTTTATTGAATGAAAGTCTCACTCACCAACGCAACCACTCACACACTCACTAAAGACCTATTAAGAAGCAAAAGAGAGGAAACCACATAGGGGAAATATTAAAGGGATTGTACCTGGGGTAATAGTGCACCCTTTCCTGAAGTCCTTGGTTTGGGAAAAACAGCAAAGAAGTGTTGCTCAGCACAGAGAGGGCTGAGGGGATTACTCGACGGACGGAGAAATGGTCTGCTGGTATAACTGGGAGTGATCCAAAGAAACACTCAAAAACTGGGACTATTTGTAGGGGAAAGAGTACCTGGAGGGCCAATGCTTTCCCAGGGAGAACAATGGGTGTTGCAATGAGAAAGAGGTTCCACAATGGCAACTTCCTTTCCATGATGGGATTACGAGGTGTTGCCAAAGTCTCAGGATCTTCAGTTGCATTGGGTTGTGGTGCGACCTTATGTAAATGGTCCTTGCCTGATAGGATTTTATTGCTGTTGGTGCTCAACTTGGGGCAAACACGCTAATCCCCTCAAGTTGGCTCCTCAGTGGCAGAGGACCTTTTGTCTCCTGTGGGTTTGTACAGCTTGAGGTCTCCTGGGGCTACATGATGGGGGATTGTACTGGCCTGACCTGGTTTTCAATCGCTGCTGCCTACGTGCCCATCTGGGTGACCTTTCAGGCACATTGAATCATATTTTAATATCAAAAGTGTAGACCCTTGGACAGGGTTTGCCAGTGAGGTAACAACAGACCTCTTCCTTTTCTGAACTAGAGAACCCAGGCTGGAAGATTCTGGGTTCTCTAGTCTTTTTTTTAAAAAAAGGGAGCTTTCCCTTGTTCTGCTTTTTATCCTGTTAAGCCACAGTTTTGTAGAGCAGAGACAGGATCTCTCAAGTCACCACTCTCCTCCCCAAACTTCAAGATTTTGGTGTATGAACCAGAAATATCTCCCTCAAAGTTCCTCTGTGGTCCTTACAGGATTGGAGGATCCAAAACCTGTCTAGGAGATCTTCTCTTACCCCATCATCCAAGCAATTTGAAGCCAAGGTCAAAAGAGTGGAAAGTGGAAGGAGGAGAAAGAACCTGGGATATTTTAAACTAGCTGAAAAAGTAGGGTGACAGAGAAGTAACCCAAACTGTCCCTGCCAAATAAGAACAGTTGGACAGTATGCAGCACACAGACACTGGTAAGGCGTTAGTGAGCCTGGTAAATAATGCTCTGTGTATCATTGCACTTAATGTTGTATTGGCTACTTGCTGACATACTAATTCTAAGGCTACAAGGTTAAATCAGCAATGCAGAATTCAGAGGGTCATTGCTGCTGACCCTCTGCATTCTATATAGGACAAATTGACATTCTATGAGAGAATAAATGGACACAAACTGAAACAGCAATACTGAAAAGCCAGTGCCAGGACATTTCAGTCTCCCAGGACAGTCACTCTCTCATCTGAGGGTCACTGTTGCGGAACAAAGGAATTTCAAGGGAAATTTAGAAAGCGGGACAGTTGGATTGGGATACATTCAAAAATTCCAATCTATTAGCAGAGATTTAAACAGAGATAATTGCTTCTTGGTGCACTATGTGTGTTAAACAAATGTTAAAAACAATTGCACTGAAAGGGAAAGCTCCCAAGGTAGACCATATGGATTCATGCTTTGAACGAGGAACATTGATGCATAGGTGATGTGCATCAGTCAATTTGAAATCAGAGCTTGTAAAGCTACTGATAAAAAATAAACAATTATTTTATAGATTCAAGAATGACAAGTGGTAGCTTACAATTCTAGTCTCAGTTTTAAACCATTTTCCCATGCCTACAAAGTAACTAACATAGTTATTTAGTTACCTCTTTTTTAAAAAATAATGGATCTTAGCATTATCTCAAAACCCACAAAAGAGCACAAAAGAGCAGTACTGTGACACATGTCAATGCTTGGTCCATGTAATATTTGTCCTCCCTCATTTAGTGAGGCCACATCCCATATCAGTAAAGTGACTAAGAAGTTACAAGTTGCACTACAAAAGGAATGATGTAGTCCTTTGTAGCAGCCAGAATATAACCTAGTTATAGTGTCGTTGCTTGGAACTGAAAGTTATTGTAAATAACTACTTATTTGCAGCTTGTAACTTCTAAGCTTTGCCTTAAATGCTACACAATGCAAAGCATTTCTAGGAACTGAGAATATCCATCCTTTCCAAATCTTACATATTCAGTTTTTCAGATAGGCATGCAATGTGAAACTAACACTCTGCTTTGCTTTTATCAGGGTTCATTACTGACCTAAAATCAGTTGCTAGTCCCAACTAGAACTGATGCATTGAATAAATTAGATTTACCTAAGTGCTGAGGGGCCATATGGTAATTGTTTCAATGGGTCTACCTCCACTGGGACTAGCAATTCAATTTAGACCCAGAAGTTCTCTATTCATGTTCAAGGCACTGCAGTTTTAAAAGGATGTCTGCAAACTGGAAAGTGTTCAGTGAAAGGAACCGAGGATGGTGTGAGGCCTGAGGATGGAGTACTGAAAAGGAGAGTTGAAGGAGATGTGTATGTTGAGCCTGGAGAAAGGAGTTATAAGAAGCAACAAATTAGCAGTACCAGGATAAACGCTCAGACTCTTCAAATATGGAATAAGAAAGTTTTTACTTGCTTACAGAAAGATAATAAGGACAGTGCCAGTCTAGCCTCTCTGGGAAGAGAGTTCCAGAGCCTGGTGGCCGCCACCAAGAAGGCCCTCTTGTTACTCTGTATGTTGGGGGTCCCGGGAGGGGTACCCAAATAACCAAATAAAAGCAGAAGTTGGGGAAATTAAGCTCGAGCACTCTCTTAAGCTAACGAGAGGCAGGGTAACTTCAGCTAGGATCTTTAACCCTGAGTATACAGCGTCAGATCAGAGAGCGGCTAGACAAGGTTTTAAACATAATAAATGATGATTTCATTAAGAACAAGCAACACGAAAGACATGACAAATACTAGCTAACTTAGAAATAGAAATGGAGAGTTTCAAGGGAGCAGGTAATACGACACCTGGGCCCTTTTCTCATCTTACCTTCTCCCGCGACGGGGGAAATCGTCTTGTGCGAGAAGCCTCTTTCGTGACACCGTTGCTTCCCCCTCCTTCCTTCCGCAGGGTGCTTCATGAGGACGTGACCGTCGCACGAGCACCCTGCCCCTTCCTTCCGCAGGGCACTGTGGGAGCTGTAGGCTCCACGGGGAAAGGAAGCGCTTCCCAGCTGGCTCGCCAACACATTGCATGGAGGTAAGTGCATGAGCGCGGCACAAGCATTGCGCGAGCGTGGGCTATTTTCAGCTTCAAGCCAAAAATAAAAAAATACGCCCCCGCTCCGCTCCAGCCTCGTAAGTGCCACGCAAGTGGGAGTGTGTCATGAGCAGTGGTGCTCCCATTTGCGCGGTGCTCAAGCAGTGCTTGCGCAAAAAAAAAAAGTGCGAAAAGGGCCCTGGTCTTGTAGTCCTGGAGAGAAAGACAGGGTTCCGGGAGAGAAAGCTCAACAGGGTTCGCTGAGGGGAGTTTCCTTAGACAACTGGCAGCAAGGCAGGATGGAAGTCCAAAGTAGTCCGAGGTAGTCCCAAAAGTGGGGACTTTTTATAGGGTGGATCGTGCCTACGGGCTATGCTATGCTCGATGAGAACAAAGGAAATTTGGAGTTGGACAAAGGGGTTGGAAAAGGTCAGGTTTTGCATGATTAGCTTAGATCTTAAGACAATAGTGTGGCCAGTACGTTGATGGCCCAATACAAAGAAATGGCTCGGCTCTTGGCTGCATGGCTTTGTGTGGATATGCGCCAAGCAAAGCCGGTTTGCAGGGAGACTTTTCAGAGAAAGGTCACACAAGGGCCAAATTATTTGATATCAAAAGGATATCTAGTGCTCTCACCCAACATACCATAACTGGAGTAACATTCTGCTATGTTCCCATCAAATCTACTGTGAGGGTGGTGAGACAGAGATAAGGGCCTCACCAGAAGATTTCAAAACACAGATAGCATATTCCAGCTGTCTTTTCATGTTTCTTCCAGTTTCTCCATTCTCACTTATCTAACCATTCCATACACCGAGCAGTCAATCTACATCCTGCCCCTTCCAGACACAAAGTCCAAACATGGTTGGCTTACAAGATGATTTGTAACTCTGTGGAGATACTTGGATTCAAAGAATTACACAAGCATCCCTAGTGGCCTGGAAAAGAGAAAAAAGATGATAATCCCCCCCCAAATTTCTACCTCAGTGCATTAATGCAGAATAGTGTGAGCTATGATGCTGCTACAAATTAGGTATGAAAAAATTATATATGTTCCCTAGGCCATCATGGTGGGAGAAGAGAATACAGTTCATGCCCTGAAGCCTGTGTTGGCCCTTGCTGAGATGTAGACTGCCCTTTGTATCCTGGCACCATTCATTAACATCAATCTCTTTCCATATAATCTGCTTATCTGATTTGCTGCCACGCCACACAATAGCTATGAGGCAATTGCTTGCTCACGCTTGGCTAATTTAATCGTTGGCAGTTAATAACTCATAAGTGCCACTTACTTTGTCCCCAGCTTCTTTAATCTCTCAGACAGTCGTGCGTACAGTAATTCTTCTCTCTTCTTTTCTGAAAAGTTTTCATTATTTTAAAAAAAAGAGAAAAAGAGGATTAATGAGAATGAGAAAGCTTGTTTGTCATGTTATCATCTTGCATTCAGAATAGGTAAGAGCAGGGACCCTTGGGTGGGGGGTCAGTGTTGTAGGCAGGTTATGATTCACTTTTGACTAGGTGTGGGTATGTTTTTACAAAACAAGGAAAACAAGATATATCACACTGTGATCACTCTGTCACCACGACTCTGTGGTTGCTGCTAGGGTGGTGGTACTCTAAAAGGTGGGGGACTTTGAGCTCCAGTACCTCCTCAGAATTTGGGGAATTATAGCTCAAAGGAGGTCTGACAGAGGAGGGTAATGTAGTGGTGGAGCTTGGAGTGGGCGGGGGGTAGGGGCGGGACTATGGTGCAAGGGGTGTCGCCACTGTGCACAGGGGCATGGCCAGGGCACGCAGAGGTGTGGCTATGGACCAGGACACCCCAAAAAATTGCCATCCAGGGCGAATTGCCTCTGCACCTCCATGTCCCTACACAACTGGGGTAGTGGCAGGATCTTTTCATCTGTGTATACCAGTACTAACTGTAGAGAGGACTTGTTATCACAGTTGTGATATCTCTGGTGAGAGCACTAGATATCCTTTTGATATCAAATAATTTGGCCTTTGTCTGACCTTTCTCTGCCACCCTACTCTACGTGTTTGCAGAGGTCCCCCAGACAAGCAAGTAAGGGTGCGGCCATTAATGGGTAAAACATTCCAAACCTCTTTCTGGCAGGCAACTTAAGCCTCTCTGTTGCTTTAGGGAAAAACCTCCCTGCAAACCAGCTTTGCTCAGCGCATATCCACACAAAGCCACGCAGCCAAGAGCCGAGCCATTTCTTTGTGTCGAGCCATCAACGTACTGGCCACGCTATTGTCGTTAAGTGTTAAGCTAATGATGCAAAACTTGACCTTGTCCAACTCCTTTGTCCAACTCCAAATTTCCTTTGTTCTCACCGAGCATAGCATAGCCTGTAGGTAAAATCCAACCTATAAAAAGTCCCCACTTTTGGGACTTCCTTGGACTACTTTGGACTTCCATCCTGCCTTGCTGCTGGTAGTCTGAAGGAACTCCCCTCAGCGAACCCCATTGAACTTTCTCTCCCGGAACCCCATCTTTCTCTCCAGGATTACGAGACCACGTGTCGTATTACCTTTCCCGAAAAGCTCTCCTCTTCTATTTCTCAGTTAGTTAGTTTATGTCTTGTCTTTCGTGTTTCTGGTCATTAATAACATATTGTTTGTTACTATAAAACCTTGTCTAGCTGCTCTCTGACCTGACACTGTATACATAGGGTTAAAAGATCCTTGCTAAAGTTACCCTGCCTCTCATTTAGCCAGAGAGTACTCAAGCTAACTTGTGTTTTTATTTGGTTATTTGGGCGCCCTTCCCGGGACCCCAACATACAGGGTAACAGACTCCAGTCAAAAGTTAAACAGACTATTTTATTGGGAATTAGCAAGTATACAGGAAATCAGACACTCTCAAGAACCATACAGGACTATCAGAAAGTGAGGCAAGAAAGGGTGGATAGAGAGAGATTGGGTTAATAGGTTGATAGTTAGTAGTCCCGAAGCGGAAGGTTGAAGTGGAAAGGTTCAGACAGCACATCTGAGAGTAGCAAGAATGAACAGAGGTCTGGGCATCGTGTATTATGTCCAAGTACTACAGTTTTCTGTGGCTGGAGCTAGGATTTTTATACCCTATTTCCTGACCTGAGGGAGGGTGCTTGGACAAAACAGTAATGGCTTTCTCATGGGGGCTGGAAAAGGAGTACGGATGGGCTGCTTTCACAACCATGTCCTGCTTTCACAACCAGACATAGAAGTCACGGGGGGGGGGAACTAAATACTCATTTCCAGGTATATTTTCTCACAAAATAAAATTTTCTAGATATATGCCCTTTCAAAATGTATATTTTATAAGTGATACATTTTTAAACTGAGAAGTACATTCTAATGGCCAGATAGTAAGAAGCCTAATGGATAATTGCAGTCTAGTTTTTATATTAGCCTGGGGGGGTACAGGTGAGAGCCATTTATATGCAAATTTACAGCTTGGAAGATTACCTTTTTGGCGGGTAACTCCCAGTATCCTTCATCCAGGACACGCAGCACAGAAAACAAACTCTGCCAAATTCTGTGTAAAATTTTCTGCTGGAAAGGTGCACTGTCTGATGTGTTTTCTGATAGCTACAGCACCCGGCACACTTTTTTTTTTTTTTTTTTTACCTGTAATCAGGTTTTACACTTTAGACACAATGAAGGGGGAGCGTGCAGTTTGCAAGATGCAGCCCCAGCTTTGAATCCTAGCTAGCAGTGAGCTATTATTCTTTTTCTCAAACTAGTCACAACTTATGTTCCTCTCTTCCACTTACGATGCCCAAATAATGGTTTTCATTCCCTACTTCCAAATGGATGTCAGTGCAGTCTCCCTGTATGCATTTCAAGAAGGGAATGTGATGATTTGAGGCCACACAGCTAAGAATTGCTTGGTCCCTGCCAAGGTTAATGATTACGCGTACATTAACTGTGCACTCAACTTAAAACATTTATCACTCAGGCAGAAATTGTGCATTTATATTCATAGATATTTAACTTGTATGAACCTTATGAAGGGGGATGAAACATTTCAAGTATTAAATATTACTGTATTGCTTCAGCAGTAGCAACATGAGCCTTTTTCAGGTAATGAGATTTGGAGCAGGAGCTGGATTTTGTGTAATGTCCACATTCCCAGCCTCTGTGCCCTGACACATAATACACAACACATCTTGCTATACTAGCAGAACAATCCTTGGTGGAATGAGTGGGGGAGAATTCACAGCAAAGACACCACCACATCAACACTTCTTCTAGCTTGCTGCAGCCAGAACAAGAAGTGAAGGAGGGGAAGCATTTTTTTTTCTCCTCCTGTGTTCAATGGGAGAGAAAATGTGAGACTTGTATTGTGTGTTGGAAGAACAACAGAACTTAGAAGCTGGCTGATTCTCAGTTTCTCCTGACCTATAACCTACATGGTCCTGCACATTGATTGACACAACTAATTTGCACATGACTAAAATATCTAAACTGAGAATGCATATTGTGTTTGCATAGTAAAAATCTATACTCACATAGTTAAGTAGTGGATGCATTGCCTCATCCTTCTGCTGAATACCGAGATTGTATAAAGAATTCAGTATCTGCAAACATGCTTGCTATTCTCACAATCTTTGAACATTTCCGCATGACAGTCTTATAGCACGATGATTCCACTTTCAACCTCCAATGGAATCCTGGTGTTTGCAGTTCCGGAAGGAGCCAGCCGCCCCCCCCCAGAACTGCAAACCCCAGGATTCCATAGGAGGTTGAAAGTGGAATCATCGCGCTATAAGAGTGTCGTGCGGAAGTGGCCTAGTGAATCATGTGGCACACTGAAAGCACTGAACTTATGCGCTATCCAACAATCTGTAAACATTATACTTTGTGGAACTCTGTTTACACCTTGTGCACTGAATTTGACTTGACATCATGTACACAAAAGTACAACTTGTGTAAGAAAAGTTACCTGTAAATAAAACATGCGAATGAGATGCCAGGCACCACATCCATTACATTCCAGTGATGATGATATCCCTTTTAGGACTTTAGGACTTCTTCGTGAACATTTTACCTGAAGGTGTGTGGGAGGGTTTTGCTGAAACAAACTGTGTATTTTGCAAAACGTAAATTTTACTAATTTTTCTTTTGCAAAAAACCATTCTATTTAGTGCAAGATTCAATATTTTTGCATAAGTAATCTCTTTGCTGCAGGAAGAAAATCACACAAGAAAACCTGAAAACATTCCACTGAAACAGAACAAAACAGGAAATGAATAAGACTTTTTGCTCGTACACAGTGCCAAAAATCTCATTGCCTTCCCCTTATCCTGCTCAAAGCAGCTTGACTTCTGCATCTGTGCTCATCTGAGTTCCTCCTGCCTTCCATGCACTTCATTTTCAATGGACTAAGAGCCTTTCACACTACACAGTGATAGAGCTTCAATATGACTGTAGGTATCATGGCTTCATCCTATGGAATCCTGGGGTTCATAGTGTGCTGAAACTCTAAAGCTCTCCAGTGAGAATTCTAATTTTCCTTCCCTAAACTGCAAATGACAGAATTCCATATGATGGAACCATAATAGCTTATGTGGACTCAAAGTGCTATAGTTCTATTATGTGGAAGGGCCAAGGACAAACTAAACAATCTCTGACTTTGAAGCTGATGAGAACTTGGGATAGGCAATTCTACATTAAAACTTTTGAAAGTTTTGGGAAATTCGAATAAAAGCACAAATGGAAATTAATTTCTCAGCATTTAATATTGCAATAAGAATTTTAAGTAACTAATCTTTTTTCTTGTAGTCTATAGGAAAGAAAGCCAATTTGGTTTTTGAGTGAGGGAGATTCAAGGAGGGAAAATTGCTCGGTATTGCTTTCAAATTTTTAATATTTTGGTAAATTTTGGCAAGTTTTGGTAAATCTCTATCTTTGGAGGTTTTTAAATGAGTATGGATGGCCATAGGTCAGGAGTGCTTTAATGGCATATGCCTCCATGGGACAATGGTCTGGAGTGGATGTCATAGAATCATAGAATCATTGAGCTGGAAGAGACCACAAGGGCCATCCAGTCCAACCCCCTGCTATGCAGGAACACCCTCAAAGCACTCCTGACAGATGGCTATCCAGCATCTGCTGAAACACTTCCAAAGAAGGAGACTCCACCACATTCCCAGGCAGCATATTCAACTGCTAAACTACTCTGACCCTCAGGAAGTTCTTCCTGAGGTTTAAGTGGAATCTCTTTTCCTGCAGCTTGAATCCATTGCTCCTTGTCCTAGTCTCTGGAGCAGCAGAAAACAAACCCACTCTCTCCTTGACATGACATCCCGTTAAATATTTAAACATGGCTATCATGTCCCCTCTTAACCTTCTCTTCTGCAAATTAAACATACCCATTTCCCTAAGCCACTCCTCATAGGACTTTATGGCTTCCAGACCCTTCACCATTTTGGTCGCCCTCCTCTGGACATGCTCCAGCTTGCCGATATCCTTCTTGAATTGAGGTGCCCAGAACTGGACACAGGATTCCAAATGAGGCCTAACCAATGCAGAATAGAGTGGTACCATTAACTCCCTCAATGTAGACACCATCCTCCTATTCATGCAACCAAGAATCGCATTGGCTTTCTTGATGGCTGCATCACACTGCTGACTCATGTTCAACTTGTGATCCACCAAGACTCCTAAATCCCTCTCACACATACTGTTATCCATGTCCCTTGGGCTCTCTTCCAGTTCTTTGATTCTAAGATTCTGTGAACTTCAAATAGCCAAACACTGACATTTCAGTCTTCAGCAAACATACTCTCTTATTACAGTAAAAAAAAAAAATGCTAATATTTTAAAGTTTACTTTCTGAAAAAATGTTGATTGCTGTAGGGTACAAATAATTTGCATTGATTGTTGCTTATTCAGACTTTCTCTTTCATCACAAAATCTTACCAAATGTGTAAGTTTAACCATACACATGGTGTTTCAGGGTTTTATAAGCCATGAGTGGAAATCAGGTGGCCAACCAGATGTTTTTGAGTTGAAGCATCCAGAATTTATCACAACTGACTGTACTGGTTTCCCCTGTTCTAGGTTACCACTTTGAAGGCAAAAGATAATTTTGGACAATACCTGTCCTACTCCCCCCTTGCAAATCCCTTTCTCTTTGGTCTTTCTAGCTTGATATTTATTGATTTTCCCACCATTACAGTATGTCTAGCTGGCTGTAGTTGGAATGATGCAAAATTATAGCCATATATTTTAATTTTTTGTTGGAGATGGGACAGTCACACTGATGTTTGATTTCTACCATTATTAAATCTACCACTCAGAAGCCTTATTATTATACACAGACAAGATGCCACATCTATGGAGATGACAACCTAGGCAATTCTACATTAGAAGCTAGCCTGGATAATATGACAAGGAAAATAAAAGATGGAGATAAATGATATTCATTTATTATTTGAAGCACTGTATAGTAATCACTTAAATAGTTTTTATCCCTCTGTTGAGCCAAAATGGTCAACAGCTTCCATACAATCAAAAAGAATCACTCCTCCAGGCTTACTGTGCAAAAAGAATCCAACCTGTAAGAAAAAGGCATAAGGAAGAAAAAGGGGAAAAATAAGCAGCTTTTCTACAGCTACTGTGGAAAGCTACATTCCCTTTGCTGTAGCCTGCTGGAATGGAATGGCTTTGGTTACCACAGCGTACAAGACAAATCTCGACATCTGTTCTTCCGTAGCTTCTGGTTAAACAGGATAATTTGATAGTGGATCACATCCTCTGAAAGATGCAGGATCATACTGGACAATCTATTACCCTGTATGTTGGGGGTCCTGGGAGGGGCGCCCAAATAACCAAATAAAAACACAAGATGGGGGAAATTAAGCTCGAGCACCCTCTTAAGCTAACGAGAGGCAGGGTAACTTCAGCTAGGATCTTTAACCCTATGTATACAGCATCAGGTCAGAGAGCAGCTAGGCAAGGTTTTAAAGTAACAAATAATATTTTATTGAAGACAAGAAACATGAAAGACAGGACATACACTAGCTAACTGAGAAATAGAAATGGAGAGCTTAGGGAATGGGTAATACGACACCTGGTCTCATAGTCCTGGAGAGAAACGGAGGTTGCAGGGGAGAAGGCTCAGCAAGGTTCGCTGAGGGGAGTTCACTGGACAAACCGACAGCAAGGTGGGATGGAAGTCCAAAGTGTTCCAAAGAAGTCCTGAAAATGGGGACTTTTTATAGGGTGGATTTTACCTACAGGCTATGCCATGCTCGGTGAGAACAAAGGAAATTTGGAGCTGTACAAAGGAGTTGGAAAAGGTCAGGTTTTGCATGATGGGCTTAGCGCTTGATGACAATAGTATGGCCAGTATGTAATTGGCTCAGTATAAAGGAATAGCTCGGCTCGTGGCCATGTGTCTTTGTAAAGATTCACACTGAGCAAAGTCGGTTTGCAAGAAGGTTTTTCCCTAAAGCATCGGAGAGGCTTAAGTTGCCTGCCTGAATGAGGCTTTGGAATGTACAACCATTAATGGCCGCGCCCAATACGTGCTTGTCCGGTGGACCTCTGCAAACACGTGGAGTAGGGTGGCAGAGAAAGGTCAAGCAAAGGCCAAATTATTTGATATCAAAAGGATATCTAGTGCTCTCACCAGACATATCATAACCATGATAACAAATCGGTGTAGCACTTCTTTAGAAATAGTGCTTCAGTGGTGAAAGATGTTTGCTTTAGCACATGCTTTCTCTCATCTCTGCACCTAGCATCCCAGCATGTTTCATTTTGTGATTGGTCAATTGAAGACAAACAAATCTGACTGATGAGGCATGCAACTGTAAAGGTGCTGGTAGCTGAGAATAGATGATCTCCTTAAATATTTAGATAGACCCAGAGATTGTCAGAACAACCCTACACAGAAGTGTTTTACACTTAAAAATTTTTGCACCCGCAGATCAAAAGGCATGTTAAATGCTGCTATTTGCCAAGACTGAACTGAAAGCCACGATGACTAAGAATCAGTATTATTCATGTGGCAAACTGGCCCTCTTGACTTGCCATATCAGAATGCCCTTCCAGCAGCTATCAAACACTGTGACTTTGAGTTTCAGTTTAGTGTTGGCAAGCAGCAGCCTGCTGTGTGTGTCTTTACATAAGTGTAGAAATAGAATAGTGTGCCTGGCATTGATTTTCTAATTCCAAGCCTGTTATGTGACAAATTCCATTCCCAGAAGGCAAGGAATATTTTGCAGATGTTACTGCCATGGCTGGGCCGCACTTAAGGTGAAATAGATATCATTTTGATATCAATAATCTGGCTCTCTTCCTCCACCCCTCTCCACCTGTTTGTGAGACCCCCGGACAAGCACAGAACTAGGCTCAGCCACAAAACGCTGCAATATCCCAACACAATACAGGCAGGCCAGAAATAGCCAGATCGCCGCTTCAGGAGACCTCTCTGCAAACACTCTATTATGTATGAAGCTGCTTACAAAGAACTCCCTGCCCCGAAGCAGGCAACTTGGCAAGCTGAATACTCAACTGTCAAGCACTGCGCATCTGCATACTGGCTACTCTATTGTCAATTCGGACATAACTTAATCATGTTAAATTCTGACCTTTCAGAGGCTTTGTCTCCGGTCCTAAACTCATTGTTTTCCCCAAGTACGGACTAGCCTGTGGTCACATTTCTCCCTATAAAAACCCCTGGTTTTGAGAGTTTCCTCGGATCGCTCCTGAGTTCCATCCCTTCTTGCCGCCGCTGTGCTTGACGAGCCTTCCCCTCAGTCATATTGGCTGAGACTGCGCAACTTCGGACCTTCGCAGTGATCTATCCGGGCTTCAGGACAGGTGTCATATCACCCAATTCAACAATCCCTCTCAAAAATCCCTCTATACCTCTCCAACCTTTATTTTATTTAGTTATCGGAGTGCATGTGTTGCATACACTGTTTGTCTGTATTTAATAAATATCACGATTATTCTTAAACTTTAGTGTGCTCCAAGGCTTGGCCTGACCCCATAGACGTTGGGTAAAAGATTCCACTGCATTGCCCTGCCTCTCGCATTGCTAACTTGTGCTCTAGCTAATTTCCCCAAACTTAATTAATTGTGAGCGCATTTAGGTGTCCCTCCCAGGACTCCCAATAATCAGAGTAACAGATGCCATGGGCCTACCACCAACCAGTGGCAAATGATGGCTCCCAGGTGACTGGGGTGGTGAATCTCCTTTAGGTTTTACTCTGAATTATAACGAAGCTATTCGAGGTGATGAACCTTTTTTGAGGATATAGGCCAGGCCCTTGTATATTTAGGGCACCACAGTTCTAGAAGGATATTGACAAGCTGGAATGTGTTCAGAGGAGGGTGACCAAAATGATAAAAGGCCTGGAAAATCTGCCCTGTGAGGAACAGCTTAGGGGCCTGGGTATGTTTAGCCTGGAGTAGAGAAGGTTAAGAGGTGACATGATAGCCATGTTTAAATGTTTGAAGGGATGTCGTATGGCAAGATGGAGCAAACTTGTTTTCTGCTGCTCCAGGGACAAGAACATAAAGTAATGGCTTCAAGCTTTAGGAAAAGCAATAGCATCTAAACATTAGGAAGAACTTAGGAAAGGCAGTTGGACAGTGAAATCTGCCACTGCCTTGGAGTGTAGTGGAGTCTTCTTCTTTGGAGGTATTTAAAAAGAGGCTAAACAGCCATCTCTCAGGAGTGCTGCAGCTATGTCCTCCTGCATGGCAGAATGGAGTTGGACTGGATGGCCCTTGGGATCTCTTCCAGTTCTATGATTCTATGTTTCTGCCATTTCCACACTGGACTGTTATAGGGCTATTATTCCATTTTCACCATCCTATGGGATCCTGGGATTTGCAGTTTTGGGAGGGGCTGCCCGGCCCCTCCCGAAACTGCAAACCCCAGGATTTCATAGGATGTTGAAAGTGGAATAACAGCACTATAACAGTCCAGTGTGGAAACAGCGTAATTATTAGAGTTCAAGTTAAACTTAAGAGTGGATTCACTGCCACACTGGCATGACTAACACTGGGCAATACTAAACAGATAAGGGGGTATTCCTGAAGAGAAAGGGCTGGGGGCTGCCCCTCCATCATTTGCTGCCTGAGGCAGTTGGTTTTGTCTTATGTTAGAGTTGCCCATGCCAAGTGTGCATATATGTACACACACAGATACAGACAGACACCCTTTTCTGTGATGATATATGGATTCTGATGGTACACAGGGGGGAGTGTACAGCTGCTTCACATTATCAGACAAGGGAGAGCAAATTTATTGACTGCAGCCAAATCCATTCTGAAACCATTTGAAAGAATCTGTTTGAATGTGTTAATGACAACATCAAGTTATTTTGTGAGAGCTGGTGATGGAAAAAGAAAAGAAACAATTTGTTGATAGATGCCTTGCTTTTGTTATGGCCTGGGATGACAAATAGCAGAACAATTTGCAACTTTATGCTTACTTTTTTTACTGTAAAAATAGGGAAAACAAGGGAAAAACATCATTCAGTGGTTGAGAAAATGCTTTTCCCATAGAAGGTCCCAGGTTCAAACCTTACATCAGTGGAGCTTGTAAAGTGAGCCCTGTGTGAAACTCAGGAAAACTATCATTCCCAACCACACTTTCTCCCAAGCTCCCAAGCTATCACTCCCAACCACACTTTCTCCCAAGCTTTCTCCCAACCAACTGGGTGCATATGTTGGGAGTTGTAATCCAACACATCTGGGTAGTATCAGGTTGGGGAAGTCTAATGGTCATGCTGGATGCGGTATTCTAGGGTTTGTAGTCCAAGGGTCTCATGGAAATAGTACTGAGATGGAGGGGGCCAGTGATATGACTGATAGTCAATATCTATTTAGATTCTGGTGCTGGAAATGCCCTCCATTCCTCCTAGGGAGTTGCTCTTGGATGCTGTGGAACCTCACTTTGCCCACCCTGATCTACTACATCCAGTGACTTGAATCCTGTTGGTCTGTCCTAACTAGAGTTGATTCATGGACTCAAGGTCAACACATTGATAACTTCTGCTGAGTCAATAGGTCTGCTCCAGTCGGGACTGAAAATAGCAATGAAGCAGTATCAAACTTGTATAGGTTTGGGAGATTGGCTATACCTCAGTGGTAAGACTCTCCATGAAGAAGGCTGCAGGTTTAAAGGCCGGCGTTGCTAATCACTGAGCCTGGCATTGCCATTAAGGGGAATTGACCTGGTGCAGAAAAAATCATTTTGGCATGCTTGTATCAGTCAATGAATCAATGGTTGTAGGACAGAGCAGTGATCCAATATTGAATAAAATAGTGTCATAAGTTACTGCAGTTTGTGATTTACCTCACATTGCAACTGCAGAGAACTAAGTCTAAGAGAGTGAGCATTCCGCTTTTACCAGGGGTAACCTGTTATCATTGTTAGCTGTGTTTACTATATTGTCAACATATGGTAAGATTCACTGAATCAGGAACTCCCTGCAAGAAAACGGCATTCGTCATTCTTACAGTGAACTCTCTCTAGCATTCAGGGTTATGGTGATGATTTCAGATGTGGATTTTGTGTTTGTTTTTGTTTTTTTGTTCTCCATGGAAATCTGTGTACGTTTTTCCCCACACAATATGCACATATCTATTTTTGTGGGTGTTGTTCTAATGTGTGCTTCCACAGGGATGAAAACTTATTTATGCATGGCTTCATTTTTATTTTTAATTTTTGCATTTTTAATATTTGCATTATAAACAAATAAACAAATAAAAATGAATCACAAGCATCATAAATGTATGGATTTCCAAGGTAAGAGATACTCACTTCTTTCAGCAGTCTCAGTAAGTCTGAAGCAGAGTTTCAGAGTTTGGAATTCATTGCATTAATAATTTGTTTTACTTTTCTAGCAACTTTGCCTAGCTCACTAGATGATCCAATTAATGCTGACATTAAAATGTACTTAATGGATTATGTCATCAGAAGGCATTAGAGTTTGTTAGAGTTGCTGCCTCTCCCTCTGTTAGATTTAAGATAACAAGAATGGTTGTGGCTCTGGAAAGTTGATACGATTTGGAGAAATATATCACATGGTTGTGTTGTTAGGCTGGCTAATATGGAGGACAGGTGAAAGGAAGGAAGGGGAAGGAAGGATGAACAAAGAAACTGGAGCAGAAGAAGAATCAAAATCAAAGAAGAAGAGGGAGATAAAAGTGACTCGTAGAATGGAAGGGGAGTGTTCCACTCAATATTGTAACCAAAGAAGTGGGCTTATGTTCACAAAAACTCATACAAAAATAAAAACTAGTTAGTTTTAAAGGTGGTACCCCACTTCTTTTTCTCCACACCTTCCTTTCTCCTTTTTATTCTGAGGAAAAGTGATTTGTTTGGAGATTCAAGCGGTCACAGCTTTTTCAGAATGTCAGGCCTTTTAGTCCTGGAAAACCTGTGTTCCCTCTTTGGGCCAGCATGGAAGGAAAGTATTTGTAGTCTTGGAGGCAGGGCAGGGCAGGTGTTTCTTTTCAGTAACTTGTTCTCCCCTACTGATTATATTCTGGAGTGGTTTCTAATATGTATTGTTGTACAATATGCAATCTAGTATAATACTTCAGGTGAGCTGTAGCAAATCCCCTCAGGATTTTATTGTTGCTCACATAGTGCTATGTGCTTGGATAATTAAACGAAAAGTTTTCCTCACATCCATTGTCTTCTCCCTTGGCTTCCTTCTTCTCTGCCCCACTCTTATTATTTCCCCATCCCCTTTAATTATATGATTATGGTAGTTGCAACCAATAATAGGCTTGTTAGATATCTGGTTATTTTCAAATGAGAATGTAACACATTGTATGTGGGATCCTTGGCTTCAACCTTCATGAAAATCATAGGCCCTTTTCGCACGGGCCTTCTCTCGCGCGACAGCCCCGTGAGCCCTGCGGGAGTGGGAGCGTCGCTCCGCATGACGCACTCCCACTTCCGCCGGGCTCACGAGGCTGAAGCGGCGCGAGCGCGGGTTTTTTGATTTTCGCTTCGAAGCGAAAATCACCCACGCTCGCGCAATGCTCCCAGTGCCCGCACGCACTTACCTCTCGTGCGGAGCGTCGCGGAGCCGGCCGGGTCACGCTTCCTTCCCTCCGCCCTTGCGGAAGGAAGGGGCGGGGTGCTAGCGTGACGGACGCGACACGTCCTGCTTCGCGCGCACGCGCGCGCGGGGGGCAGACGCGACAAGCTCCTTTCTCGCGCACGCGGGGGGTGATGGATGGGACAGGCTCTTTTCTCGTGCACGCGGGGGGGATGGACGGGACAGGCTCCTTTCTCGCGCGTGCGGGGGGACGGACGCTCGAGCTGCCGCCGCCTCCAGGAGACTGCCGCTTCCCCACTCGTTCCTTCACCTGCGGAAGAAAGGAGGGGGAAGCGGCAGCCTCCTGGAGAAGGCTTCTTGCGCGAGCCGCCCTCCTCCATCTCGCGAGCACCGGCGCTGCAAAAAGGGCCATAGATCAGTGGTGTCCAGCCTTTTGTCTTCCAGGTGTTTTGGACTTCAGCTTTCAGAATTCCTGACTGTTAATCAAGTAGCTAGGGTTTCTGGAAGTTGGAGTCCCAAACACCTGGAGGACCAAAGGTTGGACACCACTGCCATATATTGTTGCTGTACCATAGATTGCTGCACACTAAACTTGTTGATGCAGGAGTGGAAAGGCATAAAAGATACAATGACTTGGTTGAATGTATGGTAAATCTTGATTTCTCCAAGTCCCAACAGATATTAAGAACAATGAAATAGTTTCTCATCCAGTATCTTCAAGGAACTCAGGATTATTATTTTTTTGCCTGCAGTGACAGGAAAATGCATAACCTTTCCACAAAAGCTGTGCAGCTTCCTCAGGAAACTGCAGTTTTCCAAAAGCCATGTAGCACCTCCAGAGATCTGTGCAGCCCTCCCTGAAAACAATGCATCCTTTAGTATAGACAGAACTGTTTTCAGGCAGGCGTGTATATGTTTTGTGTGAGACTGCCTTTTTTTACATAGTAAGCAGCAATGTTGCATAACCCAAATGTGCAAAGTCAGCAATGTTGCACAAAAAATACCCATACAGTTGTGTTGTGCAACACAGTAGTAAAGCATGGAGATGGGAGGGGGGCACAACACTGTGTGCAGAAGTGTGGCTGCGTTGTGTGGGAGTGTGGCCAGGGCACACGGGGGCGTAGCTATGAGCCAGGACACCCCAAACACATTGCCGCCTGGGGCGAATCACCCTCCTGTCCCCATGTCCCTACACAACTGGTGCAACATTGATGATTTTGCACATTTTTGTTGTGAAGATTTTCGTTGTTCAATATTGCTGTTTACTAAATAAAAAACAGCAATGTTGCATAACAGAAATATATAAAACCCTGCAATATTGCAAAACAAAACCACCTGCAGCTGCAGATTCAGTCAGCCCAAGTTTCTTTTTCAGCTGCATAAAATATGGGTTGTGCAACATTCAGATCATCAGCCATGATGTTGAATGCTTTGCTGCGTTGTTTGTGTAGATCTATAGAGAGCAATTTAGTTTTGCATTTTCTGCACTTTCCCCAAGCACATAGTGAAAAATAGTGTAAATGAGCTTTCCCTCAGGAAGTTCAGGGGTCCTGAACCCCTAACTCTGGAAAATGTGGATGGCCAACTGTATACTAATTAAACCATTTTAATGAATAGTGTTGATAGTAATGAATCACTTTCTCATTTCCTAGTTTTTGGCATTGTTGCTGTGTGCCTTAGACTCATTTCCAACTCATGGTGACCCTAAGGCAAACCTATTACAGGGTTTTCTGGGACTGAGAGTATGTGATACCCCCAAGATCACCCGGAGAGTTTCCATGATCAAGAAGGGAATTGAACCCTGGTCTCCTGAGTCTTAGGCCACTTCCGCACTAGAGTGTTATAACGCTATGATTCCACTTTCAACATCCTATGGAATCTTGGGGTCTGCAAGCCCCAGGATTCCATAGGACGTTGCAAGTGGAATCATAGAGTTATAACACTCTAGTGCGAAAACAGCCTTAGTTCAGTGCTCAAACCACTATACCACACTGGCTCTCTTCTACTGTGTAGCATTATGGAACTAATTTTCAAACCTAACATTCCGACCTCTGGTGTGAAATGGCTATTTCTGTCTGAAAATACTAAACCAACAAACTTCTTTTCTATTTCTAGCTTCTCCACATTTACAAACTGCATTAATATTAATTTTCTTTCTACAGGCCCTTGGGAAATGTACTTTGGTGTAGACCAAAGACCTTTTTTCAATGTCATCCCCCCCCACTCTTTTAAAAAACAAATGGATGAAACAGAATGCAAAGTTTTTGCAGATGATTTTGGCCTGAAAATATAAATCTCTCTTGTGCCTGTTCTGAAGAGGGCTGTCTAAAAAGCTACATGAGCTGTGTGTTTTATATGGTTCATATATTAATACATTGGCTGGAAATATGTCAAGATAGTAAAGAAACAGACAAAAATAGATAATGGATCTAATTTTAGGTATCAGCCCAGGCCATTATGGTCCAAGCACTTGGAGAATATTATGAACCACTCTCTATCTCAGTGATTTTTTTTCTGAAATGGTTAAAAAAAAAAATTGATTATTTTTGCACAGGCAAATTACTTAACCAACACAGCTTTGAACATCAAGCATTGCCTCTGATAAAATGAAATTAATTCCATGATGACACTTCTGCATATGCTATTTTGTCCCTGTAATAGAAGCTCTACTAGACCTTACCATGGGCTATCTGTCTGAAGTATTTTGTAATACTTGAAATCTCTGGCTAATAATGGCAACAGGCATCTAAAGAGCTAGTTGTCTATAACAGCACTCCAAAGGTGTTCTGGGTGCGAGGCCTCCTCGTCTGGAACATGGTGAATATCATCTCCCTGGGCAGACAAAAACCCACCTGAAGTAGTGGGTTGATCTTCTGTTTATTACTTGTGCATCTAGCTTCTTCTTGATCTCAGGCCAATTTTGAAATTCCAATGCTTCAGCTGACTCAGAAGAAAAGGAGAAATAGAGTTAAGAGTCATCAACATACTGATAACAGAGCTCGCCTTATGATCTCCCCCAGTGGTAACCTGTTGCAGGGATGGCCAACTTTCAAAAGTCTTGACCTCCATTTTTGGCCTACATGACTTCTGCTGTGGGCCAGATTAGGGCACAAAATAAGCATAAAAATATTTATAAAAATATTTTAAAAAACCAAAGTGATTACAAATCCACAACCACTATGGAGGGGGAGGATTTGGGTCAGATGGATGTGTTGCCCTGTTTTCTAGGGGTCCCGGGAGGGACACCTAAATGCTCTCTCAATTATTAAAAGTTGGGGAAATTAGCCAAGAGCACACGTTAGCAATGCAGGGCAACAGAGTGAGATCTTTCACCCAATATCTATGGGGTCAGCCCAAGTCAAGGAGCAGACAGAAGTGTAAGAATAATAATTGTTTTTATTAAAATACAGTCAAACAGTATATGCAACACACTCACGCTAAGAACTAAAGAAATAAAGGTTGGAGTGGGATAGAGGGCTTTTAAGAGGGAGTTGTTGGTTTGGGTAATACTACACCTGTCCTGGAGCCCCGGTAGTCTGCAGATTGAGTTTGTAGGTATGAAGTCTCAGTACGTGGGACTGAGGGGAAGGCTCACCAAGCAAAGCAGCAGCAAGGCTGGATGGAAGTCAGGAGCGATCCAAGGAAGCTCAAAAAGTCAGGGGTTTTTATAGGGAGAAATGTGGCCACAGGTTATTCCGTACTTGGGGAAAACAATGAGTTTCAGGCTGGAGACAAAGCCTCCGAAAGGTCAGAATTTAGCATGATTGAGTCAGTTCTGAATGACAAAGGAGTAGACAGTATGCAAACGCAGAGCGCTTGACAGAGGAGGATTCTCCTAATCAAGCCTCCTGCTTCGGGCAGGGAGTTCTTTGTAAGTAGTGTGCATACATAATAGAGTACATGCCTTTGAGGTCTCCTAAAGCAGTGGGACGGCTGTTTCTGGCCAGCTTGTTTTGTGTTGGAATATTACAGCGATTAGTGGTCGCGCCTGTCTACGAGCTTGTCCGGGGGACCTCACAGACACATGGAGAGGGATGGTAGAGGAAAGCCAAATTATTGATATCAAGGTGATATCTAATGTCACCCCAAGTGCGGCTTAGGAACTGCAGTAACAGATGGACCCGAGGGGGATAACAAATTAATATGTGTGGTGGAATGTCTTGGTAGGGCAAAGTTACTTCCTTTTTTCGTTGAAGTCCAGGAGCCTAGACTGAGTTGTCACATTCAAAAGGTTTTATTGGGGGCTTCAGTTGGGGTTTTCTTCCTGGCTGGGCCTTAATCAAGCAAGGCCTCTCTGAAGGCACCATCGTGTTGCAGCCTTTTGCATCTCTCTGTCCTCCTCTTTGAAGCAAAGAACCCCTCTGATGAACCCATACCCTTCAACTATCTTGATTTTCCAGGAACAGTCCCTGTTAATCCTCTGCATTCTGACATTTTCACTGTTTTTATTTTTTCCATGCATTTTTAAAATTTTATTTCTTTGTTAAGATAAAGATAATAAAAAATAAGAAACCTTTGTAAACCAGATATAGAAATATATATTCCTTTCTCTGCATCTTTGTGATTATCAAGAAATTCCTCATATTTATATAATATTTGATACATTAATTGTTGCATATCCCCTTTGAACTTCCTCCTACCTACTTCTTGGGTAACTGTAAATGATGATTTTCAAAACACCCCCTAATGTCTTTTTGTGTGTACAGGTCTGCTATTCCACTGTCTAACTAAGACAGGGTTAGTTTCCTCCTTTCTGCAAAGTTGGCTCAGAAGTTGAAAACTCTCATTTATTACTTGTATTTCTTTTTATCGCTCAGTCTATCATGCGTAACTGTCTATTTCCTGTCTATTGTCTCAATTTTCCATCTTTTCCTTCAATATTTCATAAGCAGGTTCCATTCATCTTCAGTTCCTTCAGTCAGAGTTCCATTAATTCACTTTTTTTAAAATATCTCAGTTTCTTTCTCTTCTCATCTTCCTTTCTCTAGGGAGAGGATAGGATAGAATCTTGCCCTTCCCTGTAGACTCAGATAAAAGCAAACTGCTGTGGCCTCTCCTAGTTTAGTTGTTCTTCCTCATTCATATATTTTTTTTTGTCTTGACCACACACAAATGTTCTTGGCCACATGTGTCCTGGTTTTCATTTGTGAAATGTTGAAGGACATGTGAACCTTGCCTGGGTGTTCTAAAAGGCCCTTCAGACCCACCTTGTCACAATGGAGGATCAAGCCCATTACCTCTGGACCCATCTGGCTGAGGTTGGGTGCCTGCATTGGCTGGGCCATCCATCAGGTTGTCTTCAGTTGGTCCTGTTATTGCAGTCACAGGTGGGGTTAGTGGACATGGGCTCACCCAGCCTAGCCAGTTTGCTTTTAAAGCTAAACAGTCTCCTTCCGCCTTTCTTGACTTTTTCTCCCCTCCTTTTTACTCTTCCTCCTGGACAGGTCTTCCAAGGTAGCTTCTTGAGTCGTACTCTTTCTCAATTGTTATAGATCACTCTACTGAGGCCAACAGACAGGTGAGTTGCCTTCTCTAGTAATGCTGGTCTACTGGTCCCTCCTGAATAAAACTTGCCAGAAGACCTTATGAAAAGGTCACCATAAATCTACTACTTCAAGGTACATAACAACAACAATGGCCAATGATCAGGGATTCTGGAAGTAACGTTCCAACAATCTCTGGAGAGCCTGTTCTAATACAAATACATACCCATGTACCCTTTTTTGCAGTCTGTGAAATCATATTTAATATGTGTAAATAATGACAATGGCTGAAACAAAATGTTTTTGGGTGGCAGCTAGGGATGGGGAACAGATGTGATCCATTTGTGCTTTAATATAAGCCTATCCTATCTGTGCCTTCCAGATCAATATCCAAACCAAAACACAGGTTTGCTGTGGTATGCTCACCTTTCTGAATTTTGCAGTACCCTTTCCTCCCCCCAAAATGCAGTTTTTTGGAAAAGTGAGCATGCGACACTAGAACATGAACTAGTGAATTCAGATTACAAGAGAAGATTCTACCTAAACATTAGGAAGAACTTCCTGATGGTAAGAGCAGCTTGACAGTGGAATCTGCTGCCTGGGAGTGTGGTGGAGTCTCTGGCTTTGGAGGTCTTTAAACAGAGGTTGGGTGGGCATCTTTGGGGAGTGCTTTAGTTGTGTATTCCTGTGAGCACAAGGTTGCACAAGATGGTCTTTGTTGTTCCTTTGAAAAGTAAGATTCTATGAAAAATTGTGCATGGTAGTGAAAACAATGTCCAGATCCACAGGAGGAAAATATTTGTTTGAGTAGCCTGTATCATACTGAAAACAGCATGATCAGATCTGAGGTTCAACTTGAGGGGGTTTGCAAAAGGAGGACTGATTCAATGTGTATCTTTCTATTATTATATTTACATCATAACGTTTGCATTTCTTATCCAAGCGGCATTAATCATTGACATTTAATGCCAAATAAAACCGTGTAAGTATCTTTCTGTTGAAAAGAATATATTAAATGACCTCTTTCCAGCTACTGTTCCACCTTGATGGCTTAGCTTTGGGTGGAGGGATAGCACGGATATCTCCAACAAAACCTTTGGTGTCTCTTCTGCTATGAAATGTGGCAGTCTCTCAGATTTATGAAGTTTATTTAAGAGTGTAACTTTCTACGATGAAATAAAAAATCCACTTTTAGTTTTTCTCCTGGTTCATCTGGCAACCAAGTCCCCCTCTCAGACTGATTTGCCTCCCATAGAAATATTGCTTTGTTCAAGCACAAGCAAACAATATGTGTAATTGCTTTTCCAGTGCCAAATGGAACAGAAGACCTGTATGGAATTGCACTCTTGAATAGAAAAACAACCCTCCTTCTTTGAGAAATCACAGAGCACACAATAACTGGGTTATATAAGCCATTTGGAGCTCCAGGTTGGAGGGAGTTTGAGGATCTGATGTTGGAAAAGTTACTGTTTGGGCTACAGCTCCCAAAATCCCAAGGGAGAGTTCATCCCAGGATCTACCCTTGTGTTCTGGGGTAGATATGGTATGACTTTGAGTTAATTGCCTTGATCAACAGAACTTTCAGGAAAGGTAAAATGAAATTCACCCCAGGATTACAATTCAGGAAATAGGATAAATAATCATTTTAAATAGTGTTCAAGGCTTGCTGTAGGTTCATTAGTCAAGAGCCAGTAAAGCTAGACAAAATGGATGTCTTTGAGGAGAGGCATCGCATTGTGTCTGTGCAGCATAAATTGGCATTCACTTAGCCATATGGTGGTTGCAGTACATTACTCTTCTGTGGAACACTGACAATATGCAACCAATTTTGTGTCTAGCAATGTGCCTGCTTATTGTCCCATTGTGCAGTGGGCAATGTTTAGTGGATATTTTCTGCAATCTACAAACAGGAAAAAAAAAAGTTCAAATACACACACACACACACACACACACTTAAAATATATATATTTAAATGGGTGAAAAATGTATTTTTTGAGTTTCAGGAAACCCAGAGTAGAAAAATTGTAGAGTGATGAGCATCTTTGCATTTTTGGACTTATTATATCATGGACACATGATATTTCTGTGCAGGAAGTAACATTTCTGCACAGAGAATACCATTTCTGCCTAGAAATACTGTTTTTAATGCAGAGAAATGCTGTTTTCTATGCAAAGACATAATCTGTGAATTTTGTACAGAACTCCCCAACTGCAGCACCTTTTCAATGAAAATAGCATTGATCATTTCTGTTCAGAAAATGCTGTATCCTGTACAGAAAAAAGCTGTTATCTGTGTTAAAATACAACTTGTGTATTTGGCACAGAATAAGTGTCAAAATATGAATAGTCTTTGAAAACTGCATTTTTTAAAATTTGTAGTAGGAAGAAAATTGCTCAGATTACACACTGCTTCCTTCACTTATTTCATTCTTGAAGTTGCTTCCTGATTACAATCCCAATGAAAAAAAAGTGGAACATTGAGGGTGTTGGCAAATAATTATACCTCATCCAAGAATGAGCAACAGTATGGCTTGAATCCTATCGGCCAGTCCCAATTAAAGTAGACTCATTGAATTAATTGTTTAATAGTGATCCAACACATAGGTAAATCAAATTGTTTGCTGCTATTTGTCATCAATTTGACCTTGACTTATGAACAAGAGACCCTAAAAGTCATCAACTGCCCTGCTCAGGTCTTGCAAATTCAGTACCATGGTTCTTTATTATTATTATTTTATTTTTATCCTGCCTCTCCATATGGATTGAGGCGGCAAACAACTTATAAATAGCATGTATTTCTATACATGCCCCTAACAAGCTGGGTACTCATTTTACTGACCTGCAGAAGGATGGAAGGCTGAGCCAACCTGGAGCCCAGCAGGATCGAACTCACAACCTTGTGGCTTGCAGTACTGGCATTTAACCACTGTGCCATCAGGGCTTTCATTGTGTCAACCCATCTATACTGTGGTCCCCCTCTTTTCCTACTGCCTTCCACTTTGCCAAGCACTATTATCTGTTCCAGGGAGATACACCTTCTATACCCTACTCTTTCTGGGACCAAAAAATAGGAGTTTGGCCCATGTGAAATGATTACACTCGTGGAATTCTGCTGCAAAGTCATGAAGTCAATAAGTTATTTTGCATGGTGGCTGAAAAATTACAACTGCATGTTTACTGACAAGGCGGCTAGGTAAAGGATGTGTATGTCACCAACAGGATTCTGTGTGCAGTGGTTGATCATAGAATCAGACAATGGAGGAGACCACATGGGCCATCAAGTCCAACTTCCTGTCATGCAGGAAGCCTCCCACTTCTGTGATTCTCAGAGTTAGTCTAAGATATTTTGCTGCCTGAAGCAAAAGGCAACATTATGCTTCCTTTTTTTTTTCTCCAGCAAGAAGACTCAGCTTGAGTGGCAAATGAGTCTTCCGTGCTGGCAACAAGTCAATGTCCTCTACCACACCTTGCTCTACCTAATGACTCAACTGTTCTTCATACTTTGGACAATAGGAGGAGCTGAGGTAGAAATCAACCAGCGCGTCTCCTAAAGCAGGGGTTCTCAAACTTTGATATTCCAAAGTTTTGGACTTTACCTCTCAGAATCCCTGACCACTGGTCAAGTTGGCTGAACAATGTGAAATCCAAAAACACCTAGAAAAGCAACATTATGAGAACAATTTCACTAAAGTATATATTTTTTCTTGCTCTTTTTATGGTTTGTTTTTGGGGAACTTTCTCAGAAAAGCAGCATATTCTGAGAATTTTGTCACTTCCCCCACCCTCCACCCCCAGCTATGCAGGAGAGAAGGAACAAAAATGCTCTGAATTTTTATTTAATTCTGTCCCTCTTAACTGATGGACATAAAAGGCAATCCTCGATTGTCTGCTCTCATTATGCACGGGTAGCACATCTTTCTTTAATTATATATCCTACTTTTTTGATTACAGTAAACAACATAAGGCATGCTGTATGAGATGCAAAATCAGTTCTTGGGAGCAGTTTCAGTATTTAATATTATAATTAGATTGGCCGGAGATAAATCATCTGTCAGAGGACCCAAGGAATCCAAAATTGATCCTATCTTTTCTTGACACACAAACAAATGTTGTTGCCTGTGGTCAGTCATACTCAGTAATTACCCCTTAGCAGTGACATATTTTCCCGTTTCTCAGTTGTGCACAACAAGAACATGTCCAACACGGAAGGCCAAATGCAATGTTAATGCTCTGCAAATAATTGACTGCATTTATATGATATGCAACATCACTGTCCTGCAATTCAAAGCTAGGCTGTGGTGAACTTCTTTGATGACTGGTGGTTGCCATGTCAATGGGAAAGGAATCATCTCTGGCTTTTAGTCAAAACTTTAAAGGAGTTATCCAAGGTACTGAGTCTGGAAATAAAACCCACAACAGATTTATTGCACCACTGACACGGAAGCCACCAGGCAACACTGGTGGAATAGGGCAATGGAAGCATGAAAGACAGGTCTGCCACCTTGTTTGGAGAGAATATCTGCCTTACCAGGATATGGCATCCCTCAAACCTGACAGGAAATGACATCCCCCTATCCAGACAGAGACTTAATGGAAGCAATTTGCCTTTTTGTACGTCAGGTGTCTGAACAAGGTGAGAAGATGGGTCTACCTACTGGCAAATCTCTGAGTGATGTTCAGATCAGCAAGATATGTTTTGACTCCCAGCCTGTCATCTTGTTAGTAGCATACACATGCATTAGTTAACCATACCCATGTACATGTCTTTTTTTGGCCACTGTGAAAGTTGGTAGTCCCTTCCACCCTTGGTAGCAATCATACCTTCCCAAGATACTATATAGCTGTTAAACACACACCCCTGTGGCCATCTATAGCTGGAGGACAGTAGTGGGGGGTCAGAGAACCTTCTGGCTTTGTGTCCATAGCCAGATGCAAAATTATTACTGATCAACTGAGACCTCTGGAGGACCTTAGTGGATTATCTAATCATGTCACATCTGGCTACAGGGATAATAGCCAGACATGCCTATGATCTCTTCTACTTTTCTCCAGGCAAGGATGGTCATGGAGGGGGCTTCAGTGGCAGCATGGAAGGTGTCAGCAGTGGCAGATGAATCAACATACAGAATTGCTATGCTATGCTGAGCCATGCAGGATTGCAGCCCCAGTGTGTGTGCTAACAATAGCAATCAAGTGAATCTACCTATCGCTTCCCTTGGAGATGCTCAAGCTCTAGATTTCCTATATTGTGCAGAGATCTTCAAGACTGGCTTGCACTTCTTTTATTCTCACTGTACTTCATTCATGTTATGGAATATTCTGGCATGAGATGTGGTGATGGCTGCTCACTTTTAAAAAGAGGTAACAGATTTACAGAAGATAGATCTACCAATGGTTGTTACCCATGACAGACAAATTGAACCTCCATATACCATGACAGTATCTCTCTCTCTCTCTCTGAATTTTACGTGGAGGGAGAAAGACAACAGAGGTGCCTTATCCTCTTCATAGCTGTCTTCAATAAACCAGTGAAACCAAGCAAACTACCATTGCAAATAGAATGCCTGCTTTGATCAACATGGGAACCTTGCTGATGCAGGAAAGCCATTCTTAGGTTGTAGTTTTGTCCTTTTAAGATATGATTACAAGTCAAGCTTATCCCATTGCTTTTCTCACTCTAGCAAAGCCAATTTAGTTTAGTTTCTAGAGCAATGTCAAAATACTTCTTCCCTATTGCTTTAGTCTGCATTGGTTACTAACCCTTTATTACACTTCAACATCTTCCCTTCCACATCTTCAAGCTGTTATTTGTTATTTCTTCAGCATTGGTTTTTATAGCTCTACATGTCACTGATATTAAGAAAAACAAGCCTGGAGCTGCACTTACAGACTGTACCTTACAGACTACAGAAAAAGGAGTGATATTTTGCTCTTTGTAAGTCAGAAAGCATCTCAGCCCCCTGCCATTTATATTGCTCCACCCTACCCTCCTGCAGTTCCCAGTGAGTCACCCTGCCAGAAGAAGCTAGGAGTGGCTTCAAAGGCAACTTGTAGCAGACTTCAAGCCAAAAAGCTAGAAATCAGTTAACTCGTGATGTTGTAGCACAGAGTCATTTTGCAAAGTTCTGGAATGCCCCAGTCATGTTGTCTGGAGGATACTGGGAACTGTAGTAACTTTTGTGATTATTTGATAAGGTTTCAGGTAAAGCACTACTGGATGGAAAATCAGAGACCCCTTAGGATCAGAGATAACACTCATCTGGGCTCTTATTCAGCTTGTACCAGTGGTCAATCACATTATTCCAGGAAACCCACAGGGAGACAGGGCTAGCCCGAAATGTTGTGTACAATCTAAAGCTCTGGAAGTCAGGGCCCAGGAGATGGAAGATGGCAACCAGGTGAGCAGCAAGCTTTCCTGGTGTATTCCCTAGCCAGTGGCCTAGCCTAGTGGCCATTTGGATTGGGAAGCAGAGCTGTGTCCAAGTGGTGTTCAGTAGCTATAGTACTTGCTAACCCAAACTGTTGCATGAAAAATTACTGAATATTTCCTTATGCAAAATCAGAAATAGTTCTGGTGCGGCCACCCAAGAGTAGTAATGGGCCTTTCCATTTTTTTTAAAGAGTCACAGCTAGGGTTTTTCAACCAGCAATGTGGGGCAGCCCTCTCTGTTGCAAGGCCAACATGAGACAGACTAGTACATGTCAGAGAAACCGTCCTCTAGCAAGTACATCACAAGTCTCACAAGAAGAGGGCTCTTAGAGAATGTTTCAGGCTCCCTTGAAATTAGAGATCTTGCAGGAGCCTGGAACTCTTGCAAGAGGTCATCCTTTCCTAAGACATAGGGCTTGCCCATGTTGGTCTGCCCACCAAGCTACTTACTTCAGTCTCCTGGGCTTGCAGAGCTGAGAACAGGAAAAGGGGGCATCAGCCATGCTCACAAGTGACTGAAAAAAATTATCTCTGGGGCCCTAGAGTCACAAAAACAACTCTGGGGACCACATGCTGCACTTTGCCTACCCCTGCTCTATGGATTGGCTGAATATTGTTCCAGATGCCCATTGTGCATACATGAGGGGGCAGGAGAGAAAGAGAGACAGAGAGAGAGATGATTATTTAAAAGCAAACAGCCTTTCTCACCAAGTCTGTTCTAGATCCTAGAAAGATGTAATTAAGCACCTGCCATATACAATAATTAGAGTGATTAACCAACAGAACTTTCCAAATGATGTAGCAAGGTGCTTCATCATGTATGTGTAATCCTGTGCATCTGTAGTCAGTCACGTAAATCAGATTGTGAGTCTGGCAGGTGATTCTTTTTTTAAGAAAAAATCCTGCCAATCACTGTCCTCTTAGAAGCAATTCCCTTTCTGAGATTTATACAGGTGACACATGGGTGAGATCCAGGATTGCTGACTGGCTTTTTGAAGACAGTTCTCACCAGCAAACATACAGGATACCATTGCTGGTAGGTAGAGATAGCAAGGGTGGACCTGTGTGTGCATTTCAGGAAATCACAAGCCTGCAAATGTGATCATAAATCTGGAATAACCAGCAGCTAGAACTTTTAATTAGGAGCACCATAACCTGTTTGATTTACCAGTGTATAGAGATGTACTTTGGAGGAAAAGGGACATTTCTGCATTTACAGAGTTAAAACTTTAACTCTGCATGCTCCATTCCGAAGGATAATGCATAACACAATTATCTACTGTGGAATGCTCCAGCTTCTACATACTTAATAGCCACCTTGGATACAGCTTGTTGTTATTTTGAGCATCTGAAGAGTGACTGAACTGAAGCAGAAATGTCTTGCTATAACATTTAGACTGTTGGTTAATCCTATATATATATATATATATATATATATATATATATCTCAGAAACCTAATTAGGAGGGCTTTAAATGGAGTCATGAGAGGAGGGAGATAGTATCTGTGAGGGCAGGAGTTCACCATGTGCTGGAATAAGAGTCTCAATCTTAGAAGGGGAACAGAGCAAACAGTACAGAAACCCAACAGTAGGAGAGAGAGAAACTTAAATAAGCGGCTAGAGAGAGTGACCCATAGTCTCAGGTGCCTCTACACTAATGCACAGAGCATGGGAAATAGGATGAAGTTGAACTTGTAGTGCAGCAAAATAAATATGATATAATAGGCATCACTGAAACCTGGTGGGATGAGTCTCATGACTGGAATGTAGCAACAGAGAGGTACAACATATTTCAGAGAAATAGACCAAATAGGAAAGGAGGAGAAGAAGCATAATATGTCAAGGACATTTACACCTGCAAAAAGATCCATGACTTAAATTCTGGAAGTCAGGTTGAGGGAATCTGTGTAAAAATTGAAGGGGAGAGAAAAAACAGTGATGTCATTTTGGGGGTCTACTACAGATCTCCAAGCCAGACTGAAGACTTGGGTGATGCCTTGGAAGCATAGAGTTAGAAGAGATCACAAAGGTCATCAAGTCCAACTTCAAGCCATGTACATAACAAAGCATTACGAAGAGATGGCCATCCAACTGGTTTAAAAGAAAGAGACTCCACCACACTCCAAGGCAGCACATTCTACTGTCAAACTGCTCTTACCATCAGGAAGTTCTTCCTAATGTTTGGATGGAATCTCTTTTTCTGAAGCTTGAAGTTATTGCACTGTGTCCTAGTCTCTGGGACAGCAGAAAACAGGTGTGCTCCATCCTCCATCTTTTCACATATTTAAACATAACTATTGTGCTGCCTCTTAACCTTCTCTTCTCCTGGTTAAACATAGCTAGCTCCCTAAACCTTTCCTGATAAGGCATGGTCCCCAGGCCTTCTATGATTTTGGTCACCCTCCTCTGGACAAGTTCCAGCCTGCCAATATCCTTCCTGAACTGTGGTGCCCAGAACTTGGCATGATATTCCAGGTGGGGTCTGACCAAAACAGAATAGAATGGAACCATCACTTCCTTTGACCTAGACACCATATTCCTATTGATGCAGCTCAGAATTCAGAATGGAAAGATATAGTAGTGATGGGAGATTCCAACTATCCTAATATTTCTTGGAAGTCAAACTGTACCAAGAGTCTCAGGTCCAACCAATATCTCACTTGTCTTACACACAATTTCATAGTCCAGAAGGTGGAGGAGAGAACAAAGGGGACAGCTATTTTAGATCTGCTCCTAACCAATAATTATAACCTTGTTAATGGGCAGTGATGTATTTAAGTCTTTTAATCCAAGTCTCAAGTCAAGTCTCAAGTCTCTACCTTCAAGTCTCAAGTCAAGCCTCAAGTCCTTAAAGATACTTTCAAGTCAAGTCTTATATCTGGAAGCCAACTTTATACCCCAACCAAAATTTCAGAATTAGTGGATAGAGTGAAATAAATTTAGTTTTAACCATTTAAGCAGAGTTGGCTCTCCACATTTGCAATTTTCCCATCTGCAGCTTCGGAAGTGGGGAGTAGGATTCTATCTTACTCCCCATTAATGGAGATTCAAAAACTTTAAAAGGAAGGATCCTTTTTCCTCAAGCCCATTGTCTAACACATTTGCTGTTCCCCTCTGAGAAATACACTCTGTGCTCTGGGGACAAGCCTTGTGTTCTGATCTCAGGAAAAGTTTTAGAAGGCTGCTCTGATATGCAGCGGGGACAGACTGCTGAGCAGACCTCAACCCTGCCTCAAGCCCATTGCCTAACCTGTTTGCTGTTCCCATTGAGAAATACATCCACATTTTGGGCTTGAGAGAGATTGTCATGTGACTAGTAGGCAAAAAGAGATGGAGATGTTGTTCAAAGTTGCAAGGTTTCTGGATGAATATGTTCTGTTAACTGAACTAAGGGCATCAAGTCAGTCATTAAAAATATACAAGTCTCTCATCAAGTCAAGTTGAGTTGAGTCAGTGCATAATTTATGGCAGAGTCGAGCGACATTTTAGCGACAAGTCTGACTTGAGTCTGAGTCTATTGATTCGAGTCTACATCACTGTTAATGAGGTGGAGGTAGCAGAATCCTTAGGTGGAAGTGACCATGTTCTCCTGGAGTTTATTACACAGTGGGAAGGGGAAGCCAAGCAGAGTCAGATATGCATTCTAGACTTTTAAAAAGCTGATTTCAGTAAACATAGGAAAATAGTAGGAGTGATCCCATGGTCAGGGTTACTTATCGAGAAGGGAGTTCACGATGAATGAGTGTTTCTTAAAAGTGAAATACTGAAGGCACAATTTCTAATAATTCCAATGAGGAAAATTGGGAGGTGTCTAAAGCATCCAGGATGGATATCCAAAGAATTTTCAATGGAGCTAAGATGTAAAAGAGATGTGCAAAAGATACAGAAAAAGGGAGAAATCACTGAAGAGGAATTCAAACAAATAGTCAGCAATTGTAGGGAGAAAGTCAGAAAAGCTAAAAGTGCACAATGAGATCAGTTTTGCTAAAGTGGTTAAAAAGAGCTTTCTTGGTTATGTTCATAGCAAAAGGAAGAACAAGGAAATAATGGGACCTCTGCATGGAGATGGTGGTGAAATGCTAGCAGGAGACAAAGAAAATACCTTCTTTGCCTTGATCTTCTCCAAAAAGGAAAACAATACTCTACCTGGGGAAAATGGAACAGATGATGTAGTAGGGGAAATGCAGCACAGCATAGGTAAAGAGGTACTACAGGAATACCTGGCTAATGTTAGTGAATTCAGTTCACCAGGATCAGATGAACTACATCCAAAGTTATTAAAATAACTGGCAGAAGGAATCTCAGAACCCCTGGCAATAATCTTTGCATATTCTTGGAGAATGAGAGAGGTCCCAGCAGACTGGAGGAGAGCAAATATTGTCCCCATCTTCAAAAAGGGGAAAAAGAGGACCCAAACAATTACTGCCCAGTCAACCTGACATCAATACCAGGCAAGATGCTATAGCAAATCATTAAACAGGCAATCAGTACACACTTAGAAAGAAATGCTGTGATCAGTAAAAGTCAACAACAGTTTCTCAAAAGCAAGCCATGCCAGATCAATCTCTTTTTTTGATAGAGTTACTAGCCTGGCAGATGAAGGGAAATGCTGTGTACATAATGTATCTTGACTTCAGTAAAGGTCCCCCATGATACTCTTGCAAAGAAGCTAGCAAAATGTGGGCTAGACAATGCTACTGTTAGATGAATTTGTAATTGGTGGACCAGCCAAAAACAAAGGATGCTCACTAATGGCTCCTCTTCTTTATCTTGGAGAGAGGTGACTAGTTGGGTGCCACAGGGTTCAGTCCTGGGCCAAGTGCTATTCAACATCTTTATCAATGATTTAGACAAGTGAAAAGAGGGCATTCTTATCAAATTTGCAATGACACCAAATAAGGAAAGGTAGCTAACATCTCAAAGGGGATCAGGCAAGGCTGCATTTTATGATCCTATCTGTTTAATTCATACACAGAAGATATCATTCAGAAAGCTGGATTAGGCTAAGAAGATAGAGACCTGAAAACTGGTGGAAGGAACATCAACAATTTAAGATATTTAGAAGATATCATAATTCTGGCAGAAAATAGGAAAGATTTGGAACTATTGTTGAGGAAACTCAAGGAAGAAAGTGCAAAAGCAAGGTTACAGGTGAGCATTAAATGTAAATAATGACCCCAAGTGATTTACACAACTTTAAAGTGGACAAAAAACCCCACAGAAATAGTCATAGATATTCTATATCTTGGCCCAGTCATAAATTATAATTGAGACTATACAAGAAATCAGAAGAAGGTAGTGCTTTGAAGGACAACTAGGAAGGAATTAGTTAAGATCCTCAAGTTTTAAGCCATATAATTAATAATAAAATCAAGATCATCCATGCCATTGTATTTCTGATTTCTATGCATAGTTGTGAAAGCTGCAGAGTGAAGGAAATTGACAGAAAGACAATCAACGCTTTTGAAATGTGATGCTGGAGAAGAGTTCTTTGGATCCACAGACTACCAAAATGGTCAATAAACGGAACAAGCCAAACCTGAAATCTCTCTAGAATCCAGAATGACCAAACTGAAACTATCATACTTTGGTCCCTGCATGAGACCACATGACTAATGAAAAAGATTGTGCTTGGTAAAGTGCGAGGAGGTAGGAAAAAAAGGAAGACATCATTCCAGATGGATGGACTCAAGGAAGCCACAGCCCCGAATCTGCAGGAACTGGTGAGGGTTGCTGCAGGTCTCTAATTCATAGGGTAGTCATAAGTCAAATCCAACTTGGTGGTAAATAGCAACAAATTAACCATGCACAGATTCTTCAAAGCACTGAGCCAATTAGTCTGAATGTGAAACATTTTACCACTAGCCACAAGGGCTGTCTGTGAAGTCCTGACAATGTGTCACCTTTATCTTCTTAACTCCAATTTTGCTAGGCAGCTGGTATATATTTAATATTCAGGAACTGGAAAGCTTTCACATCACCTGAGGCCCTTCCCAACATTAGAAGGTGAATTTCCTCCTCATATTGAAGCCAGTTATGAGGAGAGGGAATCACTGGAGACACATATTCTCATTTGAGACTTGAAGAACACACAGGCCATAAAGACCTCCAAAGAAGGAGAGTCCAGAACTTTCTGAGAAAGTCTATTCCCCTATTGAATAACTCTTACTGTCAAGAAGTTGACACCTCGGATAGCAAAAGGCCAGTATGAAGTATTTGCTTAGGTGGCAGAAGAGCAGGAAAGCCCATTGCTGGTACCCCTGTCAAAGTTGGTATCAAACACTCTAATCCACTGAGTCCACTTGGGCCTTCAATGACAGAGGTGGATCTAATACTCCTAAGCTACATACTTGCTCTTTCAGGGAGAATTATTTAGAAGATGGACACAGGATACTTCTTACAGCAGCCTAAAGTCAGCCAGATGTTCAAGACTGTATTAGTAGGAGCCAGTGGTTCCCATGTCAGGGTGTGATAATGTACTCTGGATTTTGTTTCCAACTTTTAAGGAGGCATCCAAGTTCCTTGAGACTATTTTGGAGGTAAAAGGAGCTAATAACTCCCTTAAGGTCTAAGATACAGCCTGACTACTACTACTACTACTACTACTTCTCCTTCTTCCTCATGTTCTTCCTCATTGCCTTCATCTTCCTCATTTTCTTCTTCCTCATAGTCTTCCTCTTCATTATCTTCCTCTGTTGTTGTCCTAATGCTTAGCTCCTCTCATATGTATGCATGAGTTTATGTAACAATATAGCTGCATGAGATCAAAAGAGGGCATTGCTTGCAAAGCACTATTTTGCATCCATTGCTAATCACTCCCTGCAACCATGTTGCTAGTTGAAACCTTTAAAGTATCTCAAGGCTCTAAATGGTCAATAGCCGTATGTTCAATGTCACTTTGCATCAGAAGGAGGGAAAGAGATCAGAGCAGGAAACAACAAACTAGCAAGGAGGTGTTATGAGCATCGAGTATGCATAACATAAGGATGCAGGAACTTTTTCTGGCTCCCATGGTGAAAGATATGTAAATAATTGTAAGCCTGGGAAAGTGTTTATGCCAGTGGGGTGACTTGACATATATGGCAAGATATCTGTAACCAACCTAGATGATGTTAGTACATCAATTAATCAAATAAATGCTTCTGTTTGAAACTCTGAGCAAAGTTTTTGAGAGCAAGTTATCCAAGACATGACAGTCATCTTTTTCCTCTTTGTGGTCTTCTCCTCCTTCCCCTCTCCTCCTCTTCCTTCTGTGTATTTTTTTTTTCTCATCTTCTTCTTTTCATCAATTTGATTTACAATCCATCGTTTATATATGTGTGGGGGTTCCATTCCAGGAACCCCCCATGCAAAACAAAACAATGCAAAGCATCATGTCCCATTGTAGTGCACATGTCTGTAGCAGTGTGGGTGCATGCCCAACATGCTTCACGTGACTTCCCATTCATGTGTATGGAGGTTATGCAAGAGGAGAGTCCACTGTAGTTCCTACTTTTCTCCCCACATGAGACCCTTGGTGGCTCACCATGTTAAAACAAGATATATGACATAGAAGTCACTGGCCATCACTGACTACATTCCCTATCATCCTCAGTTGGCACAGCCATTTGGTATGATGGAGATTGCAACTCAACATTATTAGAGCGCACCAGATGGAGGATGCTCCCATCAAAGGCAATTTGTTTAGGAAAAAATATCCCACCTGTATAGTCAATCTGACCCTGGGAATAATGCATCGTCATTAAGCTACACATTCCACCCTAGTTCCTTCAAATGACTGATCATCCCTCTACCCTTTTTTGTCAAATACAAATTTGTACAGCTTTGCATTAAAGGCATTTTTATCCCTTCTTCTTTGGGATTAGAATGCCTCTTCAGAAAATTAAGCCTGCTGAGTTCATTAACATTTATCTCATTTTTTTTCTTGTACATTCATTTCACTAGACTTCAAATAAGGGTTGTAGCACAGCTTTGCAATCAAGCAATTTCCACAAATGACAGACATAATTCACTTGGAATTTTTCATAAACATGAAGACTTAAGAAGATGCTTTGTGGGTTGGTCTCAGTTACAGACACAGAACCTTATTTGTCTTGTTCTCAAGTATAAGGTCAAGAACCTCCACCGCATCCGCACCCCCAAAAAAACTTACTTCCAAGATGGGCGAGATATTTTTCAATTGGTCTCACGAGAGCTTTCAGACCTGCAAAACCATTTGACCAATTGACTTAATTGTTCAAATTACACAATTCAGCTACACGACAATAGCTACTGTCTTGTTGTGTGGACTTTTGAATGTCAGAAGCAGCAGACTGATTGATGGTTTTGTCTTTTTTTAAAAAAAATCAGTGTGTGTGTCCACACATATGTTCATGGTTGTATGTTCTGTGCCTTGTAAAGCAAAGAGATGAGTTTTGCAAAAATAAATCTCAAGAAAAAAAGCAAGTATTCCTTACATAATTCATATGATTTCTCTGCAGGTTGCCTCAACATATCATGGCAGTCTCAGCAACAATGAGAAATGTTGTGAAATTTCTTTTTATCTCTCATTGAAGCATCATCTAGTCCAGTATCCTGCTTCCCACATAGCAAGGGAAAGAACATTTGACAATATCAAGAAAGCCTGACAAAAATCCTGAACTGATGATCATTTTCACATTTCAGGATGTCTCCTGCTCAAAATTTGCATGTGGCTGTTCCTTGCAGAAAACAGCACTTTGTATGAAGAAAATAATGTTTCTTTGCAGATTTTGCACAGAATAAGTCCCTAATGACAACATTTTCTATGAAAAAGCAAAATTTTATGCATAGAAAATAATCATCCCATGTAGAATATTTTCCTGTGAAGAAAATACTGTTTCCTGCATAGAAAATGCTGGTTTTTGTGCAGTACAAGCGCATACAAATTTTGTGTAGAGTAAGTCCTGAATTGTGAATAGACGTTGAAACTGTGTGGGTTTGAAGGCTTTCTCACAACAAAGAGATAATTACTAAAATTACTCATTGCTTCCTTTGAGAGGAAAATTAGTGAAGAATTGTATCCCTATCCCATGGCTAACCATGTCCTTTGGGAAAGGAGAAAGGCAGGATGGAAATCACCTCCCTGAAAAACCTGCTGGGTCAGGAGTGGAAGAATGTGAAATCTAGAATCTCTGCAATCTGGAATTTGACAAATCTTGTGAGGCAGTGAAGTGGAGAGATCAAACTGCATTCATAGAATCATGGAATCATATATTCATGGAATCATAGAGTTGGAAGAGATCACATGGGACATCCAGTCCAACCCTCTGCCTTGTAGGAATACAGAATCAAGAAAACAAGCTTGCTATATCTTCTATATGGCATCCCATCAAATATATAACGTGGCTATCATGTCCCCTCTTAACCTCCGCTTCTCTAGGCTAAATATACCTGGCTCCCTAAACTTCTCTAAGCTTCTCCTCATAGGTCATGATTTCTAGGACTTTTACCATTTTGATCACCCTCTTCTGGACATGTTCTGGCTTACATGTAGTTCATGGTTTTTTTCTTCCTCCCAGGACCCACATGGTGCATAGCCATTCCCTTTTCTGAAACCAGACATGGCCCGCTGTTTAAGGCCCATAGAAGAGCCCTTCCTCCAAAAAAGAAAGTTTTAAATGGGCAGTTGAACTGTTGGAGGCTTCTAGGATTACAATTCTTCATTTCAGACCTAGAAAAAAATGTAGGCAGGCATATCTTTAGGGGTACCTTGAAGACTGCATCAGGGCCTTTGATACAGTAGCTGTAGCATCAACTCTAAAAGATGATCATCACCATCATTGGCATCATCTCCTGTTTGTTTTATGTATTTCTACAAAATAATGGCTCATTCTTTTACTAAGCTGGTACTGTTCAGTTAGTCCAATATAATTTTGTTAGACTCTCAGATAGTCCTTTCAATCTTAGTAGTGATAGGAGTGGTACAAGTAGCAGTAGCTGTACTGTATGGTTCAGAACTTTTCACCTGCTAGAGATGTATTCAGGATTGCAAGGTATTCCTTGTTTAAAAAGATGATGCTGTTCTGAGGGACAGAAAACTTATCCCTTACAGGGTTGCAGATAAGGAATAGCAGGCAACCCTTTCACCTCTTATTTTCATCTAATGACAGCAGGGTATCACTAAATCACAGAGTTGACATACTGTGATATCACAAACATTACATGATCTCTGATTCACTAGGACAGGGATGAGCAACTGCACAAGAGGCAGCACCAATTTCATAGAATCATAGGGTTGGAAGGGACTACCAGGGTCATTGAGACCACCCTGCTGCCATGTAGGAAAACACAACCCATACACTCCTGACAGATGGCCATCCAGAATCTGTTTCAAAACTTCCAAAGAAGGAAACTCCACCACACTTGGAGGCAGTATATTCCACTGTCAAACAGCTCTTACCATCAGGAAGTTCTTCCTAATGTTCAAGTGGAATCTCTTTTTCCTGTAGTTTGTAACTATTGCTTCATGTCCTCATCTCTAGGGCAGCAGAAAACAAGCTCACTCCATCATATGGCATCCTTTCAAATATTTCCATACGATTTAACCTTCTCTTCTCCAGGCTAAACATACCCAGTTCCTTATGTTTCTCTTCATATGGCATGGTTTTCCTCTACTACAACCCCCACAACCTCCTTGGTACACCAGAAGTGACATGACGTCATTTTCTGCAGCCCGTGTTTGATGGGCTTTAGCCATTTAAAAATAATTACCTAGTGTTTCAGGCCTCTAGGTGATGGACAACTGAAACCACATAATTTTCACCCAGTTTTGTGTAGTTTCAGGGTGTTTGCAGTGTATTTGTGAAAAAAACCAACGAGTTTTCTTTTACAGTGAGTTCCTATGGTTGAGGGGCCTCTAGAGGGATGTTGAGATCCATAAAAGTGGGACTTGGGCTACATGTGACCCACAGACTACACTTTCCCCACCATTAGGCTACTGTAAGAGTCAGGCAGGAAGGGGAAAACTAATTCCTCACCAGGCAAATAGGTGGTCCAGCCAACAATGCAAAAAACAGCAGTACTGAAGAGAAGTGATAATGTTTCAGTTGCATAAACACTTGGATGGCATGAAAACTACCCACCCTCAACTTGAGCTTGAAAATCAAGAGGAAATGGCATTTAGTGCAGCCCTAACTCTTTGCTATAAACTCTTCATGCATCTAGGACACTTTCTTTGCACTCCTACAAGAAGATAACAGGAAAATATTTATTTTATTTACTTTATTATGGCAGGTGTTATTGCACCACTTTTAGCTCATTGATTCTGAATAACCTGCTGGGGTCACAAGCATCACGGATTGTTTTGTTGTAAATACATCACTAGAGAGCTTGTTGTCACACTTATTGCTATCTAGTTGTCTTCACCCTTTACTTTTATTCTCATCTTAAAAGGCAGAAAATTCTACTCTTCTCCTAATATTTACTGGATTATGGTCTATGCGAGGGTGTACATGAGTGCTTTGAGCTTTAGAGAAAGCTTTAGAATTTTGGAGCACTGTGGAAGCCAGGTTTTGAATTTCTGCTCAGAGATGGAAACCAATTGGGTGACCTTGGGCAAGTCCTACTCCCTTAGCCTAAGAGAAAGGCAAAGGCAACAACTCTACCTCCCAAACAACTTTAAGGTTTAGCTTAGGGTCACCATAAGTGAGAAATTACTTGAAGGCACACAACAACCTGATATCTCCCCCACATAAACTCCTCTGGGGGCCAATAATCAAATCATAGAGTTGGAAGGAACCCTCAAGTTGTCCAACCCCCTGCCATGCAGAAATCCATAGGTACGGCAACCGTCACGGGTAGCCATTTAAAAACTTCTAAGGAAGGAAGGTCTACCATCTTCTAAGATAGCCTATTTCACTTAAGATTAAGAATTTCTTTTCAATGTTTAGCTTGAATTTCCTTCCCTGTAATCTGAATCTATTGATTTGGGATCCAGTCTCTGGATCAAAAGAAAATCAGATGGCTCCATCTTCTACTTGACATCCCTTCAGACATTTAAAGATGGCTATCAGGTCATCTGTCAGTCCTCTCTTCTTCAAGCTAAAACATACCCAGTTTTGGACTGTGACGGACCCCAGGGGGAGTAGCTATCCCGAGTTAGAGAAGCTGCCCAGAAACAGATTGCTAGGCAACCATAAGGGCCACTCCAGAGAGAAATTAAGCCCCTTTAATGTAAACAAGGGGTTAGACAACTCAGGAATAAAGGCATAAATAGTAGGCACTGAACTGAAAAGAGGGACTGAGAGTCTGTTCTTCAGCCAGAGAGTTTTTCAATCATCCAAGGGGAGTTAAATGAAAGGGCTTCAGAGAAAGCCTAGAGAGGGGCAGAAGAGAAATCAACCCATTTTTCAATCTGGTCAAAGACAGTGACTTAGCTTTGGAAACAGAGCGTAGCCAAAGGCCTGCGTGTGTGAGAGACCTGTGCCTTTACGGTATTGTAAAGAAGAAACTATTTAAATGTATTCTGAAGATCTGTTTGATCTTGCATCCATGCAAACGTATTCTGTTTGTTGTTTTAATAAAGATTACAGTATATTTTTTAAAAAAAAATTGGACTCAGGTGGGTGATTCCCAGTGGTTGTGGTCAAACAGAAACATGCTATCATAAATTCCAAAGGAGTTCTAAATAACAAGGGAAATTCTTTACTCTTTATACACAAAGGTGGTGTTTTTAAGGAAGGCCAGAACTGTGTATAAAGTGGCAATGAACTTTAAAGGCTGAAGGAGGGGAAGCTGCCATTCTAGTCTGTGAGAAGATGGCCCTTTTCGCACGGGCTTTCCCGAGCGAAATAGCCCCGTGAGCCGTGCGGGAGTGGGAGCGCCGCTCCACACGACGCACTCCCACTTCCGGCGCTCTCACGGGGCTGCAGCGGCACGAGCGTGGGGTTTTTGATTTTCGCTTCCAAGTGAAAATCACCCCGCGCTCGCGCAACGCTCCCGGCGCCCACCCGCACTTACCTGTTGTGCGGTGCGTCGGAGAGGCGGCCGGGTAGGGATTCCTTCCCTCCGCTCCTGCGGAAGGAAGGGGTGGGGCGGGGCGCTTGCGTGACGGATGCGATGGCATCCTGCTTCGCGTGGGTGGGGGGCTGCTCGCGACAGCCTCCCGCTTCGTGCGCGCACGGGGGGGTGGGGGGGTGTGACTGTCGCTCGCTCCTGGCACGCGCGGGGGTGGGTGGGCGCGACTGTCGCTCGCTCCTGGCGCGCGCAGGGGGGACGGGCACGACTGTCGCTCGCTCCTGGTGCGCGCGGGGGGACGGGCGCGACTGTCGCTCGCTTCCCGCGGGGGTGGCGCAAGAGGCTCCTGCTTCTCGCGCAAGCGGGGGAGGATGGACGCGCGAGCCGCCTCCGCCTCCGGGACGCTGCTGCTTCCCCGCTTGTTCCTTCGCCTGCGGAAGGAACGAGCGGGGAACCGGCAGGCTCTCGAAGAGGCTTTTCGCGCAAGCCGCCCACCCCGGCTCACGCAAAAAGCCTCAGTGCGAAAAGGGCCGACAAAGCAGGCCTTGTCTCCTCATGAACCATTTGCCATCATGGCCATCGTCCTCTGGACATGTTCATGTTTGTCAATATCCTTCTCAAAGTGTGGTGACCAGAAATGAATACAGCATTCTAGGTAATGTTGACCAAAATAGAACAGAATATTGCTAGGTGATATAGGGAAGTTCACTGAGTTTTGCCTTCTCCAGCAAAGGAAAACCTGCATACATGAAGTTGACTCCTCACCGCAATTTTTACTTCAGGGCTTCCTATGTCTTCTCTCACTGGGGAGAAATATGGGTGGATGAAGCTGCCTGATGTTATGGGAACAACACTACGGATTTGTCCACATGCCAATGACTTACCTAATAATCTAAAACAGACCAGCAAGGACTGAGTATGATCAACAGTTCCAGAATGCTAAACGTCCATTGAGGGTGGAGAGAAGAAATGGACCATCTGAAATGGAGCATCTGAATGGAAATGGCCTGGCATGAAGTTTCCAAAAATAAGTCCTCCCAACAGCATCTGGAATACCATATAATGTTTATTCTCTGTACTATATGCTTAAAGTCTCATTTGAAAGACTCCCTCCTGCACAAGAGATGAAAGCAACCAAGCCTGTCTTCTCTTGAGTCTGAACATTCCAAGCAGCTAGACATGTTTTATTACAAACCTACTGTGTTAAATCTCAACTACTTGCAGCCCAGAGCTTTGGGAAGAATGGTAAATGTTACATCGAAATCCTATTGTTTGTGGAATGTATCCTCGTAAATGTCAGTGCCCTTAGCTGGATTTCTTCTTGGCTCATTCAAAATAATTCTGATCCCCTGAAGGGCTCACTACTGTATGAACAGTGGAAGAAAACAAACCCAATCTGAACAGCCAAACAGCAGGCAATCCTTTGGAATAGCAATACATCTAGCAGTGTCAGTAAAATGTTGTAAAATCCAAGTGATTTTGATCCAGAAAAGGCTAGGTGGAATTTAAGGGTCAGGATCTTGTTTTTGACATACACCAGTGTAAATTTTTTTAGGTCAGTGGTTGTAGGTTTTGGTCCTTGAACAATTGATGCATTCAGTTCATGGTTGCGCAAGCTGAGTTCCATATGCATAACCATTTTTTACCTCTCAAATATTATCTCTCTCTGGAAATTTAATGTCATTTGATAATCCCCTCTGCTTCTGTATCCAAGCCATTTGGGTGTTGGGGGGAATCCAGAGATGGTTTGTGGTGCTGAGAAATTAGGTTGTGAGCCATCCTTAACTGGTCAGGTAGCAGTTGGTGAAGCGGAAAGAGTAGCAGAGGTAGGTTTTTAAAGGGTTTAATAGCCTGATTTAGAGCCATTGAGAGGGAATATTTCCCTAGAAAAGAAGCACCTGAGGTGGGAGGGCAGTGGTTGGAGAACCTTGCAAATAATAAAATCCATGAAAGTCAAACCCACAAATGTGGAGAGCCAACTGTATATCCAGAAGAGTACTTTACATCTGTCAATTTTTTCAAGATAATAAACCACTGATTATCATTTTGATGTATCAACCAATAATAAATCCATCCAAGAGTAGCATTTTCTAGTCCATGTTTTACCAGCTTGTACAACAGATTTTCATGGAAGACCTTGCTGAAAGCAAGATACACTACATCCAGAGCATTCCCATGATCTATCTAGCATGTAGTTCTATTAAAAAAGTGGTAAGATAAATCTGACATGACTTGTTTTTTAGAAACCCATGTTGGCTCGTTGTTGTTGTTGTTATCTTTATTTGTACGCTGCTTTTTGCCCAAGATCAGGCCTCAAAGTGACTCTTAGTAATCTCTACATTATTTACTACATTTTCCCATATTCCCATGGCTGCAGAACAGAAACAAAACATCTTTTTCACACCGGGAAATCCTTTTCATTCCAGTTCAATATTCAGAAGTTTCACCATTCAAGCAACAGGAATAGAGGTTTGTTTCAACTTTTTTTCCCTAAGAATTTACCAAAATCTGCACAGTATTTTGTAAATAGGGTAGAACGTACTTAAGATTTTATTTTTGATTTCTTTGGGGGAAAGGAATATGGGACAAAGCCAAAAGTGACAGATTTCCCCCACCTCTAGACAGTAATGTTTACTGATTTTCTAATCTACAGGCTAAACAAATGGGGAAGCTCCTGTTCATGTATCAAACAGAAATTCAACTGAGGTGGCTTTCCCAGCATGGCACTGCAAAATCAAAAGTCTTGACCTGTTGAACTGCTGCCTGGCATCAGTCCCTGCAAGCCAAGCATTCAGGGTTCTGCTTCCTTCTTTATGTTGTTCAGTTATCTGAAAAATTCATTTAGTATTCCTACATTCTTTCACCAAGCTGTGCATTGAACAAAGAGAGAGAGGAGATTCTCAGCACTCACAACAGGAACACAATAGGAATATGATTAACTGGTTTTCCATCTGTAAAACACAAGCGTTGATATAATCATATTGAGGGCTGAATTGAGTGATGGGCTGAAAGAAACACTCTTTCAACAATCCAATTAGCTGATCTTACTGGCAAGAAAGGGCCACTGTGAAGGCTGACATCTCACGTATCCCGATCCTGTCCAATTTGTTTCATCCTCTGTTTTTTTCCAAAGAGTTTTAATGCTTCATACATTCCGTGGAACAATCAGTGAATATGTGATTAGCAGAGCATCCTCAAATGTTCTGGTTGATAGAACTGAAGTGAGCTACAGGAAATCAGATGCAAAGCAAAGGAGGGCAGGGGTAAGGGCATCTGGTGGCTTCAACGTCAATGGAGCAGTGAATCCACCCCAGCTATCCAGTTTGTTTGTTTGTTTGTTTGTTTGTTTGTTTGTTTGTTTGTTTACTATCCCACTTTTCTCCCATATGGGACCCAAATTAGCTTATTTGTTAAAACAGTATAGCTGAAATAGCCAGAAGTATCAGCTACTAGTCTGGACTTCTAAGAGGCTATCTAAGGTGCTGAGCCTCATCTCTCAGCAACTTGGGTAGCTTCTTTAAAGTTCAGACTGAAACCTGCAGCAGATTCTTCACCTAGCTGACATGGAAACCACCAGTGGAAGAAGGGGCAACCCTGGGCTTAGCTCCTTTGTGAAGCTTATCCATTCACACCCCAGTTCTTTCTTATAGAGTGTGTCCATACTTGCCATTTAAAAATGCACTGGATGAACACATGTTCTGTGCCTGTATTTATTTTATTTGTATCTCGCCTCTCCATATGGATCGAGGCGGCGAACAACTTATAAATAGCATGTATTTCGAACATTTCTATACATGCCCCCAACAAGCTGGGTACTCATTTTACCGACCTGCGAAAGGATGGAAGGCTGAGTCAACCTTGGAACCTGGCAGGATCGAACTCACAACCTTGTAGTTTGTGACTTGCAGTACTGGCATTTAGCCACTGCACCACCAGGGCTTCCTACAGTCAAACAGTATTTCATCTTGCACTTCTTACCTGGCATGAAATTTTTGGAATAAAGAGTTCTAGAGCTGAGTGTGCACTTCCTCAAGACTGGAAATATGTCTGTACTCTCGGGTATAGAATCTTTTAGCTTCTCTCTTAGTGGTGCATGCCCCATCCAGTCAATGAGACTTACATTCCAATCAAAGTGAAGTACAATGAGCCCTCCATTTTCGTAGTGGTTTGGGGTGCAAGAACCCAGCAAAAGTGGGAAAAAACACAATTAAAATTGCATACTTTTTTTTAAAACCTGAGATTACTTATTTAAGACTCTCTAGGTCCTCCAGAGTGATTCTATGGTCCACTTCTGGTGGAAGTGGGCCATAGAGTCATGCTGGAGGACTTAGCAATGCCTAGAGAAGTGTATTCTCTAAAGCCTCCAGCTGGAGTACAACATTTTTTTCTGTGACAGGGACAAATACAGTAAGATTTTTTAAAAATAAATTAAATTCAATAACCCATGAATAATGAAATCTGTGACTGCTGAGCCCATGAAAGTGGGCAACCAACTGTAAATACACTTCATTATATCACCGTAGAAGAGATCATAAAAGAGTAAAGCAATAATAAGATTATGGCTTAGTCTAATGAAATAACAGATACATTTCAAGGGGAAAAGGAATAAGTGTGTATGCAAAGGTTTGGGATGGATGGGAGAAATGACAAGATTAGGACAAAAGGTGTGTGCATAGATGTTTTTGTCAGAGATGGGCAGGATAAGAGGGGAAAGGTTCAAGACACAGCTGGGGTCTGAGCTGAGGAAGAGACCAAAATTGTGGAAAAGAATGGAGCCTATCAAAGTCAGGAATGGAACTGGAAGAAGTCAAGAAGCTGACTTTTGCCCAAGGAGAGCAACTAACATAGAAAGAAGCAACCCTAATCATACAAACACAACCACCCAAAAACATGGTTTTCTTCACTCACACTTGGAAGCCAACCCAGTGTGCATAGATGGGAAGAGAAATCACTGGACTGTCTCATGTCTTGCTTTGGGTGGCACGGTCCTCTCTAAATTTCAGTTGTCCAAGGTGCTTCTTGTATCCACCTCTGCAGCTTTGATATGTCAGTTTTGACCAGGTTATTCAGGCTCCTCTGGTCAGAGGTATCAGATGTTTACATGAGTCCAAAGCAGTGGCATAGTGATAAAGGATAATGGGAGTGGTGCACCATGGTGGCAATTTTTGGGGGGTGCCACAGCAACTTGCTTGCCCTCTTCCAAGTGCCTTAGCCCTGCCCCATGTGCCATAGCCCCTCCCCGTCTATTGTAGTATTGCCCCCACACACCGTAGCCTCACATCACATGCCATAGCCCTGCCCCATGCACTGTAGCCCCACCCCCACATGGTGTAGCCATGCCTTCTTGCACTGTAGCCCCACCCTGTCCCTCTGCCCACCTCTCCATCCACCCCCCCCCATGATCCAGGTTCTGCCACTGGTCCAAAGTTGCTGTTCTGCATGTACTCTCTCAGATCACTTGGGACAACTGTTTTGGAGCTGGGGCAGAGTTCAATGGTTCGTTTGTTCTTGACCTCTTGAAAGGTCAGTCTGTTCTCTTTTTCTCTTTGGCCACGCATCCAGGAAATGCATTCATTATTTATCTTATACCCAGACATTTTCTTAGTTACGTATACACATATCCTTACAGACCCCAATTAGTATTTCCAAGATGGTATTAAGAGCTCCTTTGATATCCATAATCCAGAATATTTACTTTTTGATAAAACATTCATTCTTGGCCTAAAATTTGCTATCCACAGAGCACAGAGTGGCATGTAATATGCTAGGCAGCATCACATATATCCCAAAGTAACGTACTTTACTAAGCCTATATCCACCGCATGAGCACTGATGCCATAGGTCTGATAAATGTGATTACAAACCAAGAACAGAAATATAGAAATATAGTATGGTATCAGAAATGACTTGAAGGCACATAACAACAATTTGTTTCTTGAAATAACTCATTCCACCTTTAATTAACCTCTAGACATCTCCCTTGCTTCTCTTCTAAACATAGAAACACTATTGCAGGCCTATTTTAGGTGTCCAGTTAAGAAATTGTATGTAGCCTTTGGAATGAACAACTAAGTTGATGATACCTATATGGAGCCTCAATTGGATAGCCAAAGAATGAAACAGACAACAAAAAGCTGTCCTTTGGTGGGCTCCAGTTTGCTTGATTCATGCCAGCACAATGGAAGTCTATTGAGTCTTGGCACAGAATGCAAAAAAATATCCTCCTATTGGAGATATATCTCTCTCTCTAAAGGAGAATGGGGAAGAGAAAGAGATCTCGCTAAAAGCAGATCAATGGGGCACAGCATGAGAATGAACAAACAGAGGCAAAGATTTCAGAGTTTTCTTGTTGTAACTTTGCTGTTCCCCTTGCAGACAGAAAGCCTCATGGAAAACATTCCAAATCCAGGGGGTGGTAAAGATAACTCAAGCTCTTACATTAAACAGATGAGTACCTTGCCAGAAGGAGGCATGTAAATCAAGGAGAAATTATCTACTAGGGTGAATATATATTCCCTTCCACCTCCTGCAAAATCAGGGCTCATTGTTGTATGCTTATTATATTATCTCTGAGGCAGGCAGCAAACAGAAATTAAAAAGAAGCGGATGGAGCCGCCTCACATCATTGCATATTCTTTATCTTTCTAGCTCGGCTCACCACCTTTGACTAGCAGTGACTCTCCAGGGTCTTTGGTAGAGACCTTTTGCATCTCCTCTGACCAGAACATTCTTTAATTTGAGGTGACAGGACCGAACTGGAGGCCTGCAACATGTGTTCTACCACTGAGCCAAGATTTTTCCATGATACTGAATTGTACTCTCCAAATATTTCTCACATGTTTGGCTTGCAGAGACTCCTTTCCAGAGTGGCTACATATCTTTCCTTAGAGAAGGCTGCTTTCTGACTGGAGGGTTGTCAATAGCAGGATAATGGGAACAGGGTTCACAGGGCTGAAGCCCTAGGACAAAATAGAAAAAATTGTCAAAGATTGGGAAAAAGTAATCATACATTTCAGGAAGCGATGGACAGATATAAAGATGGTGAATATTGACTTCTAATTAAGAATGAAATAAGCAGGGAAATGTAACTATAATTTCATTATAGACAATTGAATTACATTTTGGTAATTTTAATACCTCTTACTCCAGGGGAAGTTTGAGTGAAAGAAAAGTCAAGAATGTATGCAGATATATAATTATATATGTGAAGAAATGATGCGGTATAAGATCTTGAAAGTTATGCTTGAGTGTTTTATCAAATTTTAATAAAAAATAAGTAAACCATAATTCAAAATGACCACAGTTCATCAGTTCAGATGACAACATCAAGTTCAAGTTATATGAGAGTGAAATCATCTGACATCAAATTTCAAGGGGCAATGTTGCACATCCAATGCTGAAGAGATGCTGAGGATGATCTTCTCATGACAAACCATGGTTTATCATGACACCCGCACCATGGTTTGTTACAGAGTTTGGAAAAGTCATTTTTTTTAACACCATTATACCCATAATTCTTCACTAACATGGCCAATTGTCATGTTGAGTGGGGAATGATGTGAGTGGCAATCCCAAAAAATTTTTCCCCCAAATTCTGTTTTATTATGTCATCTAAAAGCAGCCATAGTGCACTCTCTAGCACAAAATGGCAATGGAAGTAAAAAGAAATGCTCAGCCTCAGCAATCAGGAGTCAAACTATTCAAATATCTATTTGTGCAGTCCAAAGGGCATTTGTTCTTCCATTCAAAGTCCTGTCAGTGTTCACATGTGCCCGACTGCAGTTCAGTGGCCTTCCAGTTCAAGGTCTGTAATTGAATCAGTTCTCAGAGGCAAGTGCGGTGCAGTGGTAGAATCCCTTTAGAAAGCAACAAGAGCTATTCCTACTCAACTGAAGCTTCATTTTTCAAAGTACAAGGTGTTCCGTCTTTCTTCGCCTCCTTCTTGAAGTGTTTTCCCAAGTGAGAAAAAAAAAATATGGTGTTGAATGAGAACATGACAAAATCTAATTTCTGAAAAATGTGTTTACACTATGTTCCAAAGCACACTTGGCTACAGCTTGAGGAAACCAAGTTAGAAATTTTCTTTTGAAATCTAGTTGGTATTCTGTTACTTTTGCTCACCCTCTTGGTAAAGGTTCTTCCATTATCCCTGAAACAGACAAATGTGAATAAACAGAGTTGCTAGCTGAAAATGTCTAAGGAGTCGAAGCTCTTTCCATGGATGATGGCCTTAGATGTTGAACAAGATTTCTCTTAAACTCCACTTTGGAAAATGCATCATAATGTTATTTGGGTTTGGTGGCCAGCACTTCCTTCTGTCAAACAAACACATCTATTTTGATGTTCATGTTTACAAGCAATTTTCCTTATTTTGGGGAATTACTGACAGTGAAAAGTAGCTCAAAGCATCCATTTATTGCTTCACCGCCATTTCCACAAATGGCAAGAGGAAGCATCACTGAAAAAGTTAAAACCTACCCTACTTAGGCAAATGGAGTGACATTAATTTCAAATACCGGTTCTCAGACCTGTAACTAAGCTGTCAAAAGCCACAGTTAAGGTGGTAGAGATGTTTTCTTCATTTAAGGAAGATCTCTTTCTTAAGTGCAGTTAATTCACTATGAAACTTCCCATGTTTTGTCACCTGTACTGGTTATGACATCTTTGACTAATATCTTCCGTCTTAAATATTCCTGTCTCATCATTTCACTATAATTAGAAATGGGCTCAGTGATATGTGGCAGGTGATTTTTTTTCCCCCTCTAGAATGTCAACTTTGGTCCCTCTGCAATGTCTGTTTTTGGCATATTTATCAGATTTCTCTTTCACATCAGTGGCTATGGTAATTGTCTGCTACTTAGAATAGTTCATGTATAGGTTTTTACAATGTGTTTTTTGTCAAGCTGATCCCCCTGGAAAAGGGCTGAGAAGAGCATTGTCTAATTGCTGTTGCAGATAAAAACAGGCAGGGTACGTTTCCTCTGGAAAGCAGAGGAATGGAAAGCTCTGATCTCTTTGGAATAGGTTGCTAATTACCAATTATACAGACTGAACAGGTATTATCACAGAAAAAAAGTACAGGCAGAGCGGTTCCTGAGCAGCCTGAAATTACAATCATGATTCTTCTTTTAGAAACTTTTAATTATTCTGCCAACTTAGAGAAGCGAGACCGGTTGCAGGCCTTTGCCACCATGTGTATGCACATCTGTTATTATTTCTGATAAGATTCAGCAAAGATGCATTCAAGTGCTAGGGACGATTCTAAAAAAGCCCTGGATTAGATTATGTTTGTGTGACTTTTCATATTGTCCCAAGTGGAAAAATAGTCGGGACTAACAACGCAATTTAGGCCAGGACTTAACCACAGTGCAAACCCAATTAGATCAATAGGATTTTAGGAGATTGATGGAAGACATCTTAAAGGTTCAATTCAAACCTGAGCTTTTTTTGTTGTTGTTGGGTCTGACTGATGAAGTGACTGATAGGAAGCTTTTACTACATGATCATGGCAGGAAGACTGCTGTATGCATAGAAATGGAAAAGTGTGGCTTTTCCTTTGCAGGAAGACTGCAAAGACTGCACACCACATTCTTATAAGCCATTTCTGCACTACACTGTTATAGTGCCATTATTCCACTTTCAACATCCTGTGCAATCCTGGGGTTTGCAGTTTAGGGAGAAGCATTTAGTATTCTCAGCCGGAGAGCTCTTGGGCCTCAGTAAACTACAAACCCCAGAATTCCACAGGATGTTGAAAGTGGAATAATAGTCCTATAACAGTGTAGTGTGGAAATGGTCATAGTGCTATGATTCCCCTTTCAACATCCTGTTGAATTCTGGGGTTTGTAGTTTACTGAGGCCAAAAAGCTCTCTGGCTGAGAATTGTAAAGGCCCCTCCTTAAAATGCAAACCCCAGGATTCCACAGGACATTAAAGTGGAAAAATGGCACTATAACAGTGTAGTGCGGGAATGCTCTGGGTGTTGATGACGTTGGATTTGGCAGAAGTGGATAAATTAACTATTTTAATTAAGGAAGGATCTTTGGTTAAATTTAAAAATGATTGGAATAAATTGACTATCTATCTTAGAGACTGTTGCAGGGAAGAGACAATTATTGCTTTTGAAGGTTAAGCTTATTGTTTTTAAATACTAAGCAGCAGTATGATAATGATAGACCCAGTAGAAGAAGTATATTTCATAGATTATTTTGGAACCAAAAGCTGGTGAGCTAGAAATAATTTATATATATATATTTGGCCCCCTTTTAATTTAGTTGTAGTCTAGTTCAATTTAGTATTAGATTAAATATTAGTTTCTCTGTCTGTTTATTTACTGTTTGTCTTTTTAATTCCCCATATGTTGTTTTATATATTAAATACATGCCAATAAAATGCTAAGAAATCAATAGGACTTTAGCTTAGTTATGACTAATATTGAGCCCCATGATTTCAGTAGATCAGCCCTACTTGTGACTAGGAGTGTTTTCAAACTACACAATCACAGTACCTTGATACCGCTTTACCTGCCATGGCTGCATCCTATGGAATTTTGAGATCTGTAGTTTCAAAATGTAGTTAGAATTCTCAGTCAGAAAGCTCTAGTTCTGTAATTCATGGGAACGCGCTACAGCAGTGTTTCTCAAACTTTGGTTCTTGAGATGTTTGAGACTTCACAGAATCTCCGACTGTTAGACCAGCTAAAAGTCCAAAACACCTGGAAGACCAAAGTTTGAGGACCTCTGCACTAGACACTTCTAAGTACTACCCAAAACTGCAAAGCCCAGGATTCCATGGAATGGATCCATGGCAGTTAAAGTGGTATCAGACTGTAATAACTATGTAGTGTGAAATAGGGTTGCCAGAGTGAAAACTGGAGACCGGTCCTGTATCTTTAATAGTTGTGTAGAAAACAGAATTTCAGCAGGTATTGCTTGTGACACAGCCAGGAAAAATCTACATGTTCTGAAACTCCTTCTGTTGTACAGAGTTTCTACAAGATACAAGAACCTCCTCCAATTTTCACCCAGGCAACTCTAATTGGACGCAATCTTATATATACGTACCTAGGGGTAACTTCCATCAAGCTCAAAGAGGCTTATTTCCAAGTAGACATATAAAGAATAGACTATTCCTTGGATCTGGGTAGGTTTTCATACCTCACTTTTTCGGTAAAAGTGAAGGTTTCTTTTTATATACATAATTTGAAAAGAACAGAAGTCCTTCGTTTTTTAAAAAATCTAGTTAATTAAAATATAAGAGTGCTTAAAATCTTTGAAGGAGGGGGAAAACAGTTCAAGTATCCTGAGATTTTATGAGGTTCCTGGAAAATTAGATTAAAAACCCCAATGACACCCAGGAATTAATCGCAAAAAATTCAGAAGCAAAGCATGAAAGCACAAGGATTCACTTGCTGCTTGCCCTGAACATCAGGTACTCATTTGGGTCTACTGATGCCACATAGGAAATCTCCACTTAACTAGCATGCCCATTCTCACAGTGTCATTGTTGATGCGTGCCTTCACGTTGTTTCCAACTTATGGTGATCCTAAGGTGAACCTATCATGGGGTTTTCTTGGGACTGAGAGTGTGTGATGCACCCAAGCTCCACAAAGTACGTAGAACCAGTGCGTAGGTAGGGGAGAGCACTAACCCTTGTTATTCAGTCTTCAGTTTTGTCAACTTCCTTCAAGAAAAGTTTCTTCCACACCTCACAATCAAATTAATTTGATAACCACTCTAATTGGTATGGCTGTATCCCATGGAATCCTAAGATCTGTAGTCTGGTGAGGGTACTAAAAACCTGATGGTAGGGAGCTCCAGTGTTGAAATTCAGTGTGTGGATTCAGCACATTTTGTAAACAGGTAGGGTTTATGTCTGTATAGCCTCATCCTTCTGAGTCTTGACCTCACTCTCTTTGCTAAGTGAGATTTTACCTTGATCCGACTGCTATCAGATAATCCTAGCTTTTCCTGAGAATTTCATATAACCACAGATAGAGATGAAAATCTTGAATTTTCATCCTCGCACAGTTAAGACAACTACACACACACACAGAGAGAGAGAGAGAGATGTATGGCATACACACACAAACACACACACATATGTGTGTGTGTATTTGGTGTGAATTGCCATGAGAAGGTGAGCTTTGTTTTGTTGGTCTTAGAAGAAAATCGGCACATTCTCATGACTGCTTTGTGCACATTTCCATTGCCTTGTAGCAATAGCATATGAAATAATAGTTGGCTTATAGCAAAAATGACAACAATGGATGGGTTGTTTGTGTCTTGTTGATTGATCAGTCTGTCCTATAGTGCTTGTTGTGTGTGTTTTTAGCTTCCCACAGGCAGAAAGATACTAGCTTTGTGCAGATGAGGGTTTTATATAACATACAAGCTGAGATCCTACATTGTGCTTACAGGGTGTAAATCTACACATACGTAGTTAAGTGGTGGTTACACTACACCCCACTGCTGCCGAATACCAGTATCACACAACCAATTGTATATCTGTCAGTGTGCTTGCTGTTTCTGTAATCCTAGTGAATCAAGTGATATGTTTGAGGCATGGATGATTAGTTATAAACCATCTAAGAAAACACAAATGCACTGTGAACGTAAGACCAGAAGGATTCTGCTTATGCATACAGATGTACTGCCATGGCCAAAAGGACCTTCAGGTCTTGTAAACTGTGAACAGGATGCTAGACACATTCACTCAAACTTTAGAAAATATAGTTTAAAATGTGGTATCATACCAGATGCAAGATCTGCTGATAGTTTGCGACAATTCTCATGGTGTTGTCTCAGCAAGTTGAGATGGCCAGTAAAATAAATTATAGGGAGATTTCATCGCATCTCTCATCATAGAATGAGGCAGTATGCATAGATGTGTGAAGAAACCCTATGCATGAATCATTCACAAGCTATTTTCCTCACCAGTCCAGAATTTGCTGTCTGCGACATCCAAGGTTAGTCTGAACATTTCAACAAAACCAAAACTATTGACCGTACAATGAAACAGACAACAGAAGGAAACACAGAAGGAGATCATCATACTTGAAAAGGTCTTCAAACGCCTTTGGGAAAAAGAGCATTTTAAAACAATAAACTAAAGCAATGCATGGATAGATAGAAGACACATTGTCACTGTTATTTGCTGTCAAGTCATTTACGACTTTTGCTGTTACGAGATGTTTATGGTGGAATGAAAGACCTTGAGGGAACCATTATTAACAGCTCTGTTCAAATCTTGTAAACTCACGGCTATGGATTTCTTGACTGAGTTGATCCTCCTGTAACGTGGTTTTCTTCTTGTCATACTGGCTTCAACTTTTCCTAGCATTACTATCTTTTCCAGTGAGTTGTATTTTGTCATGGAAATGTCCAAATTACAATAGCCTCTGTTTAGCCAATTTGTCTCCTAGGGAGAAGTCGGGCTTGATATGCTCTCAAAGGCATTGATTGTTCTCTTTGGAAGTCAATGCTATCTGCAGAACCCTCCTCTGGCAACACATTCCAAATAAGTTGGTTTTCTTCCTCTCAGCTTTCTTCACTGTCCAGCTTTCACAATAACATAGAAATCAGTAGACGATTCTGACTTTAGTATTTATTGATATTATTTTAAACTTGGGGATCTTATCTAGTTCCTTCATAGCTGCCTTTCCAAGAATTAACAAGGACAGGTACATGCCACTAGTTAGTGCTGTTCAATGAGATGCAAATACTCCATTACACATAAACAAGTATAATGGTGGAGTAGGAAGGAAGAGAAGGGTATAGTCCATCTTCCTGCCATCTGCCATTTCCTTAGCTCAAATTGGTTCTTGCAAAGAGCTTTTACACTGCATTTCAATGTATGCATTCCCAGATTTTGAACATGTAACCACACTAGATTTCAAATCACTTTGGGACATCTGGATATTGGTAGGAAGTCTAAATGGAGAAGAGCCAACCAGATCAGAATATCCAGCAGATAAGGTTGCAGAAAGCAATAGTGAGGCTGAGATTCTGCATAAGAGGCTACCATGTGTAAACTTACAATGACAGAACTATGTTGCAGATGCAACCATGCCCGTGAGATGCCATGATGTACAATGGGACTGTATGCAAAATATCCTGTTGCACAATGTGGCCCACTGTTGCTCAATGGGATCAGGCATTAGGAGATGTTGTACATCAGGACTATTCACAACAGCTACATTGCTGGCTACCTTTATGCAATGGTATTGATGGAGTAGCGATGTCTCCTCTCCCTTCCTGAGAATGCAAATGTTGTGCAATGGTGCAATTCGACTTTACATTATCATGAGTCCTTTACAATTGTATAACCTCCCAACAGGATGCCAGTGATAGGTTCCAACACTGGGCCACAGCCATAATTTATCAGCTAAGAAATCCTTGAACAGGGATCCTCAGAGCCTTCAAATTCTGAGCTTAAGATCTCTAAGGAACCAACTGACTCCCCACCTGGGTCCCCATGTTTTCCATTGCTGGATTGCCCCAGTGCTGGCAAGAAGCTGGGAAAGAATTAATGGAGAGGATGTAAAGCTCTGTATTCTAAGCACTACAGTCCAAGAGGGGAGATGGTAAAGGAGCTATCCAGATGCTGAACTCTCTCTCCAAAATAGGTTCAAGACCTTGGAAAGCTTTTTTAAAGTTCAGAGGAAATTCCAGATTGTGTTCCTCACCTCACTGACATGGGGTCACTGCTGCTCACACAAAAGTGATCCAGTTCACATGAACATGATGGAAAACTGTTATGCTGTCTCATAGCAGTTTCATATACTTGGCTAAGTTCACATCCAACACCGGATGGAAAAGTAGCCAGAGGTGAAGAGCGGAATTCTTATTTAAGCGTCAGCTGCTTCTCTTGCCATGCTTCTTGCAGTTTAATGATATTTTTGCCTGAAACTGAGTGGATGAGGTCACAGATTCCTTCCTTCTTCTTAGATTCTCATCTCTGGGAAAACTTTTTTTTTTTTTTACCATTTCATTCTTCCCAAGAACAGTGCAGAATGTGGCTTCATTGTAAAATGTGCTTCAAAGGAGATAAAGCATTGAAAAGTTCAGCTTTCCATTCCTACATCCAGTCATATAGCATCTTTCAAACACAACGTACTTGGAAACTAATAGAGGAGTTTCAAATAAATCCAGGTTGAGGTCATGACTGGACTGATCCCATAAGTTGCTGATTTCCTGAGAAAACCTCTCAGAGAATCTCAGATAGAATTCCTCTTCTGGGTAAAAATTATTGAGAAAGTCAATGACAGAAAGAGGGAAAATGGTTAATTTTGCTTACTCTTATATTTGAGAGCATTTAAATTTTTAAACCTTCTCACTCTGAATACGTAGAAATATGCAAATACTCATTGCAATGAAATGAAATATGCAAATGTTCATTGCAGATTGAGCTAGGATAAAACTCTTTCCCATTCCTAGTTAATAGTGGAGAACATGTGTTGGAATAGCATTTGTAATTGGAATAACATTTCAAGTGTTTTTATGGTTTTATATCCTTTTAATGTTTTTTTATTATTATTTTTTAAATGTTTTTAATGTATTTAATGTGTTTAATTTTTAAAAAATATGTTTTAATGTATATTTATTTTTGGAAGCCACCTTGGGTCCCAATTCCGGGAGAAAAGCAGGCTTCAAATACAGTAAGTAAGTAAGTAAGTAAATAAATAAATAATGTTTCCTTATAGATGTTACTGAAGTTTAATTAATTAATTAATTAAGTTTAATTGTATTATTGAATAAAAAAATCAGGATTGTCCGTACCATTGTACTTCCAGTTGCTAGATACAGTTGTGAAAGCTAGAGAGTGAAGAAAGATGATAGGAAGAAAGTCAACTAATTTGAAATGTGGTGCTGGAGGAGGACTTAGGATACAACTGACTGCTGAAAAGATAAATCAATGGGTCCAAGAGCAAATCAAACCTGAATTCTCCCCAGAAGCCAAGATGATTAAACTGAGGCTGTCGTGCTTTGGACATATCATGAGAAGACATGACTCATAAGAAAAGACAATAATGTTAGGTAAGGTAGATCAGGTAGAAGGCAGTAGGAAAACAGGAAGAATCCATTACAGGTGGATAGACTCAATCAAGAGTGACACTTTCCTGAATCTGCCAGACCTGAGCAAGACAAGGTGATTGGAGCCCTTTCATTCATAGGGTAATCATAAGTCAAAGTTGGCTTAATGGCAATTCACAACAACTATTCCCATCAGTCAATGAGTATGGCCAGCGGTGAGAGATGCTATGGCCATTTCCTCACTAAACTGTTATAGTGCGATGATTCTACCTTCAAGGCCCCTCCCTAAACTGCAAACTCCAGGATTCTACAGGATGTTGAAAGTGGAATCACAGTCCTATAACAATCTAGTGTGGAAATGCTGTTACTATGGTTCGGGCCTACCCGGTGATAGCACCAGATATCTCTTTTTGATATCAAAACCATTCGGCCTTCCTCTGCCACTCCGCTCCATGTGTTTGCGAGGACTCCGGACAAGCACGTAAACAGGCGCAGCCAGTAATTGTTGGACATTCCATTCTCCACCCAGGCAGGCCGAACAGAGCCACTCCGTTGCTTCAGGGACCTCTCGTGCAGACACCTCTTGCTTAAGTGCGACTCTAAACAAAGACGCCCAGCCTCGAGCCGATAGTCTGACAATGCCAAACTATTTGCATACTGGATATACTATTGTTAAACCTGCGCTAAGTCCATCATGTTAAACTTGACCTTTTCCAAAGCTTTGTCCCGCTCCAAATTCGCATGGTTCTCACCGAGTAAGGCATGGCCTGCAGTCACAATTCACCCAATAAAAAGCCCCCGATTCCGAGACCACCTCGGATCACTCTGGACTTCCATCCTGCCTTGCTGCCACTTTGTCTAGCGAGCTCTCCTCGGCCTCCATGCTGAGTTTCTTCCCTACCATCTTCAACTTCTTCAGGACTACGAGAAAAGGTGTTGTATCACCCATTCCCCCCAAAATCCTTATTTCTATTTCTCCATTAGCTGTGTGGTTGTGGTGTCTTTGTTGTTTGTTTGTCTTTCAATAAAACATCATTTTCGTATTTTAAAACCGTCTGAGTGCTGGACTGACCTGACCCTGTAGACGCTGGGTTGCAAGATCGCTGCTAATTACCCTGCCTCTCGCTAGCTTTAGTGAGTGCTCCAGCTAATTTCCCCAACTTTGTGTTTGTGGTTTGGTTATTTGGGCACCCCTCCCGGGACCCCCAAAGAACAGGGTAACAATGCCCTCGGAGTCATAATCCCATAACATATGGTGGATCATAGATTCTTCATCCAAGGAGTATGTCTTTCTGCTGAGCACCATCTGAAACTGCCACTTTTTCTTTTCTTTCAGCTACAGATCTAGAAGCATCCTTCTTGTTGACCTGATACAGACTGAGTCTTTGGCCCTTTTCCCATGGGATTAAAAAAGCAATGTAGAGCGACCTCTGATGGAGGTCATCTACACTGTAACGTGGATTGGGGCGGACTACTTTTGTGTAGTTCCACACCCCAATCTGCGCAGGGGCGACCGGAAGTGGCGGCGCTGCGTGCTTTTTGAAAACCATTTTTCAAGTGGTTTTTAAAAAGCACAGAGCTTGCAGCCCCATGCAGCCCCGTCGCAGCACCCAGTGTGGATTTGCAGGTGCACGCAAGTGCGCGCCTGCAGACCGGCCGGGGGGGATTCTGGCTGGTGAGCTTCTCCAGTTGGCGGAGAGCCTCCGCCAGCCAGAAACCGCCATTTTGGATGCCGCGGGACGCCGCAGGACGCTGCCACGTGTGGAGCAGCAAATTCGCGCTGCTCCACATTGCAACAGCTCCAGGTAAGCTCTGTTTTGGCGTGTTTTCGGGCGTGGCTTCGTCCATGTGTGAAAAGGGCTTTTGTGTGCATTTCAAATACTGGTACTTCCCCTCCTACTGTTTCAGGACTCCCTGAATATATACCATGAGGCATAAGAATGCAGAATGATGGAAGAAGTGAATTTTGACCTTCCCAGTCACCAGTTCAGGTTCTCTCAGCATGGAATCAAATCGGATTATAAGCCCCAGAATTCCTGTTGGGAAAATGATACTTTACAAATGACACCCACAGAGGAAAAGGCAGGAAAGTATAACTATTTTCACAAAGACCCATGCCAGCTACCTCAGAATGGAAATACAGATGTAATGACAGCAGCTTTTGCCGTGATTTTGAATAAAGCATCTTCTTCCACAACATAGTCATTTTTTTAAAAATAAATATAATATATAAGCAACTATATCTCGACTTTTAATTAGGGATGCATGGAGCTGCACATAGTGACTTCATATTCATAACAAGCCTGCTCAGATCACTGCTCTTTCACTGCACTGGGGGGAACATTTCAGGGCAAAAAAGTATTTTGATTTTTTTTGTAAGACGATATGGCAAAATATGTGGCCCTCAAGGGTTTCTCAAGGGCCCAATGCTGCTCCTTTACCCCTGAAAATTTCTCACCCCGTGCTAGAGGAACAGTCTATTCACCTTGCAAAATATGTGGCCCTCAAAGGTTTCTCAAGGGCCCAATGCTGCTCCTTTACCCCTGAAAATTTCCCACCCCGTGCTAGCGGAACAGTCTATTCACCTTGCAAAATATGTGGCCCTCAAAGGTTTCTCAAGGGCCCAATGCTGCTCCTTTACCCCTGAAAATTTCCCACCCCGTGCTAGCGGAACAGTCTATTCACCTTGCAAAAGACAGTGGTTTTTTTTCTTTTCCTCGTAGATATTCAGTTGCTGTACACTATAATCAGTCCCTGAGCGGCATCCATTTTTCATAGTGGCAGGCATTCTGAATTTCCCCAAATCCAGGGCTACTAGAGAGAAACAAAATGGAAACAAAATGTATTTAGCATTTCTTTATTCCCTCCCAACCCACAAGGGCTTCCAAAGCAATGAAGGAACAAAAACCCATTAAAACAATACAAAGATATCTCTTCTCCCCCATTGCCATTCACATTTCCCCCTGTGTGTCTTGTCTTATTTAGACTGTAAGTCCGAGGGCAAGAAACTGCCAAATTAACAATTAAGCTACTTGGACAGCCTTTGTGGGAGAAGAGTGGGAGAGAAATACTTTAAATAAATAAATAATAAAGATAAAAACCTTTTTAAAAATACATTAAAATATTCAACCTTTTCTATGTTGAGTGCACCTTATCTTGCACTTTCTTTGCTTCCAAAGAGAATCTGTGTTATCAAGAAATCTTTCTTTCGTAAAGAAATGCAATAACATGGTTTAACCACGGAACTTTACCCATTTTTCCATAATCTTTTAAGTTACTATATTTGTGTCCTCTAAAACCTTGAGATTGTACTAAGGGAATTTCATTTGCAGAATGTTAGCGGGAAGATACTAGACCAGGGTATTGGCAATGGAGGTCAAAAATACAATTCTATAATTTTCTAAGTAAAATCTAACTAAAGATGAATATAAATATATATATATATATATATATATATATATATATATATGAGAAAATTCTATATTATGTAAACAAACCTGTAAATCTATATAATTTTCTTTTTTGTCATTCGTTTATTTTAATAAAAACAATTTGAAAAAAATACATTAAAATACTCAAACTCCTAGAAGCAGTCTAAGAACAAACCTAGAATCCAATTTTGAAATAGTTAAAACAGCACTATCAAACACTGGCCATTTCCACACTAGACTGTCCTAGTGCTATTATTCCACTTTCAACATCCTGTTGAATTCTGGGGTTTGTAGTTTACTGAGGTCAAAGAGCTCTCTGGCTGAGACTTCTCTATCCCCCTCCCTAAACTGCAAACACTAGGATTCCATAGGAGGTTGAAAGTGGAATAATAGCACTAGAACAATCTAGTGCAGAAATGGCCACTGAGTGCTCTGCTGAACAGCACTGTTTTCACTGCCTGCCAGAAGCTTAAAAAGAGATGGGGCCATCCTAGCTTCCTTGGGTAGCGAGTTCCACAATCCAGGTGCTGCTACAGAGAAAGCCCTTTACGTGTGCCCACCAACTAAATGTGATGGATGAAGGGATGCCATGTAGAGGAAGGAGAGGGCTTGTTTTCTGCTGCTCCAGAGACCAAGACAAGGAGCAATGGATTCAAGCTGCAGGAAAGGAGATTCCACCTGAACCTCAGGAAGAACTTCCTGACAGTCAGGGTTGTCCAGCAATGGAGTCTGCTGCCTCCATGGAGTGTAGTGGAGTCTCCTTGGAGGTTTTTAAGCAGAAGCTAGATGGCCATCTGTCGGGAGTGCTTTGAGGGTGTTCCTGCATGGCAGGGGGTTGGATTGGATGGCCCCTGTGGTCTCTTCCAACTCTACATTTCTATGATTCTATGATTCTATGGAGCCTGAAGGTGTGGCTATCCTGAGTATTGAAGAAGCCACCCAGCAAAAGTGTGCTAGGCAACCAGAATGGCCACTCCAGACAGAAACCCAGCCCTTTAGTGTGAAGTAGTGGTTGGAGGCCAGAGTAAAAATGTATGTATAGCAGGCACATTGAATTGATTTGGACTGAAACTTCCATATGAGGGGCTAAAAGTCAATCTTTCAGCTAGATAGTTTCTCAGTCATCTAAGGGGTGTGTGTGAATGAGACAAGTGAATTTTCTCAGAGAAAGCGTACAGAGAAGGGCAGAAGAGAAATCAACCCAGTTTTGAATCTGAGGCCCTTTTCGCATGCAGTTTTTTTTTGCACGAGGGCCCCTTGAGCATAACGTGAATGGGAGCATCGGTCCATATGACGCACTCACACTCACACGAAGTTCACGAGCCTAAAGTGGGCCACGCGTGCATTTTTTTACTTTCGGCTCTAAGCCAAAAATACTGCGCGGTCGTGCAATGCTCGCGGGGCCCTCGCGCACTTACCTGCGTGCAGTGCATTGGCGAGCCAGGGCGGTAGCGCTTCCTTCCCCCAGTGCAGCCTACAGCTTCCAGACTGCGCTGCGAAAGGAAGGGGTGGGGCGCTAGCGTGACGGTCACGCAACCGGCAAGCCGATGCGGGAGGCAGAAGGGCTGCCATGAGTGGCTTGTGCAAACGGCTGTTCGTGTGAGCACTGCTCCCCACTGCCATGACAAAAGTAAGGTGCGAAAAGGGCTCATGAGAGTAATCTAGATTTGGGAGCAGAGAATTTGGCAAAAGGGTAGCCAGAGGGCTGTGTGTAAGAGAGATCTGTGACTTTATGCTGATGTAAAAATATAAGAAACCGTGTAAAAGTATTATGAAGATCTGTTTGAGCTTGGACATGCATAAAAGAACAATACTTAATTCTATTCTGAATTTCTTGGACAAAGGGAAAAAGTGTAAAGAGGAGAAAAAAAGCCAGGACATTTTAAAAGCTGCTGAAAATGTAGGATGAAAGCGTATCGGTCAAGATGCTTCCTGACAAATTGGAACCTTTGAAGCTTATGTAAGTATAAGTGGAATTCCATAATTCCATAATTCAGTAATCCCCTTTAATGAGAGTCTAATACTTATTGTTAGTCGTAACTAGAATAGAACTATTGATTCAATTGGATTCACCCGGTCTGACTCACCATTCAGCCATGGATTCAATGAATCTCCTCTAGTTGTATCTGCCAACAAGATCCCAATCATTATGTTTTTAGCCTTATGTTTCTTAATTTGTTGGATTTATAACAGTCATTTTATCAGGCTTTCTTGCTTTGGTTATTATTTTCTGCTCTCATCAATTGCTGCAGAATGTTTTGCCTTCATTTTTTAAAGGCCAGATAGAAATGCCTATTGTAAATAATTAATGGAGGAAATGTGTAGAGAATAAGAGGGATGGATTTTTCTTGTTTTGTTTTGTTTTGTTTTGTTTAGTGGCAGCAACTCACCAACAGTGCAAGGTACAAAAGATCACAGATTGAGATCAATGAGCTGGGAAGGGCACATGCTGAACCCTGAATCCTTGTTTACATTAAGCTACTCCAGACAGGAAAAGAAAAGTCTATCAACAACTCAGATTTTCATAGAATCATAGAATCCTAGAGCTGGAAGAGACCCCGAGGGCCATCTACTCCAGCCCCATTCTGCCATGTAGGAATACACATTCAAAGTACTCCTGACAGATGACCATCCAGCCTCTGTTTAAAAACCTCCAAGGAAGGAGACTCCAGCACACTCCAAGGCAGTCTATTCCCTGGATGAAGATAGAGCCAGGTGAGTCTATGTGGGCAGACTGTTAAGCAACTTGAGTGCAAACCCCAAAATGCTCTTCTCCCCAGTGATTACCAGCCCCCTTGAATTTGGAAGGAGAGCTTGGAGTGGGTGAAAACCAAGACGGAAGTTGTAGGTCCTGTGAAGAAAAAGAAGAGGGCAAGTAGGGGGAATACAGATAGAGATGTTCCCCTAAAAGGTGGGGGACTTTGAGGTCCACCAGCAGTGCCAGCATCTCCTTAGGATCTGGGGGATGATTAGCTCAAAAGAGGTCTGTGAGAGGAGGGTAATGATGGGACCTTTTCACCTATGTATACCAGTACTAACTGTAGAGAGGACTCCAGTAAAACGTATACAAAGTTTAAGGCCTTTTCCACACGGGGTTTTTAAAACAGTGAACAGCGTCCTCCAGAGAGGACGTCTACACCTGGGAGTGGACTGGGTCTGGACTACTTTGTGTAGTTCCGGATCTCACCCCGCTCCGGAATGAATTAAAGTGGTCGTTCAGCATGCTTTTGAAAGACCGCTTAACACAGGTCTTTCAAAAGCACGGAGCGTGCCACTCCATGGCTGCGCTCCAGTGCAGATTTTCAGGCTCGCACCAGTGCAAGCCTGCAGTTCTGCTGGGGGTGGGCTTTAGGCTAGCAAGCTTCACCAGTTGGTGAAGCTCAAGTTCAAAGTCACCACCAAAAGCAACCCACCATTTTCGTCCCTGGAGCAGTGCAGAGTGCAGCCACGCACTGCTCCGGACCAGCCTGGACCCGTGCATGGAGCACACATGTCCGGTGCGTACCAGCATGGGGTAATTCCCTCGCCCCATGCGGAAAAGGCCTAAGTTTACTTGAATTGAAAAACATATGAGAAATCAGACACTCTCAAGAACCATACAAGGCTATCAGACAGTGAGGCATGAAAGGTTGGATAGAGAGAAATTGGGTGGAAAGGGTGATCGTTACCAATCCCGAAGCAGAAGGTTGAAGCAGAATGGCTCAGACAGTAAGTCTGAGAGATCTGGGTGCCAAGTACAATGCCCAAAGTACTACAAATTACTGGAACTGAAGCTAGGATTTTTATACCCTATTTTCTGCCCCTGAAGGAGGGTGTGGGGGCAAAGTTGTAATGGCTTTCCCACAAAACTGCCAGAGGAGTCTGGAACAGACTGATTGTCTTAACTCTAGGTGACCAAATGTTGATGGGAGTCTTGACAATCTCTTTATGTTTCAGTCAGGTAGTGTGGATGGGGAAGGTCTCTGTAGGATATGTTCACCGTAGGGCTCCCTGATTGCTTCACTGGGGCAGTTTCACCTGCTATTGTTTTCAGGAGTGCTCTCAATTTACAGTTTTTGAAAGGATTATCCTAAGCCCATCAGCATCAGGCTTTCCTGCCTAATCCTCTCTGAACTTGAGACTCGATCATGTCTGAGGTCATCCTAACCTGCAATGTGCTTACAGCTAGGGCATTTTCAAACATATGTTCCAGCCATAAAAAAAAATGTGCAAGTATGAAAATAGCACATCCTTCAGAATGGGGTGTATAGTGTGATAATAGCTTGCTTCATTCATAGCTATCTGTTGGCCAGGTCAATTCAGTGAGCATGAGCACACTCTCAGACATCATTGGGTTCCCTTCTGAAACTCTATGATTCTATGAAGTCACAAACTATGAACAGACTTTGAAAACTCTGTGTTTTTTAAAGACTTTCTCACAACAGGAAGAAAATTGTAAAAACTACTTGCTCCCTGTGAGAAGAAACTTGGGGAAGAATTACATCCCAGTTATGAAGTCTGGCAGCCTCTTCTGCAATATATATAAGAGTGAGCGTATGTTCCAGGCTGCCATCAGTTTTAACATGGGACTAGTGTCTGTGATTACAGCTTGACCACAGCTGATGTCTGTATAACTTAATATCCAAGAGAAATATGCAGAAGAAATCTGAAGTTCTAAAAGAGAGTGGAACACTGAATTTAAATGTAATGCTGGGCTGCAAAAAGGTGAGATAAACTTTCATTTCTAGAGGAAGCAGTGAAAAGATCTATCACCAAGATCACAGAAAAGCAGAAAGCAAGCAAGCTGTAAAATGTCTCTTGAAGGTGTGAGGAGCACACATCAGCCAGGGGATTTTCAGGGCCACTAAAAAAGTCCCCAGGAGAAGAAGGGAACACACACACAGACAAATTAGGAAATCAACAATGCAAGATTTTCTTTTATGATGCCTAATCTAGTCTCTTATTTTTAGGATAAACATTCATTAACGGGAGCTTTTTTTTGTGCAGGGTAAACAAAATGAGGCTTGATTAATACATTACGAAAGGAGTCATGAAAGAATTGCTCGGTGAAGAAGGATCTAGCAGGAAAATGAAAAATAGAGAAATTTGTCACCACCAGCATCATCACTGTCGTCATCGTCATCCAGCAAGCAACCTAGGATTTAATCAGAGAGGCAACAACAAGGAAAGGCAAGAAGAGGAGGGGAGAAAGAGAAGAATAGAAGAAGGATATGTTGCAGCTCAGTTATTCTATTTAGACTAAGTTCTAGGGCAGGATGTGAAGTACCAGTCTGAAGCTGGGAGGGGGGGTGGTACTGTTGGACTACAAGTTCCGTCATGCTTAGCTCATAGCCAACAGTGGAAGGATTTATACTTGAGAACATCTATGCAAACATGTTGAGTCAGAGGTTAGGAAAGAGGTGAGTTTTCATGCTTTCAAGGAGGGCTGAGCACCAAACTCCCTGTAGAATTCATTCTCCTTCCCACAAATTGAGCCAGGGGGGCATATCAGTGATTTGGAAAAAAAGCATACTTTCCAGTCATGTAGGGATGGGGGGGGGCAATGGGGGCAGTGCACCTCCGGCAGCAATTTTTTGAGGGCACCGTGACTCTTTGCTTGCCCTCTCCCACATGCTGTAGCCCTGCCCTGTCCACCATAGCCATGTCCCCACACGCCACCCCCACATACCATAGCCACACTCCCTGCACATCATAGCCATGCCCCCACCCCTCCATCCATCCCTCTGCCCACCCCTCTCCACCCACTCCAAGCTCTGCCACTGATACCTTCCAACTGTTCTCATTTAACAGGAAGAGTACCAATCAATCCTCTGCCCTCCCACTTTTTCACTCGCTTTTCAAACATCCCAAATTCTCTATCCTTATCTCATTTTTTTCTCTTTGTCCTCAGCTTACTTCACTTGCTGCAAACTGTGTTCAAAGTAAGTTCAAAGTTGCATTCAGTTAACTCACATGAGCAGAGAGGCGGGGTGGAATCTTTCCTTCCCAGCAGGCTCAGGCAAAAACAAACTGGTCCAGCTTCTTGTACTTGGTGTGTTCTTCTTCATTCAAAATCTTAATCATCTTGACCATCCTCTGATGTGGCTTGGTCATGTGTCCCACATTCCATGTATGAAAGGGTATGATGAGGGAAATGTGAATCAAGGCCATTTTTCACAACACTTACCATTGAGATCTTCTGGTTCTCCCAGGCAAAGGCTGTGTGTGTGTGTGTGTGTGTGTGTGTGTGGTGCCTTCCTCCTGGATAAAAGGGAATAGAGGGCAATATAATAACAAGGCACTTATCCTGTCTATGGAGAAAGTTGTACAGAAGGTCTTTTGAAAAGGGTATGAAGGATTACTCTACTCTGCCTTGGTCAGATCCAATTCTGGACACCATAGTTCAGGAAGCTGAAACATGTCCAGAGGAGGGCAACCAAAACGGTGGAAGGCCTGGAACCCATGCCCTATGAGGAGAGGCTTGGGGAGCTGGGCATGGCCATTTCTGTACTACTTGTTACAGTGGTATTATTCCACTTTCAACATCATATGGAATCCTGGGTTTGCAGATTAGGGAGGGGCATTTAGAATTCTAAGAAAACTACAAACCCCAGAGTTCCATAGGATGTTGAATGCAGAGTAATAGCACTATAACAGAATAGTGCGGGAATGGCCTGTCTTTAGCCTGGAGAAGAAAAGGTTAAGAGGGGACATGAGAGCTATAGTTAAATATTTAATGGGATGTCATATGGAGGATGGAGCAAGTCTGTTCTCTGCCATTCCAGGGACTAGGACACAGAGCAATGGCTTCAAACTTCAGGAAAAGAGATTCCATCTCAACATTAGGAAAAACTTCCTGATGGTAAAAGCCCTTTGACAATGGAATGTACTGCTTTGGATGTTTTTAAACAGAGGTTGGATGGCCATCTATCAGGAATGCTTTCATGGTGTCTTCCTGCATGGCAAAATGGGATTGGGATGTGAAAATGGCTCTTGTAGTCCCTTCCTACTCTACAGTTCTATGATTAGCACGGGCAAGAGTTTAAGTTGGCATCCCACAGCACTTCATATGGTAAATAAGACTCATATGGTTTTGGTAAATCTTTGACTATTCAGAACCTTTGTTCCAAAATGAGACAGGAAAAAAAAGTCTTGACAGGTTTTCCAGCCCAGTTCCTGTATTAAAAAATTGTTTAATTTTGGCTGGGGTATGCTCCTTTATATAGGTAAAGAGATTGTCAGGGTTTTCTTTTGGTCTCATTTTATTGCTGGCCGAAGGATTAATGATCCAAAAAAGGACCTTTTCCAACCTCTGTTTTTATGTGGCTCAGCTTCACACTCTCAGCTGGTTCTTCCTAATTAGCCTGCTCCTTTTCAAAGAAATGTACTGTGAAGGATTAGAAAACTGAAACACATTTAGCAAACTTTAACATGCTTTGAAATTGTGGAAGGACTTCTGCTTCTTGATTCTCTCAAAGATGAGTTGTTCTTTTGGGGGGAAAGCGTGGTAACAGAGGTTGGAATTTCACAGGCTTTTGCCTAAGTGTATATTTATACTACACTGTACAGTAACGATGAAAATCTTTACCTATTTGTCCTCCTATGTGGAGACAAAAAATCTCCTCATTGTGAGAGAAAAGAAATATTTTTTTTTACTACATTGTCACATCCCAAACCATTGCAGGGAATTATTTTCAGCTGGAATAACAGGGTTTTTTTGCCCCCATCTGTGCAAAAAAATTGTTTTTTACAGAAAAAAGTGTTTCTTGAACACAAGATGTATTTTCTGTGCAAAGAGCCTTCTGTTTTGTACAGGAGAGCCATAGAAACTATTGCACAGAAGAATTCCTTCACAATGGGTGAGTGACAGGAGAAAATTATGCACAAGTCTTGCTGCTGCATTATTTTCCAGACAGGGATTTCATGAGTGTTGGGAAATCCTTTGTCAAACAACAGCAAATATTCTTTCATGCCCCACAGCACAATGCTAGCACTGTTACTGTCATGGCAACTGTCATACTTTAATTGTGTATTCAGTTGTATATTTTTGTGTGGACTAGATGGTGATGTGAATGTGGTCCTTTCCAAGTCTATGGCTGTTTCCGCACAACACTGTTATAGTGTTGTTATTCCACTTTCAACATCCTATGGAATCCTGGGGTTTGCAGTTTAGGGAGGGGCATTTAGATGTCTCAGTCAGAGAGCTCTTTGGCCTCAGGAAACTGTGAACCCCAGAATTCCAGATGATGTTGAAAGTAGAATAATAGCACTATAGCAGTGTAGTGTGGAAATGGCCTATGATTCTACAATTCCATGCTATGGAATCCTGGCAGTTGTGGTTTGGAGAAGTACTTGATTGACTGCTAGAACACTCTAATAATTTAGAGCAGCCATTCTCAAAAAACTTTTGGCCAAGACCCCTTTAGGAGTTCTTCTTGGGTTTCAAACCTCCTCCCCATCAAACAAGGGTACAATACAAACAGAGAAAAAAAGCATTCCAACAAAACTTTTAAAAGAATGCATGAAATTAACCATCTACCCTTGAGTTTTGTGCCTTTCTCCAGATTTCATGGTTTTGAACTCCAAATTAGACATCAACAGTCAGAGGTCTCCTCTTGTCGCGATATCCATTCCATCCTTGGATTTTGTCAAGGAAACTGTCAAACAATGTCTAGGAAGAACATAATAAGTAGGAGAGAAACTGTTGACTCCAATTAAGGCTGCTGCTTGGATATTTCATCCATTCTGTTACCAGGGCCCCAAGAAAGACCATGGAGCTCCCTTTCTCAATATTCAGTCTGTGACCTCTTTCAATTGTGCCAGGGGCCTCATGGGAGCCATATGGTCCCCTATTAAGAATGGCTGGTTTAGAAATATCTACACCCTGGTTGGGAGTGGGGAAATGGCGAATCAAAAAACCCACATGGGTGCCTGTCTGGATCAAAACCTGGCCGAATACACCTAGAGAGTATAGCTTCCACTTCCACTAAATTGGAGGTAGACAAATTGTAGCCCCTGGAACTAGTCCTCCAAAATTCCTGCTCATTCAATTAAAAAAAAGAAACCTTTTCAGTGCAGTTTTTGACTCTTTTTTTTTTACCTTGAAACCCTTCAGAGAGCCTCTGAAACATACAAAAACACCCCACAGTCTGACACAAAAACCCACAGCACCTCCATATTATTCCATGCTTTCCAGAGTTCTCCTAAAAATGACAGAAAGTGGCGTGATTCCACTTCCAGTTGCCACTTTGGGAAGGACTCAGATGAAGATAGAAACATTTGGGAGCGCTCAGGGTGACCGCAGCCTGCAGGAAAGAGTCAGAAAGGGGGAAATTGGCCCCTGCCCCCTTTGTGGTTGCCTACCCCTACACTACATGTTGAGACCATTGCTAAAGGAAATGTTTACTTGGAACTTCAGATCCTAGCTTCCCAGGACTGGAAAAACAGATCACTGGGTCTCATCCATCCCAGTCAGTATTTCTAATTCAGAAGGTGTGAGATGAGTCTTTCAAACTGATTGTCTTGGGCAAAATGCCTGGAGGAGACATGCAAAAGATAACCAAAAAGGAACACTGTTGGAAGAGAGAAAGGAACTAAATTTATGTGTCTTGAAACCTGTTAGTCTTCTCCCTATAAACAGCAACAACATATTTTGCTGGGAAGCTTAAACTTTCAAAATTGTGGGCCAAATTAAACCTAGGGATGAGGATTGCAATATCTTATGGTTTCACACTTGTGGTGTCATAATTTGCCTAATTCAGCTAAGTACAAGGATGCAAAGCCCTGCTTGTCTATTTGTTGAAAGAAAGAAGGAGAAAAGTCTTTTTTTTTCCCTTCCTCTCTGGGCAAAACTTTCATATTTGCAAAGCTGATTTGTGGAAATTGCAGTCATCCTGGGGGTGTTTTATGCATATGCAAATTTCCTTGGTCATGACCTTAACATCCATTTTCAGTTCATGGTTATGTAAATAGAGTTCAACAAATGTAACTGCTGCCCATGTTGTTATTGTTGCTGTAGTTACTATTATTATTTCTATGTGCCTTCAAGTAGTTTCTGGCCTATGGCAAGCCTAAGCTAACCTATCGAGAGGATTTTCTTGGCAAGATTTATTCCAAGGGGGTTTACCTTTGCCTTCATCTGCGGCTGAGAAAGTGTGATTTGCCCAAGGTCATCTGGTGGGTTGTTATTATCTTTATTTATACCCTGCTTTTTTCCAAGTTTGAGACCAAAGCGGCTTATACAGCCATTAAAAAGACATAGGCTCCTTTCCCACGGCATCTACCATATGAAAGATGGCCTGGAGCCTCGCACGATTGTGAGGAGTGATCTACTTGAGGCCCTCACAATCATGCAAGGCTCCAGAGGCTGGCAGGCAACGATCGCGCAACTTTGCATTTTCAGCTTTAAGCCAAAAATGCTGCGCAATCAAGCATTGCTCCCGTGCCTCACGTGCACTTACCTGGCATGCAGAGCCTTAGGAGCTGGGTTGGTCGCACTTCCTGTCTCAGTGCAGCCTGGGAAAGTCCCAGGCTGCACTGTGAAAGGAAGAGATGGGGCTCTTACGCGAGCTGGAAGCTCATGCAGAGCTGAAGAAATCTAGATGCAACGGCCTCTCACAAGGGGCTGCTCGCGCAAGCCGTGCACCCCAGCGCCGAGAAGAGGTAGGATGCGGAAAGGGCCATAGTTGAAAACTACAGAATTGAAAATGTAAAACAGTCAAAAAGAATTAAAACAAAGTTAAAATACACGATTAAAAACTCAAAAACCCCACATCAGCAACAAAATTAACAATATCTAGCATATTCTATCAGGTAGGCCACATATAATCCTATACCAACTGCCTGTCTGAATGAAAAACATCTTTACTTGATTGTGGAAAGATAGGCCATTTCTGTACTAGACTGTTAGAGTGTTATTATTCCACTTTCAACATCCTATGGAATCTTCAAAGGCCCCTCTCTAAACTGCAAACCCCAGGATTCCATAGGATTTCAAAAGTGGAATAATAGTACTGTAACAGTCTAGTGCAGAAATGGCCATAATAGGGAGAGTGCCAGTCTGACTTCTCTGAGCAAGGAGTTCCAGAGCCTGGGGGCAGCCACTGAGAAGGCCCCTCATCAGGGATGTGAACTCTGGTGTGCAGAGTCATAGTCCAACACTCAAACCATTACACTATGTTGACAGATGTCATCCTCTCCAACATTTCACAAATGGAAACTAAGGCCCTTTCTGCACAAGGCTGGTGAATCGCTTCATGCCATTTCTTACTGGATTTTCTGGGCCTGAAACAAGGTGGACTTTCCCTCATTTCCTTCCGCACAGCTACTGCGTATGTTCCATTCTGATTTGGAGGAGTGCAAGTTCATGAATCCACACTGCCTCCACCGTGGCCACTCCCGCTACTCCCCTCACCCCACCCCGTTGGCTGTGATTGGCCTTTTTTTTTCTTTTTGCATGGTTTAGTACATCATTGCGTACATGTGTACATGCAAAAGTCCATACTACCCCCTGGCCCCTCCCATGAGCCTTCTCCTGACCACCAATTTGCATTGGTGTGAATGTACATGTCTGCACCACTGTGAAAATACGAATTGGATCAATCTGGAAAATTGGAAAAATGATTTCTTCCAGTTTTCAAATAGCATGATTTACCACCACGTGGGGGCTCATTGAGTCGGAATTACTTGCAGAACAAAGGTAAATAAACCGAACCTAGTCCGCTCCAACGTGCAGAAGACCTCTGTGGCAAGGCACATTGGCCCACCTTAATAACCGTGTGCGGAAAGGGCCTAAGAGACGTGTGGCCAAGCAACACCAGAGTGTGGTCAAGATGGCAAAAATTATTAATGAGGAAGAACAGATAGGCTAGGAGAGGCTGCAGTGTTTTGCTTTTGTCTGAGCCTACTGGGGAGGGAAAGATGCTGCCTCATCCTCTCCTCTCCCCATTGTTGATTTTGCTCAGACTCCTTTTGTGCTTTGAACTCAGTTTATGCCAAATGAAATAAGCTGATGACAGAGGGGTGAAAGCGGTAGGAGGAGAGAGAAATTGGAACATTTCAAAGGTAGATGAAAAAATGGAGTGACAGAAGATTAACTGGGACTGTCCCTGCTGTATTGGCACAGCTGGAAGGCTTGGTGTGACTTCTTGGATGTTATGCAATTAATTACTTGTCAGTGCCTTCAATCTACCACTTGACTGAATGCTTGGTTAAAGTGAATATGGACATAATGTCATGGCCTCAAAAATACAACCCTATGTGTGATGGAATGTGCGCCTAAAAAACCAACAGGATGACTGCTGAAGTGTCCTCAAGGGCTACTCAATAAAATTATATTTCCCAAGTGTCTCTTCAACTGGACCCAAGAAAATTGGTGAAGAGGAGGAGCTGGTAGGGAGTGCAAAACAGGGAGAGATGAGACTCAAACACTCATAGTGAGGGGGCAGGTGATTTATCCTTCTGTATTCATGGAGACATGGTGGATTCCAAAATGGTCCATTGAGTCTTGGTCTAAGCCAGACTTGTTACCACGCCATACATCCCTACTTCATAATATGATATAATTGCCATTATTTAATTGGCATAAAACATAAATTACATACTGTTGCAGCTGAACAGTCATGCTGGCTAAGAGAACTGACTGAACAACTGCAAAACTAAGTCAGATGAGACCTCAGGGCATGATCAGGTCATAGTCAAGGAATCAGTCAGGAAGCTCCAGTGTTAATAAACTTGCTAATATCCCCTCAATAATTCAAACTAAACTCAGAAACTATAGCACCCAAAACTATCTTCATAGAGCAACTGATTGTCCTCAACCCACTTCTCCTTCCCGCTGAATTTCTCCTTTGTTCCCTCATCTGCCCAGCCATTAAGGAGTTATCATGATTACTATCAGTCCTTTGTCACCTAATGCTAAGACCATTAGTCTATTCCAGATCTCATTGTTTGTTCTGCTGGAGAGCCATTAATACCTTTCCCTTCAGGGCAGAAAAAGAAAATTTAAACCCTGACTCTGAGCCAGACAACTTATAGTACACTGGCTGTAGGTTGTCTCTCTGCTGCTCAGATTCCCATTTGTGTACTGCCCTCAGACACTTCATCTGAGCCACATCACTTTGTCTCTTCTCTTCTGGATAGGTAAATATCACTCACTTCATCCTATACTTCTTGCTGTCCAATTTTTCCTCCCTTTCCTTCAGCTAATTTTGTGTAGTTGTGAGACTGGTTAAGTGTTGTATGTGTGGGATAATTTCCCCAAAATAAAACATTTTTAAAAACATATTTCTGAATCTCCCACTAGTGTGCCTATATGTCCTATCCCAGTCCTGGCACAGCTGATAAATCAAACAAAACAAACTGAATATTTCCCAGCTTGTTACTTACTTCCAGGCTGTAAGCAAGGAGTCATAAATAAAGTCCAACATAAACAATGTCCAGCAGAGTTTCACAACAAGGGAGTGTCCAAGGCCAATCCAAGCGTTTGTCAAGGCACTCAGAAAGGTAGCAGGTCAGTTAAGCTCTGACAACTCCGGGAGGGAAAGGACACCAGCTAAATAGGTCCTGAGCCTAGCACAGCTGAGACTTGATGGATTGTTGCTGGTTATAAATCCTGAGAGAGTGACACTGGATCTCTCTTTGCTGCCTGTGCTGTGTGAAGCTGCGTCTAGGTAAGTGTTCCTCTATATCTGAAAAGGTAGGACTGTCTGTTGGAGTTGGCACCATCTCCTGTTCTGTTTCTGGCACTGCAACCTCTCTTTATACAGCAGGAACTGGAAGGCCTTCTGTTTCAGCCTCTGGCATGCCCTCTGCTTCAGACTCTGAGTCAGAATCCATGCTCTGGAAGCAGGGCATGACACTGCACTAGTACTGGTATACAAAGATGGAAAGATCCTGGAAGGCATTCCTGCATTAGTACTGCTATGCACTGGTGTCAAAGATCCTGCTAGGTTACTCCCCACTTGCAGGTCTCACTTTGAGCTAACAATTCCCCAAGTTTTTACAGAGGTAATGTCATTGTGGGTGGACCTCTGAGTCACCTACCTTTTGGGGCAACAGACTATTCCCTGATTATTTTGGGTAGGGGAAGCAGGATATTAATTTGATCATCAGTCCAAATAGTGTACATTAATAATGTGTATGTCTCTGTGAATCAGTTCTACTTTTGAAAATAAGACGTACATTCCCCTCCACCATCCTTTGGTTATTCTTCAAAAGAACAGTTGGCTTCCAATCCCCACAGCTCTCCTTATTAATGAAAGAGGAGTTCTAAGAAAGCAACATACTTGGAAAGAGAAAGGTGCACTTTTAATCGCCAACATTTTTGATCTGTGGATAACTTTACCACTGACAGGTCCTGCTTTTCATGAATATCTCCCTCCAGTTTCAGCACTCCTCACTAATCAGGTTAAATCATCCATTCCTCTCTTTTTCCTCTCCTAATGCATTATGAAGACAATGCCTTTTTAATAACCAATCATAAAAAAGAAAGAAGGAAGGGAGACGCAATCTGAAACAAAAAAGCTGACATCCAGCTGATAGATTCATTAAAACTCTGGTCTTTCAAGTTGTTCAGAAACTTTTTTTTTTAGAAAGTATTTATTTTCCTTAAGGACTGTGGAAACCAGCAAACCTAAGTAACTCATCAGTGCCCAAGACATGTCATCTCTGTGTAGATGCTTTATCTTTTGCATCCTTGCTGAGCTAGAAGAGAGGTATCAATTCAATCTCCAGTGTGATCCTACACTGCCTGGGGTCAGGAGTTTGCTGACAAAATGAAAAAAAAAAAAAAAAGTCCAGACATATATTGCAAAAATATGCCAATACTGCTGTTGCACCAGCAGTGTATGGAGATCTTCAGATCTGTGCAAAGATGGAAACCCCAGTCATGCAAGATTTAAGGATTCTGTCTTCTCAGACATGGTATTTCTGGAAACAGATTTTGGGGGAAAAGTTAGGAAGTGCTTCATGGAAGGAAGAGTCAGAAAATGCAGTTCCAAAATAAAATGAAAGGGAATCAAGTTAATAGAGGGCCATAGTGAAATGTCCCACTTCCCATTTTGCAATTTGCCACCAAACTAGTGGAGGTCCAGGGAAATCCAGTAGATCCACCATTGTAGGAGTGGCAAATCTGCTCTTGATTTCACTTCTGCTGGACACTGTTCCTGCAAAGGTTTAGCACTGGTAGAACTCATGCTCAACTTGGAGCAGTTTCAGGAGAAGAAGTGGTAAAATCAAGAGTGTGTGCGCCACACCCATAAGGTCAGATCCAAGAACCACCCAAGAGGGTGCACTTCCTGTTTTTGGAGTGGAAAAAGTCTTTCAGGTTGGGAAGACTGAGTAATATTTAACAATGTAGCTTTGGACAAAGTTACCATTTACAATGCAATAAGGCAAGCAGCAGTGGCTTTCCATTTCCTTTTCTTTGTCCGTGGAGGTGGCGATGGGCAAAAAAATCAGTCTATTAAGATCCACAGGTGAGCAATACTAAGAAGTCCCATTGTGACAAAAGGCAAGGTCACTGGAGGCATTGCTGAGGGGGTCACCAAACATTAAACCATCTACATTCACATTGCCATCAACATTCCTTTCTCAAACATGCTAATACCTACATCCAATGGTTAGTTTGAGGTTCTAGGGTTGCCAGATCTCCTGGCAATGGTCCTGCATTTCCAGGTTTCATAGTCTAACACACATGAAATATGAGAGGGTAAATTCTTAGGTTTTGAGGGTCTCCACCCCAGGCAAGAGGAATGGGTTGTATGCAAATCTCCAGCTCAGTTAGTAGAGCAGCAACTTGCTACAATTTCTAAGGATTAATTTATTTGTTGCTGCAATGTGAAAAGACTATTCAGGGGGGGCCTGTGTAGTTATTTAAAATCTTCCTGCACTCCCAGTCATCCTAGCATCAGGGCTCACCATCCACTCTGCTCTGTATCTGGCTGCTAGCAGGGAGGCTACATGAAATGTTCCTTATCCTGTCTTCCTCCACCAGTCAGAAGAAATAACCCCTCATTTTGCCTTGATGTGTGGGCAGCCCTGGAAAATATTTTTTTCTGTCTCTCTTTCCCATTACATGTTTGAATGACAAGCTGCAAGCAACTGTGGTTAGTACTTAATAGCAATAGCATGTGCATTTCTATACCGCTTATCAGCTAAGCGCTCTCTAAATAGTTTACAATGTGTTAGCTAATTGCCCCCAACAAGTTGGGTACTCATTTTATCAAACTACAGAAGGATAGAAGGCTGAGTCAACCTGGAGCCCAGCAGGATCGAACTCACAAGCATTTAACCACTGCACCACCATGGCTCTTAATGCATAACGCTTAATGACATCGCTGAGGCCATCCCTAAGTCTCAGGGTTTTTTCCACAAATTCTCAGGGCCTGAGATCATCCTGAACTGGCAACTCCAGTCTGAACTACAACTCTCATTGCATGTGTCATCAAGTCGGCTTTATGTTAGTTAGGGCAACTCTACGAATGAGAAAATGAGAAACTTCCAAGAAATCCTGTTATTAACAGCTTTACTCATTTCTTGCAAACTCAGAGCTGTGGCTTCCTGGATTGGGCTCTATCCACCTATAATGTGGTTTTCCTCTTTTCCTACTGCCTCCATTTTAACAAGCATTATTGTCTTTTCTAATTCATTAACATCCTCCCTTTCTTCTAACACAGGACCAAGGCAGCTTGCAACAAATTATAAAAATGCACAGTGAAAACCTTATTGAACAAAAGCTGTAAAAACACACACAAATAAACAATTCTGTTAAAAAGCACAAAGTCAAGGTGGTTTAAAAATATTTAAAACATAAATGCTTTCTGTTTAAATCATAATATAACACACAGAAACCCAGCTCATCACATTAAAAGACCCAGAGTGCAAATATTCCACTAGGGACACGATGCTGACCTCCACCTTTTTGGGGGACAAGGGTATAGGGGTAGATTCTTTAAAGATCAGACTAAACCCTGGAGTGGATTCATCACCCCACCAGCTTGGAAGCTACCTGTTGCTTCTGGCTTTTCACCCAATACTTCTTCCTTGATATCAAAGCTGAGATTTTTAGGCTCCACAAATTGCTTAAAAGAGAATGAAAATGATGTGTTTCTCACCTTTCATCACAACACCTTCAAACACCATGGGTTTTTTTTTTTCAACTTCATCGGTTTGCTTGGTTTCTTAATTACTCCAGAGTGACTTTCCAGGTCTTGAGATGAAAGATGCCATCAAGAGAGAATGAGAATGGTATTAATTTGCACTCATTGTGGGCTTTTTTCCAAGCTCAGCTCATAAACATCTTCCTTTCATCTTTGCTTTAACAATTCTTGGTCATTTCCACAGTTGGTGAAGCTTCATGATGGTGTGTGTGTGTGTGTGTGTGTGTTTTCATCTTGGCAGGATTACAGTTCTCCCTGAGTTTGAGACAAAACTTTCTGGAAAGCATAACTTTCCAGCCAGCATATCTCAGGAATGCCACCAAAAGTGCTTGAAATCTATGGACAATTTCTTAAGGGTGTTTATTTGTTTTCTTTTAATTAAACATATTTGACCTTGGGCACATCACGTACTCTCAGCCCTAAAAAATTCCATGATAGGTTCACCTTAGGTCATCATAAGTCAGAAATAGCTTGAAGGCACATGACAACAATAGCTAAATCCATGAACAGGTTGTTTGAGGTTGCTGTAGAGGAAGCAAGGCCACCAAGGTTATCTCCACCCCTTCCCAATAGTTCTTCAGCTGTCCTCCATTTCTTTCTCCTGTAGAAATCATTTGCCACTAATTTGTACATGGCAAAATACATACTTAGATTTAAGAGTCCTGTTACAGTGACAAAAAAGCCTGTCCCCCATTCCTGATCTTTGGTATCTTGATTTTCGTCCTGTTTTGCTAAGTTTTTTAAGTCCTATTGGACACAACATAGGTTTGCCCACTTTTTCTGTATATCTCAGAACGGCAATGGGCAGAGTCTATCCAGGTACAGCTGGACTGTACCTCCCAGTGTTCTTCATCATTGCCTATGCTGCTCAGGACTGAGAGGTGTTGCAGTCCTGCATCTCTATTTGAAAGAACATGGAAAACATATTATCAAAGGCAGCTGGGTTCTAGTCTCAACTAGTCTGAAAAGAGGAAGACTGCATTACAGATGGATAGACTCAATCAAATAAGGCACGTCTCCAGGTCTGCAAGATCCAAGCAGGACTGGTGATGATAGGCCCTTTCTGCACGCTGTGAGGGAAATGCTCCCCGCCACTACTCACTGGCTTTTTGGTGGGTCCAGGTGAGTCTGTCAGGATGAGGAGCAGTGTGAGCTCGTCTCTCCGCACTGCTCCGGCATCCAAAATGGCAGCTTCCAGTTGGGGGAGGCTCTCCATCAACCGGAGAAGCTCGCCAGCCTAAAGCCCACCCCTGGCAGATCTGCAGGCACGCACTTGCACGAACCTGCAAATCTGCACCAGAGCGTGGCGACGGAGCAACACTGAGTTGCGCGCTCCGTGCTTTTTAAAAACCTCTAAAAAGAGGTTTTTAAAAAACATGCTGCACGACCAGTTCCGGTCACTCTGGAGTGGACTGAGGTATGGAACTACAAAAGTAGTCCACCCCAGTCCACTTTACAGTGCAGAAGACCTCCATTGGAGGTCGCTCTGCACCATTTTAATAGCCTGGTGCGGAGAAGGCCATAGAGTCACTTGGAAGTCTGTCATCCATAGGATTGCCATTCTGTTGTTAACAGAAATTAACAGAAGTTAACATCAATAGCTGCGAGCACAATTGAACCTGGTCAGTTTTATGAGGTGAAGCTGAAGGCTTCAGTCAGGTTACATATCTAAGGACATAAGAACCTGCTTTATGGAAGGTGAGACTATTTCTCCATCTAAACAAATACTATCTGACTAGCAGTAGATTTTCAAGGTCTGAACCAAAGGTCTCTCACATCACCTGCTTCCTAGTCTTTTAATTGGAGGTTCCAGGAGTTGAACTTCATACCTTCTGCACACAAACTGTGTTCTACCTTAGAGCTGTAGTTTTTCCCATATCTTGTATTCTGCAGAATAGATACTTTCCTGGAAATGTAACACACTGTGGAGCTGTGAAATTCCATTATCTCTGCAACTCCAAGAAGAATCCATTTCTTGTTCACTCTTTCAGGGATGAATCAAAGGTTCTTAGATTGGGACTCCTGTTAACATTCAGTCGTTAATGAAAAACCAACTCAGCAGATGCTCGGTGCCCTGATAGTGTGGAGATTCGATGAGCCGTTTCACCTTTGTGTCAAACGCTCATTATTTTCACCAAATTACAAAGAGCGCTGAGGTAGCCACCTTTACAGCGTGTTCCTTTCAGAGAGATTTTCCTTCTCATTTCGCTTTAAATTTTTAATTCATTTAGCAAATGATTTATTGGTCACCCAAGGAAGGGTAGGGGAAAGGAGCATTGTTAGAATAGGCTATGCTGATTTGCCAAGACTGAGCTTCAAATTCAGGTTGCAAGTGGCCAAATGACTGTCTAATTCAAAAATGGGCAATTGTGAAAGACTGGGGGGGGGCTTCAGGGGACCTTGGGGAGCCTCTCCCCACCTACCAAATGGAAGCACTCATTTTTTACCCCAAATACCCCCTAACATCCCTTAAAGATCATGGGGGCAATTTCTCCATCCTTGAGTGGAGGGACTTGGCCATTTTAGGTGCAAAGAAACTTTTAAAAAGGAAGGCTAGAGACAGAAGAATTCTTTAAGTGTTCCCATCATGTTTACTCACCATTTCTACATCTACATGATTCCCCACTGATTTCTTTAAAAATATTCCAAACTCCTTTGGAGGACATCCAACACTAATGTGCTTTAATGCAATTGGGATTTTCCTTAGTTGTGGTTTTTTCTTTCTTTCTCTATCAAATCTTTGTTCCTTCAAATTAAAATTCTGTATGTTTTCTTGCAAATGTATTGTATTTTCAGTCTCTTTGATTGTCGTTCCCTCTCCATTCTTCAGTCAACATAAATCCATTCTTTCACTTTCATATGTTATAGATTTACTCATTCAGAGTTTTGCACTGTGCTTCAGAAACATTAAAGTTTAACCACAGCTTCTGCTTGGACAGTAAATTCCTAATCAGTCAGTTGAGCAATATTGGAAAGTGTTCTGAACAGAAAAAAAAATCAAAGAGCAAGTTCCTGCCCCCAGCTTGGAAATGATCAAATATTAATATTAGAAAAGAAAGAATAGAAGGGAAATAGAAGAGAGGAACTATCACCACAGGGGTGAAATGTGAACAGATTTTTTAAATATATGCTGAGGCTCCATTTCGCTTGGTGGTGGAGATGAAGGGGTATGAAAACAGAGCTTTGAAAAGTGTCTTTTTTCAATTCCAGCCCCCAGAATTCCCAGCCTAGCCGCTGCCCATGCTAGCTGGGGCTTCTTGGAGCTATAATTAAGAGGGAGTGCTATAGTTCCCCAAATTTCTCTGCCAGCCTGGACCCTGTCCATGTTGGCTGAGAATTCTGGGAGACAAAATTTTTAAAAAAGGAATTGTGATGAAGTTCTGGGGGTTTAGCTATTTGGAGTGCAAGTGTAGCCTGAAAGTAGTTTGCTAGGCAACCAGAATAGCACCTCAGGAGAGAAACCCAGCCCAATAATGTATCGGAGGGGCTTATGGCTGAGAAAAAAATATAGAAACCCAAGCACCTGTGGTTGTTTTTATTCCTTCAATGAGAACCAAGCAAGGAGCTAGAGAGCAGAGTCTCTTAGTCAGCCAGAGAGTGTGACTGTTTTGGGAGGTTTAGTTCTCAGTGGAAGCCTAATGAGAGACAGAAAAATAATAGAATCCTAGTAGGATCTGGTCAGAAAGTGTGAGGGTTGAGGGCTAAGTCTTTGGTGGGAGTTTAGCCAAAATGCTGTTGTATGATAATTATGCCTTTCATGAAAGTCTGGGGATATCATACAATCGTAGAACTGTAGAGTTGGAAAAGACCCCAGGGGTCATCCAGTCCAACCCCCTGCCATGCAGGAACACCCTCAAAGCACTCCCGACAGATGGCCATCCAGCCTCTGCTTAAAAACCTCCAAAGAAGGAGGCTCAACCACACTCTGAGGCAGCAGATTCCACTGCCGGACAGCTCTGACCGTCAGGAAGTTCTTCCTGAGGTTCAGGTGGAATCTCCTTTCATGCAGCTTGAATCCATTGCTCCTTGTCCTGGTCTCTGGAGCAGCAGAAAACAAGCCCTCTCCTTCCTCTACGTGGCATCCCTTCAAATATTAAAACATGGCTATCATGTCCCCTCTTAGCCTTCTCTTCTGCAGACTAAACATACCCAGTTCTCTAAGTCTATCCTCATAGGGCTTCATGGCTTCCAGGCCTCTCATCATTTTGGTCACCCTCCTCTGGACTTGCTCCAGCTTGACCATGCCCTTCTTGAATTGGGGTGCCCAGAACTGGACACAGTATTCAAGATGAGGTCTAACCAAAGCAGAACAGAATGGTACCATTACTTCCCTCGATCTAGACACCATACTCCTATTGATGCAGCCAAGAATTGCATTGGCTTTCTTGGCTGCCGCATCACACTGCTGACTCATGTTCAGCTTGTGGTCTATGAAGACTCCTAGATCCCTTTCACATGTACTGTTATCCAGCAATATGATTGAATTGTTTCTGGACAGAGAGTTAATACTGTTCATACTGTCTGAAGAGTGCACTGAACAAACCTATCAACACTGAATTGTTTATGAACTCTAACACCATGTCTTATTATCGTCTTAATAAATGTTACAGTTTATCTTTGTAAATACTGACTCAGCCTGAATTGTCTACAGTGGTAAGTAACACAGAAAACTGTCAGAGTTCAACTCCCTGCCTATGTCTTTCTGCCACCAAGGGAAGAAAGGTGATAGTACTTGTCCAAGAGGAGGAGGCAATGGGGGGGGTATCCAATGCAAACAATCAAGGAGAAATGCTGAGCCAAGCTGAAGTCAAGGTCAGATCCAAAAGGTCCAGAATACGAAATGTCAGTCCAAAAAGGTCAAGAGAGGTGGACCATAAGAGTCATAGGAGCTTGAGTAGCCACCGTTACAAGCAAACAGCAAGTCACACCAACAGACTTATATAGATGACGAAAACAGGTGTTACTCATCATTGTTCTATTTACTCAATCTTGCCCAAATGGCTTCCCTCTGAGCTGCTCATTTCTGTCTCCTCTGTGATTGGAAGCTGGCGAGGCAAAGTTGGATCAAATTCCTCTAAATCATTGCTGGTCCTTTCTCTCACTGGCACCAGTTGCAACAACTCTGACCCTTTTCGCACGTAGTTTTTTTGTGCAAGGGCCCCTTGAGAATTGTGTAAATGGGAGCGTTGGTCTGTATGATGCACTCCCACTCACACGACGCTTAGGAGCCTAAAGCGGGACATGCACACATTTTCTTATTTTTGGCTCTAAGCCGAAAATACTGCGCAATCGTGCAATGGTCGAGGGGCCCTCGTGCACTTACCTGTGTGCGGTGTGTCAGTCAGCCGGGCCAGTCGTGCTTCCTTCTCCCAGCACAGACTACAGCTCCCAGGCTGCACTGCGAAAGAAAGAGGCAGGGCGTTAGCGCAACGATTGCGCAACCGGCAAGCCAATGCAGGAGGCAGAAGGGCTGCCGTGAGTGGCTAATCCAAATGGCTGCTCACGTGAGCGCTGGTCCCCACTGCCACGACAAAGGCAAGGTGTGAAAAGGGCCTCTGTCTCAGCTTGTCTTTCAGTTGACAGGGATGTTTCCAAGATAGTTTGATCTATCACTTGCTCTGTTTCTGGCACAATCAATTGCTCATTGACCTCTGAGCCATCATCTATCACAGAAAACACTACTATAAATTAATTAAGTGGTTGTAAATAAACATTGAAAACATGTGCCCTTTTACACAAAAGGTAATGTTATAAGCAGAGAGGCAGAGCTGTGAGATAAAGACTTATCAGATAGGGAATCACCATATCAATCTGGGAGAAGTAAGGGTCTGTCACAGTGATTTTTCCAGATTCTGGTGAAAGAATGATAGCACTGAAGAATGACTTGAAATAAGAGAGCAATCCTATAGCTACAAACAGCTATAGCAAACAGCAAACCAATGGAAGGTGAGGCAGTAAAGTCAAAGAGGCAAGAAATTTATTTACTCATCTGGTAGCTCTTTGCAGAGAAAGGGAAAGAAGCCATTCAGCTCATCTTTCCATGCCAACTTATCCATATAGCATTCTCCAAACCAAGACGCGAACAGAAAGATGGCTATGCATTAATATTCACATTTTTCAGATTTTTGTCATCTAGTGTCCAACTTTTGGGGAAAAATGTATACCAGTAAAGTATATTCCTTCAGTACTAAAACATCAAGCAATATTAAAACTGGATCAGTGCTGTTTCTGAAAGCCTCTTATCTATGCAGAGGGAAATGGAGGAGACCATTTTGCTGAACATTTCCCAAGGAAGGTCTGAAATGTTTCAACAGTTCAAGAGAAGTTAAAGAAAAAGTGGAGAGGTTTCCCAAAAACTAATTTGGATGTATTTTTCTGGGAAATGTTGCCCCTGCTTTGTAATTGCTTTCATTAGCAGAATTAAATTGGACATTGTCGGCATACAATGACTAATACAATAGCTTGGAGCCACACCAAATCGCTAATAACTGAGAAGGCGCTCCATCTGGCTTTTGTACTGCTATGGGATTCATACTGGAGTATCTTTCCACAGGCCCATATGTGCAGTATCATACAGGGAGAACTCTTCTACGACTATGCACAGGCAACAAATGTATGCCAGATATCCATAAAGGTCATCAGCTTGTCCGTGATGATTCCATCAGTGCAGCTGTACTGTGAACTTATCCATTAGAGCTTCATGCCATACCTGAGACCACTAATGCTGATTCCTTTGGGCTCTTTCTAAATGGAGACCGCTCCCAGTCTATCTGTTAAAAGCAGAAAAGTCATAGGGCTTTTTCCCACGTTACTCATTTGCGCAACTGGGGAGGGCATCTCACATGAAAAGTCTCATCCGGAACGCTGCCACTTCCCCGCTCCTTCGTCCCGCAGATCGCTTCCTGGTAGCGCGACCATCACGCTAGCGCCCCCTTCCTTCTGCAGTGCAGTTTGGGAGTTGTAGGCTGTGCTGGGGGAAGAAAGCGTGACCGACCCAGCTTACTGACGCACCGCACACAGATAAATGCGCGAGGGCCCCGCGAGCATTGAGCGACTGCACAGTATTTTCAGCTTAGAGCCGAAAATAAAAAAATGTGCGCACACCCCGCATTAGCCTCGTGAGCGTCGTGCGAGTGGGAGTGCGTCATATAGACCGACGTTCCCATTTACGCGATGCTCAAGGGGCGCTCGCGCAAAAAAAACTGCGTGCGAAAGGCTGGTCAGTCTTGCATGGTTCAATCTTTTGTTTTAATATCCAGACAATGACAATAAACCTAAAACATGTGTTTACTCAATAATTTGTTCAGTTTTTCTCCTAGAAAATTAAAATATTTATCTCATAAATCATTTTTATTATTACAATCTCACCACATATGCCTTCGAGTTCCTACGCATGTAGCTAAGCTATCAGGCGGCATGGTACTACCTATAGAACAGTGATTCTTAGTCTGAGGTTTGCGTACTTCAAGGGGTATGAACCAGGATATTTAGTTGTATGCAAAAATAAAATAAAATATTAAAATAAACAATTATGAATAATAACAGAAAAAGGTGCATACGTCAACACTGTAAAATGCTATGCAAGTCAAAAGTTGTGGAACTTTTTTCCTATTTTTAATTTATTATAAAATATCTCTGATACAATTTCACAAAATATTAAATAGTATACCTTATAAAGAATATATACACTACATATCTATTTATCTAAATTTCTATACCTATAGATAGATAAACAGACACGCTCATCTTTTCCTACTGTATATACAGTGAAACATGTTCTTCCATTAAGATCTTAAATATTTAACTACGGATGTGCCAACAGAATCCTCAAATCCTCAAGAAGGATTCAAGATTCGCGAATCTGAATCCTGGTCCCCAAATAGGCAAACTGAATCTTTTGAATCCACCAACCAAAAAATAGCGTGGAGTTTTTTTAAAAAAAATCCGTTTAAAAAAAGTTTTTAAAAGTTTTTTTAAAAGTTGCTTTTTAAACCCTTTCTTAGAAAAAGGATTCGAAAGATTCAAAACTTGTGAGATTCATGGATTCCCAGAACCTTCCAGTTCTTCGGATAAAGATTTAGATTCAGAAAATTCTGGATTGATTGTATCCCAATATTTAATCTATATCATTGTAGAAAACAGATGCTGTTTCCTTACCATCCTCTCTGCAGATTTCTTTATTCCTGAATCTTACTTCCTTTCATTTCTTAAAAGCAATTACTGAAATTCCACCCTCCCACACACACATTTATCTTCTAAGTAGTTAGATAAACAAATCTAGTTTTCTCTGAATTTGTCAAATGTTTCATCTTTTAGGAACATCGTCAACTTGTCCATTCCCATAGTATCATGTACTGAAATTAACTGAATGTTATGATGAGTGGCAGAGAAGGTTTCCTTTGTTAATTTAACCTCAAGAAAAGCCCCATTGCCTCACTTCATTATTTTGGCAAATGTTGGGAGCAGTGTTCAGTGATTGAGTTCTTCCAAGTCTCTCTACGGCCATTTCCGCACTAGCCTGTTATAGCGCGATGATTCCACTTGCAACCTCCTCTGGAATCCTGGGGTTTGCAGTTTCGGGAGGGGCCGGCCGGCCCCTCCCGAAACTGCAAACCCCAGGATTCCAGAGGAGGTTGCAAGTGGAATCATCGCGCTATAACAGGCTAGTGCGGAAATGGCCTACATCTCTTCTCTTTGTTATCATTTTAAGTTTTATTTTAATTTAATTAAATTAATTTAAAGCTAGGCTGGCCCCCTCTCCTTGCATTCCTTTCTCCAGCAGGCAGAAACATTCTTAATTAAGCAGGCTTTTAATATGTAAACAGGTGACCCTTGAATTGATCAATAATTTTTTAAAAAAATTGAAGTCTTTATAATCTTATGCTTTTTCTGATGTTTTTAATTGTTTTAAATGTCTTATTAATGTTTTTAACTTTTTTTTTTTTGGAAGCTGCCTTGGATCCCACTCTGGGGGAAGATGGCATATAAATGTAATTAATAAATAAATAAATATTTAATTAACATGATATATTTTCTTATTAATGTAATTAATGTGATATATTTACTTGAATTCATTGTATCTTTTGAGTTTTGAGTGTAAATATATATATATATATATATATATATATATATATATATATCTGAGCTGTCTGTTAACCTTATTATTCTATTGCTTTTTAACCCCAGTATTGGGCTATTTATTTACAATTGCAACATATACATTTGAAAAAAAAACCAGCAACTATATTAAATGCAAACCTTTTGCTAATACAAAGGGTACCATTTATGGAAATAACCTGCCAAGGGGTGTACAGGTGAAAAAAGGTTAGGAACCACTGCTATAGAACAATATCCCCCAGTCTGCCATATAGTGTATGAACTCATTTTCAGTAATTTTCCATTGATACACTGAACACGTTTCCTTTACCCTGACCTAGTAGAAATATCTAGTCCAACAATAGCTTAGTTCCAACTAGATTAGACCCACTGAATCAATTGTAGAATTGCATGCTAACTCATGGGCAAATCTAGTTAATTCAATGGCACTGCTCTTCTCAGGACAAACAAAAGGAGAGTTAATTGTTTGTTGGTCCTGATGGTGACTCTTCAAAGTGTGAGTCAAAAGGTCTTCCTGACCTTGCTTCCAGAATTTCTTAAAGCATGGATACCAAATTCAAAATTGCAATCTTCTCAGAACTTGAAAGTAACTGAATACAAATCACTAGTTAGATTTAATTAATTCATTTTTCCAGTAATGGAACTATAACCTTGGTTCCCATGTTGGGAGAAAACCAGAGAAGTTAGCTAGCTGATAGGTAGATAGATAGATAGATAGATAGATAGATAGATAGATAGATAGTTATAACTCTAATGTAAAGTCCAGATGGATGGATGGATGGATGGATGGATGGATGGATGGATGGATGGATAGGATAGATAGATTATAACTCTAATGTAAAGTCCAGATGGATGGATGGATGGATGGATGGATGGATGGATGGATGGATGGATAGGATAGATAGATAGATAGATAGATAGATAGATAGATAGATTTATAACTCTAATGTAATGTCCAGATGGATGGATAGATAGATAGATAGATAGATAGATAGATAGATAGATAGATAGATAGATAGATAGATGATGGATGGATGGATGGATGGATGGATGGATGGATGGATGGATGGATGGATAGATAGATAGATAGATAGATAGATAGATAGATAGATAGATAGATAGATAGATAGATTATAACTCTAATGTAATGTCCAGATGGATGGATGGATGGATGGATGGATGGATGGATGGATGGATAGATAGATAGATAGATAGATAGATAGATAGATAGATAGATAGACAGACAGACAGACAGACAGACAGAATAACTCTAAAGTAACAACTTTACAAGGAATACCCACATTCCTTTTGTGGTTGCTTTGTTCATAAAACATAACTGTACATTTCTAGTTATTTTTAATTAGATTGGTGTGCACTTCCATAAATGGTGGAGAAGAAATCTGATGTGGCTCAAGCAACTTCATGAAGTGCCTCATAGTGCTGCCTCTTGCTCAGTTGTGGGTAGTGATGTGAGAACAAAATGAATGGGAAGACAATATGTTTTGCGCCACATGCTGGCAGCTCAAAACAAAACCCTACAGGAAAAGTAACCATTTAGTTATTTATGGAAAAAGAAGGATTAAATTAACACTGTTTTGAAAGTTATAGTGACACCTACTGGGGAGGTAGTACTATTGTTGAGTTCCTTCAAGTCATTTCCAACCCTAAGGTGAACCTACCAATCTTCTTGGCAAGATTTATTCAAAGGAGGTTTGAGGCCCCTCCCTAAAGTGCAAACCCAAAGATTCCATAAGATGTTGCAAGTGGAATAATAGCACTATAGCAGTCTAGTGCAGAAAAGGCCCTGGTTTCCCAGTGTCCTAGTCCAATAGTCCCACCCACTACACCATGCTAGCTCTCTGGGTGAAACTCTAACAGCAATTACTAGTTGTGAAAAGTAACTTTTTATACTCTGGAACTTCTCTACAAACTTAAGAGTTTATTCTCTGAGAGATGGTCCAACTCCAACACATCAATGTTGCTCCCCCTCCTCCTCCCATCAAATCATTCTGAATTCATTTGAAGCAGCTCTGGATTAATTTCCTCCGCAGCCTGATGTGTTCACTAGATTCTACTGTTCCCTTTTCAAATGCTCTCCTCTCTTAGTAAATAATCTTGGTGTATCCCTATTAGAGTTCCTTTCTCTCTCTTTTTCTTCATATCCTTGCTTGTGTTCCAAGACTGGATAAATATCACGTTGTAATTAACCGGACGAAACCTTTTGTAAATCCCATTGTCAACTTTTCAAGGGCATTTGAGGAGAAAAGTCCTTTGCTTTCTGTGAAACATTTGAAAGCAAGAAGAGTCAAACCTTTCTAAAGCCAGGAGTGATTTGTTCTCTGCAGGCACTGACGGCCCACTGATACCATCAACTCACAATCTGCACTGCCGTTGATGTCATTGTACCTTTATTTTTAGTTGTTTATGCTCAGTACTCGGAAGGCCTCTTTAAGCAAAGCTTTTCAAAGATTCAAAGCTAGTGGACGGTAAGGAGAAAGTACCCTCATTGTCATGACTGCCAGGAACAGAACTGTGGTGGTACAACTCAAAGAGTCTGGTTTGCTTTGTCTAGGCTGTGCTTAAATTAATGCTGAATTGAAATCATTCAGACATCCCCTATCCCTTTGTAGTTTAGATCAAAAATAACTGTTCTTTTTCAGCAGTTTTTTTAACAGCTTCCTCTTACTCCACATTTTCACAAACATTTTGATCATATTTTGGTTTGAAATATTTTGGAGCTCCTTCCTGGAGATGCTTGATCTGGCTACAGTGACCACATACCTTGGTTATATCCCATTCGGACTACTGTATCATATTCTAAGAGAGACAGCATAGTGTAGTAGTTTAAGTTGGACTATGGACTATGACCACGGGACCAGGATTCAGTTCCCCACTTGGCCATGGAAACCTACTGGGTGACCTTGGGTGAGTCACATACTTTCAGCCCCAGAAAACCCCATGATAGGTTCATCTTAGGGCCTCCATAAGTAAGAAGTGACTTGAAGGCACACAACAACAACAACCACAACAAGAACAACTAGCATGCTCTGTGTGGGGCTGCCTTTGAAGAATATTTGGAAACTTCTTTCGGTACAACAAGCTGCAACTAGAGGGTTCATTGGGGCTGCTTACAGGAACCATACAACTCCCCTGCTCCAACAGCTTCTCTGTGTTACCGCAGTTTCTAGCCTGGACTTGTGGGATACCAGATATCATTTGATATCAATCATTTGGCCTTCTTTACCCTTCATCTACATGTGCTTGTGAGGCCCCCGGACAAGCACGCACACAGGCACAGCTGACAATAGCTGAAACATTCCAAACAAATACAGGCAGGCCAGAAATAGCCAGACTGCTGCTTTAGGAGACCTCAGGGCAAGTACCACATTATGTATGCACACTACTTACAAAGAACTCCCTGCCCCGAGCAGGCAGCTTGATGAGCCAAATACTCAACTGTCAAGCACTCCACGTTTGCATACTAGCTACTCTATTGACAACTCTGTCATAACTCAATCATGTAAAATACTGACCTTTCAGAGGCTTTGCCTCCAGCCCGAAACTCATTGTTATCCCCCCGACCATTGCGCACATGTAAGGAGCGGTCCACATGACGCACTCACATTTGCATGACACTCCAGGGCCTGGCAGGCACCACTCATGCACTTTTTCATTTTTGGCTTTAAGTTGAAAATGGTACGCAGTCGCGCATTGCTCCAGGGCCCCAAGCACACTTGCCATGTGTGTGGAGCCTCGGGAACCGGGCCGGTCATGCTTCCTGTCTCAGTGCAGCCTGGGAAGGTCCCAGGCTGCACTGCGAAAGGAAGAGGTGGGGGTCTCATGTGAGTAGGAAGGTCGTGAGGAGCTGAAGAAACCCGGACATGAGGGCCTCTTACAAGAGGCTGCTCACGCGAGCGCTGCACCCCAGTGTTGAGAAAAGGTGAGTTGCAGAAAGGGCCATGCTCTTCAAAAAGAGGAGCTGCAATCCCTCTCCCAAATTCCATCAAAGGTTCTGTGTTTTCTCTGCATCTTTAGCTCATAATGACTTTAAAAAGAGAAGGAGGGGGGACAAAGTTTTCCAGCTAAAGCAAGCTATGTGAGAAAACCAACTTCATTGCAGCCTGCAAATGAACTGAACATAATGTCTGATGAAAACTAAATGCAAAAGCAGTCTGCAGAGGATAATGGTGATAGCATAAAAGCTTCATCTGCTGTTGCCTTTGTAAAGCACTATATGCCATCTTCTATGTGCTGCTGTAGTACCACAGATGAAGCTGTGGTCTTGCCAACACTGGGAATCTGCTGGTACTACAGATGTAAAAGAAATTTACTCCACCATTTAAAACAAACAGACATGCAAAAAAGATTTGCCCAGTTCTGCACATCCTGGACCTCACATAGGACTGGATGCCAATTCGCTCATGCAAATCTGTGTTCTTTGTGCTTGCAATACATTCCTTGAATAGAAAACAACTACGTTTTGACAACATGCATATATGACAAAAGGCTTATTGACTTGTTATATGAAAAAATGTGTATTGACAACTTCTGTCTATGGGAAACAAAAAACCCATTGTGCGTATCCATTTAATGCACATCTTTGTGGCAACGTGCGCAGCACTACATGTGGGCCTACATCCTATCCTTATTCCCATCTAGAGCACAGCTTCTGAATCAATTGTGTTTATCTACCCATTGAGTCACCATTCAACAGCCAAGTCAGTGGATCTAAGCTAGTTAGAACTAACCAGCAGGATTCCAGGCATGGATGTTTTTACTACAAAAAAGAGATCATATCTTGAAAGGGAATGTTACTTTTCTGCCACAACAGCATAACAAAGTTATATTACAAAAGTGATGTTAAGTGTTGGATCAACTTGGCCTATTTATGGATTTGCATGTGGAGTAACGTTTTCTGATTGTTTTAAAGTTTCAGTCATCCCTCCACATTTGCAGATTTAACGTTCACAGATTTGATCATTTACAAGATTCTCCAACCCCTGTTTCAGGCACTTCTTTTCCTGGGGAACTTTTGGCTATTTCCATCAGGAGGCTCAACCTTTCAACAACCCACCTGTGGCCCTCCTTTTCCTCTTCCTCCTCCTCCACCAGCCACTGCTTGGCCAGCCAAGGATGGCTTGCAGCCCAATTTTTCAGCACCGCAAATATTCTCCCTATGCCTCCCACTCACCCAAGGAAGGAGACAGGCAACAAAGAAAGTATAGGGCTACCAAACTGATGTGCCCCTTTTGCTCTCCTTTCCCTGACCTCGTTTGTACACTGGGTGCCCATTCTCCCCACCATGCCTCACCCCCCCCCTTGCAATACACACACACAAATTTTGACATTTACAGTTTTTCCACTTTTGCAGAGGTCCTGCGCCCCTAACCCTAGCAAAAGTGAAGGGTTGACTGTACATTAAAGGTGCTTTCATGGCACTTTTAGAGAGGTTGTGACCAGAATTTCTTCAGGATTTATGTTACTTTAAGTATATAAAAAAGTAACAGTTTGCTTTCAGCAAAACTGGTCGATGTAATGCCTTATGTATTGGAATAACCAAGTTGTCATAATTTTTGTTGATGTTCTCATTGCTGTGTGCCTTCAAACCATTTTTGATTTACAGAAAATGTCCCATGGGGTTTTCTTGATAAGAGTTATTCAGAGCAGGTTGTCATTGACATCTTCCGAAGCTAAGACAATGTGAGCAGCCTAAAATCACTCAGTGGGCTTCCATGGCTGAGCAGAAATTTCAGCCCAGGTCTCATGGAGTCCTTGTCCACCACTCAGACCACTAAACCACACTTGTTCTCCTTTGTAACACCATCAGTTACAAATTACTTGGAAGGGCTTTCCTACAAATGACACAAATTACTTTTTCTTTCTAAGCTCTGTGGATAGCAAAAATGTTAGACAGATAACATGGATGTCCATCACCAGTCTTCTATACCAATGGTTCTTAACCTTTCCTTTACTAGGGACCCCCTGTAAATATAATTTGTTGCCAGGATCTCCCAAGGCTTAACTCAAGATTAAAATATTTAACTTTAGATTTAAATATGCAGGTAATATTTAAATATTGAAATTTGTTTATTTATTAAAGACTTTTTGGAGACTAGGATTCAAATTTCTGCTCAGATACTAGGTGACCTTGAGCAAGTCATATCCTCTCAGCCTCAGAGGAAGCCAAGGTAAACCTCCTCTGAACAAATCTTTCCAAAAAAATCCTCATGATAGGTTCACCTTGGAGTTGCTGTAAGTTAGAAGTGACTTGAAGGCACCACACAACAACAAAGTGCTGCTCACAGGGGGAGGTTCTTTCCAGTCATCTTATCTCTCCCTTTTGAAAAATGACTTATGGCAACCCTAAGGAGACCCTAACTTGAGAGCTTTCTTGGCAAGAGTTGTTGCCTTTGCCTTTCTCTGAGGTTGAGAGAATGTGACTTGTCTGAGGCCACCCAGTTAGTTTCCATGACCAAGTGGGGATTCAAACCCTGGTCTCCAGAGCCATAGTTTGGTTGCATGCACATGCCTGTCACTTTGTCCCTTGGCACCCACACTTCATGCTGGCTTGTCTTTGCTAAAAGGTACATGGTAACAGGTTGTGCACACATCCATGCTGCCCCCTCGTTTGCAAATGAAGGAGCAGTTTTATCACACACACACACACCTGCTGCCACATCCTTGTTGCTGCCACTGCTGCTAGTGCATCACACTGGGGCTTCACAGACCCCTGTGAGGGTTCCACAGACCTCCAAGGACTGCAGGTTAAGAACCACTGTCCTATACCTTTAATCCAAGACTTAGGCGCACTTGAGAGGAAACCCACCAGAATTTATAGAATATAAGTTAGTTGTGTGGGTATCTGCAACTGCATTGATTCCAAGGGCTCTACTCTAAGGCCATTTCTGCACAGGGTGAGGGAATCGCCCTGTGCTGTTACTTACCGGATCTTCTGGCGGTCCGGTCCGGTCCAGTCTGGGGTGAGGAGGAGCAGTGTGTGGTCATCTATCCGCCTTCCTCCAGCATCCAAAATGGCAGCTTCTGGTTGGTCGTGGGTCTCAACCAAACAGTGAAGCTCACCAGCCTAAAACCTGCCCTCAGCAGATTGCAGGCTCACATTGGTGCGAGCCTGCAAATCTGCACAAGGGAGCAGGCTCGAAGTGGTGCACTCCATGCTTTTGAAAGACCGGAAAAACAGGTCTTTCAAAAGCACGCTGGAGGACCACTTGGGGTCGTTCCAGAGCAGACTGAGGTGCAGATGTATGGTAAGTAGTCCGAACCCAGTCTGCTCCAAGGTGCAGACGTCCTCCATGGAGGACAACTGTACCATTTTAAATACCCCATGTGGAAATGGCCTAAGTCTAACTAAGTCCAGATCTATATGCAGGGATTTTTTTTTTTAAAGGCTCAAAGAAGTTCATAATGACAGACACTGATTTACACATTTACCTGCTGTTTCACAAAGTTACATCTAAGAGAAAGATGGTTTCAAAGATCAAATAAATAAATAAACAGAACTGCCTCATGCGCCATGCTTTCCAAAGAAGGAGTTCACACATTTGGCTATGACTCATGCAGGGACTGAGATGCCAAGTCATTGATACATAGGTGTGAATCAGCCCTTCCCCTCCATCACCGATTGCTTCACCCTGACAGCCAGGAGCAATTGCTGCACTCAAGGCTGTGACAAGCAATTGAATTTCCACATTTTTTTTTCATCTTCAAACAGGGAACCCAACTTTATTTCTCTTCTTCTATTGCCTTTGCTGTTCCCAGTCACTGGAAGGGCTGACCAGATGAGCCTACTTTGATAGTTTCCCAATCCTTTTTCCATTGTTGTTGATGTGTGCCTTCAAGTTGTTTCTGAATTATGGAGACCCTAAGGTGACCTTATCATGGGGTTTTCTGAGGCTGAGAGTCTGTGACACACCCAAGGCCACCCAGTGAGTATCCATGGCCAAGTTTAAATATTTGAAGGGATGCCACGTAAAGGAAGGAGAGGGCTTGTTTTCTGCTGCTCCAGAGACCAGGACAAGGAGCAATGGATTCAAGCTGCAGGAAAGGAGATTCCACCTGAACCTCAGGAAGAACTTCCTGACAGTCAGGGCTGTCTGGCAGTGGAATCTGCTGCCTCGGAGTGTAGTGGAGTCTCCTTCCTTGGAGGTTTTTAAGCAGAGGCTTGATGGCCATCTGTCGGGATTGCTTTGAGGGTGTTCCTGCATGGCAGGGGGTTGGACTGGATGGCCTGTGTGGTCTTTTCCAACTCTAGATTTCTATGATTCTATGATTCTAAGTGAGGAATTGAACTCTGGTCTCCAGGGTCACAGTCTAACTCCCAAACCACTACACCATGCTGGCTGTTCATATCATCTCAAAATCTACATAACTTTATGTCTGGGATCTGTTGGAGTCTTAGCCACATGCAAGCTTCCTGACGAAAGCAGGGACATTTTTCTTTGGCGCACACTGTCCACGCTCTGTCCAAAGTCATGAAAACAGAGTTGCATATCTTGTGATATTATGCATAGAGGTTCACAGTCAGTTGCACGTGTGCTTGTTCTTTTGTCCGTTCACAGGTGAATTCAGTTGTGCATCCAGTTGTAGAATCATGTGTGCATTTGGTTGCACAATGTTCATTTCAACACAAGGATCATTCAGCACAACCAGTACATAATTAAACGCACAGATTTTCCCTGTGCAAATCCATTATGGGATCTTGAGCTAACACTGCTACTTTCTGCTACAGTTTTCCACTGCGTGCTTGCTTGCTTGCTTGCTTTCTCAAACACATGTATTTCAATTCAATTCAATCATTTATTACTGTCACAGACCAGCATGAACAAGATAACAATTTTTTACTATAAAATAGTTAAAAATATGGATAAATAAAACAGAGTGACATGAAATACAATACAACAAATACTTAAAATTCCTTTTTGGTAATAATAGTGCTAAACTATGCCACTGCATGCTTCCTTCCACCCTTTCTTTCGTTCTTTCTCGGAGAACACATGTATTTTGAAAGCTTGCACAGAGAACTTTGTGCCTTTTTGGTTGGCCTAATAAAAGTGTTGCTCCAGAGTGCCCTTTGGAAAGAGTTGTTGAAGGACTGAAGTCCTAGTATAATCCAATGCTACTCAAAGTGTCAATCCATGGACAGGTGCCAGTCCAAGAGCTATCAGCTGCTGGTCTCTGGAGAGTCTACAGAAAAGAAAAACAATTGGAGCACAAATGGGCACAAATGCTGATAACAGTCCCTGGCACAGTGGGAACAAATGTTGCTAGTATCTCCCCTCAGATAGCTTAAGAAGAACTAGTGTAGTCCCATCTCTGCTTGGGAAATACCACCTAACTGCAACACACCTACATCTCTTTCTGGCAGGGATAGCTGATAGCCTCCATGCCAGCAGGATCATGAATCCGTTCTGGGTTTCATCACCTTGCATAGCTCCTCTAAAGTTCACATTAAATCCCAGAATGGACTAATCATCCCACTGGCATGCAGCTACCACCCATTATTCCTACTGAGTTCATGGGTGGTATAGAAGTAAAAGTAATGTAATTGACGATAAGGATGAAAATTTTCAGTTGCTGCATTCTTTCACGCATGGGCAAAAAATATCAAAAGTTCTCTCATTACTGGGCAAGATTATGAGAGTTTTGTGCATTTTTGATGAATTTTCACATTTTTGATATTTCTCAGTGCAAATTTAAGAAAGGTTTTTGCACTAAAACCTCTGGTGAATGCAGGAGATAATGAATGACTAGGGGTTAAACAATGAAATATCACTGAGAACCACATTCAGTCATATCATTTTTAAGTCATGAATAGGCTTAATGGCTGAAATCCTCTTGGTGTCATAAGTCCTTTTTGCACCTTACCTTTTTACAGTGCTGGGGTGCAGGGCTCATGCAAGCAGCCTCCAGAGAGAGGCTCTCGCTTCCCTGCCTCTTCAGGTCCGCACGAGCTTCCTGCTCATGTGAGAGCCCCACCTCTTTCTTTCGCTGAGACAGGAAGTGCGACCGGCCCAGCTCCCAAGGCTCCGCACACCAGGTAAGTGCGCACAGGGCCCCGGAGCAATGCGCGACAACGTGGCATTTTCAGTTTCAAGCTGAAAATGAAAAAATGCTAGCTGATCCCTCCTGAAACTTCAAACCACAGGATTCCATAGGATGTTGCAAGTGGAATCATAGCACTATAACAGGCTAGTGCGGAAATGGCCATAGGCCAGTGCTCAAACCACTGCATCCTTGCTGGCTCTTATGACCATTCCACATCACAAAATGCCCATCTTTGAAAACCAGACATGGACTTCTGGCCACTTACATGTTTTGTTTTCTTTTTTCACATGTCCTTGTGGCTCTCAGAGGGTCCCAGGACATAGAAGTGGCACCTGGACATGCCCAGTTGCCCATTCCTCTATTAAATTGGCTATGTTTGAGAGAGTATAGGAAAAGAAGAAGCTAGCAACTACCTTTTAGCTTGTCCCATCTGATTTCAGCTGGAGATTGCAAGAAAGATGTAAACAATCATCTCCCTTTAATGCCCATTTAATGTCTTTTCAACACAAGGAGAGGCCAAATTTGCAGTCCATTAGCATACCTCGCCTCTTCCAAGATGGATTCTTTCCCCTCAACAGTTGCATACAAGGCACATTTAATTTATTGGAGTCCTGACAAAGGAAGCTTTCAAAAGCAGCTTTCCAGCTGGTGGCCTTAGAACCCTCCAGGCAGTTAAGCAATCTCCTAATGGCAAAGCCTGCTTTTGATTGCAATTTCAGCAAAGCAGCTTTTAATTAACGGTTCCTTTTCTTCACTATAGGGATTTATTAAAGGCATTTGGGAGCTTTCGCAAACACTCCAAAGACACCATATAACTCCATGTAAATTAGCATCAAGACAATGTGGAGTTTCATGTCAGAGACAGGATGTAACCAAATAGAAGGGCATATTTTTCACATACAGAAAATCCCAGATAAAATTCCCACAATCTCCAGTTTAAAAAGAAAAGATCTATGGTAGCATGCTAGGAACTTGTTAGGCCTTCTGGAACCATGGAGGACTGCTGATAGAACTGGTAACACAGAGCACAATGAGCTAATGATCTTATTTGGCATAAAGTTGCTTTGTAGCTTCCTATTATGTACTTTCTATTATGTACGTGTTTGGCTATGTTTGGCATCAGATGTTTTTGCTTGGCTCATTTTTGTTATATGTTAAGAGTGGAGATCGAACTTCCTGAATGCAGATCTGTCAACATAATGTATGAACTAGAACATATTTGCAAGCCAATAACCTGGGTTTTCAGGAATTTTATGAGCTGGTTTCAACTCAAAAAGTTCCAGAGAAGAGAAGAGAAGAGAAGAGAAGAGAAGAGAAGAGAAGAGAAGAGAAGAGAAGTATATGCCTGGCATCTTCTTAGTGACATTTTCTTAGTTTTAGCCCAGGTTTCTAATCTGTCAAGGTCATTTTGAATTCCTGTTGTCTCCACCCCAATCTAGTCATCATCTGCAAATTTGATCAGCATGCCTTCTACTCCATCATCTAAGTCAACTCCAACTTAACCCAGCATATGTATGCTTTTTCTTGTGGAAGTCAGAATTCTCTTCTTGCTTCATAAACAATCTAAACTCCCCCAAATCTTCCATTCTTCTGAATCGTCCCTATCCATGGTAGCGTGACTATATCCAGACATAATAATAAAGGCATCTGCTAGGATCTTCTAGGGGTCTTCCAGAAAACCTGGAAAATGACATGATGATTGAATCCTCTTATTGCTCCCACCTAGAATGGACCCATTGACTCAATGGGGTTTTCCTATGTATTGACTCACCATCCAACAACTGATTCATTTCTAATGAGAGGATAAGCAATATGATTCAGTCCAGAATCTTTCCATTGGTAGCTCCTTGCCCTTTAGAGCTCCTTCCCCCAGTGAGACCCACTTGGCACTTTTGTTACCGTCATTCAGATGCCAGGCCAAAACATTTCTGGCTTTTAAAAACCATCAATTTTAGTACTGTTAATGTTGAGCCATTTCAGTCTTTAATGTCCTGTCAAACAAGTGGTTGATTCTTCCATTTGCCCTCTCTGCTTGTATTCTGTTTTAAAATTATTTTTTGCTTCCTTTTCCATTGGACTTTTTTTGTTGCTTACTGCTTTTTCAGCTGCCCTGGGAATATAAATCTACATAAGCAATAGGGGATATACGTTATGTCAATGAGTGGTGGTAAGTGGATGTCAGGCAGGGCACTGCCAACCAAAATCAGAATTCTGCTCCCCAAATTAAATGTGTGTACCTTGGCTCAGTTATTAATCAGAATGGAGACCACAGTCAAGAAATCAGAAGAAGACTAGGACTTGGAAGGGCAGCTAGACAAGATCTTGAACTGTAAAGATATATCACTGAATACTGAAGTTCGGATTGTCCATACCATGGTTATTTCCAGTTTCTAGATATGGTTGTGAAAGCTGGATAGCGAAGAAAACTGATAGAAAGAAAATCAACAAATTCACAATGTGGTGCTGGGGAAGAGTTCTCCAGATATCGTGGACTGCTAAAAAGACAAACAACAGGGTCCTAGAGTAAATCAAGCCTTAACTCTAGCTTGAAACCAAGATGACTAAACTGAGGCAGTTGTATTTTGGTCATATCATGAGAAGACATGAAAAGATAATAATGATTGGTAAAGTAGAAGGCAGTAGGAAAATAAGAAGACTGCATTACAGTTGGATTGATTCAATCAAAGAGAACATGTTCTTGAATTTGCCAAGACCTGGGCAGAGCTGTTGATAATAGGTGACTTGGATGTGTCCCATCCATAGGGTTGCCATAAATCAAAGTTGACTTGATGGCAATTAACAAAAACAACTCCAAATTTCTACTATCACTGTAACTGTTGAATTTTGTTGAGTGCTTAGAAATAGAGTGTGGGCATTCAATGCCAAGGTGCAGGCACACTTACAGAAGGAATACAAACATAGCAAATAAAAGAGTTCTAGCTGTGAATGGTTTTCAATGTCTCATTCTTTACAGTGCTAATAATCTGGGGGCTGATGGAAAATTTCATAAGGAAAGGCAAAATTCAATACCTTCATTTTGCAGGAGCTATAAAGATCTTGCTGCTACATCTGTGTGGTTAGAAATTACAAGCACGTGGAAAACTCTGGAAGATCTCTCATTTTGATGTTGGCTAGACCACCTGTAGGGAATTGCCCTTTCAGAAAAATTCACCCTCAGAATTAGAATGGCTAAAGAGGAAATTTAAAAAGATACATTCACCATGGTCTGGTCTCCTTTCATCACTTTAATAACTGAGCAAGATTTATGGTGTGATTGCAGCAATCATTTGGGTCTTCATTATTTTAAGCTGGTAACACTGTTTAAGCTACTTTATGCAAGGTTTATGCATAGAGCTGATTTTGGAACTAATGGTAGTATTCCTTGTCTGACTGTGTTGTGACTTGTCATCTTGATTATCTTTTCTCTTGTTTAGTTTTTGGAAAATAAAATTTAAAAATTATTTTAAAAAATACTTTCACTTCACACACCCATTCCATAGTACAACCCCCTGCATGCATGCTGATGGACAGAGCTGCCTCTGAAAACAGAAATTGATTTCCAACTATGCGCACACATCTATGCAGGTTAGCGTAAAGGGGAAAGAGGAATTGTGTTCCGTTTCCTTTGTTTCTTGAAACAATAGATGTCACGTTGGCCTTGTTTGATCTGTCTGTCATCTGTCTTTGTAATTGGTTGACTGACCGAACCCAAAGGGTGCTCACCAATGGCTGCTTTCCATCCTGGAGAGAAGTGACTAGTGGGGTGCCACAGGGTTCTGTCCTGGGCCCAGGGATATTCAACATCTTCATCAATGACTTGGATGAAGGAGTGGAGGGCATGCTGATCAAATTTGCAGATGACACCAAATTGGGAGGGGTTGCTAATACATCAGAGGACAGGATTGATATTCAAAATGACCTTGACAGATTGCAGAGCTGGGACAAAGCTAACAAAATGAATTTCAACAGAGAGAAATGTAAGGTCCTACACTTAGACAGAGAAAATGAAATGCACAAATATCGGATGGGGGACACCTGGCTGGATAACAGTACGTGTGAATGGTATCTAGAAGTCTTGGTAGACCACAAACTGAACATGAGTCAGGAGTGCAATGCGGCAGCCAAGAAAGCCAACATAATTCTTGGTTGCCATCAATAGGAGTATAGTGTCTAAATCGAGGAAAGCAGTAGTACAACTCTATTCTGTTTTGGTTAGACCTCATTTGGAATACTGTGTCGAGTTTTGGGCACCTCATTTCAAGAAGGATATCAACAAAGTGGAGCGTGTCCAGGGGAGGCTGACCAAAATGGTGAAGGGTCTGGAAGCCATGAAGCCCTATTAGGAGCTGGGTATGTTTAGTCTGCAGAAGCGAAGGTTAAGAGGGGACATGATAGCCATGCTTAAATATTTGAAGGGATGTCATGTCAAGGAGGGAGTGGGCTTATTTTCTGTTGCTCCAGAGACCAGGGCAAGGAGCAATGGATTCAAACTACAGGAAGAGAGATTCTACCTGAACCTCAGGAAGAACTTCCTGATCATCAGAGCTGTCTGGCAGTGGAATCTGCTGCCTCAATGGAATGTGGTGGAGTCTCCTTCATTGGAAGTTTTTAAGCAGAGGCTGGATGGCCATCTGTTGGGAATGCTTTGATGTGTGTTTCTGCATGGCAAGGGGTTGGACTCGACAGCCCCTGGGTCTCTTCCAACTCTATGATTCTATTATTCCTTTCTACTCTTTTTCCATTCATCCCCAGTCCCAGTTGTTTTGAGGAGTTCTGATTAATTAACTATTGTCTTCCTCAGAACGATATGTAGTAAGCAGTATTATTCATCATCTGCCAAAGATGTGCAATTGGTATTTGGTGAAGGAAACATCAGAGGGACCTCTTGTACCTGCAATGTCCTCACAGAGCAGTTGATAGCATGAGGAAAACACGCTGATACTTAGCTTTGCCTTGAGCTTATCCTGCAAAACTCTGGAAGAAAAAAAATATGTTCTCTTATTGTTTCATTTTCTGTTCACCTGTTCCTCCTTACCAGCCTGGCTGAGTGGTGGTAATGGTGTTCCCTATGTAGCTTTTAGCTGTTCAGGACAAATCGTTCATAAAATACACACATCTATAATAGATAATATGGTTCCTTTTGTTCTGGAAGATAGAGATTGCTGAACATTTTAATTTTTTTTCTTAAGCTGCTGAGGTTTTTGGAAGTAGCTCTGTTTCTCTGAAGGAAGCATTGTGAGCCATGGCAATATCAGTCCTGCTGCGAGAATCAGATTTTGAAACATTTCAAGGAGATAAACACAGAGATGCATAATGCTCTCATACCATATGCTAAGGGGATTTTTTTAGGGAGGAGCAAAAAAGGATGACCTTTTTGCAGTCTGAAGAGGAACAGCCAGAGGTATAGCTATGGGAGGGATGAGAGTATTGCCCCCAAATAAAAATTCTCCTCCCAGGAAATTTTCCTTCTGTCCCCAACACAGTTGCAATACAGTGGCCCCTTGGCTTTTGCAAGGGTTCAGGATGCTGAACTCTTGCAAAAGCAAACAAACCGTGAATAACCCTCCCCACACCCAAGTGAGCACTTCCCCTCTCATTCCCTTTCAGGGCTTCCCCCGCCCAATGGAGAAGATGTGCATGCACCTCTCCCTCCCCCATTCACTTGTGTTTCACCCAGGCACACTGCTTTCTAGGTGCCCAGGCAATAGGCAAATGAATAGGAGGGGGAAGCCATGCACCTGGACAAAGCATGCCTTTCCTCTGATTTGCTTGCATTTTGTCTGGGCTCCTCTTAAACTTCTCTTCTCCAGGCTATACATTCCTTGAGAGGTCAGATTTGGCCACAGTTACACATGCCTTGCTTACATCCCATGTGGATTAATGTAAGGCACTCTACGAGGAGAGAACCTGTTTGGAAAATTCAGCTGGTGCAAAATGCTGTGGCCAGGCTGCTGACTGGAGCTGGTTATAGGAATCATATAAATCCCCAGTTGAAACAGATTCATGAGCTACTGCTCCTTTTCCAGGCGGAATGACCTGCATGACTTGGGTCCAGACTATTTGAAAGATCATGTTTCCTATATGAGACTGTCTGAGCCTTCTGGGGAGGGTTCTCATTCCCACCAACATCTCAGACATGTTTGGTGAGAGCATGAGAGTGAACCTTCTTAGTGGCTGCTCCAAGGCTGTGAAACTTCCTCCTACAGGAAGCCCAGTGAGCTCCCTCCCTGTTGTCTTTCTGTATCTTTTTTTTAATCTTTGATGTTTTCAATTAACATCTTGATGTATTTTGAACTGTTTTTAACTATCTGTTTTTAATTGTTTAAACTGCATTTTTTAAAACTTTTGTAATACAATATCTTAGCTAGTTTTTGTTTTAAATTATTGTCAATTGCCTTGGGTCCCATGGTGGGGGACAGGTGGGGTATAAATTTAATAAATAAATAAATAAATAAATAGCCAACACAGCCTGCCCTGGATCCCCGAAATTAGCTTGGTGACCTCTGGTGTGGGAGAACATGCTAGCATTAGGGTAAGATTTAGGCTGAGATTCTACTTTGTATTCCCATAGTGTAAATGTATACTCACATGACAATAGGGTTAGGGTTATACCACTTTTCTACTGAATACTGACATTGTGTGACTGATAGCGTATCAGTCAATGGGGCTACTGCTTGTTCCACTGTGGAATTTGAAACACACATCTGTTTCTGCAGTCCCAGGAAATCAAGTGATAATTTGAAAGGACTGTTCAATAGTTATTCACCATCCAAGAATTTGCATATGGCTAGAATCCTGTAGGTTATTCCTAACTGGAGTAGAGCCAATGCATCAATTACTGAATGGTGAGTATAGGTAAGCCGGTGCTTCAAAGACTACTGGGGACCAACAAGAGGATTTAGGCCCATTTGAAATGGTTTCATTTGCGAAACTGCACTTAAGCAACCATGAACTGAATACATCTTGTTGCATGGTGGCCAAAATTAAGACTCAGGTGAAAGGGAACTTTCACAGCCCTCAGACACCAGTCTAGTTGACTTGCATTGACTGAATGGGAGGGCAGCATCTTGTTCTTTACCTCCAGCCACAAAATTCTCAGGCAAGCCCTGATTTAGGGCATCTCTGTCTTCATTCTGAGAGTCACTGCAGAAGGCAATAATCTTGTTAGTGGCTTATGCTGGTGTAACTCCCAGTTGAGCTAAAGTAACTGCTTTTTGACATGTTGTAGAAGGAGGCACCCTGTGTCTCCATGCTCAACATCTTGCTTAATGGCTTTGCTCAATGTACAAGGCCAGCTGGAGACTCTTGGGTGCAGCTACACATCACCAGAGCACCAACTGGCTATGACGGTAAACCTGGAATGGGTCAAGATTCCCTCACCTCCAGAGCACCAGCATGGATTCACTGGTGGAAATTTACACTCTGTCAGAACTGCTATGAACCTAGACTCGTGGCTGCTGTATTCAGGAAATCTGGCTTTTCAACCTGGTATCTAACTTTCTCTTTCATTGGATTACCGGTATGTAAGTTCTGTTTTCAAACAAATCAATTACTGTCCAGCCATTTGTTCCAGCTCAAAGAGCTCTTGTTCCATTTCCCATTCAGTCACTGTAACATATAGACCCCTTATGGTCAAATAGGCCTCATTCCATTGTCTGTATTTGGGAGCACCTGTTGAAAAGCATTAAACAGGATGCTTCAGAGCCACTTGACTGAATGCTACCTGCTTGAGATTACTAAGAAAGGACTCCATGGGATGATTATTTCAAAATATTTCGGTACATTATCCAAAAGCTGAGAATAAAACTTTATGCCTGCTACATGTATTAAAATATTAAACTACTGAAAAATAAATACTGTCCTCCATTGCTAAAAAAAGAGAAAGCAAATAAGCAAACAAACAAATATACAAAAATAAGCTATACCAACCTTCACCTATTCCCAGTGACTTATATGGTGCTGAAATGAATATGAAATCAGCAATAATAGTCTCTTGAGTCTGAAACATGGGGAATTTCTAGGTTGAGACTGAGAAATCTGTGTTCCCAAAATGGGAGATCTATCTTTCCCATTTGCAAAATCATATCCTAAATGATGCACTCAAGTTTTTAATTTTGCCATATTCCAAAGTCCAGCACCATCCAATGCAGGAATCCAGTTAAAACTCCTGAGAGATGACCATCCAACTTCTGCTTAAAGAAGCCAGCAGTGATGGAGCCACATCAGGGAAACAGATCTTAAAGAGGAAATCACACCTTTTATTAGTGTATGGGATGGCTATATTTGGAATCAGGAGTACAGTCTGGATTGCCCTGTTTCAACAAGATATTACCAGTACTGGAAACAGTATAGGAAAAACAAAATGGTCAAGGCACTGGAGTATTTTCCCTGTGGGTACAAACTAAAGCATTTGGAAGTAGGTTGATGGTTTAGAAGAAGAGATGATTGGGGGTGGAGCATGAAAAAAGATGACAAAATTTAGACAGTACAGAGGTGATTTGTTGATCTGCCTTTTATTATACTAGATCATGCTAGAGATGGATAGAAATCTGGTACATTTTCCCATTCTCAATATGCTGAGACCTCCCCAGCCTAAATCCTATTGTTAGCCCTGACTGGCATAGAGGCATTGAATTAGTGAGATTTAACAAGGTGCTGTCTTAACTATTCAACAATTGCCTAAATAGGCTTATCTTAGTTGGGACTGGCCAACATGATTCCCACTTCAGTCAAAAGCGGGGGGGGGGGTCAACCATTGCAAGATTTTTTTCCCCATTTTGGAATCTATACAATTTTTTGGTGAGGAAAAAAAATGGATTTCATGCATTCTATTCCAATGTTTTGTGCAGAAAGCAATGGGTTTATGCAAAATACAGAAAACAATGGGCTTATGCAGTATGAAATTACTGCATCAACAGGAACATAGTGTCAAGATCAAGAGAAGTAATAATACCACTCTATTCTGCTTTGGTTAGTCCTCACCTGGAATGCTATGTCCAGTTCTGGTCACCATAGTTCAAGGAGAGGATTGACAAGCTGGAACATATAGTGATCAAAGGTTTGGAAACCTGTCCTATAAGGAATAATTTAGGGACTTGAGTATGTTCAGTTTGGAGGAGAAGACTAAGAGGTTACATGGTAGACATCTTTACATGTCTGAATGGATATCATGTAGACAATGAAGTGAACTTGGTTTCTGCTGCCGTAGAGTCAAGAACATGAACCAATGGATTCAAATTACAAGAGATTTCACCTAAACATTAAGAAGAACTTGACTGTAAGAACTATTTAACATGGAATAAACTACCTTGAAGAGTGGCTGACTTTCCATCTTTTGAGGACTTCAAGGAGAGGTTGGTTGGACAGCTTTCAAGAGTACTTTAGTTGTATGTTCCTGCATGGCAAGAGGATGGAATGCATGGCCTTTGTTGTCCCTTCCAATTCTAAGATTCTATGACTCTATGAAATTTGCACCAGAATTCTTCAAATGAGAAAATTGAGAAGGTTTAAAACTCTTCTAATCTCACCCAACGGGGAAATAACTTTTGAACTTCTCTGTTCTTGCATATAAGAATAAACTAAACACAGATTTGCAGCCCTAGATGAGACTTAGAAACAGATTGGTAGTAGGTTCCAAAGAGGCAGAAGAGCAGACCTCGTGAAATGATATGTAAAAGGATTATGAATTTCACCAACGCAGTTTGTCCTGTTCGCTGATAAACCTTTCTTTTTCCAAAGATGACACAGGTTTCTTTATAATTTTTGTTCCCCCACTCTCCCCTCCTCCAGATGATCTGTGCTGTTAAAAGAGACACAGATATCCATTTATTTGCACACCTACGGACATGTATGGAGGTTCATGCCACCTGCTATACTTGAGGATTTCTGAACTGCAAGCATAACGTCAGGTTTCAGTTGCAGTTCAAGTTCTTTTGGCAAGCACTACACGCCCCAACATCCTTGGTGTGACATGACAAATGTTGAAAACCCATCTGATTGCACAAGTGAAAAGAATACAGAAATGTCATGATATTCTCAAAGAAAAGAAAGGATTTATAAAAGAACAATTTTCTTACAAGAAAAGGAAATAAGGTGACTGTTGTCTCTACATTAAGTGGAATTAAAGTACAGCTGCCCCTCTCCCCTGGCCACACAAACCATATTATTGCCACTAAATTATAGACAGAAAAGCACACACTCTTTTTCCTCCCACTCCTTTGCAAAGGTCATATTTGACCATGAAGTTGCTGGTAATCTACAGACATTCTAATGGCACCGTAACTGAAGCACAATAGATTCTAGTTGTAAGAACAGGGATTTTGAAGTTCTTCCTAATAGCAAGCACTTTTCATCAGAGGGGTAGGCTGCCTTGGAGAGTGATGGACTTTTCTTCATTGGAGGTATTTAAGCAGATACTACGCATTTTGGTATGCTCTTTAGCTTTGGATTCCAACACTGGTAAAGAGTTGGACTATACAGGCTTTGTCATCCTTTCTAGCTCTATGGTGCTATGATTTTATGAGTCAATGTTTTATCCAGCAAGCAGGAAGCCAAAACCTATGCAATTCTAGCAAAATAAAGCAAAACAAAACAAGGTGCTTTCACATTCTGCTCTTGGATCAATGTTCGTAAAGTTAATTTTCTAATTTTTGCAACATGAATTTTGTGGTTGGAATGTCTGGCTTTTCTGTCAGAGACACCTGCATATGTATTAATAGGGATATTTTGTTGTCACCTCTCTTCTGCACATGATGCAAAGCATTTTGCATACAAAAGTAGTTCACTGTCATCTCTCTGAACCAAAGGTAGAGTTAGGAAAAGTTACTCTTTCAATATCAGCCCCCAGTATCTGCCACCCAGAATGGCTACTGGTGAGATTTAAAACTTCTTTTCCAGGCTTTTCTCAGGCCCTTTTTGCCTGTTGCAAAATGACCTCGGGAGCTTCACGCGAATGCAAGGACCGTTTCACTTGATGGCCTCACAATCACAATGCTCCTGAGGCCAGTAGGCAGCGATCACGCATTATATCATTTCGGCTTGTCGCTGAAAATGATGCGCAATCGTGCATCCCTCCCGGGCCCCATACGCACTTACCTTGCATGCAAAGGCTCCAGACACGCAGCCATTATGCTTCCTCCTCCCAGCGCAGCCTGGGAAAATATCCAGCTGCACTGCAGAAGGAAGGAGCAGAGCACTCATGCTTCCTTCAGGCCAGCATGGAGCTGGTGCAGTAGGGAAGCAAAGGGGACACAAGTGCCTCTTGGAAGAGGCTTCTTGCGTGATCCCCTCACGATGCCAGCAGCACCAGGTAAGGTGCAAAAAGGGCATCAGCAGTGATTATCCTTTTTCTCTTTGGGGTTAATCTACCAAACTGAAAAACTTTCATTTGCAAGCTGAAATCCTAAATCATTCCAGTATAGTTGCATAGCTAAAGGAAAAAGGAACAGTCATTGCTGTTCAAGCCCTCGAGTGCACTGTTGCATAGGAAGGTTCTGGATACTTCCTTTTGCAATGACTAAAAATGAACATTTGCTAATATTATGGGAGATTTAGATCACAGAATCACAGAATAATAGAATCAGAAGAGACCACAGAGGTCATCCAGTCCAACTCCCTGGTATGCAGGAACCCACATCAAAGCACTCCCAACATATGGCCACCCAGCCTCTGTTTTAAAACCTCCAAAGAAGGAGACTGCCAAACCCCCAGGCAACATTTCCCACTGCCAAGCAGCTCTGACCATCAGGAAGTTCTTCCTGAGATTCAGGTGGGATTTCTCTTCCTGTAGTTTGAATCAGTTGCTCCTTGTACTAGTGTCTAGAACAATGGAAAACAAGCCCATTCCCTCTTTGATATGACATCCTTTCAAATAATTAAACCTGGCTACCATGTCATCTCTTAACCTTGTCTTCTACAAACTAAACATACCCAACTCCCTAAGCTGCTCCTCATAGGGCATGGCTTCCAGGCCCCTCACCATTTTGGTGGCCCTCCTCTGGACACATTCCAGTTTGTCAATATTCTTGAAATGAGGTGCCCAGAATAATAATAATAATAATAATAATAATAATAATAATAATAATAATAATAATAATAATAATAATAATTTTAATTATTATTATTATTATTTATTTATTTATATCCCGCCTCTCCCAATGGATCGAGGTGGCATTACAACAGTATATAAATACATTAAAAACACTAAAATGTAACCCATCCTCCCCACCCCCCAACCCTTCTAACTCCCTAAAACACATTAACTATTAAAAACAAATTAAAACAAAATTAAAAACAAGAGGACAATTGATGAGAGGTGGTGGAACAGAACTGGACACAGTATTCCAGATGAGGTATGAAAAAAGCAGAATAGAGTTATATTATTACTTTCCTTAGTCTAGACACCGTGCTTCTATTGATGCAACTAAGAATTGTATTGGCTTTCTTGGCTGCCGCATGACACTGTTGACCCATGTTCAGCTTGTAGTCTGCTAAGACTCCTAGATCCCTTTCACATGTACTGTTGTCCAGCCAAGTGTCTCCGATCCTGTAATTATACATTTCATTTTTTCTGCCTAGATGAAGGACCTTAAATTTCTTTCTATTGAAATTCATTTTGTTAGCTTTAGCTCAGCTCTCCAGTCTATTAAGGTCATTTTGAATTTTGATCCTGTTAAGATCATTTTGAATTTTGGTCCTGTCCTCTGGGATATTAGTTATCCCTCCTAATTTGGTGTCATCTGCAAATTTGATAAGAATGCCCTCTATTCCTGTATCCAAGTTATTGATGAAGATGTTGAATAGCCCTGGGCCCAGGATAGAACCCTGTGGCACCCAGGTGTTCATTTCTCTCCAGAATGAAGAGAAGCCATTAGTGAACACCCTTTGGGTTCAGTCAGCCAACCAATTACAAATCCACCTAACAGTAGGTTGATTTTGCCAGTGTATGTCATCTATAGGTTTCTGACTAGAGCAATATTAAAATATAGAAAGTGAGTTGTCACAACAATGTTAGCTGTTTCTCAATCAGGCTGTGAAAATCACATAATCTTATCTACCATGTTCCATCAGACCTGAGGCAAGCATTGTCTTCACAGCATGCAAGTTAGTCTCTCTCCTTGCAAGCTTCTGGGGATTCCTACAAAGAGGTTGTGTTTGCACACAGCTCCTGTTGCTTAGGCCCACATTTCAGACTCCCAGAAGACCACAGGAAATGTTCTTTTCATTTTCACACCTGCATGGCAAAGATGCCTTCGAGCAGAACAGAACTGCCTCTCTTGATGGTAGGTAGCTCACAAAGGACAGTTGGTTTAGCCCAAGCTGTTCCAAGACAAATCCCCTGACTTAGGCCATTTCCGCACTATCCCGTTACAATGCTATTATTCCACGTTCAAGATCTTGTGGAATTCTGGGGTCTGTAATTTACTGAGGTCAAAGAGCTCTCTGGCTGAGAATTCTAAATGACCCACCCTAAACTGCAACTCCCAGGATTCCATAGGAGGTTGAAAGGGGAACAACAGCACTATAAACAGTGTAGAGTGGAAGTGGCCATGGCTTTTGGGTTCAAAGATAACATTGAATTTTAGTGGAAAAGAATATGATATTAAAAAAGTCCTAAATGCATCAAGAGCGATCCCAGGAGTATGAAGGGGAAACACAATTCATTCCATGGTGGCTGGTAGCTTCTAAACCACTGGAATTTTCTAATTTTATATGTTAAGTCGGGCCATCTGAAAAATCCTCTCCAAATTTGGTAAAATCTGTTTACATGTGTAATAAAAGACAAACAGAAAGAGGTCTAAGTTCTATTCTTAGTCCTGACTTCATTTGCCTACATGTTGAACTATTGAATCAATGGCTCTACTCTAGTGGGACTAATCAACAGGATTCTAACAAAAATGTAATCTTATATATATAGTTATGGCAATACTTCAAAAAAAATGTAATCTTTGAACTCATTGCATCGAAATATTTTCAAATGATGGGACAAACTGTTCTGCATGAATGGGGGAAAAACATTGCGGTGCCCCAAGGTTCATGTAAAGCTGGTTTTGTGTGAGATAGTCTCTATCCGAAGTCAGAATATCCTCAAACATAACTTCTGATTCTGGTGAGAATCCAATGGGAAAAAAACAATAATTGGGATGGCCCCTAGTGTACTCTCAAAGTGAATTCCATGTATACCATATAGCTTATATTTTAAATAAGACCATCCCAAATATCTCTCCATATTTAGTAAAAGTCCATCCAGCCGTATTTACATGATTTGCTAATGAGATAGACAAACAGAAAAGTTAGCTGGCATTCTGTTGGTGTTTTAAACAAATGTAGAGGGTCATCTTTTTTGCCCATGGTGTAACATTCATATTCAGTTCACACTTGCACAAGTGGAATTTTGCAGGTGTAACTCACACACATGCATTGCACATTCTTAGATGGTGTATAACCATGTCATTGGGATTTCCAACAGCAAGCACATTCACAGATAACATGAGCAGTTGCCCAAGGTTACTATTCAACAGTGATGTAGACTTGAGTTGACTGACTCGGACTCAAGTTGACCATAAATGATGCACTGACTCGACTGAACTTGAGACTTGTATATTTTTAGGGACTGACTTACTGCCCTTGGTTTAATAACATAATACATTCATCCAGAAACCTTATGACTTTGAACAATGCTTCCATCTCTTTTTGCCTACTGCTTACAAGACAATCTATCTCAGCCCAAAGTGTGGGTGCGTTTCTTGGAGGGGAACAGCAAACATGTCAGGCAATGGGCTTGAGATTTGCTCAGCAGCCTGACCCCAGTGCATATCAGAGGAGCCTTCTAAAACGTTTCCTAAGAGCAGAAGGCAAGACTCGCCCCCAGAGTGCACGCTGTATTTCTCGGAAGGGAATAGCAAATGTGTTAGGTAACGGGCTTAAGGAAGAAGTATCCTTCTTTCTGGAGCTTTTGAAGCTTCAGTAATGGGGAGTAAGAAGGATCCTATTCCTCACTTCTGAAAAAGCCTCCAGCTTCAGAAAAGGGAAGTAAGGAGGATACTATTCCCTACTTGCAAAGCTGCAGATGGCAAAATCACAAATGTGGAGAGTCGACTGCGCTTCAGTTGTTAAAACTGACTTTATTGGACTCTGTTCAGAAATTCTGGAATATAGGTTGGGGTATAAAGTTGGCTTCCAGACTTGAGACTTCACTTGAAAGTATCTTCAAAAACTTGAGACTTGACCTGAGACTTGGAGTAAAAGACATAAATACATCACTGCTAATCAGCAGAAAGAATGTAGAGCACAACTACCATTTAACTAAATGAATGTAGATTTGCACTATATAAGCTCAGTCTTGGGATCTTGGCTGTTATTTTATTTACCTAAATAACCTCTTCAAAATCATTTCAGTGCAAACCACTCTAGAAATAAAATTTAAGATAGATTCATTTATCAGGTTGGCTGAAAGTTTGCTAATTTTCCTAAAATAATACGGGACTATTCAGCTTCAGCAAGACATCTATGAAATTTCAAGAGAGTAAAACAGCAGTTAGAACACTGGCATTTCACACACTGGCTTACATGTGCTTTCTGGGGTCAAGCTCCATCCTGTACTCCAGTGGGATCAGGACCTTCTCCACTCCCTCTGCCCCCAGCTGTAGCTCTCTGTGATACCAAAAAACATAGACATAGGGGTCTCCTTGCCCTCTGGAACCATTCTTTTTATGCTGCACAGGCAGGTAACATCAAGCACCATTAAACACAATGAGATTTCCGTCTGAGTGAAAATGCTTTAGGCTGGGTCACTAAGAGTGTGTTTTTTTAAAAAAAATACTAAAAAGATCAAACAATGCAAAACAGTTCTGGAAAAACATCCATCATTTACCATGCCCTCACAAATGGCATGAAGCACCTGCAAGCAATTAACCACATCAGGCATAATGTAACTTTCCTGTGCCTAACTACTACCTCTGATCAACATAACGTACAACTAATGTACTCTGAAACTGGAGTTTTACTTTCTGAGGCTTTGCAAAGATGTTCCAGTACTCTAAGCTAGAAACTGACAGGATGGATCACACAGTTAAGACAAGGGCTAGAAACATATCAAGTTGTTCTTGTTGGCTTTACTTTGGCCATTTCTGCACTAGCCTGTTATAGTGCTATTATTCCACTTTGAGGCCCCTCCCTAAATTGCGAACCCCAGGATTCCATGAGAGTAGAATAAAAGCACTATAACAGGCTAGTGCAGAAATAGCCTTCATCTTATGACAGCCCAGTCCTGGGGTTACCTTGGAAAGATTTATTCAGAGGACTTTGCCTTTGCTTTCCTCTGAGGATAAGAGATTGTGACTAGCCCAATATCACTTAGTGGGTTTCCATGGTCAAGCAGTGATTGGAAGCCTGGAGACTACACCAGTACTCAAACCACTATACTGGCTCGCTTTATACTGTGCTTTATGCAAACTGCTTTACACTGAATCATTCCGGTAATACATCCTGCCGGAGCTTTCAAATGTGGGATTAGTGAAAATAATTCTTGAGTCTATCTGAAGACTGGTGGGGAGATGAGAATGGGATCTGAGGATAAATCTTCTCATTAGAATTTTCAGATACTTGAAAAGTCCCTTACATGTCCACTCCCAAAGTATTTAAATATTTGTTCCATCCCTAATGTATATGTATTTGCCAGTTCCTTCAATGAATGACTTGATTTATTGTGATTGTATGGCTCTGGACCCTCGCAGCGCTGTATGTGGCAGGGTGGAGTTAGGAGCTATTTAAACCCCCTCTGCTCCTGGTCGCATCCTCTTTGGTGATGATTTCAAGCAGGACGGACAGCAAATGGAATGGACCACATCATGGAGCAGGCAGCAGAGTTTTCACTGCCTTTTTGGTTTGAGAGTGGGGGTATGGGATCAGGCAAGTGTGTTCCTTGATGCCACTGCATGATCTGGATTGAGTGGGACAGGGTCATTGAAGAGCGCGGGTGATTTCACTGTTTCAGTTCTGGCTGAGGGAGTTTGATAATGGGGAATTGGGCAGAGGATGAACATATTTGTTGGCACCATCACACAGTCTGGCTTTGCCTGGGGCAGGGCTTGGACAGACTCACTGTTTTGCATCAGGGCTGAAAATAACTTGCAGGTGGGAGGTTTCTAGATTAATAGTGAGTGATCCTGGTGGGGAGCTGTTTTTGAGTGAGTGGGGAGTGCTATGGAAGCATCATAGACCCTGTTCAGGCTTTCGCTAGGCTTGTTCAGGACAATAGGTGAATAGGCCTTGGTGATTAGCCAGGCTGTTATTTTTAGGCCTGTGAAAGCCCAGGAGACCTGGTTACAATTCAGGATAGCCAATAGGCCTTGTATGGCCTATTGGTACCATATCTGAGACAGGCCAGGCAGAGCTAATAACAATTAGCAGGGTGTAGAAGCAGAACTTTACTCATAGCAAGGAGGAAGAGAGAGAGAAACAGGCATCCAAAGCAAATGCAACTTAAACCAGAAGCCCAGAGTTGCAAAATATCCAAATCCACAGGGGCAAACCAATAGTCAGGGCAGGCAAAGGTCCAAGGATAGTTAGAGTTCAGGAAACAAGATACTAATGCAGGGTTTCAACCACCAGAAAGAACAATTGTTGACCCTGTGGAGATAGGCCAGCTGTTGCTCTTTTATAGTCTAATGATGTTGACACAGATGTTCCCTCATTAAGGCTCATTCATTATATAAATGAGCTGAACACCTGAGCCTTTCTTTTTCTTGCCATCATCTTGCCAAAGCAGGTATTGCTTCTCCATCTGACTCTTGTTGCTGTTGGTCCTTCAATTACCCAGCTTCTGGTTGTTGTCCTCCTCTGGGCTGTCTTCTGCTTCTGACTCAGAACTCTCCTCCTCTCTGTCAGGGTCTCCAAGACAGGGCACGACACATGGGCCATTTCCGCACTAGACTGTTGTAGCACTATTGTTCCATTTTCAACATCCTACAGAATCCTGGGATTTGCAGTTTAGGGAAGGGCTTTTGAGGCCCTTCCCTAAACTGCAAACCTCAGGATCCCATAGGAATAATAGCGCTATAACAGTCTAGTGTAGATCCCATAGGAATAATAGCACTATAACAGTCTAGTGCGGAAATGGCCCTGGGTCCAGTAGACCTCATGCAGGGTCTGTATGCCTAGTCAGGCCTTGTGAATGCCCTCTAGGCCTGGGCCCTTTTAGACCTTGTGCAGGCCTTATAGGCTTGGTAAGGCACCATGAAGGCTCTATAGGACTCATGGGATTGTTTTAGGTCCAGTTGGGCCTTGTATACAACTGATAGGTCTTGTCAGGTCTTTGATAGGGCCTTGTGATAACCAAATAGGCCCAGATAGACCTTGTATAGCCCCAAGAGGTTCAGTTGAGCACTATGGATGCCTAGTGGAGCTAGTTGGAACTTTTATGGCCTGGAAGGCTTGGTTGGGTCTCATGGGGCTAAACAGTCTTCATTTAGCCCCCTTTTTAGTAGCACAAGGCTTCAGTGGCTTGTGGTTTCGACTAGGAACAGACCCTCGAGAATTTCAACTGGTTTGGTGTTGGACTAGGAATCTCCTCTTGCTCCTTTCCAGGTTCAATGCAGTTTGCATAAGTTCTAGGTTAAATAAAGTGGTCCTTATTCAACCCAATTCATTATGTCTGGTTTTATTATTCCATGGTTGGATGGCAAAGAAAATAGTTACTGTGCATTTCCCATTGCACAATGTAACCAGAAGCAAGGACACTGGCAAATACCCCATTGGTTGCACAAAGTCAGCATTTTGCAGAACAGTGGTGTAGTGCAACCACTGTGTAACTGAGTGTAGATTTACAGAATACAAGTACAATGTAAGATCTCAACCAATAACTGAAACAGGAGATGTACCCAATGAATAATGGTGTGAATTACTTTTACAAATTAATTTTCAAGGCTCTGGTTAAGTGAAGGCAATGCTGATTGAAATAGATGTGGTCTGATTCTTAATAAAGCAGCCTTCTAGCTTAAAGTTACAAGAATCTAGTCCTCATGTAGTTTTTCCCTTCCATAAACTTGGGTCTGGGTCAACTTCTTTTTGTTTGGTAGAGATGATGTTGGCAGTCTATGAAGTATGCAATGATATTATTTAAGTTTCACTGGGGAAAGAAAAGTATATAAGGAGGGGAGGAAAAGGAAACCGATGAAGGACAAAGGACACTGGTGAATATTTATACAACCTGATGAGAGGGGATGAGAAGGGAAACAAACTTTTTTTAATCCTGGGATAAAGGGCGTGTTTCATTTCTCAAGGAGTTAGACAAAACATTGCTATCCATGTAAGGGAATGGGTTGAGACCATCTTTGCAGGATCTACAATGCGGAAAAGCATGCATTAATCTCACAGCCTTTCTCAAGATTCTTTTGAATAGAATAGTTTGTGGGTTTGTTCCATGATGCTGTTTTAACCACCGTGGCTTGTGCGATTAGGATCTTCTGTGAACTCCTGCTTAAGCAGAATAGAAGACACAAGGACAACTAAGTGACCAACCATCCCTTCATCACCAATTCCTCCTGCCTCCTGATTCCTGTGCACAAACCCAATGTTGGTTGTTCTGTCATAGTCATTCACATGCCCATGGAATGATAATGCAGGAGGCAGGAAAAATACCTATAGATATCTCAGTTCATTTATTTTTGTCTATTTATGACTATTTGAAAACAACTTAGATGCAAACATTTCAAAGTGGTGCACATAAAATATACACAATAATTAACCAATCATCTTTGTTTGCAGTCAATAGACTATAAAATCTTCAGATTAAAACACACATTTAGCAAAAGACATATAATATACAATAAGACATCTGAATATTAAAATATTTATAACACTGCAATTATACATTAAATATCTTTAAAATTATTCTATTATAGGAGATCTAGGCCTCAATCCAATTACTGGCCAAGCTTGTAGATCTTCTGACATGACATCCTCCCCCACCCTCCATCCTGACATATCAGACAGCAGCAGCTATGAGCAATGAGAATCTATTCTCCTGTTGATTGGGGTGCAGGAGACAGATGTTTTCATCCTTTCCTGCCAGCATGCTCTGGTGCAAGGAGAAATTGTGACAGAGATCCTGCTTACTGTTGCACTGAAGGTTGCTCATCAGAAGCTGTGAAAACATCAGTTTACTGTTCTGTGATCAATAGGAGAACAGATTCCCATTGCTTACAGCAGCCACTGCCCAATAAATCAGGAATGGGGAACTTTTATGATCCCTACACTATTGAATACGTCAGGATTGTGAATATAAATGTGAATCAGTTCTGACTATGGATACACATTTGTAACTGTAATCATTAATCCCAGCCTTTACTCCTAACTAGAAAAAAGACAGTAAATCAATGACATTTACCAATGTGTTGACCCAGTCATTCAAGGATAGCTTGAATGGATATATTCTCGTGTGGACTAATCAACAAGATTGCAGTCATTATTTATTATTTATTTGCTACATTTGTTTCTCATTTTTCCTCCAAATAAAGTCTTAAATAAAGTCATGGCTCCCCTTTTCCCTGCTTCATAACAACCTCTGTGCAGAAAGTCACACCTGTATAAATATCTCTGAGATACCCCTCATATTCTGGTCTAACATTCTAACTACATTGTCTCAGAAAGGCTAGATTGGCAGCTAACAATAAGAGTAGCCCCTTCCTTTCTGTGAAATCTTTCAGATGAGGACTCAGAACTGTATTCAGTTTATCAAGAGAGCCATTTCTTTACTGAAACATCTCATACTTAGAAGAGAGGTTGGATAGTCAAAAGACTACAGCTACAGATTGTTAAGCGGCCCAGCATGTCCTCATATCAGAAGCCCAAGAAGAACTTGTGTTCAGTTTACCTGTTATTTCTTCTGGGAAATTACAGCTCAGAGGAAACATAACCTTCCTGAAACCTGTGACTGTATTTCTCAGGGTAATTTTAAGCATCATATAGGCATAAACAAATACATAAAGTTCTGAAGTATAAGCTACACATTTCATCAAAGGAACCTGAGCATGAATAATATTGCACTTGTCTCTAGATTGCCACTGCCATTCTGCTTGTATGCTGTCTATTTAGATTTTTACAACAGCACTGTAAAATCCTCATGCAGCATTCTGCTTTACAACAAGCAGAAATGTTAGCAATGTAATTGGGAAACATAACTTGTTTCAGATTGCTGGCCATACCGGCTGGGGAGTCTAGATACTGTCATCCAAAATAGGAATTTTTCCAAGTTCTGAGTTAACCCTTCTCCTAGGACTACATTATGTCAAGAGTCTCAAAGCTATGACTGCAGAAGAACTCGTGTATTTTGGCAAGTACTCCATTGGTGTCTTGTGCATATATAAGTTCTTCTGTGGAAGTGGCTGTCCTGTCTCTGATGCAGAACATCTAAAATCAGTTCATGGTTGTGGAAATGTAGTTGTATATGTAATGCTACTGTGCATGAATGTGTATTGCCCATGAATGTTTGTTTGTGCCTTGGTTCAGTTGTGCAACAGTGCCATCCAACACAAGGAATGCATAGCATAACCAATGCATAACTCTTCATGTAGAATTATTCACTACACAGCAGGATATAGAATCTCAACTGATACTTCCTTGCTGCACCATGATTTGCCCCAGTTCTCAGTAAGATGGAGCAGCTGGTTGCCTTCAGTGAAGCACTGTCATTGGAGATGTCAGATGATACTATCGCCTGCAATGTTGTTGTTGTTATTAATTGCCATCAAGATGACTTTGACTTGTGGCAACTCTATGAATAAGAAACCTTCTCACCCTGTTATCAACAGCCCTGCTCAGGTTTTGCAAACTCAGAGTTGTGACTTCCTCAACAGAATCTACTCATCTGTAATGCAGTCTTCCTGTCATAGATGATGGCTCTGAGGTCAATGAGCAATTGATTGTGCCAGAAACAGAGCCAGAGATAGACCAAACTATCTTGGAAACATCCCCATCAGCTCAAAGACAAGCTGAGACAGAGCTGCTGCAACCAGTGCCAGTGGGAGAGGGGACCAGCAATGATTTAGAGGAATTAGATTCACCTTTGCCCCCAGCCACCAATCACAGAGGAGACAGAAATGACCAGCTCAAAGAGAAGCCATTTGGGCAAGATTGAGTAAACAGAATAATGATGAGTGAACCTGTTTTTGTCAGCATATAAGTCAGTCAGTGTGACTTGCTGTTTGCTTGTAGCAAATCGCTACTCAAGCCCACGACCTTTGTGTTCCAGCTCTCTTGACCCGTTTGGACTGACTTTCGGCATTCTGGATCTTTTGTATTTGACCTTGACTTCAGCTCAGCTCAGTGTTTCACCCTGATTGTTTGCATTGGGCACCTCCTCTTGGACAAGTACTACCGCCTTCCTTCCCTTGCTGGCAGAAAGGCACGGGCAGGGAGTTGAACTCTGACACTTCCTTTTCTACTGCCTTCTACATTGTTATCGTTATTATTGTTGTTGTGTGCCTTCAAGTCATTTCTGACTTATGGAGACCCTAAGGCAAACCTATCATGGGTTTTCTGGGGGCTGACAGTGTATGTCACCCTGTGGGTTTCTATAGACGAGCAGGGAATCAAATCCCTCCAGTATCATTGTCCATCACTCAAACTTCTATACCACCATGGCTTGCTTCTTCCTTATCAAGCATTATTGAGATAAAGAGTCACGTCTTCTCTTGATTGGTGCAAAGTATAACAGTCCCACTTTAGTGATTTTGGCTTCCAGGGAGATTTCAGGCTTGACTTGCTCTTGGACCTATTTATTTGTCTTTTTGTCAGTCTGTTATATCTGCAGAATTCACTTCCAGCACCACATTTCAAATGAATTGATTTTCTTGCTGACAACTTTCTGCACTCTCCAATTTTCACACTGAAGTATAGAAATTGGGAAGATGATGTCATGGAAAATTCTGACTTTGGTACTGAGTGATTGGGATTCAAGCCAATTGTTCACAATGCCCTCTCAAGATTCCCAGTCCCATATGCAAGTAGAAAAATGGGATACTTCACCAGATAGCTTGGGTTAGTGGTGTAAAAATGTGCACTTCTCAACAATTTTTTAGAAGCAGGACACACCTTAACAGTGGCTGTAGCACAGCTTCCTTCTAAGGGGAGGATTTAATTATTTATTTGTTACATTTCTATCTCATCATCCCTTCAGTGTGGCTTACATACTTTCCTTCCTTCTCCATGTGAACATGCACTTAAGCAACCATGAACTGAGTATATCCATTGCACAACAGCCCCAAAAGTACAACTGCATGTGTAAGGGAGCTTACACACATGCAGGACATCAACAGGATTCCAGCTAACATGTATCAGCCCAGTTTTATTTGGAGGACTTTTTCAGGATAAGATACGTCTAAGAAGAAGATGACTTCTTGTGTTCCTAGAAAGAGTTCCCTTTTCCAAAATTCTCAGCAATCCTATATCTTGGTTTGCATGTGGCTACTTAGCTCACCATGAGCAGTGGTTGTCAACATCTGAGCCATAATTCTTGTTTTTGACATTTACAGTCAAGCTTATTTTAAAAAAGGAATTCTTTACTGGTGAATAATAGAAATAAGAGCCAAGGTTGTGTAGTGGTTTGAGCAGGACACTGGGAGACCAGAGCTCAGATCCTTGCTCAGTCATGGAAATCCACATGAGTGAATTTGGGGAAGTCACAATCTCTCAGCCATGGAGAAAGCAATGGCAAATGTCATCTAAGTAAATCTTTTCAAGAACACCCAAGGACAGAGTCATCACAGAAAGCCAGAATGGTGGAGTGGTTTGAGTGTTCAACTATGATCCTGGAGACCAAGGTTTGATTCCCTGCTCAGCCATGGAAACTCACTAGGGGACCTTCCATGCATCACACACTCTCAGCCCCAGAAAACCTCATGATAGGGCCACCTTTGGATCACAATAAGTCAGAAACTTGAAACAACAGAGATCATCACAAGTTGACTTGACAGCACATAACAACAATAGAAATGATGGTGGAATTTGGATGGCTTTGAGACTTTCCAGATGGCTTTGAGACTTTCTAGCAGTTTCCACTGGACTTCTGATGATAAGAATTAGATATTTGACAGTTGCTGTCACTTGTGAAAATACTGGTACAGAGTGAAGCAAGGTGATGGATATTAGTGTAGTTTTACATTTCTTTGGTAAATGTTTTTTGGTAATCTGAACGGTCTCTTTACAGAAGGAATTAAAAAAGAGATACTGAAAATAAAAAAGTGTTTATAAGAAATTGAAAAGCTCAGCATGTTCTTTCCTGACAAAAATGGTTCCCTTGATAATAGCAATAGAGTGCTTTACTGTTAAGCATGACTGTTTATATAAATGAGTTACCCTGCTTAGATTTGCATAATACAATTAGCATAATTGCAAATGCACCATATATCTCACATTAGTATTTGCTACATCACCTCACGATGCTGTTTTCCCACATTTTCATTTTTTTAAAAACGTATCTTTTCCTTTCATTCTGTGGTAATAATGATGTATCATTAAGCACCAACAAAATGGAGTGTTAAATTATCTTTAACGACTCACCTACTAACAGTACTACTGTCCGCTTTTGGACAGTTTATTTTTTATGCACAGTATCTCTGCGGGGATGTTTTGCTAATCTGCCACTTTTGTTCTTGTGGACTTTCAGGTCACTTCCAACTTAGGGCAACCCCAAGGCAAGACTGTTACGGAAAGATGAAAATAATCCATCCAATGTGTCCAATTTTTAAAAGTCCCTGAGACATGGGATCAACTCCTGTAGTCTTGCCCCACTGACATAATTTCAGCAGGATGTGCAAAACCCTTTCTCACAGATGTGAAAATTATTGTAGATACTGGCAGAAGGTACCTCACTGCCCCACAAGGCAAGGAGAGAGAGAGAGAGAGAGAAATGTGGTTTCTCATTCTCATGCCTGAGAATAGGACAAACAAAGATTTATATTGCTATGTGATATGGACTCTCTCTTCCTTCAAATCCCTTTACTAGAAAGGATGGTGAAAACTTTGGTTTAACCCTTTGATCTCATCTCCCACTAAGATGATAATGACTTCCTGGGAACTGTGGCAAGATTTCTTCATCTTCATCCTGTTGCCTTTAACACGCCCTGCTCTCTTTGTCATCTCTCTCACGGTGTCCACATTTAGATTGGAAACTCCCTGAGGCAGAGAGTTACTTCATACGATGCTATATGCAGCAATTGCATTGGATTGAACAGCATGGTATTTAATATCACAAATGATGGCAAAACCTGATTGAAGAACAGCTTCTCCAAATTTGGAGTGGCTGTTCCACCCCCACTTGGAAATAAGAGACAGGACACCAGTGATGGGATACATTACGTCCCACTGTTACCACGGTTATGATACGTCTGGTGAGAGCACTAGATATCGTTTGATATCAAATAATTTGGCCTTTGCTTGACCTTTGTCTGCCACCCTACTCCACGTGTTTGCAGAGGTCTACCGGACAAGCACGTATTAGGTGAGATCGTTAATGGTTGTACATTCCAAACTGCATTTAGGCAGGCAACTTAAGCTTCTTTGATGCTTCAGGGAAAAACCTTCTTGCAAACCGGCCTTGCTCAGCGTGAATCTACACAAAGACGCTCTGCTGAGAGGCCGAGCCATTCCTTTATGTTGGGCTATTTGCATACTGGCCATACTATTGTCATCAAGCGCTAAGCCCATCATGTAAAATCTGACCTTTTCCAACGTCTTTGTCCAGCTAGAAATTTCCTTTGTTCTCACCGAGCATGGCATGGCCTGTAGGTAAAATCCACCCTATAAAAACCCCACAGTTCTGAGCCTTCCTCAGATCGCTCCTGAATTCCATCCAGCCTTGCTGCCACTGTGTTTGGCGAGCTGTCCCCTCAGTTTCCAATAACTGAGTCTGCCTCCCTTCTTGGAACACTCCGGACTGCTATCCTGCCTTGCTGTTGGTTTGTCCAGCGAGTCGTCCCCCTCAGCGAACCACGCTGAGCTTTCTTCCTCTCAACCTCCATTTCCCTCCAGGACTACAAGACCAGGTGTCGTATTACTCATTCCCCAAAGCTCTCTATTTCTATTTCTCAGTTAGCTAGTGCATGTTGTGTCTTTTGTGTTGTTTGTCTTCAATAAAATATTATTTGTTACTTTAAATTTGTCTGGACGCTCTTTGATCTGACGCTGTATACATAGGGTGAAAGATCCTAGCTAAAGTTATCCTACCTCTCATTAACTTAGGAGAGTGCTCGAGCCTAATTTCCCCATCTTGTGTTGTTGTTTGGTTATTTGGGTGTCCCTCCCAGGATCCCCAATATATAGGGTAACACCTCCTCTTTATTTTACAGTTCAGGAAACCAACTCAGGGGACCTTCCCTAGTGCCGGCTATTAGACAGAGACCTGACCACCTCCTCTGCCCATTTCAGGGTACCAAAAATCCTACCCCAAGGTCTGTCTGTGTATCTACAGTCTGACACTTGTTGATATCCTGGGGAGGGCAGCCTTCCCCCTTGGACCCACAAACTCCCAAGGCTTAAAGGAGTAGCTGTGATGCAGGAAGAGCCCAAAGGTGATTCTTCAGTCCAGCACCTGTCTCCATAAGCCAATGAATCAATATGAAAATTGTGCCCTTTGAGTGCACAACATATCTGCATCACTACTTAAAGAGGTAACATGCTAGCCATGTTTAAATATTTGAAGGGATGCGATATGGAAGATGGGCAAACTTGTTTTCTGCCACTCTGGGGACTAGGACATGGAACAATGACTTCAACCTAGAGGGGAAAAAATCCACCTAAACATTAGGAAGAATTTCCCAACAAAAAGAGCAGAAAATATTCTGCCTTGGAGTGTGATAGAGTCGCCTTCTTTGGAGGTTTTTAGACAGAGGCTGGATGGTCATCTGTCAGGAGTGCTTTGATTGTGTCTTCCTACATTGCAGAACAGGGTTGAATTCGCCCTTATAGGCCATTTCCACACCACACTGTTATAGTGCATTATTCCACTTTCAACATCCTATGGAATTCTGGGGTTTGTAGTTTAGGGAAGAGTATTTAGAATTCTCAGCCAGAGAGCTCTGTGGCTTCAGTAAACTACAAACCCCAGAATTCCACAGAATGTTGAAAGTGGAATAATGCAGTATAACAGTGTGGTGTGGAAATGGTCATAGTCTCTTCCAGTTCTATGATTTTATCATTCTACTGCATACTTTCTGTCTCTGTTGCGATCTCTTATTTAATACAACACACTCTAGTTTTCGCTAGTGTCCAAAGTGCATCTGCGCAGAATATATAAAACTCACAGCTCTCTTTTTTTAATAGGTCAAGGAGGAGAACTGAATACAGAAGTCCTATCTGACCTGGAAGCGATACTTCCATTGAACCCTGGAAGCAGAGGAGTAGGCTAAGCCAAAACAAAAGAGAATTATGCCAGGGACAAGGAGGGTTAAATAATTTCTCCAACCACACCTCCTAGCAATGTCTCTATGCATCACTACATCCAGCTGGCTTCTCTGTTTGTCATTGCAGCAAACCACCACCACCTGTTACAAACTGCCATAAATGGCATTTCATGGCTGAAGGAGAAACTCCTAATTTTGGGAAACTCTCCTGTCAAGAAGACAAGTAAAGGGATCTGAGAGCAAAGCAAGCTCAGACATTTACTACAAAGCAAAATTACTAAATTCATAACCTCCAAGTATCCCAGTATAGTAGGGATGGTACAGATTAATCTTCTGTTGTCCCACTTTTTCAGCTGCTTTTAAAATGTCCCAGGTTCTTACCTCCTCCTGCTGTCCTCATTTGTTCTCAGCTTTCTTCCATCTTCGCAAACTGAATTCAAAAGTAGTTTGCACTCAGTGAACTAACCAAGAGGAAAGGAGGGACAGAATCTTGCCCTTCCCAGTAGACTGAGGCCAAAGCAAATTGCTGCAGTCTCTTCTACCTTGTATTTCCTTCCTCATTAACAACTTTTGCCATCTTGACCACATTCAGATGTTGCTTGGTCACCGAGGCCCCAGTGTTCATCTGGGTAACATTGGAGAGTGTGTCAACTGAGGTTACCCTACATTGGAGGCATCATGAGAAGACATCACCCATTGGAAAAGAGGATCATCATGGGAAAAGTGGAAGGCACTAGTTAAAGAAGGAGGCTGCATTAGAGATGGAAACCACAGTTCTGTGTCTACAAAACCTTGAATAGTGCTATTAAAGATTGGAGATCTTGGAGCTGTTTTGTTCATAGGGCCACCATAAGTCAAAGTCAAGTTGATGGCAAATAACAACAAAACCAACAAAAACCTCTCACATACATCCCATAGACAGAATGTAAAGATGGTTAGAAAGACAGCAATGTTCTGTTTCAGAGCATGGCTCCTTTCTAAAACAAATATGTTATTTTTATAGTTTATGTTTATGTCACATAGAATCAAAGAGTTGGAAGAGATCACAAGGGCCATTGAGTCCAACCCCCTGCCATGCAAGAATACACAATCAAAGCATTCCCAATGGATGGCCATCCAGTCTCTGTTTAAACACCTCCAAAGAAAAAGACTACACTGCACTCTGTATTCCACTGTCAAACTGCTCTTACCATCAAGAAGTTCTTCCTGACATTTAGATGGAATCACTTTTCCTGAATATGAAGCTATTGCGCTGTGTCCTAGTCTCTGGAGCAGCAGAAAACAGGCTTGTTCCATCCTCCATATTTAAACATGGCTATCATGTCACCTCTTAGACTTCTCTTCTCGAGGCTAAACATACCCAGCTCCCTAAACCTCTTCTCATAGGGCATGGTTTCCAGGCCTTCTACCATTTGGGTTGCCCTCATGACATGGCTCCCAACTCTTTACAGGGCCCCCAACTTAGCAATAGAAATGGTATATGTAGTAAGCTATTGCAGTCTGTCTCCAGCAGTTATGTATCTTCCCAATATCCCAGGAACTTAGTGAAGGATAGGGTATTCCCTTTAATATCTTTTTAAAAAATTATTGAGGTTTTTTTAAAAATCAACATCAAGCAATCAAATCAGCTGAACAATTCACAAACCAAGTGAGACAGAGTAGCAATTAATTTTCCATGCTCCATAACTCATATGGGAAATTAACCCTTTTGAACACAGTTACGTTCCCTAAAAACATAAGAAAATCAACATCAAAATAGAATTAAACTATTCACAATATTAACACAATTTAAAACATAACAGCTGAAAAAAATGAAAAGCAACTTAAAAAGTTAATAGAAACAATGCAACACCTTCAAAAGCCTTAACCAGTTGCTGACCACAGATTTAAAAACATGATAAAATAGAGGTAGAATGGAGTTTTCTAGGGAAGGGCATTGCTTAAAGATTGAGATCTGGAATAGGGGCACCCAACATGACAACATTTTGTTGCAGGTCACCCTTGTAAACAACTTGAGCCTGAAGTTGCCTTGATTGTCTCCTATCCAGTTCTGGACATTAGTTTTGTGATGGCAACTCTATCATGCCAGTGAGGTGGTAACTTTTGGTCTGCCCAGTGGTGCATCAGTGTAACAGTGCATTCTTTATAACATCATTGTCATATGGTCCCACATCCCATAAGTTACTTTTAACTGAGTGCTTGAAAGCTGAACTTTGTTCTCACTGATAGGCCCCATTAGAATTGAGGAGGAGGAGGAAGAGGAGAGGCAAAGAGAAAGGAAACCGTTTCGAGTGTGTATTGATCTTGGCAAGATCATCAGTCCAGAGAGAATTCAGCATGAGAGTGAATTCGTGCTGCTGTTAAAAATCATATGAGCCCATTCCAAGTGAAACAGTTCACTTGAGAGGTGTCCTCCCTTTACCCTTTACCATTGTATCTGATACCATGAGAATTTTCTTCTTCCCAGGAGAAGAGCTAGAGACTTCATTAGAGGGGTTCTTGTTCTTTGTATTTCCCTAGTAGTATTTTGATGGGTGAGGAACCAAGTATTCCACAATGTGTTAAAAGAAGCTGATGGGGAAAATGTTACCCCAAAACGTAGGTGCCACAAGAGCCACCCTGTGATGCCAGTGCCTCCTTGCAAAAGAGGGGAATGAATTAGCTCCAAGAGGAGACTTGTGAGAGGTGGGCAACTTAGCGAGAACTTGCTACCAGTGTTTACAGGCACAAGCAGGGAAAGAACCAGCCAAAGATTCAAAAGTAAACTACAAAATGTGTTTTATTGAGGGGAAATTGCTCATACATGCACACAAGATACATGCAGTCACACATTCACACAAGAGCTGACTGAAGGATAAAGGGAGGGGGAAAATATGTATAGAGAGGCTGAGGGTTTTGAGGAGAATTTATAATTACCAGTCCAGAAGAGCTCTGAAGAGCTTGAAATGTGACTTATGTTACCCCCTTGCCTAATCCTGTCCCAGGGTTTACAACCTTGATATAAAATTAATCTAACCCACCAGAGAGGTCCCTCGGATGTGCACGTAGGCAATAAAAAGGTTGTACGATCTAAAAGAAGAAGAAAAACAGATAAGGCCAGTAAATATCCCCAGTCACGTAGCAACAGAAAGACCTCCTGTTACAATTGCCCTGATGGACAAATGGATTTGACCTTTTAAGGAGCCCACTTGAAGGGAGTTAAAGTGTTGGGCACTGGAAGTAATAAACCTTATCAAACCATCTCCAGATGCCCAACCCACAGCCTCAAAGGGGAGGAAGATCCTGTTATTTAGATGATCTTCCGATATCAGAAAAATGCCAGGTGTGGAGATGTCTTGCTTTCTGCCCTGTTCGTTTGTTTTCCCTGGGGAAAAGGATTTACCTTCAAAGTAAATTTTTCCTACAAATAGTCCATGTTTTAAGGCTAGAGAGGACAGAAAAACATGGGACACAGAAAACAAAAGGACACAGGAGGAGAAATGCTGTGGTCCCTGCCTCTCTAACAGAAGACTTCAGGAGAGGTGCAGTATATTCACTATCCTATTTTCACTTTCTAAGTCTATTAGCCCTTGAATGAGTGTGGGTGTGTATGAGCTTAAGTACAAACTATTGTTAGTCAATAAAGCTATTCATTGAATCTCTTTGTGTGTTTTCTGACTGGGCCTGACTCCATAAACATTGGGTTAAAAAGATCCTAATTACCCTGTCCTCTTTGCATGACTAAAGCAGTGCTCAGAGCCAATTTTTCCCCACAAGAGACAATTTTGACAGCTTTTGGGAATCCTTTAAAGGAGTCCTAAGCAAGCAGGGGAACACTTAGACTTCTGTCTAAAGGCAGGCAGATCAAGATTCTGAGCGACATAGTGGAGTCCAGCATTTCATCTGACTGACTTCTCAAAACGAAGGGTTTATATACTCTGTTTCCCTCCCTGAAGGGATGTGAGTTGATTGCTCTCCCAGCCTGGTGGACAATGGGAGTTGCAACACAGACAAGGGGGTCTGGAGTGGACTGTTTGGTTTCAATGTCTTGCTTGAGAGGGAGTTTCTGGGCCAAGCTCAGTAGGATATGCACACAGTAGGGATCTTGGCCTCTGCATCCGGGCACCTTATTGTTTTCTGAGTTTGGCAGTTGACAGAATTAGCTCAGTGCCATTAAGTCAGGCTTTCTTGGCTAATTTCAGTGAACTTTCAACCTGGCCATGATGAGGTTACCTCTGACCTGCTCCCAGCCAGTGTCCCTTTCTTCTACATGGCCTTGCCAGCCATAAGTATAATTTATATTTTATACCAATTAATATATTTTGCCAATTAGACTATATCAAAATGTGGGGGTGTACGACCTGGTAACAAAGGACCACATGTAAGAAGGATATAGGTAGGATAACTTTAACTGTCTTGATTCTATTCTATGGAATCATGGAGTTTGTAGTGTGATGAGTTTCTTAAAATTCCCTGCTGGACAGCTGTGGTCCACTCCCTTGAATTGCTTACTAGAACTCCCTAGCAGAGAAATCTAAGGATACCACCAGACTACAAACCTAAGGATTCCATAGGGTGGATCCATGGCAATTAAAGCAGTATCAAACTGCTATACTTTTGCAGTATAGATTTACTTTGGGCAAGATCTGATTTTTTTCTCATTCCCAGAGCCTAAACTTCAACAACCATTTACGTTTATTTTTCTAGTGACATGGAAATAACAAAAGCAATCACATGTAAAGAAATGAGGAATAAAATTTGGGAGATAGCTGAGTTACTAAATATCAACAAGGCAGACAAAAGAGACAGGAGAATCCTGGATTTACAGAGTGAAATCTTTTTATTGAATACTGAAAAAAATATTATTATAGTATTGAAATTAATGTTGCTGGTATTTTACTATCTCATAAACTATCAGTGTAATGTTGTATAGCATTTCATACTTTGCACTGTTTATTCTATTTTGCATTTCATGTGGGGGATGTAAATTTTCACTTATTCTCATGTTCAAGACCAAATCATTTTAAAGCTTTGCTCCCTGTTGCATAAATTATGGAATTGTGAGAGTGTGCATATTTTCTAATGATTTTTCATATTAGGGGACAGTGGCAGCTCATGACTCCCTTGTTAATGGAACAGTGAATCCACTCTTGGTTTTCGATAGCTTTAAAGATGCTATTCAAGTTACTGAACCTATTTGGGGGTTAGGATTCAGCACCCTGGAGAACTACCATAAAGCCTGGGTTAAAAGAAGTGGATTAAGTACCCTACTGATATAGGAATCACCAATCACCTTTGCCTGGGGACCTTCTGAAAAAAAATGCACAAAAAAAATTGCATTTTGCACAAAATTTGCAACTGTGTATATCATGTACAAAATATAACCTGGCATCCTGTTGGGAAGTTATGTCATTGTAAACCAGTCCATGATTGTATAAAGCTGAATTATACCGTTATGCAGTGTTGCATGCTTAGGAGGGGAGGAGAGATGTAGCCATGCTATCAGAACCATTGTAGAAGCAATGACCCAAAATGCAATGCATCTCAGTGTACAGTATTTCCCCCATTGCACAACCGGACATCTTACACAGTGTCCCACTGTGTGTCATCACAATACACGATGCAAGAGCTCAACCATAGCTTGTTTGGACTGAGGAACGAATTTTTCACAAAAAAGTACCCAATTGTGAAAAATCATAGGAAGGTTGACCATGTTCTTGAGATGCCAACACTCCCTTTCTTGCTGAGGATGAGAACATTTGCAAGTGTCCTTTGCATCCCTATTTAGGATCTGCTCCAAGAAGAAGGAGCCCAACAGACTGAGATGTCTGGTCTCATAGGCTTTTTTTCTACCCAAAGTCCTGCTGAACCTCTTGCCAGAACAACTTACATACCAGCAGAACCAGCTTTCAGAGGGTTTCAGTCTTCTCCCCCTTTTCACTACTGCAAAGAACAGAAGGAAAAATAGATGGAATTTACACCTACATTTTTCTGTGTCTTTGGAGTGTGGCTAGAAGGAAAGAGGACTCTGGATCCATGCGATCCATGTCCTCACCTTCCTTGCCCACTGTTACCGCCTCAACATGCTCCTTCCTCTTTATGAGGTTTGATGTTTCAACCATGAAAAGAAACCATTGTAGCAACTTTGATAGCAACTTTGGAAGACCAGGCACCTGCCTTAATACTCCAGGAGAACTTGGAGGGCCACACATCCCTTACTGTGCCACTCCACAAACAATAAAAAGCCCTCAAATGTTTTCTAAGGAGTGTCTGAGGCATTTTTGCCTTGTTTTAGGTCCCATGGACCATCTTAGGTCAGGACAACAGGAAGTGAGTGGAAGCCAGTTGCTATTTACCTCCTGTTTCAAAAAATTCTTTATTCGGTCCTAAATTGGCCCAAGAGTGTACAAAGGGTAGAGAAAATTCACCTTCACACTGCCCAGAGGGTTTGGGGAGGGGCATTTTGAGGCAAAACAACTTTTCCTTTAACATCATGGGGCCCTGGGGGTTTCAAAAATGCTCTGTGGGATTGTACGCTGCCTGTGAGTCACACAGTATTTGTGAGGAAAGTAAATCCTTAAAGATTTTATCTTTCTACTTCAAGATAGAAAATTACTATTGTAATATTTGTCCACAATATTCTGCCTGTATTTTAAAAACCCAAAGTGCTCTGGGGAACTTATTTTGTGGGAAAATACTCATTTTCTTTTACAGGTGCACACATGCAGAGGTTTCTTGCTGAGGAAACTGTTTTCTGTGCAACACCCTCCTCCTATTTTTCTTGTGTTGAAACTCTGTTTTCTGTACAGAAAGCATACTTTTGTGCAAATATGTATAGTTCTTTGTGGAATAATTTCCCTGGAACACTTTAGGACATTTCATTGTCAAGAGAACGCTGCACAAAAGCCTCACAGCTTCCTGGCAGAGTTACCCAAGTGTTGAGAAATCTTTTTCCAGAGACGGGAGTGGGCACAGAAATGAAGGTTGTGGTTGTGGTTGTTTTGAAGAACCCCTAGTAGCAGGGCAAGAATGGAAGGTGAAAATAAGAGTGTATTTTCCCTGTGGCATCAGTGATACCCTAAGAGGTGGGGGACCTTGGGGTCCATCCACAATGCCAGCGCGTCCTTATAAATTGAGGGGAATTATAGCTCAAAGAAGGCCTGTGAGAGGAGGTAATGGCAAGATCTTGTCACCTATATCTACCAGTACTAACTGTAGAGAGGACTCCAATTAAAGTTTTTTTAAAAAAGTGTTTTATCTAAATTGATAAACACATGAGAGATCAGACACTCTTTTTTTTATTTCTATTTTTATACATATATACAATTAACCTTGTACTAGTTACTCGAGTATCACTTCACTAAAAATATACAATATATAAATCAAAAGGTACAAAATTTAAAATCAATGATACATATTTAGCAATAGAAAAAGCAAAACCACTATATTATTCTTTTCTTCCTCCTCCCACCCCCAGATTCGGAACAGTTTATGTTGCAACAATATTGTACTTCTGTATTATCCTCTAATTGTCCTTTCCTGGTGTTTTTATACAGAACATTTTTATATTAGAAAGTTTCTGGTAGTGTCTAAACTATTTACTATAAATTACCTTCAATATAATTAGCCATGTTGCCCCACTACACATTTCTTTTCTGATCAAGAGTTATCTCATCTTGTTTTTGCTTAAAGAACCCTTCTGTTTGATCTAAACATCTTCTAATTATTTGTAAAGAAACGCTACTATAAGTGCCCATTCTTCAATCACCTTGTCATCTGATATCCATTTAAGTCTCAGTGTTAAAACGTCAGGAGTTTTCACTTCAAAGAGTTTGTACAGCCATTGCTCAATCTCAAGAGGTTCTTCTGTTTTCCAAGCAAATCCAGTCCTTGCCTCTGTGACCATATAAAGCAAAATTTCCTTGATATGTACACGTCTAATTTATGTAACATATTTAATAAATAAAATTTTGGAGGCATAAGAAATTCAATTTGAAAAAATTCTGAAATTGCTTTGTGTACTCTAGTCCAGGTTTTTTTTCTCCTCTCTCTCTCTCTGGCACGTCCACGATGAGAAATCAGACACTCTTAAGAACCATACAAGGCTATTGGAAAGTGAGTCAAGAAAGGTTCAGATAGAAGGAGGTTAGGGGTGGAAAGAGTGATGGTTGCCAGTCTTGAAGAACGAAGTCACAGCAGACAGCATCTGAGGGTAGCATAGTGGGACAACCGTCTGGGACACACTGTATGCTATGTTCTACAATTGAGTGGGATCAAGGCTAGGAGTTGTATGCTTTATTTCATACCCTGAAGTAGTGCACTAACAAAGCCATAATGACTTTCCCATGGGACTGACAAAGGCATCTGGAATGGGCTGGTTTCTCTCACTCCAGAGTGACAAAACATTGATGAGATTCATGACAATCTCTTAATTTTTGGTCAGGTAGGGTGTATAGGGAAGATCTCCATAGAGTAAGATTGAGGGATGGTCTCTAATTGCTTTATCTGGACAGTTTGTCTTCAATTGTATTCAAAAATGCAAAGAGCCTTGAAGAAATGAAGGAATTAGCACAAACCATCAGCATTGGGATTTTCCGCATAATCCTATCTGGACTTTTCCCACCATCATGATCCCAAACACCTCTCTGGTCAACATTACCCCCATTATGTTCTCCAGTCATTAATAAATCCAATTTATGAAAATTGCATATCTTCCCGGAGGGGTTATAGGGTATGGTAACATCAGAGCAATGCTGATGACCTTGGAGGGGGATTTACAGTTTTTCCTGTGCCTTCAGGGATGCAGTCCCAGGACCACTGCACTCTTAAAGTGGATTAAGCATTGTAATTTTAATGAGAAATCTGTATCACTAAAATTATGTCCTGGATGTTCTCCCCGCCTCCCCTCTTGATTGTTGAATACTTCTCATTTAATTTGATCTGATAGATTGTGGAGGATTAAAATCATTTGCAGATAATGTGTTGTGTATATGATGATACATGTGAAATAAAATTACTGTAAAAACAAATCTGAGTGGCTCATAACACGGGAATCAAAATGAAGCTAGCTTGATTAATTCATTTGCTTCTGTGGCTCAGATTTTAATCTGAGGCTGCGACGGAGGGCTGTCTCTTCCCTCTGGTCACTCAGCGTGCTACCATATGACTCAGTGGCCCTGGTGTTACCACGGTTCTGGCATGCCCAGTGATAGCGCTAGATACCTCTTGATATCAAACTTGTTTGGCCTTCATTTGACCTTTCTCTGCCACCCTGTTCCACGTGTTTGCAAGGGCCACCGGACAAGCACGTAAACAGGCGCGGCCGTTAATGGTTGGACATTCCAATCCCCATTTAGGCAGGCAGATTAATGCCTCTCCGTTGCTTCAGGGACCATCTTCTTGCAGACACACCTTGCTTAAGCGCGACTTTACACAAAGGCTCACGGCCGAGAGCCAGCACTTTCTTTATGCTGAGCCATTTGCATACTGGCTATACTATTGTCATCCAGCGCTAAGCTCATCATGTAAAATCTGACCTTTTCCAACGCTTTTGTCCCGCTCCAAATTTCCTTTGTTCTCACTGAGCATGGCATGGCCTGTAGGCACAATCCACCCTATAAAAAGTCCCCGATTCCGAGTCCTCCTCGGATTGCTCTGGACCTCCATGCCGCCTTGCTGCCGTTCTGTCTGACAAGCTCCCCTCAACGAACCGCGCTGAGCTTTCTTCCCTGCAACTCTCCGTTTTCTCCAGGACTGTGAGAAAAGGTGTAGTATCCCCCATTCCCCCTGAAAACTCTCATTTCTAATTTCCTAGTTAGCTGTGTGCTTGTGGTGTATTTTCTGTTGTTTGTCCTTTAATAAAACTATCATTTTTACTATTTTAAAACCTTGCCTGACTGCTCTTCTGACCTGATGCTGTATACATAGGGTTAAAAGATCCCAGCTAAAGTTACCCTGCCTCTCGCTAGCTTAGGAGAGTGCTCGAGTTAATTTCCTCATCTTGTTTTTTTTGCTTGGTTATTTGGGCATCCCTCCCGGGACCCCCACAATACAGGGTAACACTGGGACACTACATTTTCTAGCTCTCTTCTTAGCTGGATACACTCTTGTAGCTGGAGCTGAGCCTACACATCTCAGCAGGCACTTCTTTCCTGAGAAAATTTATGAGATTTTTTTTTAAAAACCACTCTCTTGAAATTGAAGGCCACTGAAAAATTTACTCAAAATACTCCCCATCGTTTCTTTTTGCAGTGGTTAAAATCACTCCCATGTGCATTATAACCACAACCCTGTATAGCCCAGCATAACATTGTAATTCCGCATCTCAGAGTACTCTACAAATGGTCATCCACTGACCCCAGTGTCATAGAATCATAGCACCATAGAGTTGGAAGAGACCACAAGGGCCATTGAGTCCAACCCCCTGCCATGCAGGAATACACCATCAAAGCATTCCTGAGAGATGACCATCCAGGCTCTGTTTAAAAACCTCCAAAGAAGGAGACTGTGCCACACTCTGAGGCAGCATATTCCACTGTCAAACTGATCTTACCATCAGGAAGTTCTACCTAATGTTTAGATGGAATCTCTTTTCCTGACGTTTGAAGCCATTGCTCCATGTCATAGTCTCTTGAGCAGCAGAAAACAGGCTTGTTCCATCCTCCATATGATATCCCTTCAAATATTTAAACATTTAAACTATAGGAACTTTTGTAGATTTTCTGCAGCATCTCCACTACTACCATTCTATGCCTGGTGAGAGCAGTGGGAGATCGGAGAAGTGTCTGGCTATGTCCTCATAGCCAGATGTGAAATAGTTACATCTTTTGCTGAGGTCCATTGGTTCCTCCAGAAGTCACAGAAGATAGCATAGTCATTGCCACAATACCCCACAACAATGCTATGCCCAGGGCATTATGGAGGATGCAAACTGGTGGTCAATCTTTTTTGCCACATCTTCTTCCAAGATGCAGAGGGGAAACAGCTAAAAAGAGAGAGAAGAGCATGTGTTACAACCATTACCAAATGATGAGCCCCACCACCAAGAAATGGTTAAAGATTTTTATCCACCCCCAGAGCAATTTGGTGAGAATCGTGTCCCTCTCCGTATGTACACACACAAGCCTCTCTTTCACTAGATACAAAAATCATAGCAATTGTCAAAGAACAGAATGTGAAGAAAGCAAGAACCTTAACTTCCCATATTCCACCATGCCTTCCTTCACTCATTGCAGGCAGTTACATGAAGTAAAAGGAGATGGGGAAGGAGAGAACAACAGATAGACAGGCCAGTAATGTGCTTGAGTGGAACTTGGACAACTGCTCAGTTGGCTGAGGGAGGGCATGAACCCTATTGCATTCCTGAGGGCATCACAATAGAATGATAACATTCAGTTTGTGATAGAAAGAAACTGTCTCCCATGTTTCCATCCCCAAATTCTTGACTCCCTCCTCTGACTCTAACTGAGGGACATTTCTTCATCCCCAATCCGAAGCTAACTTCCTGTTTGACCTCCTAAAATTGGTTTCCCAACAGAACAATGTTTTACCGGTCTAACCTGCAAAATGTAAGCAGGTCAAAGAACAAATTGATTTCACACCCCCCAAAGTTGTGTTAATGCAAGAAAAGTGATCTCATCTCAGATTTTTGCTGCCTTGAACAAAATCACTATAATTGGAAAAGGAAGAAACACAATGCTGGTAATATTTATACTCTTATATGTGCATAGTTCAATGACCTTTTCCATGATGAGACAACTAATTCATGGAAGAATTGGTTTTAATGGCTTGGCTGCCTTAGAGTGTTTCTTAACTGTTGAGGTCCATCATTCTGTGTGTGTAAAGGCAGCTCATTAATAGTCAACTGGTCCATTTTATAATAAATCAGTTATACTGTAAGGAATATCTCTTAACATAGGGATGTTTACATGAGCTAAGAGCATTCCTAGACTTCTCAGTAACAGCTAGTGACTAATGCTCATTCCGCCCTTTTTTTTTTACTACAAAATAAAAATGTGAAGATTACAATGAGAGGCAATGGTACCAGTTATTCTCCCCATCACCAACAACTGGGGACTTTGGGGAGCTTTCCTAGAAAGTCACGTAATGGGGGAAATGAAATCTCTCTGAACTGCTGCTGCTCAGAAGGAACATACCTCCACATCACCCATATGAACCATATTTCCAACACAGATAGGTAATAGTCAGCCTAGAATTTGTATCCTCCATATTATTTAACATTAACAACCTGGGTAGGGAATTCTCTGCATATAGAGGATGCAACCTGCCAGTGAGATATGGTCCCTTCCACAAAGCAAAAGTGAGGCAATTTCCTCCAAACATTGTGGCTTACAAGCCAATCAAGACTACCTATCATGGTCAATGACAAGGGATTGAGGAAGCTGGCTGGGGTCAAAATAACTGTAGATCAAAACTTTCTCATTTCTGCCTTAATGACTGAATGTCAGAGGTGAATGGCAGGAATTTACCCATAGCTGGTCCTGAGTCTGAATCCTCTTGATAATTCCAACTAAGGTAGGTGCATTGAATCAATAAATTGTCTGACTATTCAACTAATGATTCAATGGATCTACTCAAGTTGGGATTGCCAGTAGGATCCTGACAGTCAACTCATTACATGAGGGATTTTTGGCAAACATTCAGTCTATGCATCACCACTTAGCTCTGACCAAACAAGGGGTAATTCCATGGAAACTAGTGTGTTAATGGACCATGCTATTATTTTTGGCAACACAGCTTAGGGGTGTGAGCTCACTTCCAGGTAAACAAAAGGTTAATTACATTAGGATTAGATTACATTTATCAGGGTCAGCATTATGTAGGATCAGGAAGAAACCTCAAGAGAGAATCACTTAGTGAGCAGGACCAGCTTGTAAGAGGAGCAAAGGTTTATAGATGTGGTGAGATTATATAGTTCCATAAGGTACAAGAGAGACATTGATGCCTTATGGAACGGTAGGGAGCCGCACCAACCTTAGGTGAACCTGGAGTCAGACAAGCAAGTCCAGATTCCCATGAACACAACAGCCCAGAATACCAACTGTATCTCATGAGTAGGATAAGAATGTTTAGCTAGTCATGCTGGGCTTATTTTACTTTCTGACCTCAGCTGACTATGATTAAAAACTGCTTTTGTGGTTTTATTAATTACTCTAAAGTAATGCCTGAAGGGAAATGCCAACACATATATGATATTTTTGCTATAGTGATATTTACTTGCTTAGAATAAAAGCTGCCCTTCAAAGATCTCCTCCTTTCAAACTCTCCCTCCACATTCCTTGATGTTTGAAGGTATGTGTGCACATGATCCCAATCTCCTGAAGAAGGGGAAACAAAAGACTCTGGCCCTTCCCACACTCTACCTTTTCGTGAAGTCATTCAGAAAATCCCAGCAGTGGCTCTGTTGGGACAGGAGTTGAGACGGGAGCTCTCCCCTTCCACTCCAGCCAGCTCCCTGCAGAAGGGAGAGCAGTGGCCACTCCTCTTCCTTCTGCAGCACAGCCAAGTACTTTCTGAGGCTGTGCTAGGGCAAAAAGTGCAGCCATTGCACTTCTGCAGCTTCTACAGGACAGGTAAGTGTGGGATGGTGGCACAATTGCATATCATTGACAGGGAAAACCCAATGATTTAATCTGCAATCATGCCACCTGGGGACAGGGGAAGGACAAGACTGCTACAACGTCATGCAGAAGTGTTGTCATGGTCCCGTCATTCTCCATTCCCCATTGCAGGATGGGAGAATGCTGTGGAAAGGGCCTCTGAAAAGTCAAAAGTGAGAAAAGGACAAGTTAAACTTCCTCAGGGACTTCTCACTAAGCCACTGAACTTTGGGGTGCCCATCAGTGTGTGGTGGCAACTAATGTAATTTCAGGTTCCCCCATCTTACTCAAGAGCAGAACACAGGGGGAACCACGAGAACTGGTCACAACATCCAAGACAGCCTCCTAATACTAAGACCTGGGTTAGGTGACCTCATAAAATGTACTTCCAGGTCAGTTTGTTAGTCTAAACAATGAGAATCTGATCGTATTGACTTTAGATTGCCTTTATTGGGTGTGTTGACACCCTCAGCCCCATTCAAAGGAATGCCGTGATTATTTGTATCTGGAATGCTTTTGTGATGACCATTATGAAACCAAAATCTAATATAGACCACACTGTAGATGTTTGCTTTTAAATATGGGAAAGCTATTAAACCAATATTTCATATCTGTGAAGACCTGAAAGTGTTTTGATAAAAAGAAAAAGATCTATAAAAGATAGAAATTTTTCCCATTGAAAATTGACAACTGATGGATCAAGAGTTTAATCTGATCTATTATTATGGCATGGACCTACAGCTGACTTGCCAGGTGGAATAAATCAACAGTATTATTCTTAACTCGGACATAAATCTCTATAACAGGAGCTGGTGGAGGGAAGCAAATGGAACATTCCACAAAATGTAAATTATCAGAGCCAAAGAATATCAATACAACCAAGGAGAGGGAACAGGAAAATAAGCCACACACATGGAGAAGACTGGAGAGATTAACCTTTTTCCTTAGAAAAAGAGTTGAAAACAAGCTGTCTGTGGCATGCTGACTTTATAGAAATCTATGTTGTGTAACCAGCTTTGGAATATTGTGCACAGTTCTGGTCACCTCACCCCAAAAGGAGAAAGTGCAAAGAAGGGTAATCACAGTGATCAAGGGGGCTGGAAAAACATGTGTACCAGGAAAAGTTTCAATGGTTGTGGCTGCCTACTTGAACAAAAGGCAAGCAAAAGGTGTGGGGAATTAGGAACATGTATTAAAGTATGCATGATTCAGACAAAGTGAAAGAGAAGATAAGAAATTATTCTCCTTCTGTGACAGTGGAACGATCTGGGGTCATCCAGTGAAGCTGAATGATAGGAGATTGAGAACAGGAGAAATACTTCTTCACACAGTCCGTAGAATTCAGTTCCAAAATATGTATTGAAGGCCTCCAGCCTGGTTGACTTTAAAAAGAGAATTGGACAAATCCATAGAGTTATAGCAGAATTGAAAGAGACCACAGAGGACGTCTAGTCCAACCCCTGCCATGCAGGAATCAAAACTAAATTACTTCTGAAAGATACCCTTCCAACTTCTGTTTAAAGAAAGATGGAAAATTCACCACCCTCTGAGACGTTCTACTTCACTGTTTAACAGCTCTGAGAGTCAAGAAGTTCTTTCTAATTTGTAGGCAGAATCTCTTTTCTTGTAATTCGAATCCATTGGTTCACATTCTACTCTCACATTCTAGGCCATTTCCGCACTAGCCTGTTATAGCGCGATGATTCCGCTTTCAACATCCTCTGGAATCCTAGGGTTTGCAGAAACTGCAAACCCCAGGATTCCAGAGGATGTTGAAAGCGGAATCATCGCGCTATAACAGGCTAGTGCGGAAATGGCCCTAGTCTTACAAGTCCGCTCCATCTTTGAACTGACATCTCTTCAGATAGTCTTCTCTTCTCCTAGCTAAACATACCCAGATCCTGAAATTGTTCCTCATTAAGTCTTGGCTTCCAGGCCTTTAGTTGCTCATCTTGGTTATTCCTCTCCAGTTTGTTAATCTCCTTCTTGAACTGTGTTACCCAGTATTGAACATAATATTCTAGGTAAATTATGGCCTCGAATTTATGAAAGACTGAATTACTACAGCTGTGAGTTGTAATGACCTCTACTATTCTGACTTTCTTGCCCTTTACAGAAAAATAAAACCTCTTTTCATGATGGAAGTGAAAGTATATGAATACTTGCTAGGTGATAAAATAGTGCATAAGAAGCTCCTGAGAGGAAATTTATGATTTTTCTTTGGCTATATATATTGTTAGTTTATGAATCTTTTTGAGTGAAGGGACTATGTTCATAAACAATGCTGGCAGTAAAAATAGTACCCAGAAGTGGTTTTGACAACTCTCCATTGACTATCACAAAGCTGAATGTGTGGGCCCATCAACAAGGAATGCCCAATTATTTGCCAAAAAGACAGATGCAACTTGGGTGGCTGAACAAGAGAATTGTTCCTAAGAAGGAGTCTGTAGACCAGAGAACAGCATGTTGAGACAGCCTTGTAGTAGTATATTAATGTCCCAGGGGAGATGTGTGAATGCATCCTCATCATTTTAACATTTTTACAAATCTCTCTGTGTGCGTTTGTGTGTGTAGAATCCAGATCTAACTGACCTTTTAGTGATTTAATTCTTCTGCCTTGCATTGTTTCCTAATTACACTGCCCTATCACTGGTATTTGCCTTGTTAATAAGCACTGTTGCAGAGCTGAAAATCTAAGCCATATATTTATGTCAAAATGAGGGGGGAAATGCTGAAAAAAACATTTCATCTTATTTTTGCTGTTAATTCAGCTTACAGAAAAATAATCAAAATCATCATTTCTGCCCAGTGATTGAAAAAAAATGTACTTATTCTTGTCTTTCCACGTTGGCTAGGGTTAGGGGTGCCGGACCCTCGCAAAAGTGGAAAAATGGCAAATATCAAAATCCATGCGTGTGTGTGTCTAGGGAGGAAGTAGAGGAATTGTGGGGAGAACAGGCACCCAGGGTCCAAATGAGGTCAGGGAAAGGAGAAGAAAGATGGCAGCGTTGGCATGGTGGGCCTTATACTTCCTCTCTCACCCATCTCCTTCCTTGGGTGTGTGTAAGGACATCAGGAGAATGTTTGTGGTGCTGAGAAATTGGGTCGCGATCCATCCTTTGCTGACCAGGCAGCTGCTGGTGGAGAAGGAGGAGGACCAGAGGTGGATTTTTAAAGGGCTTCACAGCCTGATCAGAGTCTCTAAGAGGGATGGTTAACCCAGAAAAGAAATACTTGGGAGGGGGCAGAGGTTGGAGAAATTTGCAAATAAATCTGTGAAAGTCAAACCCACAAATGTGGCAGGGCAACTGTACTAGCTAACTCGTAAGCTAGTAAGAGAGCCAGCATTGTGTAGTAGTTTGAGTGTTTGGCTGAAAAATCAGGGTTAGAATCCTTGTTCAGCCATGGAAATCCACTGAGTGATTTGGGCAAGTCAAACTCTCTCAGCTTCAGAGAATGGCAAGGTATCTATAGAAGAGTCTGTGTGAGGAAAGGTTGGACAGAACCTAAGTTCAAATAAAATATACATGATGTACATTAAGGTTTGCACATGGGAAAGACAGTGGATGATGCAATCCCATGTAATGCCTGCATGAGTCATTGGGTTGTGTAGCCAGGGCAGGAAGGTTGCATCATACATCTAGCAAGGTCTAGCAAGAAACATCTGTATATAAGGGTGTGTGTTCTAGCCAACAGTGTCCTCTTGATGTCTGAAGGAGAGGCCGGAGGCTATCTTCTCATGCTGTTTAATGCTGAAACTCCATTGCAGCCTTGTATATACTGCATGTATTGTAACTCAAGAGTAAAGACCTCCTGTTGGAAGATAACATTGTGTGGGAGCATTTTTCCTGGCTTCAGGGTTTTGCTGCTAATGTTTATACTCTGCTGGGATGCTTCTAAGCTGTGTGAGTAAACTCTGCTATATGGTGATTTTTCAAACACTTGACTCTAGTAAGCTGTTTTGCCAGAGCTCAGTGCTAGAGGGAAGTGCTACCAAGGTTTTTTTGTAGCTCCCATCATCCACTATCCCTCTGACAGTCTGTCCATTATTTACACATACAGTCCTCCCTCTGCATTCACAGGTTTGACCTTTGTGAATTTGATTATTTCTGAGGTGTCTGCTTGCCTCACCCCCATTCTCCCCCCCACTGCAAAATATGTAGAAGAAGACACGCATGCTCAGGCAAAAGGCAAGGGAAAGGGAGGGGGAGAATGAGGAGAAGGCCCATGTGTGCCTTCTCCACATATAGGGCTGCCCCTCCCATTTGTTTGCCTTTTCCCTGAATGCAGAAAAGGAAAGCACACATGCCCAGGCAAAAGGCAAGGGAATGGGATGGGGAGTGCTCATTCTGGCAGAGGGCATACATTATTATTTTTGACTTTTGTGAGGATTCTGCACCCCAAACCCTTGAGGGGTCACTGTACTTGTGATATTTAAGAACAAATCAGCTCTATTCCCCACAGGAACAGGCCCTCAAGGCCCTATTGATAATTCTTCTGAGGGAAAACATTCTACTGAGAATGCTTGGTTTGATGTAACTGAGGAGAGAAAAGGAGGGGAGAATTGATACACCCTGTCTTGGCAGCACAAAGATAATGATTTTACAGTGTACACCAGTTACACCCAACTTTTAATTATGATGTAATTAACAGCATGCATTTCAACTGCACAATGAGAGCACAAGGAAAGGGGGGAACACCCCACAACGCAGCCATAAGACATGGATAATCCAGAACAGAGGGCAGTTATGATTGCTCTGGAAACGTGTCCTCCCATTTCACAGAGTCCTGTCATGGGGTGGGAACCCCCACGGTGCCAAGGGACATCCTGCACAGTGTCCCATTATGCAGTGGGAGCAACCATTATGCAGCAGGACATCTTGCACAGTGCTCTGTTGCACATCATCTCAGTTCAGTAATGTGGTTGTATATCATATTGGCAAAGGTAGCTCTGTCACAGTAGTTACACATCACAGCTCATGATGTAGGACCTTGGCTTTTATGTAAATACACATCCATAATGCCTGGGACTAGAAGTGTTTCGTATTTTGCATTTTTTTCTTCTTCCAGATTTGGGAATGCAGTGCCTTTTTGGAATAGCCTTGTCCTTATTCATTTGCTACTTGTGTTGTGTTGTGTATGAGACATGAAGCTGGAGAGAGAATGAGGATCTGTGAAATGGCAGGAATCCAAGCATAGTGTTCAGTGTGAATCCAAGCTCCAATCATTTCACAGAGCCTCAGTCTCTGTCTTTTGCCACCAGCCACCCGCTTCCACCTTCAAGGTGGCAGCTGAAACACTCTTGTTTGTCCATCTCTCAGATCTTCAGTCTTTCTCTTTTTGTTGCCAGCTGCCTTCTTCCACCATCAAGGCAGTGGCTGTGGAACTCCTCGGACCTGAGAGACAAATGAGGAGAAATGCCATAGCTGCCACCTCAAAGGCAGATGTGAGTGGCTGGTAGGGAAAAAAAACAGAGACTGAGGATCTGAGAGACAAATGAGTAGGAGCACTGCAGCTGCTGCCTTGAAGATGGAAGTGGGCATCTGGAAGGGAAAAGTGAGAGACTAAGGGTCTGAGAGACAAACAAGCAGGAGCACCATAGCTGCCACCTTGAAGGTAGAAGCTGGTGGCAAAAAAAAATTGGGTCTTGGAGGTTTCAGATTTCCAGATAAGGGAGGTGCAACCTGTATACATTTTGGACTCAATACCATTCCTTCACCCCAATCAAAGCTGTTGGGCTCCAGTCCCTTTCTCACCTTCCTATGCATACACACTTCCTCCAATCCAACTCTGATTCTACCTGAGGAACCTGAATGTTTTTATTCCAAAAGCTGACACCCCTGTTGCAATCTTTTAAAAGTAGAATAGATTATATAATTAGTGCTAACATGCTTATTTTTTTTATGGCAATTGCTCTATTACTGTCCATGAAATATTGGAAAACAAAATGTTTCCTTTGGATCAAAAGTTTATTTTTTTTTCCACAGGCCTCCCAAAATAACAGGGAGAAATGATGTGGGATGCATACACTTGTATGTGTGTGTTTTGAATCGAAGGTTTAATTAGTGCTATAATGCCCTTTCATTTCAGTCCGAGAGAGAGGGAAACAGAGAGAGAAAGGATTTTCAAAGCATGAAACAGCCTTTTAGACAAATTTGTTCTAGATCCCAGAAGAATCCCCTTAATCCACTTAAGATGAGATATTTATTTGCATGACAAACAAAGCAGAAAGGTCACAGCACTAGAGCAAAACAGAAATGTTAATGTGCTATCGCAATTTTCTGTAGCCGGAAAAAAAATTTCAGCACAAATTAAAAGATCAATAAAAAAATTAATAATAATAAACAGAGTGATAAAGTGGCTTCCATTGGAAAGGTTATAATGTAAATGTGCCAAACAGTGATAAGTTCACTATCTAGCTGGAAAGGCCTTGCACGTATTGAAAGCTATATCTCTTGGAAAGACAGAAAAGAAGTGCTCAGAATTATCCATGACTACACTACTGCCTTTTTTCCTCCTTTCCTAAACTATTTTTTTCTCAAGTTGAAGAAAAGTTGTGGGGCAGGAATAATAATACCAAGAAACCCCAAAAAGAAAGTGATTTGGGGCTTTATCACATGAGGCAGGTAAATAGCAATTGCAGCAGAGCAATAGCGTCTTTGGCTGGGACTTATCACATGTTGTCATTTCTCTTCTGTTGTTCTCCTTATGGGAGACCATTTGAAAAGCATTTATTTTATTACCACACGGAAGAACCCTTCTGTGTGACATAAACACTTTCCAAATGTTCTCCCACCAGAAGAACAACAGAAGAGGAATGAGGAAATATAATAAGTCCCAACCAAGGACGGTGTTATTCTGATGTAATTCCAATGTATGTGCCTTGTGCGATAAAGCCTTTGATGAGTTTTTGTAAATGCCCCATAAAAAGTGAATGAACAAAACATTGTAATTCAGTATCGTATGCCTAATGTGGAAGTGCTCATGAAGAAATGGACACATGAGATAATTTTACAGTATGTGTCCTTTAAAAATAGTGGATGTTTGGTGCATAGTGTTTTGTTTTAGATTTGACTTTTCTAATAGCACAGTTTTCTTGTTGAAATGTACTATTGGAGAAAAAAAAATTACAAAAGCAGTATATGAGTCATCTCTCCATAGCTGTCCTAACACATTGCATAGAATAAACTAACTGAGGGATGGTTAGAATTCAGATTTGTAGGATCTGCTATGCACTTTAAGAGACACTGAGAGCAGTCTGGTATAGGGTTTGAGGGCTGGACTAAGACTCCAAGAGAACAGAGGTCCTTTTCGCACGGGCCTTTGTGCTCGCGATAGCCCCGTGAGCCTCGCGGGAGTGGGAGCGTCGCTCCGCACGACGCACTCCCACTTCCGCCCGGCTCACGGGGCTGAAGCGGCACGAGCGCGGGTTTTTTGATTTTCGCGTACAAGCGAAAATCACCCCGCACTCGCGCAACGCTCCCGGAGCCCACCCGCACTTACCTTTCGTGCGGAGCCTCCGGGAGCCGGCCAGGTCGTGCTTCCTTCCCTCCGCCCCTGCAGAAGGAAGGAGCGGGGTGGGGAGGTAGCGCGACGGACGCACCGCCCGCTTCGCGCGCGCGCGTGTGCAGGGGGGGACGCGACACCGCCCGCTTCGCGCGCGGGGGGAGGAATCCGGCGCGCGCGGGGGGAGGAATCCAGCGCGAGGTCTCCCGCTTCGCACGGGGGGAGGGCGGCTTGCACGGCAAGCCTCCTTCGGTGCCGCTTCCCCGCTGGTTCCTTCGCCTGCGGAAGGAAGGAGGGGGGAAGTGGCAGCCTCCCGGACGAAACTTCTTGCGCTTGCCGGCCTCCCCCGCTTGCGCTAGAAGCCTCAGTGCGGAAAGGGCCATAGTTTGAATCCTGCTCATCCATGGAAGCCCTCTTGACTTGGGGCAAGTCACACACTCTCAGCCTCAGAAGATGTCAATGGCAAACCCCCACTGAACAACCCTTGTTTAAAAAAAAATCCTCAGGGCCACCATAAAATGGAAACAATTTGAAGGCACACAACAACAACAGGTATAGCAACAACAAAGCATGTTGCAAGAATTCCAAAATGCACAACAAAATCCTGATGAAGTAGACATAAAATTAAAACACTGGGAATTTATTTTGGGTGATGTAAGTGAACACATTTCATATAAGTGAACACAGCTCCATGCAAAAATCTACTTCTGGTTTACCTTGAGTTTTCCTCATTTCAGCTGTACTATTCATTCATTCATTTATTCATTCATTTTACTAAAATATTTATATCTCTTTTGCTACCCAGAGATCTCAGAGCAGCGCACAGTAAAAGCACTCTGACAAATTGAAAACTACACAAATGATAAAATGATTTTAAAAGGCAAAAAACATACCGTTTAAAGTTGAAAAGATTGTAACCATTAAAATAGTTTAAAACAATTAGAACCACATAAATGTGAGGGCTTGCGTAAGACCAGTTAGGCCTGGAAAGTTTTAGTGAACAGCTATATTTTTATTTGGTGCTACAATGACAGCAACGTTGTCACCACTTGGACCTCCAAGGGGAGGGAGTTCTGTAACTGGGGTACCACAGCAAGCAAGCTCTTCTTCTTTGTCCTACCACAATGTATTGCCCTAATTGATGGGACACAAATGTGGGGCCCTCCAGCAATATAACAACAACAACAACAACAACATTTATTTCTATCCCAACTCTCCCCATGGATCGAGGCGGCAAACAACAATAATACATTAATTACATTAAAAAACATACCCAATCCTCCCCACCCACCAACCCACCTAAAACCAACGCCTTAAAACACACAACAATTAACAATGAACAACAATCAACTGACTATTAAAAGAACGGTAAAACTTTAAACCTCAGGCAGACCTTAAACCTCAGGCAGATGGCATCCTTCAATGACATACACAGGTGTACATTCCTCTACGGAAGTGGCTGACAATTTTGTCTAATGGAGAATATTTGTATTCTGTTCAAGGCTGCAAGAGCAGAGCTATGCATGTGGTGCTATCGCACATGGTTATGCATCGTGCGTTGATGCACATGTGTATTTTACATCAGTGAATGTTGATGTGTACTGCACATTTGGTTGAGCAATTTCACAGTTCTCTAACAAAAGGGCATCATACAACTGCCACATAACTCCATGAGTGTGAAGTCACACTGTCTCATTTTTTTAGCAGGTTCTTGAGCTGATTTTCCTCCAATTTCTGATATATTATGCGTTCATCTCAGAGGCTTGATTCTCTCTTTATCTCCACTTACTTAAAGAAATCTCTAAATTAATTGCACTAGCAAATGCTTCCAGTCTTCTCTGGTTAAGCCTTTTCACCTCATTAGGGCAAACAATAAATCTCATTTTCACACACCACTTGTACCCACAAATGTGGGCAAGCCATTGTATGAATAATAATTCTCCATTCTGAGAACGGAAGAGAAGAAGATAAAAACCTGACTCCTGCAGCTTGGTGGGATGGGATGTGGGACTGGAGCTCTAGTGCGGGGTGATAAATGGGGCAAGACAAGATTATTCATTACATTCACTTTGTCCACAATAAATATTAACATTGGTGATTAATTCAAATAAGCATGGAGCAGGGAGGGTACATCTTCCTCTTGATTGGCTGACAGAGCTATTTGCAAAATGCCTCTTCCTGATGGAAAGTCACAAGAATCATTAATTACAAATGCTGTAATTCAGATGAGAGCCTAATTATAGCCCCATGCAGATTCTTTCTTCATGGGCCCAGATGTCAGATCAGTGCCTTCAGGGAGATTATTTTATTCTGTTTTCCTGCTACTTATTGGCTATTAGCAGGGGAGATTGTCATCAATTTTAGATATTGTATTTTCTGGCCATGATGAGCTCCAAGATATTACACACTGTTGCTGCTGCTGAAAGTAATTAAAGACAAGGTCAAAATTATGGATTGCTTCAATTCTACATGAAATATTACTTATTTCTGGAAGGTAGTATGAAAACCAGTGGAAACATAACATGAAACATATTCCATTCCCAAAGACCACCACTGATTTCCCATAAAACATACTTCCAAGAGCTACCTGATTTCCAGTACAACATATTTCTACCTAGGTTTACTTTACTTTCAACAGACCTTACCTGGAATACTGGGCACTGCGGTTTAAGGACATTGACCAGCTGGACCATGTTCAAAGAAGGGCATGAACGTTGGTAAAGGGTTTGGAAAGCAAGATTTGTAAGGAAGAGTTGAGTGAGTTGAGTATGTATAACCTTAGGAAGAGAAGGCTGAGAAGCAGTGTGATAGCTGTCTGTAAATATCTGCAGGGATGTGGAAGATAGTGCAAGTTTGTTTTCTCCTTCTTTAGAAGTTGGGACCTGAACCATTGGATCAACATTACAAGAAAGGTGAGTTTCCCTAAACATTAAGAAGAATGTCCTGCTACTGACAGCTATTAGGCTGTGGAATAGACTGTCAGAAAGAAGTGGACTCTCCCTTGTGGGAGATTTTTAACCATTGGTTGGACGGCTTGTTCTTAGTGACGTTTTGGCTGTGGGTTCATACCCTGGCAAGAGTTGGACTAGAGTCCTTTCCAGCTCTATGCTGTTATGATTCCAAATGTTGTGCAGAGGGTAGGAAGTAGTAGAGCATGTGTCCAGGGTGGCCACATGTGGATCTAAACCTGAGTAAAGCATTTTCTAAGCCAGATTTCTCCTGCCCATTGCCAGAGGTGGAGGAGGCAAGTTTGCCCTAGCCAACCCCAGCCTAAAGTGTCGCACGGAAAAATATGTACTGCTGACAAAGCAAAGACAGAAGGTCTGAAGGTAAGTCAACACATAGGTAAATCCCACTGATTGAATGACTCAACTCGAATCAGAACTAAAAAAAAAATAGGCCCTAATATTTACATTGGGGAGAGCTAACATAAGTGTTGGAGTACAGTCCTGGAGACCAGAGTTCAGTTCCCCACTCAGCCATGCCTTCAGGATATTTAGGCCATTGCCATTGTAAATTGTTGTATGCCTTCAAGTCCTTTCCAACTTATGGTGATGCTAAGGTGAACCTATCAAAGAGTTTTCTGGGGCTGAGAACATGTGATGTGCCTAATGTCTCTCAATGAGTTTCTATGCCTGAGTAGGCACTTGAGCCCTGTCTCCAGGGTCATAGTCCAATGCTCAAACCACTACACAATGCTGGCCCTCAAACATTCTGTAGATCAACATTCCATAGCTATGATCAGATTCTGGAGGCTTCCACAAAAGGCAATTTACCCTCCCTCTCTATTTTTTTAAAGATAGAAAAATGGCAGCTTGGGAATCTGGAAAAGGCAAGGGTCATATAAAAACACTAATTGAGGCTTCCAGTGGGATGGGATTGTACTTTGCTCACTCCTTGAACGGTTCCTAGAACATGAGCCACACAGGGAATCTATGCTCAGATTGACCTGTTGCTGTTCTCCTGTTGCCATGTTGCAGTGGACCTGTTGCTGTCCCAAGAGAGGCCCTGAACTGGCATCCCAAGCTGGACTTTGTCTCCTTAAATATGAGAAGCAACATCGCTTTGCAATACAGGCTCACCCACCTCCTGAACTCTGGGAGAGAAGACAGAAATGATTTATGTGCTTTCAGTTTCATAGCGTCTGTCCTTGGAAAATTTACATCTGCCCATTTGTCCTGGTTTATCACCTGCTTTGTTTATTAATCTCTTTCTCCTTCTCCCCATTTATCTATCATCTATCTATCTATCTCTTTATCCATTTGTCTATCGCCTGGCAAATTATTAGTTTTGGTTTTTGTGAAATCCATTCATGAAAAATAATGGTGCAGGGTGACTCAGTGAGTATGAATCATCTTGGTGCAATTAGGGGCCGTCTAGCTGCATGCATCTCCAGCACTGCAGATCCCCAGGGAGTCTGCAATCAAGGGAGAGTTCTGACAGATCATGGAACTGTCTCAGTTTGTGAGTTGTCAGACTCTACATGAGCCAGATTTTAAGGGATTTATTACTCCTCTGAAGTAGGCTAGAAAGCAATTTGGGCTATGATCCCAATTCAGTTGGACCTAGGCTTTTGGGGGTGTTTCAATACAGCTTCACACATGCTGACCAAGAGTACATTTGCAGGTACATACATGTCACATTTTTCTTAGGGATGTAACAACCTGAGAGTCAAAGGTCAAGCATATGAATGGGCTCCATTGAAAAAGTACTATGATTGAAATGATGAAAGGGGACCTGGAAGCTGCCTTATACCAAAGCAGAATGATTGCTCATCATTGGATACTTCAACTAGCAGTAGTTCTGTTCAAAAGCCATGTTAGTCTGTAACAGTATGCAAAAGGTTCTTGTAGCCTCTTTGAGACTCACTGAGAGAAAGTAGTTTGTAGCATAAGCTTTTGTAGACTGGATCTACTTTATCAGAAGCAGTAGCTCTGTATTTTGTACACAGTGACTGGCATCCTGTTGGGAAGTTACATGATTGTAAAATAGATTTGCAATCACATAAAGCTGAATAGTGCCATTGTGCATTGCTGGTATTCTTAGGAGGGGAACAGAGACATAGCTATGCTGTTGGAGCCATTGTGTGAGTTGAGCTAGCAGCAAGGCTGTTGTGCAGTGGTCCCAATACACAACATGTCCTGATGTACAACATGGCTTGTTGTGCATCACCATGCAACAAGACATTTTGGGTGGTGTCCCACAATGTGCCATTGTAATTCACCAGCATGGTTGCATACTGTGTCAGTAAAGTAACGCCATTATCATAAAGTTATGTCTCATAGTTTATGATACAGGGTCTTGGCTAATGTATTGTCTCCCTCGCCTGGACTTACTGTGTGGAATGCTCTACTACTGCACTGAAACCCTTCCATCGGGGCTATTGGATCTAGGATGACTCACTCATACATGAAAGCTGTCACTGTATTAATTAACTATTAAGTGATGACCACATTGCTCTGAAGTAGATCTTAAGTACTCATGGAAGAACTTGTGCTGCAGATATGATGTAAGAAAATTAAATTACCGTGTGCTCTCACATCAGAGAGAGGTGAGAGGAAAGGGATAGACCAGTGAAGATTACACACACACACACACACACACACACACATATGGGTTTTGGAAAATGTTTGCTCTTCCAAGTATTGGGGGACTGCACATCTCCCCAGCCAGCATAGCCAATGAGGAGGATTTGTGGAGGCTACAGTTCAATAACATTGGGGAGATATTTCCTATTCCTGTTCTACATATTCCTCTTTTCACTCCATGGCAACATCCTATACCGTCCTAGGATTTGTAGTTTAAAGATGGATATTTATAATTCTCAGTCAGAGAGCTCTAGAGCCTCACCAAATTCAAACCTCAGAATGCCATAGACACAGCCATAGGACTCAGTTAAAGAGGAATCAGAGTGCTATAAAAGTAAGTGCAGTGGTTCTCAGCCTTTCCTCCTCCAGATATTTTGGACTTCACCTCCCAGAAGTTCCAGCCAATATGGCAAATGAACAGGAATCCTGGAAGCCAAAATCCCAAGCATCTGGAGGACCAAACATTCAGAACTACTCGTTTGGTGAGAAAAAGCCCCAGGTTTTGGTCTGACTTTTAAACAAGCTCTTCAAAGTGCTGAACCTATTTGGGGGATTGGATGGAGCACCTTGGATAGCTCCTTTGAAATTCAGACTAGAAGCCAGCATGGACTTACCATCCTACTGACGTAGAAACCAGAGGCTCCTGGTCATGGGACACTGAATGGGTTTACATTTTGGTGGTGTAGGAGATGCACAAGCATTGTTCCTTTTTGTACTGCTACTGTAAGATTAAATGCCTGGGGCCATTTCCAGACTAGATTGTTATAGTGCTATTGTTCCACTTTCAACATCTCTCTAAACTGCAAACCCCAGGATTTCGTAGGATGTTGAAAGTAGAATAATAACACTATAACAATCTAGTGTGGAAATTATTTGGGTCTCATGGGAGGATTCCAGGCAATGATCCACTCCAAAGTAGCAGGGACAGCCAACACATGGGGCTATCTGATGTGATCCTGACCTTCTTACATTGTGCTGGTGTTTCAGTGGCCCTCTTGATGGTAAGGCAACAGAAGAAGCAAGGCAGTGTTTTCTCTGTTCATGAAGCTAGTCCCAGAATTCGACAGTCTGAGTGCTGTCTTCCCTAGAGACCCAAAGCCATGTCACTGAAAGCTGAATGAGCTATGAATGAGACCCATTAAGCCTCTCTGGTAGCTGATTTGTATAATGTATCTGATTACGCTTGTTTTTCATCTCCAAATTCATGTTCCTTGGGCGAAATCCATCTCTTGTCAATGATAGTGACTATGCTCCCGCTCTCATAAGTTTTAGCAGATAACAAATATATCTCTGCAACAGACAGAATTACAGAAACAAGGGCTGAGCAACACTCAGTCCATGAGCCTCATGCAGCATATGCCCCTTTTTTTGCAGGCGTAGTCACTTCCCCCAATGTTGGCAGCACACCTCCACATTTTAGCAGATTGGCAGCAGGTTTAGTAAAAAAAAACAGTGAGCATATTTTTACAATTAAAAAAGGTACTCCAAAAGAAGATGCTCTTTAGATATGGGGCCACATTGGTCCCCCAAGAATCCTTGGAGAGCTGCATCCCACCCCTTCTCTCAGCCACAAAAAAATTGCCCCCAAACACTATCCAGTGTAACTAGCCCACACACTCTCCAGATTTGATATGGTTTAATTGGTGAAATGTGATTCAATTGTCATTAATTGGTGTTGATACAAAATGGATACTGATGTGACCGTCAGGTTGAGCTGGGCAGAGATAAATTACTGATTGAATATGTGTGCTACAAAGTAGGTCAGGGATCCCCTCTAGGTGTAGCCAAGGTCATTGTTAGGCTAATCACCAGGTAACTCCAGAGATAATAGGCTTAAGCTGAAGCTGAAACATCTCTGAAACCACACAATAACAATGGGACATTCCCACCAAAACATTGATTGTTTCAGCCCTCCTTCCTAGCACCTAGACATTTCCCTGCATTGTTCCTTTCCTGTCCATCATTATAGAACCATTAACTCTTTGCCACCTAACACTAAGACCATTAACTCCATCCAGATCAAATGTGCATTGGAAGCACTCAATGCACATCAAAACACTCTTGCTGGTGATCAGATGCACATCTTTGCAATTCACTAACAGGGCTTCATTGTATTTCTGCAACATAGCTATGGATTCATAAAGTTTAACTCGAGGTTTAAGCTACTGTAATGCTAGAAATATGTGGAGTGGAGGAAAATTTCATTTGGAGGGTAAAATTCTTATCTGGAGGGGAAAACCCCTGTTTTGTCTCTCTTAGCTACATCATGGTCCACAACCAATATAAATCACTGGGTTTCCATGACTGAGCAAGAATTGGAACCCTGGGATCCAGCATCCTAGTCCAACAAGCCACTACACCACACTACTTTCTATATTTTGCTCATGTCTTGGCAATCTACACTCAGGTAGTTACACGACGGTTGCACTGTACCATCCCTGCCAAATACACCAGCCTTGTGCAATCAATGGTGAGAAGGCATAATCAGTGGTGCATCTAGCATAAACGGCTTCTAGGGCAGACACAGAAGTTGCATCCCTCCTTTCTTACCCCGTCCCCATGCCGCACTCCTACATACATATCAGAGCTGAATACAATCCTCCCTCCAGCATAAAATGGAAAGAAAGGGGATGGGAGAGGGAAGCTTCACATGAGCCCTCCTTTTGCCCCCTCTGTTTCCTGTGCATTTTGCCCCGGCACAGAGAGCTCCTGCCAAAGGAAAACAGAAGGGAAGGGGAAGAAGCTTTGTGCAAGCCCTCCTTTTGCCCTCTATTGCTCTCCCTCCCTTTCCTATGCATTTTGTCCTGGTGTGGAGAACTCCCACTGAGGCAAAATGGAAAAGAAGGGGGTGGGGGGAACCCTGCACAAGTTCTTCAGGCTGGGGCCAAAGCATAGGAATGGGAAAGGGAACTCCAGAAGGGGAAGGAAGGCTTATCAAACAGCAGGGCTTTTTTCACCACCCCTCACTGGCATTGGCACCTAGGGCACATACTCTACCTGCCCCACTCTAAATACACCACTGGGCATAGTGGCTACATCTGCTGTCCCAGAGAATAAAATGGTAATGACAAAGACTTAGGTGTCATCCATGATCAGCCCCAACTAGAGTTATACCCTACTGAAAATCTAAAACAAAGACCTCCTTCTTCCAAAAGCCTGGGTTCTACCAGAGCTGTTTTGGATGACAGTTCCAAGGAATCCACAACCAGTGGGACCAGTGGTTGCAGTGCCTACAGCAGTCTGATTGCTGTAGGTCATGAATGTTATTTCTCCACGTGCTGGTTCTGCCATCCCAGCCGCGATGCATTAAGGAACAGATGGTGAACTGGGGACGCCTCACCTCAGTGTATGAAAACATACCATTGACAGCATACCCTCCATCAGGCAAGGCTCATAGACTGCCCAGAAGTATTTTGGCCTCCATGGGTGGATCAGCTGCAATAAATCTGCTGAGAAAGCACAGCCAATGATGATGTCTGTCTGCTAAGCTTGGTGGTTCACTAACAAAAAAGCACTAAGTTGAGGGCTCATTCCTGACCAATGTTCCTTTTTTAAATGACTGCTTCTGCCAAAACCAACCTAAAAGAGGGGAGCATTTTTAGTATAAGTAAATCATTGGGTAGAATTTCATTTTTTTCCCTTTTTTTTTTTTGTGGGGGAGCTCAGGAGGGTCTCACAAGCAACATTCCTGGGCAATGTGCTGGCTGTTGGTTATACTTTGCCAGCCCCTAAGATAGACAGAGACAGAGACAAAGGTAGAAACAGAGGTGGAGGTGGAAGCAGTGGCAGAGCTTGGAGTGTGTGGAGGGGGGTGGGTGGGAGGGGAGGGGCTACGGCATGAGGGGCATGGCCACTGTGCAGAGGGCGTAGCTGCGGTGTGCAGGGGCATGGCCAGGGCACACGGGGTTGTGGTAATAGGCTGGGATGCCCCGGAAACATTGCTGCCCAGGGCAAATCGCCTCCATCACCTCCATGTTCCTACACGACTGGGTGAAAGTAGAGATAGGGGTAGGGATAGAGACCAGTCACGTAGAGACGGGGGGGCAGTTCACTCTGGGCAGCAATGTTTTTGGGGCATCCTAGCTGGTAGCCATGCCCCCACGTACCCTGGCCACACCTTCACACACTGTGACCACACCCCTCATGTCATCGCTGCACCCCCACACACACACACCCCAAGCTCTGCCATTGATAGAGACAGAGACAAAGATAGAAACAGAGGTGGATGTGGATACAGAGATCAACACAGACAGAGACAGACAGAGACAAAGATCAAGACAAATGTAGAGACAGAGGTGGAGGTGGAGATGGATGAAGTGATGGAGCTGAAGACCTAGACAGAGACAGATAGATATAGGCCAAGAGTCTACATCAGAGGGGTAGCTGTGACTTTGTAGCTATGCTCTGTCTCCTGATCTAGACCCTGAAACCTGACTTAAAAGCTGGTCAGACATCCTGAGTGATGGAGTCCAGCAGTGCTGGCAAGCAGGGGGTTGAAGGATGGCATGACCCATCCCTTTCCACCAGCAAGCAAAGGTGTAAAGAGGAGAAGCGGGGACTCCTGTGGAGTCCTGTCACAACTCTCCCTTGCACCATTGCTCACTGATGGAAGGGAGGTGAGGTGTCCTCCTGCAGCCTGCTGCTTGCCAGTGCCCCAGAAGCCTAATGTTCAGGATGGCTGACTGGCCTTTAAGGTGGGTTTTGGGGGCACTTACAATCAGGGCTATGGTATTATGATTTAAAACATAAATAGGAAAAAGTTGCATGGCCAGAAGTCTAACTTACGTCATGGAAACTGACTAACAGGAAGCTAGCAATTAATGTACATTTTCTATAGATATCTCTCTGCTCTTCTGTCCACATGTCAGATGGTGCAAAACATGGGGCAAAGTGTCCCTTTAATGCTATCAAAGCAGGAAAGGGGAGAGAATTCACTCTCTATAACTGGCTGAGAGACTTGGATTCCTCTGTAGAGACCACCTAATCCTCTTTTTGAATACTAAAGTTGAATAAGAGGCTCTATGGTATCCAAGAATTAATAGGTGCATAAATCATTTTAATATCTTTTTTTCTGGGTGCATTGCTTGGCTGCCTTTTCCATACACAGTGGTGACATGTCTAGCTTTATCCCACCTCTGGCTTTCAACTGTCTTTCGCAAGGCTGCTGTGATGAAGGGATTTCTCTTCGATCCTAGGCTAGTGGAGGGTGGTTTAGTCTCATTTGACCCTGTTTTCTTTGTTTCATCATCAACTTCCTTTTACAAAGTCCATACAGTCAACAAATTCTCTGTCATTCCCAGACACTGGGAATGGGGAGAGAGGTTTTGTTTTTGTTTCCTTTTCTCATAGCTACAAGCTGGGATTTCTCAGGCTGAAATGCCTTCTCCAAACTCTAGGTCACAGAAAAGCATGGTGGTGACCCTCCAAACATCAGACTTTTGCTATGGGTAGTTTCAGTCAAAGGGTTCACGGTTCTTACATGTGAAGCTGAGCCTTATCAAGCAGGTTTACAGCATAACTCTATCTGTATCTACTCATAAGTAGGTCTCAATGGATTGAAAGGGGTTCACTTTCAAGCAAGATCATAATCCTAACTGATGAAGATGGACAAGGAGACAACTGTGCCATCATCATCATCTTCATCTTCATCTTCATCTTCATCTTCATCATCAGTCTTTATTTCTACCCCGCTTTTTTTCTCAAGAGAACTCAAAGCTGCTTACAAAGCTTAAAAGAGAACACCGTTAAAACTGTAGTATACAAAAGTTAAAACACATATTAAACAATGATAGTGATTACAACAATATTAAATATTAAAATACATATTAAAAAGAGCTTACAAAAACAGCTTACAGCACCATTCTACATACTCATTACATGTTAAATGCCTGCCGGAATAGGAATGTCTTTAGATGTCTCCGGAAGGTAGGCAGGGAGGGTGCCAGTCTGACCTCTTTGGGAAGGAAGTTCCAAAGCCTGGGAGCAGCCAATGAGAAGGCCCTCTCCCATGTTTCCACCAATGTACCCATGAGGGTGATGGGACAGAGAGAAAGGCCTCTCCAGCAGATCTCAACGTGAGGATACAGTCCTTCAAATAACCTGGACCTGAGCTGTGTAGGTCTTTAAAGGTCATCACGAGCACTTTGAATTAGACCAGCTGAAGATTTTCTCATCTTGAGGTGTAGGAAATAATTTAGAATTACATAGGCCGAGGATGACTTTGTGGTGGCACTGTGGGTTTGTCTCTCGTCTGGTGAGAAGGTTGGACCTGGAGTAACTCGGCTCTTGCTTCATGTTTCCTCTTCTCTGACTTATTCAAATTAAGGGAACAGCAGATTTGCATTAAGTTTATGAGGTTCCTAGATATGCTTGAGCTTGAGCTACACGAAACAGAAAGAAACCAGTGGAGAAGTACTAAAGTTCTTCAAGGTCAGAAAAGAACCTCAACCCAGCATCCTGTTCCATGTAAGGTCACTCAACTCCTCTAACCATGTGGAAAAAAACTCCCCCGCAAATGCATTGTGACCACTAAAGGGAAAAAGAAACTCCAGATGAACAGCAGAACTGGACATCAAAAATCAAAGAAAAAAAAACCTCTGAGATTCTATAATCAGGAAGAAAAAGTCACTGATTAAAGAACAGCTTTGAAACCTCCTCTGATTGTGTTGACATCTTCACTTCCTCTTCCTTGGTTCTTCTGGTTCTTGTTTTAGCCAACAGAGGATGCCAGATGATCATGATCTCTATTTATATCCTGCCTTTCCCCCAAAAAATGGTATTCAAGTTGGTCTATAATTTAAAACAATTTGAGTATTGAGGTCTGCAGGGAAGACTCTCCTCAGTCTTCCACCAGTGAGGTCAATATGCTAAGAAGGAATGCAGGAGAGGGCTTTCTTAGGCCATTTCCACCCAACACTGTTATAGTGCTATTATTTCACTTTCAACGTCCTGTGGAATTCTGGGGTTTGTAGTTTAGGGAGGGGCATTTAAAATTCTTGGCCAAAGAGCTCTTTGGCCTCAGTAAACTACAAACACCAGAATTCCACAGGATGTTCAAAGTAGAATAATAGCATCATAACAGTATAGTGCAGAAATGGCCTTACCTAAGGCACTCCAACTATGGAATGCTCTCCCCTTGGAGGCCCAACTGGCTCCAACACAATTTCATTTAGATACCAAGTAAAAATGTGGCTGTTTATTAAACCCTTTGGCCTAACTGATTTACTTAAATGGAATGAAATAAACATTGCAGTACTTGGGATGAGTGAGCTCAAGTAGAGAGGAATGGGATGCTCTGAGTCAGATAATTACAGTGTTTTACAGAGGAAATGAAAATCTAAGAAGAAATGCGGTAGCATTAATAATGAGGAAAGATGTAGCAAAAAGCAGTCTAAGAATATAATGCAAAGTCTGACTGAACAATGTCTATATGAGTTCAGGAAATCCCAATAATAATCCAAGTTTATGCTCCAACCACAGAAGAAGGAAAAATTGAAAGATTCTATCCTGAATCATAGAATCATAGAATCATAGAAATGTAGAGTTGGAAGAGACCACACAGGCCATCCAGTCCAACCCCCTGCCATGCAGGAACACCCTCAAAGCAATCCCGACAGATGGCCATCAAGCCTCTGCTTAAAAACCTCCAAGGTAGGAGACTCCACTACACTCCGAGGCAGCAGATTCCATTGCCGGACAACCCTGACTGTCAGGAAGTTCTTCCTGAGGTTCAGGTGGAATCTCCTTTCCTGCAGCTTGAATCCATTGCTCCTTGTCCTGGTCTCTGGAGCAGCAGAAAACAAGCCCCCTCCTTCCTCTACGTGGCATCCCTTCAAGTATTTAAACATGGCTATCATGTCCCCTCTTAACCTCCTCTTCTGTAGACTAAACATACCCAGCTCTCTAAGTCTATCCTCAAAGGGCATGGCTTCCAGGCCTCTCACCATTTTGGTCGCCCTCCTCTGGACTTGCCCCAGCTTGTCAATATCCTTCTTGAATTGGGGTGCCCAGAACTGGACACAGTATTCAAGATGGGGTCTAACCAAAGCAGAGTAGAGTGGGACCAGTACCTCCCTCGATCTAGACACCATACTCCTATTAATGCAGCTGAGAATTGCATTGGCTTTCTTGGCTGCCGCATCACACTGCTGACTCATGTTCAGCTTGTGGTCTATGAAGACTCCTAGATCCCTTTCACACGTACTGCTATCCAGCCACGTGTTCCCCATCCTATATTTCTGTATTCCATTTTTTCTACCAAAGTGTAGGACCTTACACTTCAAATCCAGGAAGAAATTGATCACACACAAAACAGGACTTCTTAATTACAGATGTTTGAAATGCTAAAGTAAGAAAGAGACCAGAATCAAAGATTGTAGAAAAATTTGGCCTAGGATCAAGAGATGAAGTAAGAGACTGACTGACCAAATTTTGCAAGGCCAACAGTTTGCTCATCATAAACACATTATTCACGCAACCCAAGAGGTGAGTGTATACATGGGCATCACCTGATGGCCAATACAGAAATCAAACAGTCTAGATAATATGAAGCAGAAGGTGGAAAAGTCCCATTCTCTCTGCAAAAAAAACAAGACCAGGAGAAGATTGTGGCACAGATCAGGAACTGCTAATATCAAAAATTAGAGTAAAGCTAAATAAGAACACTCAACCAACCATCATACCAAAATACAATCTGAAGAACATTCACAAAGAATTTCAAGATAATCTTTAAAAAATAAATTTGTACTATTGACTGGGAGCCAGAAGAACTCTGGGATGAAGTCAGGGATGTTGTCAGAGAGGAATGCAAAAAGATACTATCTGTAGCCAAAAGGAAAGGAAAGCTTCAATGGCTGACATATACAACTCTTCAAGTGGTTAAGGACAGTTGAGAAGCAAAAGTAAAAGGTGATAGAAAGGGAGTCAGAACCCTGAGTGCAACTGCTCAGCTACTTGTGCACAGGGACAAGAGAACTACTATAATAATCAATGCAGAGAAATAGAAGATGACAAAAGAATGGAGAAATGAGAAAGGCCAAGATTTATGCTTGAAGGGTTTCTTTGCTATAGGAGGGGAAAAAAGATAACAACAAAAGCCTTGGACAGTGTTTTATTGCTTTTTTGTGATGTTGGACACAATGTCCCAGTATTCACAATCTCTGTGTATTCTATAGTGTAGGGAATACTTAGGGATCATTAAAATCTTCCAATCTTGATTTAATGGGCAGCAGCTGCTGTGAGAGATGCAAATCTATTCTCCTGCAGATCAGAATGCAGCAGACTGATGTTTCCATGCGCTCCTAACAGTCATCTCCAATGTGACAGTCAGACGCAGGATCCCTGTAGCAAATCCTCCTTGCACCAGAGATCAACCATGGAAGGGGGCTGGAAATTTCAGCCTGCTGCTTCCCAACGGACAGAAGAACAGAGCCTGTCATTCACAATGGCTGCTGTACAGTAAGGCTATTTCTGCACTATACTGTTAAAGTGCTATTATTCCACTTTCCACATCCTATGGAATTCTGGGGGTTGTAGTTTACTGAGGCCAAAGAGCTCTCTGGCTGAGAATTCTAAAGGTCTCTCCCTAAATTGAAAACCTCAGGATTCCATAGGATGTTGAAAGTGGAATAGTAGCACTATAACAGTGTAGTGGGGAAAGGTCCTAAATCAGGATTGAGGGGAGCAGGCTGGAAGATGCTGCTTAGCAACACAACTAAGGTAGTTATGTAACTAAGGCCATTTCCGCACGAGGCTGTTATAGCGCTATGATTCCACTTTCAACATCCTATGGAATCCTGGGGTTTGCAGTTTCGGGAGGGGCCAGCCGGCCCCTCCCATAACTGCAAACCCCAGGATTCCAGAGGATGTTGAAAGTGGAATCATAGCACTATAACAGCCTCATGCGGAAATGGTTTAAGTAGCCCATATAGAATTCTGGCCAATGTCCAGAACTACATGCCAAAATTCATTTACTTTGGCGCATTTAAACCAAATGTGGTTGTCAGTTCCTTTTCTTCACAACCTCTTCAACATTTTGAAGGTGATGTTTTAGTTATTCTTGCAAGTTTCAGCAGGGCTTTTCATGATCAAGAAGGCTTTAGTATCTTAACATACTTCTTGACTCCCCTTCCCGGGCTCTTCTTATCTTTCCCCTGACTCCATCATAGGCAACATGCATAGTCATAACAATCTCTTTTCTCCTTCCATCCTTCACTCCCTTCCCACTCTGATACTGGTTAAATGATTGGAAGGTCTTGGGGGAGTTAAAACAAAACCTTTAATTCTCAGAAATGGAATGAATTATGCAAAGGGAATATGTTTAAAGGGGAAAGAAACAGGCCCGTGTCTTGTTTTGCTCTGAGCCAATCTAAAGAATGAATTATCATAGCTTTATTATTTCCCTACTGATCCAGCATGTCAAACATTCTTAGAACATCTGCCAATGTCATGCTGTGGTGTGTTAAACAGCTAAGTGCTATTGTAGCTGATGCTTTCTCTTTGGGTGCAAATCTGAAGGGGAGCAAGGGGGAGAATTTATCCTCTTTATCATGGACTATGGGTCATATTTGTGTAGAAAAACAGCTCCTATTAAATACTGCTGCATCTGCACTTGATATGATGGCCTAAAAGTTCTCAATGGATTGTGAACACCATCCAGCTTTCCAGCTGTATCATTATTGCTTCTAGCATCCATACAGAACTATTCAAAGTATGGTATTCAAAGTATGTCTTGTGCATTGTCTCATTATAATTCTTACAAAAACCCTATGAAGTTGAGTGGTATTTTGTCCAAGATATTATATTATGTTTGCATAGTGCAAATTTTATGTTTGCATAGTGCAAACTTTCACTCACATCATTGTGCTATGTAACCCCTGCTGGCTGACCCAGTCCCAAGGGAGTATAATATTTAATATCTAAAGTTATTAAGCCAGTTATTAAACCAAAGTTATTAAGCGAGGTCATACCAATGCTCTCCCAGTCACATCTCGAAGAGGGAAATCTCAAAAGGCATACATATACACATAATGTATCATTAACAACAATGGCACCTTGAGGGGATTACGTCTCCTCCTGATGAGATTAATGCTTGCAACAGCAAGAAATACAACGATGAGGTCCATCTGCATGATTCAGCCATTTTCCTTTCCTGGGAAAGGGTCTGCCCCCAAGGCACATTTTGCCCTATAATTGAGTCCCCTTTTGGGACTCTCTTTGGAGAACTCCCACACTTGACTAGTGTCCTGGCATTCTGCTAGTCAGGAGCTCCTCTCAGCATTCTTCCTCCACCAAGCCACTTTCACCTTTCTACTTCCCGAGCCAAAGACTACAGGATCAGGTGCAGTATTAACCACTATCTTTCCCTCTGCTTTCCTGATCTTCCTGTCTTTCCGACTTATTAGTCCTTGTGCACTTATGTGAGTGACTTCGTTGCATGTTATGTGTGTGGATATTTTGCCAATTCTGCTGAATAAACTACTGGTGATTGAACATTTGGCCAGGCTCTCACAGTCTGACTCTATAGACATAGGGTCCAAGATCTTGCTGTGTTACTCTGCCCTCTGGTTTGCTAAGTAGTGCTCCACTAATTTCCCCAATTTTGTATTTTTGGAGCAAATCAAGGTGTCCCCCAGGGACCCCCAGAAGTCAGGGAAACAGCTACACCACCCTTCTGCTGGATACCAACACTGTCCAACCAACTGTGTATCTGTAAATGGGCTCATTGTTTCAGCTATCCAACTGAGGGCTTTTTCGCACTTTGGAAAGAAAACAGAGCAGTCTGTTACTCACTGGACTGGTGTGGTCCCTCCGACGATCCACGCTGATCTGGAGCAGTGCATGCCCATGCTACACACTGCTCTGGGGACAAAATGGAGGCTTCCGGTTGGTGGAGGCTCTCCATCAACTGGAGAAGCTCACCAACCAGAAGCCCACCCCCGGAAGATCTGCAGCCTCGTGCTGGTGCAAGCCTGCACATCTACACAGGAACTCAGCGACGGACTGGGGCGTGCCAGGCTATTGAAAGACCTGTTTTAAGTGGTCTTTCAATAGCACGGCGAACCACCAGTTCTGGCCATTCCGGAGCGGGCTGAAGTCCGAAACTACGGAAAGTAGTCCTAACCCAGTTTGCCCCTAAGTGCAAATGTCTCGCTGGAGGACACGCTGCCCCATTTTAAAAACAAAATGCGGAAAAGGCCTGAATCAGGTGGTACACTGAAGGCAGTGGTGAACAATTAGTACACATAACAACATCAGCAGTGTCACTGAGAGATGAGATGCAGGAGATGGAGAACATTTGAATATGTTAATGTTCCCCAGCACTCCTGCACGATGCCATCTCACTTTCTTTTTCAGATCACATCCACCATCTGCCTTTCCATGAAACCTTTTGGCATAGTCCCTTAGTTCCCATATTACCCTATTGTAACCACTCTTGAGACCTCTGTGTGGAAGTCCTGTTCAGTGGTTTGACTGTAGTCCCATGTAAGTGGCTATAAAATTGTAGCACACACAAATGAATACACTAGTTTGTCCTTGTTTATTATTACACTCCACTTGCTTCTCCTGTCCCTGTCATCTCCCCTATATTGAATTATAGACTGGGCATTCCTTCTTTCTCCTCTTGTACTTTGTACAAAATCTATGGGCAGCTATGGCCTAATATAAATGCTACCACCATGCAGAGCTTGGGAACATCGCCCTTCTAGACATATACATTTGCCATATATCGTATGGGAACAAGCTCTGATTTCTCCTTGCCAGAGAGAGGTTGCTCTAGTTTCAGACACCCTAGTAATAGCTAGACGTTACTACTGTGCACAAACTGCCTTTGAAGACTGCTTTGGAATTTGGGTCAAAAAATTACAACTGAATCTTGCAAGTCTATATACATGGCCCTGTGGCATTTGGTTTTCAAAGTTGCTTTTATTTATTTATTTTGGCAATGAAAAAAACCCTCTATTTGAATCTGTTTTTAAAGAAAGTTTTTCTCTAATGTGTTAAAACACTTTAGCAGTTCTGGTGGGCAGAAAAACAATTAATAAATACTTCCGCTACCAGAGAGAGAGAGAGAGATAGATAGATAGATAGATAGATAGATAGATAGATAGATAGATAGATAGATAGATAGACAGTCCAACCCACCAGCCCATTAGAGCTTGAGAAACTTACAATGCTCATTCAGGATTGTGGGAGCTGTAGTCCAAAACCTTAACTTTTCTGAGCTCTCTGTATTTCAATTCCGCCACTAACTATCCTGAAATTTTATTTCCTCCGTTTAGCCCTCAGGGAAAACAACACATTGCTTCTCTTTTGTAAGTTGTTCCCACACACAGTCAAACAACAACAAATACCCAGACCAGCTATTTCCTTGCCAGACAAAATCCCTTGGGGTCTCCCGGGATGAGTTTCCTGCTGTTGAGGGAGCGGAAAAACTCTCTGGGGAGAAGTGATGAAAAACATTCAGCTTAGCGCAGCTTTCAACGGGCCGGTGGCTCCCTTTGACAGCTGGAATGTGAAAAGAATGGGAAGGAGCAAGAAGACTTCAGAGATGGAGGGAGCTAGCTGAGGAGGGAACCGTTCAGAAGAGAGACGGCAGCTGTGGTGCGGACGGAAAAAGAAATGTTGCCATCTGCCTCGCTTCTCAGCCATGAGACAGAGCTAAATCTTGCAATGCAAATGGGAATTGGATCTTATTACTTTACTTCACACACATGTCTATCCACAACCCCCTTTTCAACCAGCTGCTGCCTTTTCCCATTAAAATGGTGGCAATATATCTATCATAGAATCATAGAAATGTAGAGTTGGGAGAGACCCCAGGGGCCATCCAGTCCAACCCCCTGCCATGCAGGAACACCCTCAAAGCACTCCAGACAGATGGCCATCCAGCCTCTGCTTAAAAACCTCCAAAGAAGGAGACTCCACTACACTCCACTGAGGCAGCAGATTCCACTGCCAGACATCCCTGACCATCGGGAAGTTCTTCCTGAGGTTCAGGTGGAATCTCCTTTCCTGCAGCTTGAATCCATTGCTCCTTGTCCTGGTCTCTGGAGCAGCAGAAAACAAGCCCTCTCCCTCCTCCACATGCCATCCCTTCAAATATTTAAACATGGCTATCGTGTCCCCTCTTAACCTTCTCTTCTGCAGAATAAACATACCCAGCTCTCTAAGTCTATCCTCATAGGGCTTCATGGCTTCCAGGCTTCTCACCATTTTGGTCGCTCTCCTTTGAACTTGCTCCAGCTTGACCATGTCCTTCTTGAATATAATAATTATATAAACCCATGCGAGCCATTCAACAAAAAGGAAATGTATAACGGAAAAGGTCGAGTAGCATCTGATGGCTTCCAGGTCAGTAGCCCAGTGAATCCACTCTCGGTTCTTGTCCCAACCTTCAAGCCATCTAAGATTGAGGGGAACAGGAGTCAACATCTTGAACTGGTTCCTTTAAAGACTGAAGTAAAACCTGGACTCACTATTCCACTGACACGGAAGCTACCAGTAAGCAGTGATGAACACAGTACTTAGAACTGGTATACAACCAAGGTTTATGTTAAGGATGCGATCGGAGGTGGGAATCAATTATGTTGGGGAGAAAAATTTTTCTTTTTCTCATTTTCCCAATCAATGTAACAAACTGTTTTTGGCCTGGGGGAGAAAGGGTTTTTTTGTTTTGTTTTGTTTTCCTGGTTGGGTGGGTGGGTATTCCATTCCAGTCAAGTTAATTATGAACTAATTTTGATTGAGTGCCAATTATGTATTATGTATTACGTATTAGAGCATTGTTAAGAAAAAAACGGCAGATATTAGTTGTATAAATCAGGAAAGTATTGTATTGGGGGAAGATATGGAAATATGTAACTCTAGAATGTAACCTTTTTTTTTCTTTTTCTTTCTCTTTAACAAAATCTAATAAAAAATATTTATTAAAAAAAAAAAAGAACTGGTATACAACTCAGTAAGAAGTCTGTAACAATACTATTATAACCAATGAAATACCAGCAGCAACAGGAAAGGAAGGAAGGAAGGAAGGAAGGAAGGAAGGAAGGAAGGAAGGAAGGAAGGAAAGGAAGGAAGGAGGACCTGTGTCAATTAATCTGGGCACCTTCATTTGGTGCAGCCCTTTGAAACAGACAATCTTACATGTGTTTGGTAATAGCAAGGCTCAAAATCCACTCAGAAATTCTCTTTGGCAAGAGCAGATTTACTGAAATACCTAGAACAGCCTTCCCTGAATTGGTGCCTTTTACTTATTTTGGGATGCAATTTCCATCATCCCTGACTATCCATGGATGAGGCTTTTCTTCCTGAAATAGAACATGCAGAAATGGTTAAAACTAGGGGAAAAAATTATTCACAAGTGGTGAATTTTCATACTTACAGGTCTGGGTTTTGGTCAAATTTGGACTTTGTAATTTAACTTCCTAATCCACCCCCCCTACTCCCACCCCCACATAGATATACACACAGAGTGTATAAAGGTTAATCAGAATCAGAATCACACAGAGTGTAGCTATGTAGGAGATTGAGGGCATTGACACTCCCTGGAGATGAATTCATCTTTAAAGGTTTTACAGAATTCATCAGGGAATCAATCTGATCCTGGTTATTTACCCATCTTAATTTTTTTTTTACAACATCCTCAATTTCTTTTGCAGTGATTTTGCAGTGAAGTTGATTGTTGTTTTGTTGATCTGTTTAGATTTTCTGCTTTTTTTGTAATTTTGTTAAATAATAAAATAAAATTTTAAAAAAGCACAAGAAGAAAAAAAGATTTCTGCCCTCACCATGAAATGTTCCTTCAGTCCCCAAATTTCTAGCATTGCAGAGACCAAGACCTTGAAAAATCATTTGCACCTAGAGCTCTTCCATCTGGTATGTTTCCTTTCCCCAGTCACTAGGCCTATGTGTTTCTTTGGATGCCCAAAATCTATTTCTAAATGCTCAACTGCACTTTCCCCCTTTCTGTTACCTTGCTAAGCTAAGCTCCCCGCCACTAAAATAAGGTGTATTCCAGAGCTTTCCAAACTTTTCATGTTGGTGACATGCTGTTTTAGGCCCTTTTCACACCTTACCTTCGTCGCGGCAGTGGGGAGTGGCGCTCACGCAAGCAGCCATTTGCGTGAGCCGCTCATGGCAGCCCTTCTGCCTCCCGCAGCAGCTTGCCAGTTGCGCGACCATTGCACTAGCGTCCCGCCCCTTCCTTTCTCAGTGCAGCCTAGGAGCTGTAGGCTGCACTGGGGGAGGAAGCGCAACTGGGCCGGCTTGTTCAGCGCACCGCACGCAGGTAAGTGCGCGGGGGCCCGGCCCTGTGGTCATTGCGCGACCACGCTTAGAGACAAAAATAAAAAAATGCGCGTGCGGCCCGCTTGAGGCTTGTGAGTGTCGCATGAGTGGGAGTGCGTTGTACGGACCAATGCTCCCATTCACGCGACGCTCAAGGGACCCTCGCACAAAAAAAACTACGTGCAAAAAGGGCCTTAGACGTGCATCATTTTGTGACACAGGAGGTTAAACTATCCCGTTATAAGAGATACAGATAAATACACAAATTGTAATAACAAAATTTATGGAGATACGACATAGCTCATGGAAACTTTTCATATATTTTTAAAAATATATGATTTATAAATAATAACATACATTTCCAAGATTGTAGGTGACACCCTAACGTGTCATGGCACACCATTTGGAAAGCCCCTGGTGTATTCTTTGCTAACTGCTACTTTGTGTTTACCTTTGTATTTACTATTGAAATAGGGGTTACTTTGTATCCACGCTTAATTGCTAATTGCTGCTTCACAGGCCACAGTCACTACAGTGTAGATCATGTTGACAAAGACTGAGGAAAAACAAAAGTAAGGATGTTTTAAGAACAAAGCCTTTTGGAGATAACCAGAGAGAAATATGCTGGGAGTTCACTCAAGCATAGTATTTAAGGCAGTGGTAAGTACAGGCCTGGGAAAGAACTGAGCGGGGTAGACACACAAAAGGATTGGTGCCTTTGACCAATGAATACTTTGTGAACTTAAGCATGATATTGATTACCTAGATAAGTTGTCTGCTGTATGTAAGCTCCAGTTTTGGTAACTTTGTGGAAGTGTGCAGTGTTACTCATGATATCCACAAACCGCAAACTTCTGTCTACCTCACAGTGAGTTCTGTGGAATGTGGGTTATCCAGAAATGACACCTTCTCAATCTTGGGTGGTCTGAAATGGATCTTTTCCATGAGAAACAGGAATTGAGGAAGTTTATTTTCTCTCCCTAGTGAGCTGACAGAATGACATAGGGATGAACTTTACTAGACACTGTGGCCATTTCCAACCTACACTGTTATAGTGCTTTTATTCCACTTTCAACTTCCTATGGAATCCCTGGGGTTTGCAGTTTAGGAAGGGCCATTTAGAATTCTCAGCCAAAGAGCATATTGGCCTCAGTAAACTACAAATCCCATAATTCCACATGAGATGAGACAGTGGAATAATAGCACTATAACAGTATATGTAGTGCAGAAATGACCTATCATCAGTGGCAGCTGATAGCTTCCATAGAATCAGAATTATAGAACTATACAGTTGGAGGGAATGCCAAGCACTATCCAATCCAACTCTTTTCCCATGCTCCTTTAAAGTTTGGGCTAAAATGCAGAGGAGATTCATAGTCCAACAAGCGCTGGAACTAGCAACTGCCACTAGGCATTGCAGGTCAACTGTCGAATACTCTCTTTAAAAAAAAACACACTATTACTCTAAGGATCATCAGCAAACAACAGCCCTTGCCCCAGATGGAGGCATACAGGGGAAACTGGCAAGGGAGAACTTTCCAAAAGTGTTGAGCATTTTGTGCCATATTTAGTCAACACCCATCCACCCCCAATCTTCCCATCACTTGTTTTTCACAAGGCTTCATTTGCTATCAGCCAAGCTTCCTATGTTTTGTCTTCTGGAGTTATTATTAATCTCATTAGTCTCCTCTGAATACCCAGGGTCAAATGACTTCTGGGTTCTCACTGTGCTCGGCTAAATTATTCATCGGCAGCTGAATGCTGGAGAAAGTTTTGTCTTCCTTGTTGTCTGCAAATGGATTGGAGGTTTCCTAGATGACACACATTTCTTCCAGCTTCAGAGATGCTTTGAGGGAATATTTTACCACATGTGGTGGACTAGCAAGAAGGCAAAAAATTCTGGGTTCAATTGTACACTGCGATTCAGAGAGTATTAAAGTTTAATATGCAGTTAAACCTAGAACTGTTTCTTCAGGATCTTATGGATGATCAGCTAGAAAGCAGCCATGGAAGAATACTTCAGTACATGACACTGCAGCAAGACTGCTATACACTTAAAAATGGAAGAATTCAGAAATTCCTATGGCAGAAGAATGGTTGTTAAAATTGAATGAGCTAGCTGAAATTGAAATTGATACATTATTGGGTTTGATTAGAGAAAAATCATTAGAGACTTTTTAAAAAGATTGGGAACTCTTGAGTACAGAGGGCTGTTGGGGAGGTGAGGACAGAGGAAGGAAGAACGATTTATCATGCTAATGGACATCTGGTAGCACAATATTGGATTTAAGCCATTGTGTCGTTTAAACCCCTGTAACACCATTCATTGTGTGCAGGCACAGTGGACGATGCTTGAATGTACAATGTGTTCTTGGATTGTTCCCTCTAGCAATATCTGAACCCTGTACCCAATTGAAAAAAAATTCCGTGTCTGTAATGCAAGCATAGACATAAGCATTCATTTCAATGAGCTGTGAGCACCAGGAATTCACAAAGGTAGTCCCCCTCAGTCTATTCTCTAGGATCCTACACATGTAGGGGAAAATTGATCAGTAGGGATAATGACCAATAGTCATGACATTTTCTTTCCCATATTTAAAAAAGCGAAATCATTCCTTTGGTCAACAGGCAGCATGTTATTCTGAGGACTGTGCAGCAAAACTAGCTAACTGGAGGTAAAAGCAAGTCAGCTCCACATGTGATATGGCTTATGCACCACATCTGCTATGCAATAACAGTTTACATTTAAACTTCAAAAAATGCAAATCCACATATTCATATAAGTGTGTAAGCAAAATAGAAATGTTTATGGACTCCAGTGTTGTACATTTCTAATTATCACGGTAGAGAACTCTTTGCTGTGGATGGAAAGAATATTCATTTTTACTGCAAGGAGAAAAAGGGTAAAATTATTCATGTGTGCCTGTGAGAACAATTTTGTTAAAGATTTACATTCCTATTCTGCAGAGAAAATTTCTTTTCTGACCAGAACAGAAAAAAGATGTAAAGGCATCCACTGTTTCTCAACTCTTCTCTTTTCAACGATCCGTTCTTTTGACCATGCTAAAGTATAGACATGTACCATTCAACAAGGGCGATTACAGGCAGAAGAAGAGCTTGAAAGGGTTAAAAATAATTAAGGAAAATTGTGGTTTTGATTCTAGATTGCAGTCTACATTCTCTAAGGCCATTTCCTCAAGGGGTAATAAAAACGGTGCAGTGCGTCTTCCACGGAGGACGTCTGCACCTTGGAGCAGACTGGGTTCAGACTACTTACCATAGATCCACACCTCAGTTTGCTCCAGAATGACCCCAATGGTCCTCCAGTGTGCTTTTGAAAGACCTGATTTTTCTGGTATTTAAAAAGCCCGAAGCGTGCCACTGCGTGCCTGCTCTCCGGTGCAGATTCGCAGGCTCGCAGCAATGTGAGCCTGCGATCTGTGAAGGGTAGGCTTTAGGCTGGCGAGCTTCAGCAGTTGGTCGGGAGCTATGACCAACCGGAAGCCGCCATTTTGGACGTTGGAGCAGTGTGGATCTATGACCACGCACTGCTCCGGAGCAGCCTGGACCAGGCCAGGGAACCAGAAGATCCGGTAAGTAGCAGCATGGGGCGATTCCCTCACCCTGTGCGGAAATGGCCTAAATTTATGCATACTTGGTTAAGGCACTTATAGCATGCTCTTAGGCCATTTCTGCATGAGGTCAATATATCATAGTAGCGTCGAATCCTTACCTTCCTGTCTGAACCTCATAGTTTTCCTTGTGGTTCTGCACATTTTCAGCTCCTAGAGCAGTTCACTGCAATGAGAAACTGCTGTATTGGAAAACCGGAAAAACTCCAATGTAAATCTCCTAAACCAGTTCCGCTTCATTTTTTGCCTACATGCAAAGTATAACATCAATTCACAGCACAAAAGTGGTTGACTATGGGCGTTCCTATTCTGTCATTTCCATCCCTGTCTCTCTCCACCCATCATTCTGCCATCATTCTTGTCTTCATGCATTAAATAGACAGCAGGAAGAGAGTGGATCTGGTAATGGCTTTTTCCATGTATCAACAAACATACATACCTAGGCACAAATGCAGCAATGCAGAAATGTGGTTAAAATGTGTGTGTGTGTGTGCACATGTGTTTTAAACAGACCAATCAGTGATAGCGGGGCAGGCTGAGGGAGGGCAATGGGAGTGGCCAGGGACTTGCTGTTGCAGATGCAGCAACTGCTGTTCTCCACAGTAGTATGATGTAAATGAAAGAGTGCAGACAGCACAATTTCTGAATCGGAGTATAAAAACACCACTCTTGACACGGGGTGAATCGCTCCCCCTCTTGTGCGGAAATGGCCTAAAGTGAATTGTGTAGTTGCACTTCAGGACATTGGTAAGAGTTTCCAGATGCACGTTGAACTCTACTTAGTTGGTATCCCAATGTATATTGGTCTCTAGCAATGAACATTGGCACTCCCTAGCTGGTGTTCAAATGCGCATCAGTATCAGTTCCAATGTGCAATGGCTTTTTCACTGGTTTGCCTACATAGTAGCATCATGGTGGCCCCTTTCCTAACACAGACATTGCAAATCTGTTCGATTCTGTTTTCAATTGCCAAAAGTTCACTTACATAGACATAAGTCCCATATTGAATTCCAGCCAATTACTTTCCCAGGCTTTGGACTGGAGTCTATATATGCTTGTATTCCCAGAACATGATTTCTGTTGTCCTTAGAGGAACTTGAAAATGCTTATTCTCACTGTTCAGATAATTATGTTCTTGGAAGATCCTTTCCTTTATGGCAGGAGGTTCAGCTCTGACCAGGCATGACTCAGATTGGCCTTGTCGTAACTCTCAAATGCCACAACCCGTCCAACAAAAGCACGGACTTTTTTTCTTCCTGCTTCAATTTATGAGGTTGGAAAGGGACTAAAACACAATGTCAGTTGGTGGAAAACCTTTCGGCCAAATTGCAGATGTTCCTTTGAAGGTAACAAGAGCACTGGGGCAGGTTCTGACCTTCCAGGAAAGTCAGCCTGGTATTCTTAAATGAGGAATCAAATACCATACATTTCAGAACTGCATTTCCTTGTCATTGTTCTGAAAGGGGGGTGGAGGGAAGAGAAGCAAGCACATAACAATTTGTGGGTGGATAAAAGAAAGAACGGTGGAAAAGGACAGATTGGAAAGCTTGGGTGAAAGTAACCAATGAATTTCCACAGACATAAATGTTAGGGGGTCAATTTGGGCAGGAAAACTCAGAGACACAGATATAAGGTGGGTGACATCTAGCTTGACAGCAGTACAAGTAGGAAAGATCTCAGATCTTGATAGTCCATTGGTTTAACATGAGTCCAGAGTGCAATGTGGAAGCAAAGAAAAAAGTTAGGCTCTATCAACAGGAGAACAATGTCCAGAGCAAGTGAAGGACCACTGCAGGACCATTCTAAAGTCAGGATGGTTCCCCATGACATTCCTGCAAAGAAGCTAGTAAAATGTGAGCTGAACAGGGCTACTGCTAGGTGGATTTGTAATTGGTTGACCAACCAAACCCAAAGTTTGCTCACCAATGGCTGCTTTTCATCCTAGAGAGAAGTGACTAGTGGGGTGCCACAGAGTTCTGTACTGGTCCCAGGGATATTCAACATCTTGATCAATGACTTGGATGAAGGAGTGGAGGGCATCCTGATTAAATTTGCAGATGACACCAAATTGGGAGGGGTTGCTAATATGCCAGAGGACAGGATCAAATTTTAAAATGACCTTGACAGACTGAAGAAGAGGGCCAAAGCTAACAAAATGAATTTCAACAGAGAAAAATGTAAGGTCACATATCTAGGCAGAAAAAATGGAAGGCACAAATATAGGATAGGAGATACGTGGCTAGATAACATTATGTGTGAAAGGGATCTAGGAGTCTTGGTGGACCACAAACTGAACATGAGTCAGCAGTGTGATGTAGCAGCCAAGAAAGCCAACACAATTCTTGGTTGTATCAATAGAGTTTAGTCTCTAGATTGAGGGAGGTAATGGTACCATTCTATTCTTCATTGGTTAGACCTCATTTGGAATACTGTGTCCAGTTCTAGGCACCTCAATTCAAGAAGGATATCGACAAGCTGGAAGGTGTCCAGAGGAGGTCGACCAAAATGGTGAAGGGTCTGGAAGCCATGAAGCCTTATAAGGAGTGGCTTAGGGAGGCAGGTGTTTAATCTGCAGAAGAGAAGGTTAAGAAGGGATATGATAGCCATGTTTAAATATTTGAATGGATGTCATGTTGAGGAGGGAGCGGGCTTGTTTTCCGCTGTTCCAGAGACTAGGACAAGGAGCAATAGATTCAGGCTGCAGGAAAGGAGATTCCACCTGAACCTCAGGAAGAACTTCCTGATGGTCAGAGCTATTCGGCAGTGGAATACACTGTCTCAGAGTATGGTGGAGTCTCCTTCCTTGGAGGCTGGATGGCCATCTGTTGAGGGTGCTTTGATGTGTGTTCCCGCATGGCAGGGGGTTGGACTGGCTGGCCCCTGTGGTCTCTTCCAATTCTATGATTCTATGAGTGTTGGACTGAGACTTTGGCAGGCCAGAATTAAGATCTCCACATGGCCATGTAAACCTCCTGGGAGACCTTGGGCGAGTTGCACTAGCCCAGCAAGATGACGGCATTTTTTTCCCCACATGAACATCTTTGAGAACATCATTTCCAACCAAGAAGCTGTTCTCCTGAAGAAAGGAAAATGCATGACATCTTTGCAGGACTATTTTCAGCTCTGCTGAAAAAACATCTCCATCGTCTTTGTTGTTGTTAATTGCCATCAAGTTGGCTTCAACTCGTAGTAAGTGATGGATCTCCAACACCCTCTATTATTAACAGTCCTGTCCAGATCTTGTAAACTCAGTTTTGTAGCTTCTTTGATTAGTCTCTCCATGATAACTCCTAAATTCTTCTCACCAGCAGCTATTCCAGGCGGCTGCAATACAGGGGGATGAATAAGGAAGCAAGGTTGTTCTTCCAATCATGCTGAAAGAGTGTGTGCTTTTGTCCTCATCCTTCCCCATTCCTTATCGTTTCATGTCTGTTTAGGTGAGAAATCTATTGCCAGGGCTGTCTTGTTTTATTGATTGTATGTACAGTCAGGCATCTACATTTGCAAGTTTCATTTTTGCAGATTGGTTATTCATGGATTATTTGCTACCACCTCTGCTGCCTCCCTGTGCCATCTTTAATGGGGACTGCAAGCCTCATGAGACTGAGAAACTGCAAACGAGGCTAGTAAATCCCTATTAAAAATGGTGTGGGGCAGCCATGGAGATGGCAGTAAGCCCCAACGGTCCCCCACTTCTGCCTTGTGAAGGAACCCTGAGGCCTCAAAGGAGTCCACAGTGAGTTGACTATGGTGATCATACTTTTTTGTGCGTTAAATATGGTTTAGGAGGACGTGGAGTTATTCACGTTTTTTTCACTTCCATGGGGATCCTGTGCCCCTAACCCTCAATAATGTGGAGGGATGACTGTAAACTGATCAGATAGCCAGGATCAGATAGTGGTTTGAGTGTTGGGCAAAGACTCTGGAACACTAGGGTTCAAATCCTCACTCAGCCATAAAAGCCCACTGGATGACTTTCGGCAACTCTCACTCTCTCAGCCTCAGAAGAAGGGAATGGGAAACCCCTCTAGGGAAACCTTTCAGAGAAAAGACCATGAAAGGTTTATTTAAGGATTAATATAGGTTGGAAATGATTTGAAGGCATGCAACAACAGAACAAGCTGCCCAGGGAGCTGTTTCTGCAGGGATACTTGAATTAATTAATTAATTAATTAAGAAGTCTCTAGGTAAGTATGCCTTAGGCAAACACTAACAGACTCATGCACAGAAATCTGTTGGGAGTTATGGAGCCAGAAGGAACCCAAGAGGGCATCCAATCCAACCTCCAGATCTATAATAGTATAATCTTCTAATAGTTGGAATAGAAGAGGAGAAGGGTTCCTCCCGGCTATCTTCAGCACAGTGAGCAAACAATAAATGGAAAGAAAAATAAATCCTGATAGATTAAGGTTTTAGTCCTCTATGCACCCTCCTTCCTGAAAGTAGGTACAGTAGCCCCTCCTCATTTGTGAGGGTTTGGAACCCTCATGAAAATGAAAAAAACGCAAATAACTGTCCCCCCACAATTCCCCTCCAGATATCCCCCTTCCCCTTCTTTTGTCTCTGGCCTCGACATTCCTGGGGAGGGAGAAAAAATACAAGGTAAAGAGCTGCCAGTACTTTACCCTCAGATGGAGAAAAGTAGACTTCTGGCATTCTAGATACTTCCAGTTGCCATCTTAAGAAAGGAGGGGTAGGAGCAAAGAGATCACCTGACCAATCAGCAGCCATTACACAGCAGAATGTGCAGCCACATGGTAGAGATGACACACCTCCAGCATTGGCTTGGGGGCTTTACTCACCCAAAAGGAAAAAAAAATCTATTTTAATCACAAGCCTGGCAAGCCTGGGGTGAGGAATGCAAGGGAATGGGAGGAGGAAAATGGAGGAGGAGACAAGCTGGTGCCTCTCAAACAATGAAATTTGTGAAGGTCAAACCCATAAATGTGGAGGGAGTACTGTATTGCTGAACGTAATGAGGCTTACTTTGGAAAAGACATAGGATTGTGCTTTTAAGGAAATTTGGAACAACTTCCTACAGCCATATGGTATTTATGCTTTTCTTGAGAAATTTGGGCTTCCTCCTACATCTTTGACAATCTATCTCAAATGCAATGGAATAGAAAATTGCTTGCACCTTTCAAAGAAGGTAGAAGTGATAAGGAAGGGGTGCACGGTGGGACAGAGCAAAGATTTATGTAAAAGTTAAGGGTTAAATCAAAAAGTTGTCTGCAGAGAGCTAAATGCTGGGTTATTCCATGGCATTCAGTGTATCTGCCAAATGCAATGCCCATCCCTGCAAACTCATCCAAGGATGTGTCCCTGAATAAGTTTTTGTAGACTGACAAATTGTTTCTTTGAAGTGATTCCCAACAGGAAGAAGTTAATATATTCACTGGCATGTATAAAAATACAATTGCATGTGTTATGAGGCATTATACTGCAGAGTGCTATGTTTCACTGCGTTTCCACTGGCTGATTTATTAATTATGAATGCACAATATTTAGAATATACAGATATCACCCCTTATTTCATCTTCATAAGATACTTCCTAGCTTTGGAAAGACTGAGCAAAGGAGCCCTTTAACCTAACATTTCAAGGAGAATGGGGAAGAGAATAATACAAAAAGTGGAGTATATCTTTTTGTTTGCTAAGATACAACTCAATATAAAGTCCAGAACTTCTCTGAAGTATGCAAATTTCCAGGCTATGGAGTCATTCTGTTATTATCTAGGTGTGGGCAGAAAGTGAAAGACAGGCAGCATTCAGCCCCTCTCAGGCTACAGCGAGGACCCCAAGGGGACCTCAGCCCATCCCTTGAACAGATAGGTAGATGGATGGATGGATGGATGGATGGATGGACGGATGGACGGACAGAAAGACAGACAGACAGATGTCTGCCAGGTTGAAAACAATAGTTCCAGTTTATTCCCAGAATTTAAAAGGCTTCTCCTGGCCTAATACAACCCTGGGGACAAACAAAGGAAAAATTTAGTCATAATAGTACACATCCCAATTTGATAAGGGTACTTCCAATTAGTCCTCCATGGTCCCCACTTTATCAGCTGCTTTTCATATATCCCAATTTCTCTCTCCTCTTCCCACTTCATCCTCAGTTTATTTCAGTTGCTGCAAACAGATTTCAAAGTGCACAAAGTCATTTGCACCCAGTTAACTCAGCAAAGGGGGAAAGAGAGGAGGGGGCAGAATCTTGCCCTTCCCAATAGGCTCAGGAAAAAGCAAACTGCTGCACTTTCTCCCAGCTTGGGTGTTCTTCATAACATTTGCCACATGCTACTGTTGCTAGGCTATGAGTGCCTGGTTTTCACCTGTGATGTGTTGAATACTAAAACATTCAGAGGAATGCCCAGCGCACTAGTCCACTGACAGAGGAGGCTCCACTCACTGTACACATCCCTAAGTATTACATCAATCCTGTATTAAGCCTGTGTACCTCTTTCTTTCAAAAACTTGCATAATGCATTTTATGCTTCCCAGTTAACCAGATAAGGCATCTCTGCTGTGTGGATTTTGGATTTTGTTGTATTTTGCTGTATGGCCAACACAGCTACCCCTGAGAATATAACCTTTTTATTCATTCTGTCCCATTCATTCAGATAACTAGATTGTCTTTCCATCTCTTTGTGGTCCTAATTCAATTTCTTCAATCCCAGCCCCACCCTAAATAGAAATCTCTCAAGATGATTAAGTACTGCGGGAGTCTAACACAACTGAAAAGGCAAATTCTGGTAAGGAGAAAACAAAACTCTGCTTCCTGGACATGATGGCTTGTTTCCTCTTTTTTGCCACACCCTTCTTTTAGATCGATGCCCTTTCATCTCTTCTCTTCTCTTCCTGTTTTGGAGATGAATGTTCCAGGTTGTCCTGAGACACGTCTGATCACAAAAACAATCCTATCAGATTCTTTTGGTACACTGGAGCCTTTCTCAGGGACAAGCGCTGCAGGTTATGAGAGGACAGATTGCTGATACATAATGGAAGTGAGAACATATGATAATGCTTTAGTGGTTCTAGAGTTCCAAAGATGCCCAGTGGAATCATGTAATTGGCATTTGTATAATTGCTGGACCACTTACGGGGCAAGGGCTTTCCAACCTCTGACACAATCTGCATCGCATCCGTCTAGGCAACAAACCACAGTGGTTTGTAATGAAATAATACCATTTAATAATATAAAATATTGCCTGTTCCTTAGCAGCTTGTCCCTTTTTTCTCAGTATTGGAGAGGACGGACAGTACAGCCAGCCCTCCACATTTACAGGTTTCACTTTCATGGATTTGATTATGTGTAAGTTTTTCCAACCCTTGACCACCCTACCTCAACTGTTTCTTTTCCAGGGCCTTTTCTGCACTACACTCTTATAGCACGATGATTCCACTTTCAACATCCTATGGAATCCTGGGGTTTGCAGTATAAGAGCACTATAAGAGTGTAGTGCGGAAAAGGCCCAGGGGAACCTTCTTTCCTGGCATCTCCAATCAGGCCATACAGCCCTTTAAAAACCCACCCCTAATCTTCCTCCTCCTCCACCAGCCACTGTCTAGCCAGCTAAAGATGGCTCATAGTTCAATTTCTCAGCACCACAAACCCTCTCCTGATGCCCCCTGCACACCCAAGGAAGGAGATGGGTGAGAGAGGAAGTATAGGGCCACTATGCCAACCCACCCCCTTTCCTTCTCCTTTCCCTGATCTAGATTGGATATTGGGTGCCTACTCTCCCCACCATGCTTTGACCCTTTTTCACAGACACACACACAGTTTTGATATTTGTGATTTTTCTCCTTTTGTGAGGATCCTGTGTCCCCCACCCCACCCTAGTAAATATGGAAGACCAACTGTATTTCGGTATTGCACTGAATTAGAGGGAGGCAATTATGTAGAGCGTAAGGATCACTCCCTCTCCATGCCTCCCGTTAGATCACAGTATCACTCTCAACATGACTGAAAGTGATGATACATCACTTCTACTTCCAGTTTTCAGCAGCCTCCCCCCACGCCAAAGTTGACATCTTCTTTGGATTTTATGTACACATGCAATACTAGTTTTGGGGCATGATGTAACAACTGTATGCAGTTCACAGTTGGGTAAAAAAGAATCCCAGAAGTTGAGTTTTTGCGCATAAAGATGTGCCTTGTTGGACGGTGCATAACGACTCACTCATGCCTTAAATGACCTATTGAATTCACTGGGATTGTGGAAACGACTGGCACGTTGGAAGCTCCATAGCTGATTGTACAATGTTGGTATTTTAGCAAAAAGGTGTTGTAGCTCAACCGCTATCCATGCTCAGTCTGGGCAGTCAGCCAAAGGGCAACTAATGAGGATTAGAGGCACACAGCAAGTAGTTCTTGCAACAAAGAGGTTCCTTATATTACTCTAGTAAGGAAACAGTCTTACACAAATATGAAGCAAACAACAGTCCTAGCAATATCTATAAATCAAAGACAGTCAATATAATCCCAAGTGAGAGGCACAGCAGAAGAAATGGGCAGAGGCATGGCAGGAACAACAGGCAGAGATATGGCAAGAGAAACTGTCAGTTAATCACCAGCAAGTTCTGGAGGGAATGGCTCAGTTTTTATAGGTTTAGAGATCAGCGCAGCTAGTGCTTGATTAACTGCTGCTTGTTATAAATTTGCTGGGATCTGCGTAGGTGCCTATGTTGGGCAAAGGTGGGTATTGGCAAGTTATCTTCCATGTCAGAAGGAGCAGGGCTCTCTGCTGGGGCTGGCACTTCCCCTGTTCTGTCTTTGGGGTGGGTGGTGCTGTCTTCTCTAGTTCAGCAGGTTCTGCTGTTTCAGTCTCTGAGTCAGAGTCTATGTCTAGGTCCTGGTAGTAGGGCATGACAACCACCAGTTAACTAGGGAAGTGTAGATTTATACAACATAAGTACAATGTAGGATTTTAATAGTAGTGTTTTCTTTTTCCAGCACCACCCCACAGGGAGAGGGGGTGGTTAAAGGGTAATGAGGAGCCAAGGGTCTCTGACTCTGTTTTTTGTGGTCGCTTGGACATTTTTGAGGTGACTTTATCTGGAAAATTGGTCAAAAGTGGTTGGAATTGGTGTTTTCAAAATCAGTGGGACAGTGAATCATCTCCAGGTTGTAGTCCAAAATTTAAAGGAGTTCCCCAAAGTTATGATCCTTGATCCCAAAACTGATCCAGTATCTTTGATACCTCCTTTAGATTCCAGACTAAAACACACACCAACATGGAAGCCATCAGCTACCACTCTTATACAATGGAAATATGGCACTGGAATGGAAATTTATAATAGATCTCTCATGAGAATACAAAAATACTGTGAAAAGTAGACAAAGATGAATGTGAACTTGAGGGGAAAACTGTGCTTGAGAGATAACAAACTTTGATAGTACATGTTTGAGGAAGCAGCAGGAATAGATATCTTTGGTACTGAACTATGTCAGATTTCAGAAATACATTTTGGATAAAATTGCCATCATGTAGTAGATAAGGACTATTTACTCCTGTGGAAAAATGAGTTCAGACACAATCGTGAAGCAAGATGAAATCATGGATTTTATTTGGCTACATATATTTAAGTTTGTGGTATATGTTCTGGGTTCTACAGCAAATCAAGTCCGAATTCCACCAAGAAGCTGAGATGACAAAACGGAGGCTGTTGTACTTTAGACATCTCATGAGAAGACCTGACTCGCCAGAAAAGACAATAATGCTTAGTAAGGTAGAAGACAAGAGGAAAAGTGGAAGACCACATTAAAGATGGGTACACTCAATCAAGAAGATCCATCTCTGAATCTGCAAGAGCTGAGCACTGAGGTTGAGGATAGATTGGCTTAGAGGTCTCTCATCCATGGGGTCATCATAACTTGAAGTCAACTTGATGACAGTTAAAAACAACAATACATTCTGAACATGTTTTAAGCTGGTTCCTACAGGGCATTAAAGAAAGGGTCAAATAGACATGGAGCAGATTTCTGCAGATAAGAAACTATTACCAAGAAGTCAATGTAAGCTCCAGAGTTGAAGGCATTCAGAAACAGGATGCTGATTTAAAATGTATGGCCAGCTCTATGGCCGTCTATGTTATGTATACTAAGATACATAGCAGAGGTGCTAAGAAACTCTGTTTGTGAGTAGTGAAAATTCATAACAGGACACTGACTAGAGTCTCCGAATGTGCACCAGGCTCTACCAATGAGCATCGGCATAATCTAGTTAGTATCTCAATGTATATCTGGATCAATGCACATTAGGACTGATGCACATTGATCCTATTGTGAATTGATTCAGATGTGCATTGGTCACTTTGCCAGCTCCACTATATAGTAACATAAATGCAGCCTCTTCTTGGATACAGACATTAGGGAACTGGCCAGTTCTAACTCCCACAGACATAAGTCTACCTATGAAGGTGTAAGCTTCCAACAGGATTCTGGCCTATATGTATATTATTACAAGAGTAGGATTGTATAGCAGGAGGTGATCCTTCAGATATCCTTAGACAAAACCAGAAATTAAGCACACATGGGCAAACCAAGAAAAGACCCAATTCAGGATCAAGTTGAGAATCAGAATCAAAGAAGATCCAGAGATGTGTCATTCCAACTCAGCAGGAAGATAAAGCTGTTCTTTTTTGCTCTCATTCTAAGGGGATGCAATGGCCAGCATGGTTGGATGGAGGCATTCTTGGGCCTGAAAGCACTTCTCCAAAAAGCTGTCCACTTCAGTTCAGTGGTTCAACATATGGGAGATCTAGAGACAGAATATGAGGGGATACCTCTGGAGAAATGTGGTTCTTACAAACCTGAGCCCCAAGCTACATAGGGTTTCAGATGTAAGAATCATCTGTTACAGAATCTGTGGCAACTGGGGAAATACCTGTCCACCTGCTAATGATTGGTCTATTTTCAATTGATAGACGTTCCGGATAGGAATGGAAGAAGCAGCCTTAGAACATCTGTCCATCTAGCCCAGGGGTGGGCAGTTCTTGCCGGCTACTCACCCACGTCCCCTTGGAGAGCTGCATGCCCACCATAATGCCCCTTGCAAAAAATAGTCTTTTTTTTTTCTAGTCCCCAAAATTCCCCTCTACCAGTCTCTCGGTCCATTTGAAGGCCAGTAGAAGCTATGTTTACAACTAGATGTGACCTGGAAGTCACTTCCTGTTCACTTCCTGTTTTGTTTTGTTTTTAGAAAACGGTCTCTCTTGGCCCTAAAATGAACTAGGGACCCATTGATTCGTAAAGACACCCCTATGCCCACAGAATAAGCCAACTGAAGATTTCTTGCAAGGCTGGAAACTGCTTGTGGATTTTTGAACAATAAGAGGTCTCATGGAGACTGGTTTGAACATTAGACTCAGTTCCCCACTGAGCCAGGGAAACCCACTGGGTGACCTTGGGCAAGTCACACACTCTCAGCCCCAGAAGACTCCATGTTAGGTTCCTTTTAGGGTTGTCGTAAGTCAAAAATTACTTGAAGGCACACGACAACACCCATCAATCTGGCCCCTCTCAAAACTGCAAACCCCAGGATTCCATAGGATGTTGAAAGTGGAATAATAGCGCTATAACTGTGTACTGTGGAAATGGTCCTAGATGGGCAGCCAAAGTAAATGATACTCCTAGCATCTGCACATGCAAATTGTCTCAGTATAATGCTGTACTTGAAATGACAGATGACAGATGCAATGGATGGGAAATTTTCTGTCTCTTTTTCTCTCTCTTTTCGTTTTTATAATCCACAGTCTACTCTGGACTTCTCTAGAGTGGAATGTTGTAAACAAAGAAAGGTCATAAGAGTGTCACATTCTGCAAGACCACTGTGGGATGAACATTCTGGCCAATTAGCAATAAATATGTGAGTCACACAGATCCCGGAAGTGAAATGAGCTCCTAGCAACATTTTGGAAGTACAGCAGCCAAGTAAGTAGATGACCTTCATCCAAGAAGAATTTCCAGCATAATTATCCTGCAATACTGCCATTCATCATGAGTATAGTTGTGTTTTGCTTGTTTTGATTGGTTTTGTTTGGAATTATGTTCCATCCAAATGATTAGTGGAAGCCATAAAATTAAATGTGAAAGTAAAAATAGCTATAGTTCCTCATTAGAAGTTAGGGCAGTTTGGATGATCAGTTCACCTGCTTGAAATTCTTGTATAGTTTAATTTCTCAAGCACAAAAATGTACCATTTTTCAGAGCAGCAGTGTCACCCAAAAGTTATATTTTGACAGGAGTGCAGAAGTGGCATTTCTTGGGTAGGAAACAAGCATGACGCTGTGGTTTGGACATAAAGGTAAAATCAAGGAGATCTGAGTTTAAATTCAGGACAGGTGAGAATTTTAGTTCAATTTCTTTTCTTCATGAGAATTTACAAAAACTTGCATATTTCCTCAGATCTGGGGGCATCAATACTGAAAAATTAATCCATCTGGCCTTAGGATTTTGGGAGCTTAACTCTTAAAAATCTGGGTCTGAATCTCTTCAGATTCAACACCTTTTTCTGTGAAATCAAGGTTGCTATCTCCTTTTTCCTAAAAGGCTCCTCATCTTTAAACACTTGTACAGCTGGCAGTTGCAAAATGGTACTCTCGATAATAACTGTAATTGTACCTATTGAATTTGACCAACACAAAAGGAAGACAATGCCATTTCAGTGTTAAGGGAAGAATTTACTAATATTTGCGAATGTAGTCATATTTAGAACAGAAAGAAATTGGGGGGGGGAACAGATGATAAGTTAAAACACGCACAAACTATCATATTAAAAAAAAGGTCAATATCTAAATCAGCCAATTAGTTATGTATCTGTCATTAAATGTATCTGATCTAACTCCTCATTCTTCAAAATTCCTCTTAAAGAAAACATAATGGTTTACACTGCCTTCTCTAGCTGACAAGGACTGCTCTATTTTCCTAGTGTAATTTTGTGTTGTTCTATCTATCTTTTACAAATTCCTTTTAAATCAGAATATGTCATTTTAAAATTGTATTCAGTTACATCTGAATGCAAACTGCTCAGACATTTTCCTATATGAAACATGATACAAATACTGTAAAGAAATAAAATGACCCCAATCTACTTAAATCATCATTATTATTATCAAAACCAATAATCACATCAGTTTTATGGGAACTGAAAATACATTTTTCTGCAGACACTTCTTCAGAACAAGAATAGACTGAGTCACTCAGATTGCTTCTGGGTATATGTTCTGAAGAAAATGGATGCAGGGGGAAGGATGGAGTCATGAAAGGCATGAAGAACATCATGCAGAGAGCAGAAAATCACCAATGAAGGCAAAGGATGAACAGGAAAATTGGTTTAGTGGGTTTACAGCTTTTCTGAGAATAATGAAATGAGGCCCATACTAAAAGGAGCTACCATCTTGTGTTCTTCTGATTATGTGCACGAGATGTTCTTGGCATGCTCTGATTGTTCTAGGACATCAGCACACAAATTAAATCTGGAAGTTCATAGAATCATAGAGTTGAAAGAGACCACAGGAGCCATCCAGTCCAACCCCTTGCCATGCAGGAACCCATTTCAGGGCACTCCCAACTGATGGCCATCCAGCCTCTGCTAAAAAACCTCTAAAGAAGGAGACTCTACCACACTCCATTGAGGCAGCAGATTCCACTGCTGGACAGCCCTGACCGTCAGGAAGTTCTAACTGAGGTTCAGGTGGAATCTCTTTTCCTGTAGCTTGTATCCATTGCTCCTTGTCCTAATCTTTGGAGCAGTGGAAAACAAGCGCCCTCCCTCCTTGACATGACATCCTTTCAAATATTTAAACATGGCTATCATGTCCCCTCATAACCTTCTCTTCTGCAGACTAAACATATCCAGCTGCCTAAGCTGCTCCTTGTAGGGCATGGCTTCCAGACCCTTCACCATTTTGGTCACCCTCCTCTGGACACTTTCCAACTTGTCAATATCCTTCATGAAATGAGGTGCCCAGAACTGGACACAGTATTCCAAATGAGGTCTAACCAAAGCAGAATAGAGTGGTATTATTACCTCCTTTGATCTAGACACAATGCGGCATTGGCTTTCGTGGCTGCCGCATCACACTGCTGACTTATGTTCACCTTGTGGTCCACCAAGACTCCCAGATCCCATTCTACATGGACTACTCTTGCTGTCTGATTAAGACCACTTTTCCTTTGTAATTACATTCCTGAGGATAGAAACCCACTACATGGCCTCAGGCAAGTCACAATCTCTGCCTCAGAGGAAGGCAATGGCAAACCTCTTCTGAAAACATCTTTCCTTCCCCCACCCCCTCCCCAAGTCCAGGCTAGGGTTGCCATAAGTCAGCTTCAACTTGAAGGCACAATACAACAACACCAAAGGATACTATTCATACCATTGTGTTCTTCCAACATGAAAGCATTCATATTAGAAATGAAAGGAGTAGGGATTATTCATTCTCATGTCAAAAAACATGGCACCAAACAGTTCAGAAACCCTGTTGGGAAGACAAAGAATCTTGAACAATGTTCTGACATGCTGAGGTATGTGAAGGAATTATTCTGTGCAGAACAATACATTTTTTTGGTATAAAAGCCTGTTTCTTGTATCAAACCCCCCTCCCACAAAAAAAAAAAAAAAAAACCTGGTTTCTATACAGAAAACACTGTTTCTTTTGCTGGAACCCAGGAAGAGTTTTGCAGGAAAACTATTTTGCAGGAAAATAGTTTTTGTTTTCCTCATGGGGGAAAAATATATCTTTCTATGCAGAATAATTTTCTCATGATATATCAGGATACTTGGATATGGGGGAAAGGCTGAAGATAAATATTTGTTTTCTTCTGCTGTGGGGATAACACTGCCATAATTATTTGTTCACCCACGTAAGGCAGAAATGGTCAATGATTTACATTCCTAATTCATGTAGCTTGCATCAAAGCAAAATGGTACATGCATGTTTATATTGCGCCTTTTATTACCAAAGTGGTGGAAAAAACAGCAACTTCTGCACTAGTTCTTGCTGCTCTCTTGTTATCTGATGTCTTCCTTTCTTGCTTTGTCAGCTAGGTATTACAAAAGTGTTAAGAGCAGATATCATTGGCCATTTCCGCAGTAGACTGTTATAGTGCTATCATTCCACTTTCAACATCCTATGGAATCCTGGGGTTTGCAGTTTAGGGAAGGGCCTTTAAGGATTCCATAGGATGTTGAAAGTGGAATGATAGCACTATAACAGTCTACTGCGGAAATGGCCATTGTCTGACTCAGTCCAGGCTAATCAAGTGACTGCCCAGTGTTGTAAAAAAGAAAAAGAACCAGCTCGTACTGAACCCCACAACTCTCTTCCCATCTGCTCTTTAATGACGGAAGACATGGCACAACATGTCTCCCTCACATTCTTTTCTTTTTTGGATTAGTTTAGAAAGGATCAGGCTATTTCTATCCAAAATTATATTTCATTAGTAAATGTCCCTCTTGTTGAGGATTCTAAACTTATTTTCCTGCTTACAATTTGGTTCTTTCAAATTCACTGTCCTAAAATGGGCAACTCTGCTGTGACCAAAGTAAAGGCTCCAATAGGTCTTTCATTCCAGTAATAATCTCTTGCGATCCATCCCCTCTAACACAAAGTACATTAGGAGGTGATGTCAGGGAAAGAACTTGGACATGGTTTCAGTGTTTTTTGGTGGTTTTTGTTTTAAAGAACAGCAACAAATTAAACACACACATAACACCTCCCCTGTTTTTTGACCCTGGGTAGAAGTATGGTAAATAGAATACTGCACATGATGATAACAACTCTATATTGTTATTTTTCACTGCAATTTTTTCCAATGAAGCTATACTTTTCATGTCATGGGCTATCATAACCTAGGCCCTTTTCGCATGGTATTTGTCATACAAAAGGGCTCCTGGAGCATCGTGCGATTGCGAGGAGCAGTCTACACAATGCACTCACAATCACACGACACCCCAGGGGCTGGCATGTGCCGATCATGCACTATTTCATTTTCGACTTTGAGCCGAAAATGCTGAGCGATCGTGAATCACTCCGGGGCCCCACATGCACTTACCATGCGTGTGGAGTTCCGGAGCCAAGGCACTCGCGCTTCCTGCCCCAACACAGCCTGGGAAAATCCCAGGCTGCACTGCAGAAGGAAGAGGAGGAGCTCTCACGCTGCCTGCTCGCAAGCAGGCAGCAGCTGCGGAGCTGAAGCAACAGGGACATGAGAGCCTCTCGCAAGAGGCTGTTCGCGTGATCCCCGCTCCCCAGCTCCACAAAAAAGTAAGCTGCAGAAAGGTCCCTAGACTTATAGCTCCATAGCTGCTCCATATTCAATAAGGGTACCTAATCTTATCATTGTTGTAGTTGTGTGCTTTCAAATCATTTCTAACTTATGGTGCCCCCAAGATGAACCTATCACAGGGTTTCCTGAGGCTGAGTGTGTGTTTGAGACAGTGTGAGTGTGTGGATTTCAGTTCTAACTTTGACTGCATTTGCAAATATTAAGAAGTTCTTCTGTTAACACTGAAATGACATTCTTGCTCACTGATGTAAGGATTTTGGACATGTCATTCTCCTTGTGTCCCAATAGGAAACTGAATAGACCTCCTTTGCCCAATTCAGCTGCTGAGTCTTAAGGTGGGTTGAAAAGGAGTGACCTTGGACATGTCACACACTCTCATCCCCAGAAAACCCTGCGATAGGTTCACCTTAGGGCTGCTGTAAGTTGGAAATGACTTGAAGAAACATAACAGCAACCACCATAGAGAAAGCTCACCTTCAAGTGTTGTTATTAATGTTGTTGCTGTTGTGGTTGTGTGCCTTCACAACATTTCTGACTTATGGCAACCTTAAGGTGAACCTACCATGGAGTTTTCTGGGGCTGAGAGTGTATGAAGCACCCAAGGCCATCCAGTGGGTTTCTATGGCCAAGCAGGGAATTGAACCCCAATCTCCAGCATCATAGTACAATGCGCAGACCACTACACCATACAGTTACCCTCCAACATTTCACAGATGAAGTGCTGGACACCTGGGGCCAAACAACATCAGACTGTAGTCAAGATGGTAACAGCTATTTTTTTCCCCTCTGAGTTAGTCTCTTTTTTTTTAAAAAAAATTGATATATTGTACACATAAACAGTATAAAACGGTAACATAAACAATATAAAACACTACATACAGTTTAAAAAAATACAAAACAATAGCAAAAACACAAAAGGTCAAAGCCTATACTCCAAAGCTATGTATGTCTCATTCAGCTATAATTGACTAACAAAAGCTACAAATATTGAAAAAGTTGGTTCCGACTTTTGCTGCAAACAGCTCCTATTAAATGGCTGTACTTAACTCTTAAATCAATATGTACTAAGTTAATTTTGTTTCTATGATTATTGGTAACCTTAATCAAAGATGCCAACAGCTATTAATAAGGAAAAACAAACAAACACTAAGGCCATTTCCACACTAGACTGTTATAACACTATCATTCCACTTGCAACATCCTCTGGAATCCTGGAGTTTGTTGCTTCTCCTACGTGTGCATCAGCTCTGAGTGTCCTGTATCATACTCAGGCAATTCAGGAAACACACAGACCTCAAATTGGTATCCACGGGCAGCTTAGAAAGTTCTAATTTTTCCAAAAAGAAAGCTGGAAAGCAACTGTCTTTGCTTATGTTTGCAATGGGCCATTTGAGTACAGATTTGTGAGTTCCGTGAAGCAATGTTCTGTAGTGAAAATTGTGTTATGCCTTTATATTGTTATTTTTTAATTCTCCATTGCAGGAATTTCCTTGTGCCGTGTTTATCTATTCACATTCTTCTGGTTTAAGAAATGATATTTTTAATATTTCAGAATCGCTCTTGGCATTGTATGCCACCCAGAGGACCTGGGTATTGTAGAGGAAATGCTGTTCCTTTACAAAGAAGTAAATTGGAACATCTTTCTCTGCATCAGCCCAATATAATCTGGCAAAGAACATGAGGGAGAGAACCTGCCTGGAAGAGATGCTAAAAAATCTGCTAGGAACAATAGGGGCCCCATTATGCCCACTGGATTTTAAAGATTACCACTTCATGATGTCAAGAGACAAAGAAAGATCTGATATATACCAAGTCTGCAAACACTGACTTTAATCTGTTTCCATGATCACTGCCCGATGGGAGCGGCTTGAGACATTCTGCACTCTGTGAATGTCATTCATTTTCACTGGAGAACAGTTGATTGATTTCATCTTCCTTTCTTCCTTATCATTTCTACCTGTGTGTAAAACCTAACAGAGAGAGAGAGACAGAGAGAGATGGAAAAAGACAAAAAGCCCCAGAAAATATTGTGTCTACAAGAAAGAAGTGAATCAGGAGATAAGAGCTCTTGTGATTGACATGCACAGAGGACAGAAAGCTGCCAAGAGAGGGGATGGTTCTGAACTAGCACTTCTTGCAATTCTGGACCTCTCCAAGGCCATTTCTGCACTAGACTGTTATAGTGCTATTATTCCACTTTCAACATTGTACGGAATCCGTCCGGCCCCTCCCTAAACTGCAAACCCCAGGATTCCAGAGGATGTTGAAAGTGGAATCATCGCGCTATAACAGGCTAGTGCGGAAAAGGCCCAAGACTTGAAAACTGACACACATCACTGGTATAAGGTAAGACCTATTGATGTTGACTGATGTGTTGGATGGCCTACAGCAGAGAAAACATTACAGTTCTTATCTGATTGGGTCCAGCATCCTTGCACAGAAAATTGTCATTCCTAAGTAACTAACTCTACCTACACAATATCCATCGCTGACACTTGTGATCTTTCTGGCTGGCTAAGAGGTTCCCTGGGTTGGGGTCTTCCCTGCTCTGGTTTGCACATGGCCCCTGAACCCTATTTTTGCTGCCACTACCCCGCAACTCCCTTTAAAAAAATTAGATAAGATTTTTGGACAATTTTGCCCTAAAGTAAAGCAACTCCCCCAAATACATGAAAACTCCCAAATATACTCCCACATCCCCACACACAGACAAGTACTCCAGGACCTTATGGTACCCCACAAACAGATGCACCTTCACTTTCTACTGCCCAGTGATGTATGTTGTCTTTTGCTCCAAGTCTCAAGTTCTTGAAGATACTTTCAACTTATTTCTTAAACCAAGTCTCAAGTCTGGGAACCAGCTTTATACCCCAACCTGTATTCCAGAATTTGTTGACAGAGTCAAATAAAGTCAGACCTAACCATTTAAATAGATTCTGCCCTCCACATCTGTGATTTTGTCATCTGTGGCTTCAGAAGTGGGCAATAGGATCCTTCTTACTGCCCTTCCCAAAGCTGGAGGCTTTTGTGTCAATTGACATTGGCCTTTTCCACATTTTATTTTTAAAACGGGGCAGTGCGTCCTCCAGTGAGGACGTTTGCACTTGTGGACTAACTGGGTCTGAACTACTTAATGTATGTCTGGACTTCAGCCCACTCCGGAATGACCAGAACTGGTGGTTCGCCGTGCTATTGAAAGACCAATTAAAAGAGGAATTTCAATAGCTCAGCGCACCTCAGTCCATCGCTGCGCTAATGTGTAGATGTGCAGGTTTGTGCCAGCGCGAGGCTGCAGATCTTCCGGGTTCCGGCTTCCAGCTGGTGAGCTTCTCCGGTTGGTGGAGAGCCTCCACCAACTGGAAGCCTCCATTTTTGTCCCCAGAGAGTGTGTAGCGCAGGTGCGTGCTGCTCCAGATCAGCATGGATCATCGGGGGAGGGGAGCGTGCCAGTCCAGTGAGTAACGGACAGCCCCGTTTTCCCCCCAAAGTGAAGAAAAGCCCATTGTTGTAATGCTTCTGGATGATTATGTGTTATGTTACTGAACCCAGGACAGCAGTTCAGTCAATAAAAATATACAAGTCTCAAGTCGAATCAAGTCAGTGCCTCATTTATTGCTGAGTAGAATCCGAGTCAAATCGCTGAAGTGACGTAAATCTGACTTGAGTCCGAGTCAATTGACTCAAGTCTACATCACTGCCACTGCCATTTTGAGAAGGTCTTCAGGGGAAATACCTCCATTTTCCTCTGTATTACCTCTCAAGATGGTGACAAGAAATGAAGGTGCCTCTCTTCCTAGCACCATTTTGAGAGTGGCTGAAAAAGAAAATAAAGGTATCTGGGCTTGGTATGGAGAAGTGCAGCCCATGGGACAAAATTTGCCCCCTGGCAGTTGCCTGTCCCTTCTCTATATAGTGCAGAAGTGATGAAAGGAAATTGAAGTGTGCTGGTATGACTCATATCCTGTCCCAAAACAGCAGAAAAGGGTTGGTAAAAGGAACATTTATTCCCTCAGTCCATTCTCAGCCACCGATCTTTTTCCCAGCCTTGAACTGTCAGGCTAAAATGAAACTACCCAGCAGAGCCTAATGCGTACAGGTCAACCCTTTTTGTGCCACTGAATAGAAGTTAATGTTTGGCCCTGAAGTTGACAAGAGTCCAGACCAGTGGTTCTCAAACTCTGGTCCTCCACTTGTTTTGGACTTCAGCTCCCCAAATTCCTGCTTGTTGGCCAAGGTGGCCAGGACTTTTTGAGAACCAAAGTCCAAAACACCAGAGGACCCAAACACACACTCAACCAGCCCTGGAAAACTGCTAGAGGCACCAATCCTGCTACCTATGCTGGATAGGTGGTTCTGAGGAGGCTGAACCTTTGCAGACTAACCTCGCTCTGTGCTTTGTTTCCTTCAGGTTGGTGTGAAGGGAAGGGGGGATTCTCCCACTCAATGCTGTCTCCTGCCTCCAAGTAGGAAATGGGAACTCCCCCTTGCCCTTGGAAATCCTGCTGCTGCCACTTACTGATTTTAACCACCTTTCTTGTAACTCAGTAGGAAGCCACTGAGGAAGCCCCTCTGAACTCAAGGCTGAAATCTGTCTCCAAGTGTAACCAACAGGCACATGAGTAAAGAGATTGTGGACAGAACGTTCTTTAAGGGAAGCTCTTATTATAAGCAGACAATATGATGACAAAAGGTATCTTATAAATGAAGATTCCTTCCTTCAGGCATTACTTAGCAGTTACAAAGTTATAGATAAGCCTAGATCATTCCAGCCAGAGTTTTAAAAGAACAAAAACCTGCAATGCAACTAGCTAAGAACATTCCTAATCTACTCACATTATTATCCAAGTGCTGGGGTGGTGTGGGGGGAGAGGAAGCCAGGAGGCTGTCCCTAGTGTTGCCCCAGCCTACCGCTGGCCCTCTGTCTCTTGTGAATGGTCCTTTGTCTCTCTCTCTCTCTCTCTCTCTCTGCCTCTTTTCTTAAACATCTCAAAGGCTTTCACCTTTTCTCCTATCTGGTCTTGCTGATTGGGCAATTGACTCTTGTGATCTCTGATGTCCTCTGTGATGCTGACCCCCAATAAATGTAACCTAAACCCCACACCTCATTAACCCCTTGTTTACCTGGAGCAAGAACTAGCCCCCTTCAGCTGTGTTGCCTAGATAATGGGAAGAGCCCATTATCACAGTTGGTTTTATCAGCTTTTTGATTTCTGGACTGCTTTCACCCACAGTAGCTGCATTCCTTGATCATTTGCTATATTTGCATTTCCAAAACAGCATTCAACAACAAATTGTGTTGCATGTGGGCATCAGTGGCAACCAAAGTTTTATGTTCTATTTTCTTTGACAGACATGGTTTCTAATGTTCCCCATAATGGAAAATCAATGTATTAAAAGTTTTCCCCACCCAACATGAAACAAACTACGTTTTGGGAGTGCACTGGCAGTTAATGGAATATGTTCAGCCTTTTGTGCTAACAATCCAGTCTCTTCTTGGAACCAATTAAACTTTAGAGATTCTGGGAATATTCTGGCAAAGGGAAGAGAGACAATTTTAGAATATAAATTCAATTTTAGAATATAATTATATATTTAGAATATAATTATAGAATATAGACAATTTTAGAATATAAAGTGCTGCCCACATAGGCAAAAATGATGTACAGCAGTGCTGAAAGTTAATTTTAAAATCTCTTTATAATATTATAATGTCTTCTCATGATTCGCAAAAACATTATTAACTGGTTTTATGTCATTCTTTTAAGCTACAAATGGCTTCAAATTCATGCCTCTATCATTTTACTCAGACACAATAAATGTAGAAGAAATGTGCACATGCATGCATGCATGCACCCATGGGCTTTGCAACCTGCTACTTGAATTGGGAGCAGAAGTGTGGTTTGGGACTAGAGTCAGGCATAAAATCCTTCTTGGAAGAAGGACCAGTTATCAACTGCCTATAATCCATAAACTTGGAGACCGTACATATAAAAGGACAAATCTATAGGGGTCAGAGGTAGAAATATCTGTGGTTTGAACATGCTGGATTTTATTTCAGCCTTTAAATGAGCTCTCCAAGGTATTAAAATGTATCCCCCTCCCCCTCCCCCTGCAAATAGGCTCAGCACATTGGGTAGCTTCTTAAAAATCTCAGGCCATTTCTGCACTACACTGGTAGAGTGCTATTATTCTACTTTCCACATCCTATGGAATTCTGGGATTTGCAGTTTAGGGAGGGGCCTTTAGACTTCTCAGCCAGAGAGCTCTTTGGCCTCAGTAAACTACAAACCCCAGAATTCCACAGAATATTGTAAGTGGAATAATAGCACTATAACAGTGTAGTGCAGAAATGGTCTTAAATTAAACCTGAAGTGTATCTATTGCACCACTGACATGGAACTATCTAGCCACCCTGATTGGGATTCCACTTGTTTTCTGTTTCAGAAGGGAGCTCACAGGCCTTTGGCATCAAGAGCGGGCCACTGGTGACCCTCCCGATATTGTTGGATATGAAACTTCCATCAACCTTAGCCAGTAGAACTGATGACAGAGGTTGTAGTCCAACATCTTAATGTCCACAAGTTTTCCACCCTCACCTCCACAAGTGTTGTTGGTTTTGACTGCCTAATACAGAGCAATTGGGAGAAGGACCCTGTTGTCAAAAATTGTGAGGTGAGCCTTTAAAAAATTAAGTATGCGAATACATTTCTACTGCAAGTCATTTGTGGATCTTTCACGATTTAGCAAAATAGTTCCATATGAGTTGCTTGCAGGGTGTGAATGCAATACAGAGCTGAGCAGTAAATATTTCTGTGAGCCAACCTGAGAAGATATTCTGACCTTTAGAGCACAACAGGAGTGAGATTGTGGAGCTGCCATTTATAGCTCACTGCCCGGAGAGACTCTCTATTCTAGGCTTTTTGATTAAAAAGCACTTTGCTGCATGCCTGAAAATTGCATAGATTTCATAGTGCCAATATGTGGGAAAATTTCTTAGCACTAAATAATGCTGCATTTCCTGACCTTTAAACAAACACACACACACTGACACAGATGTTCTTTTTTCCTGATTATAGCAGTGTGGAATCTCTCTCTCAACAGCAAAAATATGCTAATTTTCCTTGTTCCTGAATATTTATTAGATCTACGTTTCTTTTAAATGTTCATTTGCCTGGAGGCTTCTCAAATAATTCAGAGTCTTTCTGACAGTACCATGCTGTCTTCTGTTCAGGTGGAGGAACTGCAGATAAGCTAGAATGTCTGCCTCCCTAGGGAGTTTAGTGATTGTGCTATGGTGAGAATTTTGGAAACATCACAGAAAAGTAGAGGATGTGGTTCTATGTCTGAGTAGCACCCAGTGGCATTTCAAGAACTCTTCAATTCCAAGTAGAAATATGCAAGAAAGAATGTGTCTAGGGCTGTACTACATCTGTGCCAAAAAAGAAAATCTAGATATAGCACCCAGCCAAATCAAACTTTGCACCAGTGAGAGCAGAATGTTGCAATGCATACATATGCAAATCAGACCAAACCATATAATTTTTCTTCTTTTGACTCTTCCAACAGTATCAACTGAACAGATCCTCCAAGTGCTGACGTTCAGCCGTCTCTGTTGCTTCTCTGATTGTCCCAGGAAATCTTTGCAGCCATGCAGTCTAGAAGCTTCCTTTTGCAAGAAAAGAAAAAGGAGAGGCAAGACCCTCATGAAGGTAAATTTTGTACCTGCCACACACTATCTTCTTTTGTGTTCTCATGGCACACACAGAGAAAATAGGGGAGAAAGCAAGAGCATAATGCTGGGAGAAAAATGGCCAGAATTCTGCTGGTGGATTACGCATGTGTACGATTCCCTATAAAAATAGTTGGACATTTTTATCCAGTGCAGAATATCTGTATGTAATTAAACTCTGCAGAAGCACAGTTGCCCATGTGGTGCGGTTTTTCATAGATGTGCAAAGCACACTACACACGGATGCACATGGACATTCGGTTGTACATTCTGATGCATATTTGATATTTCAGATCAGTTGTGCGAGATGGGGCCATTCAACATAAAGGGACATGTAGCAAAATTAATGCATAACTCCACATGCAACAATTTGGAATATGCAAAGTGAATGTGGGATGTCAGCCATAGAAGACCATTTCTCTGGTCATCATGAGACAATGGAGGTTATAGAAAAAGAAAGGTAGCTGTACTAAACTGGTTAATGTTATTTCTATTAGTTTTGCTGAAATTGCTAGTAGGCGCTTTGCTGAAATAACTTATATGAAACTGCAAACACAGGCTCACCCAGAAAGGACAAGTAAAGAGGAAAAGGAGTCAACAACTATCTAACAAATTAATGAACAGTAGGCCAACAGCTGTCTGGGACCTTAATGAGCTGAAGGAGTTGGATCGTACCTAACGAGGAAGATCAAAGTATTCTTAGCAGGAAAAGCCAAATTGATAAAGGCTAAGAAGAAGAGGAAGAAGCCAAAGTGTCAAAATGACCTGGCACCTGTTACAGGTATGCACTACAAGGATGAAAGGTGTGCCAATGATAATGATGTATTAATTAACCAATAAGGTTTGGTTTTGGAGAACCAATCAAGTAGTGGGTCCTAAACTTATAACCAATCAAATAATGCTAGCAAAAGTGTATTTAAAGGACTGTAAACTCTTTGTCCGAGTTCTGGATTTGCCTAAGAGTCCAGAACCCTTACTGCACAGTAAATCAATAAAGGCCTCTGTTGGAAGACACTCAACTAGTAGTTAGTCTTTTGAGTGCACTAGGGCTGAACCTAGAAGGATCTTTGCCCATCTGATGTGAAAATCAGACTTGGGATTCTTTAGAATAGGGGTGGGCAACTGCATCTCCCCTTCCTTGAGAGCTGCACTGATGTGCCTGACATGACCAAAAAGTGTCAACACTTCACTTCTGATTTCATTTTCAACTCTTTTTTTTTAAGAAAGATTTTCTTAGGATTTAGGCCATTTCTGCACTACACTGTTATAGTACTATTGTTCCACTTTCAACATCCTGTGGAATCCTGGGGTTTGCAGTTGAGGGACAGGCATTTAGGATTCTCAGCCAGAGAGCTCTTTGGCCTCAGGAAACTGCAAACCCCAGAATTCCACAGGATGTTGAAAGTGGAATAATAGCACTAGAACAGTGTAGTGAGGAAATAGCCAGTTATGGTCTGTCACTCAAACCACTGGCAAACCACTGGCTGGCAGCTGTGGTGGCTAATATCTTCCATATCTTGGATGCAAAGAATCAACTCCATGTTTTAATTTGAACTTTGAAGAGGCTCTCTAAGATATTGAATCCTATCTTCCCAGACTGAGAACCCTGGATTTCTCCTTTAGAATTTGGACTGAATCCTGGGGTGGATTTACCATCCCATAGAAAAAGAAGCCACCAGTCATCACTACAAGTGATGTCTACAAGTGAGAAGTACCTTGGAGTGATCCTTCTCATATGTCCTAAGATGTGTCCAAGCACTTCTGGAAAGGGATAGATGTTAGGGCAGCAGTAACAAGTAGAAAGAAAATGTCTAGACTCTGTTAAGTTTAGCAAACTATCAAACTCCATTGAACATTTTTGTCCATTCCAAGCTCTGCCCTAAGTTTCTAAGTTTACCCTTCCAGCATCTGGTACCCTTCATGCATTTTTGATTTCCACTCCCATCAGCTCTACCATCACTGATGAACACTGAGCATTGTAGTCCAAAACATCAGGAAGGCACCAGGTTGGGAAGACTGTTCTATTACAGCTTACAGGTAAGGATCAAGATCGTGCACATCTGCAAGTGGTATCAGCAATGAGTGCTGAAAGGTTTTCACTTGACCTGTGGCAAAAGAAATTCAAGGATGTATTTGAGAGAGCCATTTCTTTAGAACAAGTAATTGTGTGCTTGACATCTTCTAACACAGCAATAGATGTCAATGTTATTCTGGGAATTACCACTGGGTTTTCCTCCTAAGGACCTTTCAGAAAATACTCTCGAAGTAAAGCTGATAGGAACAAACACAAGGATTTCCAAATTCCATGGTAAGAAGAGACAAGTCAAGAATGCAGGCAAAGTCAAGGGATCCAAGAACAACTTTGAAGGAGTGTCTCAAGAACTGATAAAAGAAATAGGCGGGGATGTTTCCATGGTGAAGTAGAGCTTATTGGGAAGTATTTGTGTTCAGTAAAGACCTATGTTTTTATCTGTCTTCAGTGTCTCAAGCAAGACTGGTTCCCTTTCTCCAGGTCTTCTGGTGAAAAACAACAGAATTGTGCAAACCCTGAAAGACTCAAAAGAGTTTTGCTGGGCATAAGCTTTCATGGATGTCAGTCCGTACCATTAGATGCATATGATGAAGATGTGTGGTGAGCGCATCTGATGATGTAGCTTGCAGTCCACAAAAGCTTATGCCTAAGAAAGTTTATTAACGTTTAAGGGGCCATGGGATTCTGTTGTTTTTGTTACAACAGACAAACATAGCTACATTCCCCCAAAATGTCACCTGTTCTGGTGAAACTACCAGTGCATATGGGGCTTTTAAAACCATCATAACTTCAAATAATGAACAGATTTGGTGTATGTCAATCTGGCAGTGAAACAGGGCTAACCAAAAGTAAAGAAAAATATCCAATGGCTGGAAGATAGGCCAGGCGCTTTATTTGATTTATTTTATGATGCAATTTGTGCTCCAAGATGCCACTGATTTTGCCTAGGCTGTTCTCACTATCCAGCCATCTTCTCTTAGTCTGGTTGATTCCCAGTGTCTACTCATGTTATCCCAGAACACTGCATTAACATAACAAACATACCTCTCTCTCCACGGAAACAATGTTATCAGGTCATAAACACCTACAGCCATAATGAGAGTCTGTGTATTAAACAAGAGGACACTGAGCTTGTGGGTTGGGGGAACAGTCTCAGTTTGACTGATGCCACTGGGCAATCTGCAGGTTTTCATTCCTGTTGGGATAGGGTAGTGGACAACCAATAACCACCTACTCATTCTAAGCCCCCTCTTGATTAAGGTAGGTAGCAATCTTTTGGTAGTCTCTCTACCACTGAATGTCTTCAGAAAGAGACTACAGAGCTATTGCAGGATGCTTTAGCTCTGTATTTCCTGTGACGGTTAGTGATTGAAATACAAGATGAGCAAGGTCTCCTCCAATTCTATGAGTTTATGGAATAGCTAAAACAATATTATATTTTTTAAAAAATATTAAAAAATATAATATTTAAAAAATATTATATTTTTTAAAAAATATCCAGTTGTTTCACAGAAATGTGGAGTTTGACAGGACTTCAATGCCGCCCACCCAAAAAAATCAGAAGCAGATGAAGCTTTATGTTTCTATTTGAGATGTATAGGAGCCCTGAGGAGGAGGAGAAGCAAGCAACCAGATATCAAGTTTCCTTCTTTCCAGCAAATGTTCTGCTTTCTCACTAGTGGGGAATCAGACATGCAGAACAGTATACTTGGAGAACATTCTTTCCTGTGTGAGTGTGAAATGCTTGCCTGGTTGCCTTTGGTGAGATAAGAAAGGGATGAAATATAATAATGTGTGTGTGTGTGTGTGCCTTCAAGTTGTCTGTTGACATGGTGAACCCAAGAATTTCATAGGGTTTTCTTAGGCAAGGAATACTCAGAGATAGTTTTGCCAGTTCCTTGATCTGAAATATAGCCTACAGCACCTAGTATTTCTTTGTGATCTCCTATCCAACTATTCTCCAGGGTTGACCCTGCCTAGATTCCAAGATCAGACACCATCTGGTGCCTTTAGGCCTTTCATATTACTGTACATTGTAAGTTATATCATGTAGAGAGAAGCCACAGCTAGTTTGGGTTATTAGCACTCTAAGGGTCAGAGAGCCAAAAAGTCAATTCAAGTCTTGGAAAACCAAGCTAGAGAGAAAACTGTACGGAAGAGTTGTGAAGGTCTGGTTCCAGGCTCAAAGGAAACAAGGCTGAGTCTCTCAGCTGACTTACGCCTCTTCCACAAGCAGTGATGGACGTTGCTCCCAATGTCCAAAGAGCAGTTGCTGCTTGCCTTATCTACAAACATTGACCATTTCCACACTACACTGTTATAGTGCTATTATTCCACTTTTAACATCCTGTGGAATTGTGGGTTTGTGATTTCCTGAGACCAAAGAGCTTCTGACTGAGAATTCTAAAGGCTCCTCCCTAAACAGCAAACTCCATGATTCCATAGGAGGCTGGAAGTGGAACAATAGCTCTGTAATAGTGTAGGGTAGAAATAGCCACTGATTGTTAAGTGAGACAGTTCCAATCGAACTGTCTAATTGACAGTTGAGGACAGTTCCAGTTGAACTGTAGATGTGCCAGGTCCAAATATTTTTGCACTGGTGCTATCTCAGAGGGAGGCACTACATATGTGGTAGCAACCACTTCACGTGTTTTTCCATATTGTATAAGCTAACCATACTCCTTCTTAGCAACTGGTTATCCACCTGCTGTCACTGTTTGGAGTGCCACATGTTAAGGGGAAAATGAAGGTAGTTATGGAGGTAATACATTTCCAATGCAGGGATTGACACTGAACCACTGTTTCTTGCTATTGCTTATTCTGCTACCATGTTCCTTGGCTCTCATTCTGCAAGGAAGAATGTTGAAACAGAGTTTGGCCATTATTCATATCAGTGCAATTGGCTGTTTGGTTTTACCCAGATAACTTGTCTGGATTTTCCATTCTCACACCATTCTCACACATTCTCACACATGGTGGATGCTCATCTGGTGTGAACAGCATTCATGACCAACAGGGTGAAAATTAATCCAGTGCACTGTTTCCCAGAGATACTCTATGGCACAGCTGCTTGAGTGATATGTTCCTTTAAGGTGCAAAGGGAGAATGAATTGAAGTTGTTAAAAAGTCACACTTCGAGGCATGGCTCATGGGGTTATAGCTTTCCTGTTAGAACATGTGGTTCACCTGTGGAAAGTTCCCACTTTTGCACTTGTGGTTATCTAGAAATGGGAGTACAATGATGTAGCGCCTTGATGCACATCTTCATATGCCATTTAATTTGTCTCAAAAGTTTTCTGTAATCGTGCTACTGTTCTATGATTATTTCCTGAGTTAACCAATATTGTAACCTTCAAAGTACTTGAAGAATGTGGTAGGAGAAGGTGGGAAAACAACCTTCTTGAGCTTCCCACTGTGTACAGTATAAATAGCCTTTCTTCTCTCGCTATAACCGGTGATGTAGACTCAAGTTGATAGACTCAAACTCAAGTCAGACTTAAGTCACTTCAGTGACTCGACTCAGACTCGACTCGGCCATAAATGATGCGCTGACTCGACTCAAGACTTGTATATTTTTAATGACTGACTTGATGCTCTTGGTTCAGTGACATAATGTGTTCATCCAAAAATCTTATGACTTTGAACAATGCCTCCATCTCTTTTTGCCTACTAGTTACATGACAATCTGACTCAAGTCCAAAGTGTGGGTGTATTTCTCAGAGGGGAACAGCAAACGGGTTAGGCAATGGGCTTGAGGTCTGCTCAACAGCCTGTCCTTGCAGCATATCAGAAGAGCCTTCTAAAACTTTTCCTAGGAGCAGAAGACAAGACTCACCCCCAGAGTGTAGGGTGCATTTCTCAGAGGGAAGAGCAAATGTGTGAGGCAACAGGCTTTAGGAGGAAGGATTCTTCCTTCTAAACTTTTAAATCTTCATTAATGGGAAGTAAGAAGGATCCTATCCTCCACTTCTGAAAAATACTCCAGCATCAGAAATGGGAAGTAAGAAGGATCCTATCCTCCACTTCTGAAAAATACTCCAGCATCAGAAATGGGAAGTAAGAAGGGTCCTATTCCCCACTCGCAAAGCTTCAGATGGCAAAACTGCAAATGTGGAGGGCCATCTCTGCTTAAATGGTTAAAATTGAATTTATTGGACTCTGTCCAGAAATTCTGGAATATGAATCAGAGCATAAAATTGGCTCCAAGACTTCAGATTTGACTTGAAAGTATCTTCAAGAACTTGAGACTTGACTTGAGATTTGGAGTAAAAGACTTAAATACATCACTGCCTATATAGGGCACAAAACCTAATATGACCTGAAAAAAATGTTAACGGAGAGGAAATCGATCAATGGTGACCAAGATTTTTGTGAATGGCCACTCTTTTCAAGCCAGTCTGCCTTAACTGGACTGAGGACAGCAGTAGGTGGTGAACCAAGGAACTAGGAAAGGAGACACAGAGGTGGAGAGCAGTCAAGAAAGGAGAACAAACCTGGAGGCAGAACCAGAGAACATCTCAAGAACCAGGAATCTGGGAAAAGATGAGGAAGGGAACTAGCTTGGGAGGAAAAGCACGAGTGAGAGCCCTCAGAGAAAGCAGGCTCCTATAGGAAACAATAGGAAGACACAGAGGAAGCAAGGAGAGGAGAAGAAGACTTTTGGAAATGTGTGGGACTGAGAGGGAAAAGGTCAAGAAGAGGAATTATAAGAAGTTGGAGGAAGGCCAGTCTTGGTTGCTACCAGACGAAGTAACCAGAACTGGAACATTAAAATGCTTGGCTAGACCCCAGACTAGAAGAGACAGATTGTAAGGGTCTGGGTCCTTGATGGAGTCTTTGCAAGATTCTTTATGCAAGGAGCTTGGCTCTCATTGAGTTTTTGCAGGATTTTGCCCACAAATATCTTGGCCCTGACTATAGTCTTCACAGAATCCTTCCCAGTACCTCAGGCACAGCTGGCTGCTCAGATGCAAGGCAGCTGGAATGGCCAGGAGCCAGGTATATAAGGGCTGGGTTTTCTCTGCAGTCTTTGCTACAGTGACATGGCTTTCTCTGCTGCATGTAGCCTCACCTGATGCTTCAGTGGTCCTGGCTTTCCTGACTTCTGACCTTCAGCCTGTTTCTTGGACCTGCCTCCTGCCACTGACTCCTTGGACTCTTGATACCAGGGCCATTTCTGCACTAGACTGTTATAGTGCTATTATTCCACTTTCAACATCCTATTGAATCCTGGGGTTTGCAGTTTAGGGAGGGGCTCCTCCTGAAACTGCACACCCCAGGATTCCATAGGTTGTTGAAAGTGGAATAATAGTGCTGTAACAGTCTAGTGTAGAAATGGCCTGACTTTGGACTCTGGCTGGACTCTGACCTTTGGCCTCCCAACCCAGTGTCTGTTCCCTGTCCCAGCTCCAGTATCTCCATCTGATAATCCTTGCTGCCCACATCCTGGACCCTGACACAGATAACATTGAGGACTGTGGAGCACTTACCTTCATGGGACCAAGGAATTCATGTGGGGACTGGTGAGGTATCCCACTCTGCAGTTTTGTGTTCAATTTATTCAAAGAGGATAAGGAAGAAGCCCTCAGAGAATATCCTTTTGTAACTGACCAGACCTGCTTGTGTGCTGCCTGGTTCAATAAACTCTTGGATATGCCAAGCAGAGGTCAATCATATGGATGAAGGTTCAGGTGCAATGGCCTTCCAGGTGGTGGCGCTAGGCCTGTCACAGAAGCTGAGTCAGCATGCAGCAGAAGATTGGTGTAGTATAACCATTATGTAACTAGATGAGTGTAGACCTGTACCACAAAAGTACAGTGGAGGATCTCAGACAGTTTTCCAAAAGCTGGAGTGGACTTCCAGTCACTTCCAATTTTATTAAGTTTTTGGTGGCATTTTGGAAGTGCATGTAGCCCACAGAAATGGCCCTTGGATTTGCCAGAAATTGCCCACTCTTCATCTGCACTCACTGGTGATGGCTTTCCAAGACTTTTAAATTGGACTTGTTCTCAGCCCTGAATGGAAGTGCCATGAAATGAACTGGGAACTTCTGCTGCAGTCTGCCAGTGAGATATAGCATTTTGTCCACATCCAATGATAAAACCGTGGGGAGTTTTAAGAGTCATGGCCAAAAAGCTTGATATTAACACTGAACATGGGTGAAGGAGACAAAAAATTGACCTTGGTGGGGGCAAACCAGGCCACAATGGCCCCTCCTTAGTCTCCTTATGATGCTGGTTAAACATTTTTGTGCCATCAGGCTTTCTGAATTGTTAGGTTTGGGCTTTTAATGCTGTGCAGTTCTGAATGTTAAGCCTGGTAGAGTTTTTAATGTATTTTAATCTATTCAATACTTTTAATCTTTAATGTTTTTAACTATGCTGTAAATTGTTTAATTGTTTTTAAAATTTTCTAATTACACTTCTATGCATGTTTTAACTTGTACTGTTTAAATGTTAGCTGCCTTGAGTTGCATTGTCTGGGGAAAGGTGAGATATAAATAAATAAAAAAAATCAATAAACCAAGTTCATTGAAGAGGAGATAGATCAAGTAATAAGGAAGACAATCTAAATGTGAGCTACACTTCTCATTAAGGAAGAATGGGTGCAAATTCTGAAATTCCTCCCACTTTGGAAGAAGGCTTGTGTTGTGCTACCTGAGAAAAAAACCTTTCCATGAATTCTTAATGTATCAATATGATTTAAGTCTGAAGAAGCAATTAGTAAGTGAGGCTTACAGCTTGAGAAAGGGCTCTCAGAGCAGTGCTGTTGGTGTGGGCGTCAGTCTAACATGTTATAAGTATTAATTGGGCAGGATATTGAAAATGTTGAGCATCAAGATAACAACTTCAAAAGCTTTCCAATCTATATTAGTATTCCCTTTGCAATCTGTTGGCCAGCTTTATTATCATTTGCTTGTTTTTAGTAGGTGCTGTTAATTCATATCCCATATCAGAACTGAGGATCTCGGCCAGAAATTATGACAGCTTCTTCTGTTCCCTCTTATCGACACAGGGAAAGACTCACACTGTTAAGACGATTCTAGAGTGTTGCTACAAACCCTATGTTTGGATGAGGATAGCAGGAAACGTCCCAAGTCTCACTCTTAAATAGCATCCTACAACAGCTTAGACCCGTAAGGGAGTCACACATTGATTGTGCTACATAATTTTTGCGCAAAATGGCAATGTTGTGCAACTGAATATCCATGCACATTGACATGTGCATCCAAACACACAATTGCACTCAATGTGCAACTCCATATCTGCAAATTGCAATTGAAACAACTCTGCATCAGACAAAAATGTCCAACCACTTCTACAGGGAAATTCAGGATTCTGTCCCTTAACGTGGACCTGAAAGACAACTTTATAACTTATTGGAAGAAAGAATCAATACATATGGAATAGATGGTGTCTGTTACAAAATCAGCATTTCAGGCACTCAAAAGATTTTTTTTTCCCCTAAACAAATGCATCAAAGTTCAGGAAGTCCTTTGATTAATTTTTATGTGAATTGACATTTTAAGCAATGACACAGAATTTATAGTTACCTATATGGCAGTATTGAATTCTATGGCAGAATTAATGTTCCTATAGCATAATCATTTCTTTGGGTCTGAGGCCCTTTCTTCACCTTACCTTCTTCCAGAACTGGGGTGCAGGGATTATGTGAAGATCCTCTGGCGAGAGGCACTTGCGTCTGGGGTCCTTCAGCTCCGCATGAGCTGCCTGCTCGTGTGAGAGCCCCACCTCTTCCTCCTGCAGTGCAGCCTGGGACTTTCCCAGGCTGCACTGGGGCAGGAAGCGCAACCGGTGCAGCTCTGGAGGCTCCGCATTCCAGGTAAGTACGCATGGGGCCTGGGAGCAATGCACGATCACACACCATTTTCGGGTTCTAGCCGAAAATGTGCGCGATCAGCGCCTGCCAGCCCCTGGAGCATCGTGCAATTCTGTGTGCATCGGGAAGATCACTCCTCACAATCGCACAATGCTCCAGGCACCCTTTTGCATGGAAAATACCATGTGAAAAGGGCCTGAGATGTAGGCTGGGGACAGGATTGTTGCTAAACTCTACTTGCGCTGCTAGGGGAGCACTGTGCCAGTATAGTGGATCTATGTGAATACAGTGTTGATATTGCACTGGTATTAATACAGAATTCCAGCATCATCACTACATGGGCACAGCATGACTAGTACTAAGCACAAATGAGGACAATGTTAACAGTGTGTGGGGTGGAGCTTGGTTGGGATGTCAAACTTGGCTAGATGTTGGTCTCACATCCAAAAAGTGCACAAAGTTCTAGCCAGTGATATATTTAAGTCTTTTACTCCAAGTCTCTACTTCTAAGCCTCAAGTCAAGTCTCAAGTCCTTGAAGATACTTTCAAGTCAAGTCTCAAGTCTGGAAACCAACTTTATACTCCAACCAAAATTCCAGAATTATTAGATAGAGTGAAATAAATTCAGTTTTAACAATTTAAGCAAAGTCAGCTCTCCACATTTGCAATTTTGCCATCTGCAGCTATGGAAGTGAGGAAATGCACCCTACACTCTAGGGGTGAGTCTTGTCTTCTGCTCTTAGGAAAAGTATTAGAAGGCTCCTCCAATATGCAGTGGGGACAGGCTGCTGGGCAGACCTCAAGCCCACCTCAAGCCCATTGCCTAACCTGCTTGCTGTTCCCCTTTGAGAAATGTGCCCACACTTTGGGCTTGAGACAGATTGTCATGTGACCAGTAGACAAAAAGAGATGGAAGTGTTGTTCAAAGTTGTAGGGTTTCTGGATGAATGTGTTATGTTACCGAACCAAGGGCAGCAAGTAAGTCACTAAAAGTATACAAGTCACAAGTTGAGTCAGTGCATCATTACTGGCTGAGTCAAGTCGGATTTGACTCACTGAAGTGAGTTAAGTCCAACTTGAGTCCGAGTCAATCAAGTCCAGTCTACATCACTGTATATAGGAAACATTGCCCCTATGCTATAGGGCAGAGCTTTCCAAACTTTTCATATTGGTGACATACTTTTTAGGCACGCATCATTTCACAACATATTAATTTAGTAAGTAATTCCATAAGTGGAGGCAGCCCCTCCACCCAAACCTGGCCTGCCATGGCAGCAGGGGAGGCAGCCCCTCCACTCATTACATTCACATCACATACCTACACACTGCAGGTGGCACACTAATGTGTTGTGATACACAGTTTGCAAAGCTGTGCTGTAGGGGTCTGCCTGTTAGGAGATCAGCAAACAGATCCAGTTCTTTACATAGTGTTTAGCACTTAGTCCACGTTTGGCTAGGATTATTTGAGTAGAGGAATAAAATAAAATAATGATCACAAGGCAGTGGCAACTGAAGAATTGCTCTAAATGGTAGCAAAAGAGTAACAAATAGCTACTAATATTAAGAGACTTTTCAGGGCATTTCATAAACATGTATGAATTCACCAGCTTCAGGCCTGGAAGCGAGTCCAGGGAAGACGTCACCTGATATTCACCAGTGGTTACTCAGCCAAGAACACTCTGTGGCTCTCTCATGTCCAAACATGGCTGCTAGTCCTCAAGATGCCAGCCTCAAGTCATTTCTTCAAGCAGACATTCTAAGCATCCTGAGCAGACATCTGCACACACTCCATCTCATTTAGCAAGGAGGTCTAAAACATTTTCAAACCTGCCTTGTTTGCTTGACTCCCAACTGTGTTGTGTTGCCATATTAGCATTTCCCGGCTTGATGCAGTGGCAGACACTTGGAACATATGTTGATTCTTGTGGAAGCTCAAACCATCTGGATGAAGGGGTCGATGGGTGATGAGGGTTTGGACTGACTCAGATGTCAACATAATCAAGGTTGCTTGTGCAAGCGTTTATTTTTGTTCCCGACACAAGCTCCTGGAGAGAAAATAGTCAAAATAAGAGTTATTAATATGGTGTACCATTCACTGATAATTTCATGAAACAGCTGTGTGGGGAACAGTTGTTTGTTACAGGGAAATCAAAATAGATTTTGACCCAAATGCACCCTTGCAAAACCAAAACTAGTTGCAGGTCTCTCTCCAAAGCTCTTATTTGTGAGTGACATTTTGCAATAATTGGAAGCAGCTTCATCTCAAAACTCCAGGAATGCATCAGCTTGTAGCTCTTCCCTCTCTGTGTGAATGTCTGTGTGTTTTTCAGTTCCAACTGATCAACTGCCAGGACTGTCACCCTTTAATCCCTATCCCACCTCCCACCTTTGAAAACCCTAAGAATTCTCTTGGAAGTGCCGTTTTTCAAGTTATTCTTGGCACGGTGAGTTGAGTGGTTTCTTTGTGTACCACGAAGCATCCAAACACTACTCTTTCTCCCAAAAATGACATGGTTGTCAAACAAATCCAACATCAGCGTATAAGAAACGTGCCTTTCCCCATCCACCTCCACCCCATTAGGTACAGAATCCAGCTTCCTTTGTAAACACTTTAGAGATCAAAGCATCCAAAATATATTATTAAACTAAATTAAGGCCATTTCTGCTCTATGCTGTTATAGTGCTATTATTCCACTTTCAACATCCTGTGGAATTCTGACCATTGTAGTTTCTTGAGGCCAAAGAACTCTCTGGATGAGAATTCTAAATGCCACTCCCTAAATTGCAAACTCCAGGATTCCTTAGGATGTTGAAAGTGGCAGAATGCACTATAACAATGTAGTGTGGAAATGGCCTAAAATTAGCACCAGGAATTTCTGAAATCTTTGGACTACAGCCCCATGTAGTGAAATTCTGAGCTGCATTGTGGCAGCTTCCACATGAGGTATTCCCAAACTCTGGAGTGATTCCACCCATCCATGTTGGCCATTGGATTGTCCTAGACAGGAAGGAGTATGATAGGGCTTCCTCATAACCCTTGGTTGAACAAGGAAGTCTTTTTTTTTTCTTCCTTTTTTGAGCTCTAGTGTGTTACTGTGACCTTGTTTGTTAGTTTGTTTGCAATATTTCTATCCCGTTCCATCCCTTGAGAACCTGAGAACATCAGTCGAACACTTTAAAATGCAGGACAATAAAACTGAAAACAATACAAGAATTTAACATTTTTTTAAAAAATTGCATAATTTAAAAAGTTGGAGTTAAAACTATATAAAACCATGCATCAATATGCATTGGCTGAAATCAGTAGGCCACTAAAAACTTTTACTGAAACTCAGGTGTGAACTTAGCACCACAGTGAGATCCTAAACAATGCAGACTGAGGCCACTTCTGCCCTACATTGTTACAGTGATATTATTCCATTTTCAACCTCCTATGGAATCCTGGGGTTTGCAGTTTAAGGAGTGGCATTTAAAATTCTCAGCCAGAGAGCTCTTTGGCTTCAATGAACTACAAACCCCAGAATTCCACAGGATGTTGAAAGTGGAATAATGGCACTATAACAGTGCAGTGCAGAAATTGTCTATGATTCCACTGGTGGAAAACAGAGGAGGTCTGATCTAAGTCCCTTAGTAGGCATATATGTGGAGAGGCTCTCTTTCAAACATTGAGGCCCTTGGGGCTTTAAATGTTTAAATCTTGTTTTTGGCATTGCTTCCTGATTTATTATTTGGTTCTAACATACTGGCCATTTCTACACTAGCCTGTTATAGCACAATTATTCCTCTTTCAACATCCTATGGAATCCTGGGGTTTGTAGTTTAAGCAGGGGCGTCCTGGCCCCTCCCTAAACTGCAAACCCCAGGATTCCATAGGATGTTGAAAGTGGAATAATCGCGCTATAACAGCCTAGTGCAGAAATGGCCACTTTTTGGTCCTGATTACTGGCCAGCTCCTTGGTTCCTGCTTCACCTAGGACCACTCTCCATTGCCCTGCCCTGACAGATGGTTAACTTTTGTGGAAAAGATTTTTGCTATTCTTAGAGTGTGTGACCTTTAGATTAATTACACAGAGCTGTTCATTAGTGAGAGTGGAAAAACAATTGATTCTCTGCTATCAACAGAGATGTTGATGAGATATATTGGAGCAATCTTGTTGGTGGCCAGAAAACATTGTGAGTGATTGGTGGCAGAGGTCACCCTTCACAATTACCCATGGAGATCAGATAGTCTTTGATAAGCATCATCTCCCACACTGTAAGCATGTTGTTCTCAACATCATCATTATCAGAAGATGGAACCATGATCCAGCTCAGCATAAATAAGTTTCTTAATCCTACAAAGCCATTTGTCCAGGAGCTGAAACAGCTGAGGAAAGGTAGCAAGATAGTGAACAAGGCTGCTGTTGAGGTAATCAAACAAGTGTGTGTCTGCATTGCAGCCAAAATATTTCATTCTGCAAGCATGCATAAGAAGGATGCATTTATCTACAGGACGTGGAGAGAGAAAAGACTATTAGAACAGCCCTCAAACCAAAGACTGGCATTCAGTTCCATTTCCAGAGATTGTCCTTTGAAGCAGATCAATAAAAAAGATTAAAATCAATAGTGGCGGAGCTTGGTTAAAAAACACAAAGAAGAAGAGTGAGAAAATTGACCCCAAAAAGCTTTTTATATAATATTCCCCCAAAAAGAGAATTTTTCAGCTTAGAAAAGATATGATGAAAAAGTCATATCAGCAAAAAATATAAATTCACATTAAGATGACAGAAATGTTTATAATAGGAGTGAGAGAGTGTGTAGGAGTTAGAGTGTCACTCAATAAGAATTTCAAAAAGCTATGGTTTTGGATCTCAGGTCCCAAAACACTGAGATTCTGATAGCTGTAATCCAAAAAAGGAACTTTTCTAAACAAATCACTGCTGGTGCTTTCTCATCAGTGGTGCAAAAGGTCTACTCTGTGTTGTAGTCCAAACTTCAACGGTGCTATTCAAGGTTCTGCATTCTGTCCCTAACTAGGTTCAGCACCTTGGACAACTCTAGTAAAGTTCAGACTGAAATCTGGAGCAGATTCACTGACCCTCTGACCTGAAAGCCACCAGCTGTCATTGTTCCAAGCTGCACATGAAGTTACTATACAGTGGTTTTGGTCCTGCATGGGAGACCTCTGTTCACCCACCCATCAGAATCAATAATAACTGATAGAATCATAGCATTCAGGGGGAAAAATCAATAGTTTATCAAGAGTCTACTTGACTTGCAGTTAGGGATTAGATTTAGGCTTTAATGATTTTTCTTTTATCTCCTCTTCCTCTTTCAGAGCCTGAAAAGCTATTTTGTTCTATTAATATTACAGTTCTATTACTAAAGCCACCAGTTTTGTATTTACCGTTAGAATTTTTAAACTTTTCCCATTCCAAAAAACCCCCCAAAACCTTAAAACAGGTACTTTTAGTTACTTAAAAATGAATCCTACAAGCTGTGGGTCCATGGTACAAACACACTCTCCTCTCACACATTTTGCTGTTACCTGAACACCGATACTATGGCATGAAGCAGTAATGTGAAGTTCACTATGAGCCAACACTCCAATCATGTGGCATTCTTCCACCTTTTCCTAAGGCAACATTTCCATAACTACAAAAGTAACTAAAAGCATGACTGTTACATCACAAAAGATGTGGCATTATCCATCAGTAAGCGATAATCACAATGTAATGAAGCGAGACCTTTTGTATTGGAAGAAGGAATTAATAGCTAAGAACCAAACTAGTTATTTGTACCTAGTTACTTCCAAGAACGGCATTTTCTCTACTTTCCCAGCCAGGCTATCTGTATGCCTCCATCAAACTCAATATACCACTGTTATAGAATGACCAGAATGTGAGATGAAATTCCACGAATGCTGCATTTTCAACCACGTGAAAGGAATGTTTGAAAGATGTTTATCAAAGGGTAATACTTGAGCCAAGCCCTAAATAAAACCAGCAGGCATATTGAAACTTGTGAGACACTCCTCAGCATGTGAAGCTGCTCTCTCTTTGCCTTCTGTATCTATTAGAGCACTGGAACATTCTTCTGGTCTACATGGAAGTTTACAGAGAGCAGAACTTTGGGTACAACAAAAGACACTTTGGACCTCAGGAAAGATACGTGGATCACATAGCCAGGTCTACATAGCTACATCTCCTGTTAATACCCTATCCACCTTGCAAACAACATAGCCTCCTTGCCCAAAACAGTCATTTCTGTGTTGTTGGAGAGCTTGGTGGCATTTTCCTGTAGTGGTAATCCTTCTAGAAAGACCTCCAAGGGCCCCTTCAAATGTGTTACCCTGTTCTCTGGGGGTCCCAGGAGGGGCACCCAATTAACCAAACAACAAACACAATTTTGGGGAAAATTAGCTGGAGCACTAACTAAAGCTAGCGAGAGGCAGGGTAACTTAGCAGGGATCTTGCAACCCAGTGTCTACGGGATCAGGTCAGTCAAGCAGTCAGACAGTTTTACAAATAGCAAAAATGATGTTTTATTAAAAGACAAACAAACAGTAAAGACACCACAATCACACAGCTAACAGAAGAATTGGAAATGGGGACTTTCGGGGGAAATGGGTGATACGACACCTTTCTCGTAGTCCTGAAGAAGTTTGAAGATTGAGCTCGTTGGGGTGCAGGAAAGAAAGCTCAGCGCGGTTCACTGAGGGGAGCTCGCCAGACAAAGTGGTAGCAAGGCGGGATGGAAGTCCAGAGCGATCTGAGGCGGTCTCGGAATCGGGGGGTTTATATAGGGTGAATTGTGACTTCAGGCCACTCCTTACTCGGTGAGAACAATGCGAGTTTGGAGCGGGACAAAGCTTTGGAAAAGGTCAAGTTTAACATGATGGACTTAGAGCAGGGTTAACAATAGTATATCCAGTATGCAAATAGTTTGGCATTGTCAGACTGTCGGCTCGAGGCTGGGCGTCTTTGTTTAGAGTCGCAATTAAGCAAGAGGTATCTGCACGAGAGGTCCCTGAAGCAATGGAGTGGCTCTGTTCTGCCTGCCTGGGTGGAGAATGGAATGTCCAACAATTACCGGCCGCACCTGTTTACGTGCTTGTCCGGAGGCCTCGCAAACACGCGGAGCAGGGTGGCAGAGGAAGGCTGAATGGTTTTGATATCAAACCGATATCGAGTGCTATCACCAAGTAGGCCTGGGCCGAAGTAACAAATGTTTTGTTTCTTACATGGTTGAAACAGAATTCTGGGCTCTGCAATAATTGAAAAAGTGAGTTGTGATGGCTTGAGTCTGACTTATGTTGGGTTCCAGTAACTTCCTAGGGGTGGAAGGAAAAGCTAACATTTCTTATCAACTCATGTGTGTGTGTGCATGTGGATTACCTACCTAATGGAGCCATGGTGGCACAGTGGTTAAATGCCAGTACTGCAAGCCACAAGGTTGTGAGTTCGATCCTGCCTGGCTCCAAGGTTGACTCAGCCTTCCATCCTTTCGCAGGTCGGTAAAATGAGTACCCAGCTTGTTGGGGGCATGTATAGAAATGTTTCGAAATACATGCTATTTGTAAGTTGTTCGCCACCTCTATCCGTATGGAGAGGCGGGATACAAATAAATAAAAAAATAAAAAAAATAAAAAATAAGTATATTGGGCATGGTGCTGATGGGGGTTTTTTTGCTTGTTTGTTTTTTAGTGTGCAGTTAGAAAAAAAATGTACACTACAAAAAATGTGTGGGAAACTAGATAGCTCAGGCTTATTAAAGTTTATGGTGCACTAAAATGATGTGGACATTATGCTCAAAAATCAGCACACAAGTTTCAAAACAAACTGCCCAAACTGTATTAAAACATCTTCTTCTTTTTGACCACCTCAACCTCTTCCTTTTCACCATCCTTAGACAGTTAACAATTTGTCACATCAACTTCTTGATATCCTTGAAATATGCTCCTTTGGGAACTTAAGCCTGATTTCAAAATCTATGCTTGTTTTCCTGTAGCCAGTGCAAAACACTTGGCCTAGAGTCTCACAGAAAGACTGTACTGTCAGGTCTATGGGTTACAGGAGAAAATGGACTCATTTAGAGCCATTGACTGAACTCTGCTCATCAAACAGCCTTGGTGAAAAATGAAGAACCCAAATTTTGGAAGGGTACCATTTCTGGCAGTACAAATTTGATGAGGCAGCATGATTGGCCCTTGCACTGGAGTTAATGTGACCCAACTCGGGCCACTTCCGCACTACGCTCTTATAGCGTGATGATTCCACTGTCAACATCCTATGGAATCCTGGGGTTTGCAGTTTGGGGAGGGGCCGGATGGCCCCTCCCCAAACTGCACACCCCAGGATTCCATACAATGTTGACAGTGGAATCATCGCGCTATAAGAGCGTAGTGCAGAAGTGGCCTCGAACTTACAATGTTACACAAGCCATCAGATGTTCTTGTTAGTAAGTGAACTAAGGCAGATTAACAAAAGAATTGTTGCTATATAGTGGAGACCAGGGAAGTAGTTATAGGTGAAGGACAAAATGTGGGCATTGCCCCCCCCCAATACAATTCTGTCTCTCCAACGAACTTTTCCTTCCCTCCCCAACTCTCTAGTATTGCAATAACTTAAAACTTCAGCCAAGCGTTTAGAAATAACATTTATCCATCCAAAGCAAAGGGGCAGGCACAGTAAACAAGGGAATGCAAACAGAGCAAATAGATTTTCAAAATTCCACTCACTGCAATGCTAGAAATGTTTGGCCTTAAATGAAAAATTCATGGGGGGGATAGAACTCTAATTGAGAGTGCAATGCCCTCATTCCCTCTTCACTGCAACACTACTCCTGTTGAAAAACAGCCACTGAAACAGGATATAAGAAAGAAATAAAAAGGCTTTGTATTACTTGGGTGTGACTACTATTACCAGTGTGGTATATTGGTTTGAATCCTGGATTATGACCCTGAAGACCATGGAAATGCACTGCCATTCAGCCATGGAAATGCACTGGGTGACTTTGGGTGAGGTCGCCATAAGTCAGAGATGACTTAAGGCACACAACAACAACAACTTCTTTTGTCACAAGAGTGAGATTTGTTGCCCAGCAGAGAGTCCAAATTAGCAAAGCAATGTGAGGAAAGAGTTCGGGCGAGGTTTACTCCTGCAGCAGAAGTGGGTCGACACCTTGTGGAGGTCCAAAGTGAGACAAAACACATTTCCCCACACCTACCTTATATACACTAAACAAGTGGGTTTCCTCATATAAACATTCAGAAAACAGCAGTTAGTTCAAAGCACGTCTGCTCTGTCTGGCATCTACCAACAATAAACTGTCCCAATCAACATTAAACTGTCTCAATCTGTTTATCACTTTCAGATAGCATGTGATAATTCAACAGGAACTTAGGTGTTTGTTTACTTCGGAGAGTCTGCTACCTTAAACAAGGAATGTAATTAACAGTTGCAAATCAAGGAGAAAGCTCCCTTTTCTCACCTACATGTTAAAACACGGGATGGATGCCAACACTCATAGGCCATTTCTGCACTATGCTGTTATAGTGCTCTTATTCCCCTTCCAACCTCTTATGGAATTCTGGGATTTGCAGTTTGGGGAAAGACATTGAGACTTCTCAGCCAGAGAGCTCTTTGGCCTCAATAAACTACAAGTCCCAGAATCCTATAGGATGTTGAAAGTGGAATAAGAGCACTATAACACTGCAGTGCGGAAATGGCCATAATCTAGCCTGCATGACCCTCTTGCTTCCAGGGAATGGAGATCTTAAGACTTTTGAGTTCAGATTGTAAAAGAGGAATTTCTAGCTTTGAGAGTGAGGGTTTCATCACTATTATTTTTATCACGTTGTTACTACTACTGCCTCTTCCTCTATCTCTCTGTAGGATGTCTGGGGAGAATGTGTACAGTTGGAATATCATTTTTAAAAAAAAAAAAAAAAACCGAAATGGATCCAGTTTTATTCACACTTAGATCAAATCCACTGAAACCACTGGGTAAAATTAGTTAAGTTGCATTCCAGAATCCATATTGTGGTGATCGCTTTATTAGGCCAGCCCCAAAAGGCACAAAAGTCTTAACACAGGCACTTTCCAAACCAAAGTTATCTTCATCAGGCAAAGAGGTTGAACAACACACCAGAAGGAATGGGACCGGAATATCTGTGTTAGCGTCATGTAGTCTCTGTGTTATCTTGAGATGCTGTGGAGGAAGGCTCTGTAGACTTTCAACTTCAGTTTGTCAGGTTGAAGGGCTGATAAGTCTCATTGATGTCAATGGATGTACTCCAAGCCTGAGGAAGCCTGGATCCAACCCAACGGCACCAATCATGGCTAATGTAAGACCACAGTGTTCAGATAGTGGGGAGTGTAAGACCAATCACTTTAGATGAAACTGAGCTGCTTCTATTAATTCAGAGTTGCTCCACTGATGGCCCAGACCTTGGATACTGCAGTCAGGAATTCAGAATTAGAAGGAATTTTGGAGTCAGTCCCAGATAAAGGGATTAACTGTTGCTGCCTTTTGAAGAGAACTCCTCCCATGTGGCACTCCTTGGAACCACTCTGTTTCTACCAAGGCTTTAGCTTTGAGAGTCAGTCTCCTCCCAGCAATGTTTCTGATTCATCTGTCATTTTTGTAGTTTTCTTTGGCTCTCTGAAGTTCTGTCAACAGTGGTCTTTTCTTGCTAAACAGCCTCTTAGTTATTGTTCAAAGCAAGATAAGCTCTGCCAGATCTCTCATGTTCGCTCTCCTGGTGAACGAAGGGATATATAGATTTGAAATAATAAAAAATGGAGTTGTCAAAAGCAAGGTGAAGATTGGTCAGACTAACTCTGGCATTCTTGTGCTCCCAATTGAAAATGGGATTGGTTCTAGCAGAAAAGGGACAGAAGTGATTGAATCTATCACAGTTTGTACAACATGAGAGGAGATTCCCAGATTTGGAGAATGAGTTTGTCTGAAAGCAATTGAATGCTTGATAAAATAAAATGGTGGATGCACACATTTCTTCTTCAACTTGCTTCCAAAAATATGTGGAACCATCTCTCATTTTCTATCTCTACCTTCAAATTCCCCAAAATTCATCTTTTCCCTCAAACTTTTCAAACATCTCCTTAGTTCAGGAGTGGGTAAATATCCTGAAGATATTGTTGGGCTGCAACTCCCATGAGCCCTAGTCAGCATGCCTAATGATGAGAAATGCTAGGAGCTGTAGTCTAGCAACATCCAGAAGGAGGAAACTAGGACACTGCCATAGTCTAGTCTCTCCTGAAAGCAACTTTAAGTTTGTGCAGGTGAACTACATTAATATAGAGTATCCTGATTGAACATATCATATCTAAAACAGAATTGGACTCAGAGGAAGATGATGTGAAAACTGGAGGAAGTAACATCAGCAATTTAAGATATGCAGATAACACCATACTACTAGCAGAAAACAGCAAAGACTTGGAACGATTACTAAAGAAAGTCAAAATAGAAAGTGCAAAAGCAAGTTTACATTTGAACATTAAGAAAGCAGAAATAGTGACCTCAGATGATGTATACAACCTTAAAGTAGATAATGAAGACATTGAAATAGTTCAAGATTTTCCATACCTTGGCTCAGTCATTAATCAGAATGGAGACTAAAGTCAAGATATCAGAAGAAGACTAGGACTTGGAAAGGCAGCTTTGAAGGACCTAAACAAGATCCTGAAGTGGAAAGATGTATCATTGAATACTAATGTTCAGATTGTCCATGCTGTTGTATTTCCAATTTTTATGTATGGTTGTGAAAGCTGAATGGTGAAGACAGCTGATAGGAAGAAAATCAACTCATTTGAAATGTGGTGCTGGAGAAGAGTTTTATGGATACCCTGGACTGCTAAAAAGACAAATGAAGGGGTCCTAGAGCAAATCAACCCTGAACCCTCTGTAGCAGTCAAGATGACTAAACTAAGGCTATCATACTTTGACAGGAGAAGACCTGACCCACTAGAAAGGACAATGCTGCTTGGTAAGATAGAAGACAGTAGGAAAAGAGAAAGACCACATTATAAATGGACAGGCTCAATCAAGGAATCCATGCCCCTGAACCTGCAAGACCTGAGCAGGGCAGTTGAGGATAGAATGATTTGGTGGTCCTTCATCCATGAGGTAAGATGAAGTCAACTTGACAGCAGTTAACAACAACAACAACAAACCTTGATTGTAAGAGCTGTTCAGAAGTGGAATAGACTGGCTCAGAAGGTGGTTGGCTCTTCTTTTTTTGGAAGTCTTTAAATGAAGGTTGGATGTCTCCCTCTTAAGCAGTGTTTTAGCAAACAATTCTTGCACTAGCACAGGGTTGGATTAGACGGTTCTTGGAATATCTTCCAATTTGATGATTCTATGACCCTTGTCCAACCCCTGTATCTCTTCTTCTAGGGTGAAGAGGTATACAGGGAAGCCTGCCCTTCCCGAGAGAGTCAATAACTTTACCCAAATCTGCATGAGCTGCCTTGAAAAATTGAAGCTGATTAAAGAAGATAACAATCTACCTGATCGATGGAGATGTAACTTTATTTCACATTGTTGTGGTTTTTTTAAAAAAAAAATCTGTCACATGTTCCTTTTGCCCCTCTCATCTACTTGAAACTTTTCTCACCACTTTTATGATGCTAATGTCAGCAGTGACAGCAGCTGTCTATGAAGAATCTGATTTTTCCACTCTGTAATCTATCGGCATTATTAATAATTATTATTATATGTGATGCCGCATCAATCACTAGGCAGTGATGTAGGAGGGCTCAATGAATTCTAAAATAGACTCAAAATGATTTTATAACTCATAAACTCCTAAACTTTGGTGGCCTTAATAACACAGTTAAAACTTTCCAGAACTGTTCCCTCTATGGCAGGAAAAGAAAATTATCACTTTTTAAGTCATTGGGAGTAAGTTTATTGGTCCTGAAGCCAAAATCTGTTGTACCTTAATCCCTTTCTCCCTTGGTCATTTTTAAAGTCATGACTCTGGTACCCATCAGCCATGGTAGCTGGTGGTTCCCACTTCAGTGGAGGGGTGAAATCTTACCAGGTTTTATTCCAAACTGTAAAGGACCTATCACAGAAAGAGTAGGGGGAAGGCAGGGATGGACAGAATATAAACCTAGGCAAGTAGATGCATTCATGAGCATTCCTTCTTTAAGAGGAAATTTGGTGCCAGCAGCAGAAATAACACAGAATCACAGAGTTGGGAGAGATTACAAGGGCCATCCAATCCAACCCTCTGCTGTGCAGGAGTACACAATTAAGCACACATGAAAAGACCAGGTATAGTTTCTTACACAACAACAACAAAACAGCAGTTCAACATGTTTCAGCAAACCTTTCATTCAAAACTATTGATACGCAAATATGAAATGAAACAGATAGGGTAAGCCTTGCATAACTAAGCCAAAACATTCTGAACTTCTAGAGATGCTTGAAAGCTTCTTCCTAAATGCATTCAGGGATGGGGGGGGGTTTTCTTTCACCAGCTTTCACTTTCTTATGATTTCCCTCTTGGGAGCCAAACACACTGGAGGTAGCTAGCAAGGTAGGCTTACTTAGGCCATTTCTGCACTAGACTCTTATAGCGCGATTATTCCACTTTCAACATCCCATGGAATCCTGGGGTTTGCAGTTTCGGAAGGGGTTGGCCCATCCTGAAACTGCAAACCCCAGGATTCCATGGGATGTTGAAAGTGGAATAATCGCGCTATAAGAGTCTAGTGCGGAAATGGCCATATTTCTCTCAGTTTTGCTCTTCATGCAGGCTCAGTAAGGAATTCTAGAGGCAGCTGATGTTTGCCTTGTCTGATGCAGGAAAGCACACAAGGCTAAGAGTGGCTAGGGTAGAATTCCATCCTCTGCCAGCTCATGATGTATTGTTCTATTTACTACAGACATGCTGCTGCAAACTAACACAAAGGCTATTTCCACACTACTCTGTTATTGTGGTATTATTCCACTTTCAATGTCATGTGGAATTCTGGGGTTTGTAGTTTCCTGAGGCCAAAGAGCTCTCTGGCTGAGAGTTCTAAATGCCCTTCCCTAAACTGCAAACTCCAGAAATCCACAGGATGTTGAAAGTGGAATAACAGCACTGTAACACTGTAGTGCAGAAATGGCTAAAGTCTCTGTTCCTCCAGCCCTTCTTTACCATCCTTCCAATCATATTGCTGGGGGGGGAGGATAAAACTTAACCTTCCAGCTAGATGCATAATGAGAAGGAAGAAGGGGTTGGATTGGTATAAAAAGAGCTTCATTGTCAGAGAGTATGCCAATTTAGGTACGCGCGCACACACACACACACACACACACACATACATATATTAATCTGTTCCAAAGGGCAACTGCTGGAAGCACAAATGAATGCCAATCTTTCCTCAGTTTGGAACTGTTTCAAAGCATGCACACACATCTATCTTTGTGGCTAAATGTATTCTTTTACATGTGCTGGATGAACAAAATATTTTAGCCACAATGGAGATGAATATTTGCATAAAAACATCTGAAGCAGGCTCACTCTCCATTCTGCCATCTTTTTCCAGTTATTTCAACTCCTGGACAAATTGCTTTGCAGGATTAAAGACCTTCATCCTAGAAGTACCCTTTCTAAGCAATGCTTGACTGAAAACAAAAGCTTCTAATCTTCCCCCTTCATGGCTAAATGTTTAATTTTATGCTCAAAATAGGTCTGTGCCATACCCTCCAACATGTCCTAGATGAAAACCAGAGCATGTGCAGCCGAGCTACGTCAGAGAGTGGTCAGGATGTCACAAACTGTGAATAAGGAAGAACAGACAAACTAGAAGAGGCTGCAATAGTTTGATTTTGCCTGAGTCTACAGGGAAGGGCAAGATTCTGCCCTTTTCTTCCCTCTCGCTTCTGCTGAGTTAAATAAACACAAATTACTTTTGCATTTTGACTTCATTTTTGAGCCATTGAAATAAACTGAGGCTAAAGGGAGATGTGAGAGTGGAAGAAAGAAACCGGACATTTTAAACTGGGAAAGTGGAATGACAGAATTAGGACTGAACTCACCTAATTAGGACAGCTGGAGGCTATGCGATTCCCTGATCCTACACCCATGGCTGGAGCGAGCAATGCCCCCTCCCCAGAACAGATTGAATCATACTTTATCTGCAAAAGCCCCTGACCTCAGTCCAGGTGTTCCCCAAAAGTCAGCCCGACTGGTTTATAGCACAGTTGCAAAAACATATCATGCTGCATACAGGAGAAGTGTTAAAATATGGATTTGGTAGTTTGTCTCGATAAACACACATGGTTTCTTGCAATGAAATCGAGCCAGAACTGAAGCAAGAGGTTTGGGAAAGAGAAGCAGGAAGCAGAACAATGAAAGGGAAAGAGTGATTTGTTTATAGGTTGTTGTGGGTTTTCCAGACTTTGAGGCCATGTTCTATTAGTATTCACTCCTGACGTTTTGCCTGCATCTGTGGCTGTAACGGGGTTCTGATCATGAAAGCCTTCGACTTTACAGTGGTTTGTTTGCCCAGTCAGTGTCTGAGTTGAAAAAAAGCCAAAGGTTACCAAGGCTAAGGCTCCGACCACCAACTTCCCTACCACATGTTTAAGTATTTGAAGGGATGTCATGTTGAGGAGGGAGCAGGCTTGTTCTCTACCGCTCCAGAGACTAAGGCCCTTTCCGCACTGAGGCTTCTAGCGCAAGCGGGGAAGGCTGGCAAGCTCAAGAAGGCTCGTCCGGGAGGCTGCCGCTTCCCCCTCCTTCCTTCCGCAGGCGAAGGAACCAGCGGGGAAGTGGCACGGAAGGAGGCTTGCCGCCCTCCCCCCGTGTGAAGCGGCAGACCTCGCGCCAGATTCCCACCCCGCGCGCGCGCAAAGCGGGCGGCGTCGCACCGGATTCCTCCCCCCCGCGCGCGCTGGATTCCTCCCCCCGCGCGTGCCGGATTCCTTCCCCCCCGCGCTTGCCAGATTCCCCCGCGCGTGCCAGATCCCCCCCACGCGCGCCGGATCCCCCCGCACGCGCGAAGCGGGCGGCGTTGCATCCCCGCGCGCGTGCGAGCGTGAAGCGGGCGTTGCGTCCGTCGCGCTACCTCCCCACCCCGCTCCTTCCTTCCGCAGGGGCGGAGGGAAGGAAGCGCGACCCGGCCGGCTCCCGGAGGCTCCGCACGAAAGGTAAGTGCGGGTGGGCTCCGGGAGCGTTGCGCGAGTGCGGGGTGATTTTCGCTTGGACGCGAAAATAAAAAAACCCGCGCTCGCGCCGCTTCATCCTCGTGAGCCGGGCGGAAGTGGGAGTGCGTCGTGCGGAGCGACGCTCCCACTCCCGCGAGGCTCACGGGGCTATCGCGTGAGCAAAGGCCCGTGCGAAAAGGGCCTAAGACAAGGAGCAATGGATTCAAGCTGCAGGAAAGGAGATTCCACCTGAACCTCAGGAAGAACTTCCTGATGGTCAGAGCTGTCCGGCAGTGGAATCTGCTGCCTCAATGGAGTGTGGTTGAGTCTCCTTCTTTGGAGGTTTTCAAGCAGAGGCTGAATGGCCATCTGTTGGGAATGCTTTGACAGCTGTTCCTGCATAGCAGAGGGTGGGACTCGATGTCCCCTGGGGTCTCTTCCAACCCTATGATTCTGTGATTCTACATACAACCATATTCATAGCTTTCCTGTAGAAGTTTACTTTTTAAAAAAATGCCTTTTCTCATGGTGAGTCAGAGAATTGTCATCTAGGAGTATGTCTGCACTACCCAGCTATAATAGTTTCATGTCACTGTAACTACCATGGATATATTCTGAGATTTATACTGTGATTGGCAACTGAGAAGTCTCTACTAGAAAGCCCTGGTTAACTTCTTCAAGCTATAATTCCCAAGGTATGCTGATTTAATCTCCCATCTTTCAATTCTCAGGGTTTTTTGAAATGTCTAGACCTACAGGGCTTCTAAAGTGATGTATAGCAAATTTAAAAAAAAAATCAAAAACATTATTTAAAACCACACTAAACCAATCTTCTGAGAACACACACACACACTTAACACAATCAGAAAAGCCGTCATGATTTTAAGGACAAAACGACTACAGACTTGGCTGCCTACAAGAAACCCAAGAGGGATGGGAGTGTGGAATGTCCTAGCAGGGCTATAGTTGAGCCATATCACGGTTGTCATACAAAGGATGGTGCAAGCCTATTTTCTGCTGCTCCAGAGACTAGGGCACAGAGCACTGGCTTCAAACTACAGGAAAAAAGATTCCATCTAAACATTAGGAAGAACTTCCTGATGGTAAGAGCAATTTGACGGTGGAATAGGCTGTCTCAGTGGAGTGTGGTGGAGGCTTCTTCTTTGGAGGCTTTTAAGCAGAGGTTGGAGGGCCGTTTGTTGGGAATGCTTTAATGGTGTATTCCTTCATAGCTTGGACCCAATGGCCCTTGTAGTCTCTTCGAATTCTATGATTCTATGATTCTGAAAGTCAGGGTTGACAGGGTTGGAGCACCAAAATGTTTTGATGAGCAGGACATTGACCTCATCTCCCACCCAACCCTAACCCACCCAACTCACTGTTTCACAGAGGTACTGGCATTGTGGGTGGATCACCCACACTTTGGTGTAACAGGGCTGCTTTTGAAAAGTGCTCAGAAACTTCAATTTGTCCAAAGAGCTTGTTGTTCAAGTCCACTGAAAAATTCTACAAGTTACAGTTCAAAAAATAGCTTTGCTGAATTTTAAGCAATTACATAGCATCTTTCAGAAAGATTTAAAACATAGCAAGGCATCAGAAGGCAGCCATGAACCAGAAGCTAATTTTTATGTAATGTTTTCCAGCTCATGCCTTTGAAGGGGCTGGGGTGATGCCTGAGTAGTGTCTTTTTTATTGCAAACAAGACCCTCAGCAGAAGTTTTGGATGTTGAAGAGAAACAGCATATGACAGAGCTGTTGATGCAGAGAAACCAGGGAGCCGCTTATACCCAACTACTATCTGCAGTCCTCGCTTGCAAGCATCTCATCAGGTATTCTTTTCCCTCCGCTTGTCACAAAGTCAAGAGCTATCAGGTTGACTGACGGATATAACAGCATCTCCTTAATGACTGACGTCTTTGGTTTCTGGATCCCACATCCTCAAATACATTTGCAATCAATAAGACCATGATCTCTCACATCTCCTGTTTGCACCAATGCAAAAGTACCCTGAAGTGAAATAGGAATGGGAAATACTTGTGTTTTGTTTTGTTTTTGAGAACAAGCATGGTAGGAAACATAAATTTGATGATAAGTGTCAAAATCCTATCCTCTGCTTAACATACAGTTAAGAGCCTGAGAGGGGACTCTTATACAGAGCTTGGAGAACTTACTCATTCTACACATTCACCAAAAGCTGAACCTCCAATCGAGATCACACTTTCTGACCAGATTCTAAGATGATTTAATTACTCTTCTCCCTCTCTATAGGCTTTACCTGAGAATTAAAACCCTTTCCCGCTCAGATAACTGTGTTATCACGGTTATGATATGTCTAGTGAGAGCACTAGATATCCTTTTGATATCAAATAATTTGGCCTTTGCTCGACCTTTCTCTGCCACCCTAGTCCACGTGTTTGCAGAGGTCCTCCAGACAAGCACGTCTGGGGCGAGACCGTTAATGGTTGCACATTCCAAGACCTCATTCAAACAGGCAACTCAAGCCTCTCCGTTGCTTTAGGGAAAAACCTCCCTGCAAACTGGCTTTGCTCGGTGCATATCTACACAAAGCCACTCAGCCAAGAGCCGAGCCATTCCTTTATATTGGGCCATCAACGTACCAGCCACGCTATTGTCATTAAGAGCTAAACCCATCATGCAAAATCTGACCTTTTCAAACTCCTTTGTCCAACTCCAAATTTCCTTTGTTCTCACCGAGCCTAACATAGCCTGTTGGTAAAATCCACCCTATAAAAGGTCCCCACTTTTGGGACTCCTTGGATCAATTCCTCGGATCACCCTGGACTTCAATCCCGCCTTGCTGCCGTTCTGTCCAGTAAAGTTTTCCCCTCGGTTCTTCATAACTGAGTCTGCCTCCCTTCTCAGAACCCCGTCTTTCTCTCCAGGACTACGAGACCAGGTGTCATATTACCCCTTCCCTAAGCTCTCTATTTCTGTTTCCGAGTTAGCTAGTGTGCGTGTTGTCTTATTTGCTGTATATCTTTCAATAAAACTGTTATTTTTGTTACTTTTAGACTTGCCTGCTTGCTCTCTGACCTGAAGCCATAGACATTGGATTAAAAGATCCTTGCTAACGTTACCCTGCCTCTCGTTTAGTTGAGAGAGTGCTTGAGTTAAATTCCCCCAACTTGTGTTTTTATTTGGTTATTTGGGCGCCCCTCCCAGGACCCCCAATATACAGGGTAACAACCGCCCTGGCTGACTGAGGGACTTTATTCCAGAGCTCTCTCTGGCTAAAAATCTCACTGAAGGACTCTAAAAGACAGTCCGTGTTTGCCCTTATATATCGTTTCCTCTCTGTCACCACCCCTCCCACATACTACTGGGCAGGGTTCCTCTCCTGAGGAGCTATTCTGCTTGCTTGGCAACCTGTTTCTAGGTGGCCCTGGCACTCCAGATGGCCACACCCTGCTGGGAAAGTATTATATTGCCCCAACTTTTGATTCTTGTCTCCCCCTTCCCTACGGCTTCAAACCGCTTTGAATTCCAAACCCCTCAGTCTTCCAAGTTTGCTATGTTGCATGTACCTTTACCATTTGTGAAGCTCTGCTGTAATATTTGCTATTCTCCCAGTGCAACTATGATGTATAGCTAGATTGCTGTACATTCAATAAAATTCCCCTTTTAGAGAGGTTTATGTGAATAGGTTTTGTTGAATTCAATTTGCCTGATGTACTGTTTGCCGAACCTACAAGATCCTTGATAGTCATGTGTACTCAGAACATGTATGAGGTCATTCATATGTTTCGAGGGCATACCTGGTAACAAATACCATCTTGCGTAAGCATATTATAATTTTCTGCCCTGATCCATGTAATCATACATGGTAAGACAGAAATGTACCTGTGTATACTAGCTGAAAGGACAATTTTAATTAGCGGTTAAAGCATTCATTCATCAACCGCACTACTGAATTCATTTAAGCTTACAGCTCTATTGTAAACACAAAAGTTTTCAGCCAAACTTGATGTCATAAGTACTTGGGTGGTGGTTTTAAAGTGCAGGCACTCTGTTACCCCAAAACATGGATGACTCAGGGGTCCACCCATGATGCAATTATTATGCAATTTATTAGCTCAAATTAGGAGGCCCGCAAAAGGGGGGGGTAACCTAGTGAGATCTTTCCACCTATGTTTACCAGTACTTCTGCCGGGAAGAACCAGCCAAAGATCCAAAAACAAGCAACTGTGTTTTATTTGGAGAATTAATCACATACTCACAAAATCCAAACAGTATGCAGTTATGCAATGATAACTAAAGGAGAAGGGAGGAAAGTTTTAGATAACAAGATTTCAGGGAGAAGTGGGTGTCAAAGAGCGGCAAAGAAACAGCAACGTGGCTTGGGCTCATGTTTAAGCATAGTATACAACCGGAAATCAGAATAGCAGAGTAGTGACCAGCAATCAGTGCATTGAGAGTTGACTGGCCAAAACTAGGAGTTTACAAACCCAATTTCTGTCTGGAAGGCAAGGGTGCAAATGGCTCCCTGGCCGAACAAACAATGGAGTTTGCAGAGTGGACAATAAGGTCTAGAATGGGCTGATGGGATTAGCATTGGTGACAAAGGGATAATGGTCACCCTGATAGCTCAGTGCTTGTTGGAAAGGTTTTAGAACAAAGGATAGGTTGCTTGGTCACAGGAAAAAGGGTTAAGACAATCGGCAGTTGGGTGGGAATCTCCCAGTCTCTATTGTCCAAAACACAGTCATTAAGGCTATCTACCAGCCTCTTATCTCTGGAATTTCCTGGTGATTTCCTGACTATGACCTGGTTATGCCTAGAGATGTTTTCTGACCTAATTCATAATGCATGTGTTTGGCCAGTCTTTTCCTCTTATTCGGTCTGGCTGTACTGCCATAGCAAGGTATGTTTTATATCAGTGCCAATTAATTTATTTTGCCAATTAAATCATATCTCACCAATTAAACTGTATCAAAGTGTGGAGGTGTTCGGCCTGATAACAGCCCCACATAGAGTACAGTAACTAAGGTCTGCATCACTAGAGCCAGATCAAATGTCTCCAGGAATTGACACAGCTTTTTTCCCAACAGTCCTAGCCAGCATAGCAAATGGCGAATAATTCTGAGAAATGAAGTCCAACAGTATCAAGAGAGCTGAATAATTCTCACTCTTTGATGAAGCATCAGAGTTAGCTTCTAGTTTCCTAGCTTTTTTGGAGCTTTGAGTCACCATGAGAGGATATTAATTCTGGTGCTTCAGCCACCTGGGTTTGTAAAATCATTGAGCAGATTGTAATTCTGTCTTGCTCTGGCTTTTACATCAACGTAGTATGGCAAGTTATCAAGTTATTTTTCCCCTTAGATAAATGTACAGTTTATGGTCAAAATATACTGATAAAGTAAGTCCAGTACTGAACATTTCTTCAGACAACATAGATCAGAGCAGCTAAAAACTGAAATTCTCAAGGTCCTGCATCTTTACACAAGAAATTACCCAAAGGGTGATCACGAATGGCTGCTTTTCATCCTGGAGAGAAGTGACTAGCGGGGTGCCACAGTGTTCTGTCCTGAGCCCAGTGCTGTTCAATATTTTTATCAATGACTTGGATGAAGGAATAGAGGGCATGCTCATCAAATTTGCAGATGATACCAAATTGGGAGGGGTTGCAAATACACCAGAGGACAGGATCAAAATTCAAAATGACCTGGATAGATTGGAGAGCTGGGCCAAGGCGAACAAAATGAAATTCAACAGAGAGAAGTGTAAGGTCCTACACTTAGGTAGAAAAAATGGAATCCACAAATATAGGGTGGGGGACACGTGGCTGGATAGCAGTACGTGTGAAAGGGATCTAGGAGTCTTCATAGACCACAAGCTGAACATGAGTCAGCAGTGTGATGCGGCAGCCAAGAAAGCCAATGCAATTCTCGGCTGCATCAATAGGAGTATGGTGTCTAGATCGAGGGAGGTACTGGTACCACTCTACTCTGCTTTGGTTAGACCCCATCTTGAATCCTGTGTCCAGTTCTGGGCACCCCAATTCAAGAAGGATATTGACAAGCTGGAGCAGGTCCAGAGGAGGGCGACCAAAATGGTGAGAGGCCTGGAAGCCATGAAGCCCTATGAGGACAGACTTAGAGAGCTGGGTATGTTTAGTCTGCAGAAGAGAAGGTGAAGAGGGGACACGATAGCCATGTTTAAATATTTGAAGGGATGCCATGTAGAGGAAGGAGAGGGCTGGTTTTCTGCTGCTCCAGAGACCAGGAAAAGGAGCAATGGATTCAAGCTGCAGGAAAGGAGATTCCACCTGAACCTCAGGAAGAACTTCCTGATGGTCAGGGCTGTCCAGCAGTGGAATCTGCTGCCTCAGTGGAGTACGGTGGAGTTTCCTTCCTTGGAGGTTTTTAAGCAGAGGCTGGATGGCCATCTGTCAGGAGTGCTTTGAGGTTGTTCCTGCATGGCAGGGGGTTGGACTGGATGGCCCCTGTGGTCTCTTCCAACTCTACATTTCTATGATTCTATGATTCTATGAAATCCTATAAAAGATTTGAAAAGATTCCAAAGGATGAAACCGTGGCAGTTAAAATGGAATCAGAACACTATAATTATGTAGTGTGTAGGAACTCTGATATTTGTCATGTTTGCTTTTTCTGTTAGGTGTGTCTGTTCCTTTTCTTTGGATGTCTTAAGTTGTACTTCTTTTTTCTTCTTCTTTTTTTTAATGTTCAACTAGAGTTTTAAGTTACTGCAATGCTAGAAATTTGGGGCATGAAATTTCATGGGGAGGCAGCAGTTCTTTTTGGTGAAGTCAATGTCCTCATTAAACTTAGGAATCATGTTCCCTTGTCTAGGTCCCAAGACCTCAGCAACCAGGAATGAGATTCAAATCATCATCTGACAGATTGCAGATATTTAAGAAAGGCTTCATACTTTTAGATGACGTATACTCATAAGCAAGCCAAACATCACAGAGGAGGGCATTAGGCCAATACTGCAGACATATTTACAAATATTGAAGGTTGGAATGCCAGCTGCTTTCCATGCAATTACTCCACTTTGCAGACTCATAAAATCAATAGCAGATTTAATGATGCTACAATGCCTGATGCTGTATTTTAATGCAAATAAATATGCAAAGAACCTTTCTAAAGAGAGGTGGCAGTTGGAGGTAGTGTCATTTGCATAAATGGATACAGTCCTTAAGGACTCTGAAGGCTACTCCATTCTTTTTCACATATGGAAGAAAACAACCCTTGCTGTGAATAATTCAAGATGGCATTCTTATTGGAGAATAAAGTTGCAATCCTGTACACCAGAAGCAGGCAAAGTGTGGTTCTGGAGATTGATGTGGCCCCCTGACGTCCACCTACAATCCCCTAAATCAAACATTTTCGGGCCAAAAAGAGGGAATAGTGAACAGTCTTTCCTAGAAGCTTCCATGAGCAGGGATTTTGTTATAACAAGACATGGACACTGAAAACCAACCAAGTAACAACAAGATTTGAAACAACAAAACAAATATAATGCACAAAAAAACTCAAAAAAGTTATTCAAACAGTTTCATACTTTCTAAAATACAAAAAGACAAAAGAGGAGAGGGGTGGCTAATACACCAGAGGACAGGATCAAAATTCAAAATGACCTGGATAGGTTGGAGAGCTGGGCCAAGGCGAACAAAATGAAATTCAACAGAGAGAAGTGTAAGGTCCTACACTTAGGTAGAAAAAATGGAATCCACAAATATAGGATGGGGGACACGTGGCTGGATAGCAGTACGTGTGTAAGGGATCTAGGAGTCTTCATAGACCACAAGCTGAACATGAGTCAGCAGTGTGATGTGACAGCCAGGAAAGCCAATGCAATTCTTGGCTGCATCAATAGGAGTATGGTGTCTAGATCGAGGGAGGTACTGGTACCACTCTACTCTGCCTTGGTTAGACCCCATCTGGAATACTGTGTCCAGTTCTGGGCACCCCAATTCAAGAAGGATATTGACAAGCTGAAGCAAGTCCAGAGGAGGGCGACCAAAATGGTGAGGGGCCTGGAAGCCATGAAGCCCTATGAGGATAGACTTAGAGAGCTGGGTATGTTTAGTCTGCAGAAGAGAAGGTTAAGGGGTGACATGATAGCCATGTTTAAATATTTGAAGGGATGCCATGTGGAGGAAGGAGAGGGCTTGTTTTCGGCTGCTCCAGAGACCAGGACAAGGAGCAATGGATTCAAGCTGCAGGAAAGGAGATTCCACCTGAACCTCAGGAAGAGCTTCCTGATGGTCAGGGCTGTCCGGCAGTGGAATCTGCTGCCTCCATGGAGTGTGGTGGAGTCTCCTTCCTTGGAGATTTTTAAGCAGAGGCTTGATGGCCACCTGTCGGGAGTTCTTTGAGGGTGTTCCTGCATTTCTATGATTCTATGACTTCCTTTTACCTATTACATGGGTATTTATAACTCAAGATTAAACAAACTCTTATTGTTGTTAAATCCCTCTCCTACCCTTCCATAGTCTAATCTGCTCTTTTTCCTATCCCAACATAGGTAATTTGCCTAAGCAAAGTTTTTAACTGTAAACTATTTCCATCGTTATTATTGAACAATAACAGCCAAAAATAGTAAAAACAACTCTATGAGATCTCAAATATTAGTATAGATTCTCAGATCTTTTCCCTTACATTAATATCCCACCTCTCCTTTACATAATCCATTCTTCTTTTATCACATTGTCTAGATTTGTCTTTTAAGTACGTTTTCTTTAATATCAATATACTACCCAAGTTAGCAGTGGACTTCTGTCTACTTTCAGATGCTTTTTTCTCAAAAAAATCCCAGGAGGATCTCAAGTGTAGAAAACTGGCCCCCACCTCTGCTGTACACACTTGGGCCGTTTCCACACAAGTCAGTTATAGTGCGATGATTCCACTTTCAACCTCCTATGGAATCCTGGGGTTTGCAGTTTCGGGAGGGGCGGCCGGTGATCGGGAGAGGCTGGCCACTCCCGAAACCGCAAACCCCAGGATTCCATAGGAGGTTGAAAGTGGAATCATGATGCTATAACAGACTTGTGCGGAAATGGCCTTAGTTTGGAATAAACCCCATTGAAGACAAACATACCCTCCAGCTTTCTCACTTTGGCAGAGACTCTCTTGATTAATCTTCTGCCATTCCACTTTTTCAGCTGCTTTTCAACAGTCTCAGCTTCTCTCACCTCCTCCACTTAAGTCAGTGGTTTAAAACTGAGTTCAAAGTGTATGGTAGCTTGCAATCAATTAACTCAGTGATGGGGAGAGGCAAGGAGGGCAGAATCTTACCCTTCCCAGTAGGCTCAGGAAAAATCAAACTGCTGCAGTCTCTCCAAGTTTACTGCTCCTCCTGAATCATAGAATCATAGAAATGTAGAGTTGGAAGAGACCCCAGGGGCCATCCAGTCCAACCCCCTGCCATGCAGGAACACCCTCAAAGCACTCTCGACAGACGGCCATCCAGTCTCTGCTTAAAAACCTCCAAGGAAGGAGCCTCCACTACACTCCCAGGCAGCATATTCCACTGCCGGACAGCCCTGATCTAGACACCATAGTTCTATTGATGCAGCCGAGAACTGCATTGGCTTTCTTGGAAAACAATGGCAATGTACTTATCCTCACTAATCACGTTTGCTGTCTTGACCAAATTCTGATGTTGCTCCACCACATGAATGACAGTTTTCTCCTAAGAAATGTGTGAACTTTATGTACTTTTGTGCCTTGCATTGTTCTTGAAAGTTCTTCTGTACCTCAATGGCAAGCAACTTCACAGAGTCTGAAGGCCATTTCCCACCCTCTTAACATTCCATGGATTTTATCAGTCCCTCCTGATAAATCTGGAAGTAATTAGGTCACCTGCTTTAAAAAAAAAGTTGTGTATTTCTGAAGAGGAAGAGTGTTGCTGAATCCATGTGATCCCATGCCTTATTCTAGATTAGAATCGCACCTCCCAGAGCAGTGTTGTGCAACTTTGGAAAGCTAGGGGGCAGATTATCCCACCAGGAGACCTTGGCGGGCCAAACTCTGCACCACAATTATTGCAAAAGAAAAAATCCCCCAAATACCCTCTGGGAGGCACGGAGGCACTGTTGTTGCTGTTGTGTGCCTTCAAATCATTTCCAACTTATGGCAACACTAAGGCAAACATATCATGGGATTTTCTGGGGCTGAGAGTATGTGACATGCCAAAGGTCACCCTGTGGGTTTATATGGCCAAGCAGGGAATCAAATCCTGATCTCCAGGGTTGCAGTCCAATGCACAAACCACTACACCATGCCTGGGGGTGCAGATTTCTGTCATGTTTTTAGCCATTCCTGAGCTATTTTAGGCCTATGTGAGACCCTTCTTAACTACAGGAAGTGGCTGGAAGTCTTTCCTGGACCTAAAATGGTCCAGCATATCAAAAATGTGCCTAAAAATTTCCCCCACACCTCCAACAATGACTAAACTGGGCTATTAGACCACAACATGAGAGCATGTGACTTACTGGAAAAGATTATAATGCTTGGTAAAGTGGAAGGTTGTAGGAAAAGAAACAGAGTGCATACAAATGGATCAGCCTGATCAAGGAAGCCAGAGCTCTGAGTTTTCAAGACCTGAGCAGGGCAGTTTACAGCCATTTCCACTCTAGCCTGTTATAGTGCTATTATTCCACTTCCAACATCCGGTGGAATCCTGGGATTTACAGTTTAGGGAAGGGCCTCAAAGGCAAATTCCAGGATTCCATAGGACATTGAAAGTGGAATAATAGCACTATAACAGACTAGTGCGGAAATGGCCTATGACTGAAGCTCCTGGAGGTCTCTCACCCATAGGGTCACCCTGAGTCAAAGCTAACCTACAGCAAACAACAACAACAGCAGCTTCCTGGCTTTCTTTCATAAAGGCTTTTTTGTGTTGTCCCTGAATTTTCCATTGATGCAGGCAATATTGCCAATTACTTCAAAGGTCATAAATCTACCCAAGCTGTATTATTTTATTTTTACATGGCTAGTTGACAACCTTAAACTATCAGAAGAATCCTAAATCTGCTCTCTTACCTTGTTTCCTCCCTTTCTTTCTCTTTCTTCCTTTCTTGAACTTTCCAGTGGTCTCTCTTATGTATAATTCACCTGCTCTGAGGGTTTGTTTCTGTTCTTATTATAAGGCAAAGCAGATCACAATGAGCAAAGTCAAAGACAGTAGGTCACAAAGAATGCATTCCATTTTTTACAATTAAAGTAGATCTGTTGTAAGAGTTTGCTTTAGCATAATAGCCAAAGAGAGTGGGGTCATCAGGATGTGGATTTTGCTAGTTTAACTGGAATAAACACTGCACAGCAGTGAAGGCTGGTGGCTTCCACGTCAGTAAGACAGTGAAATCATTCTGGATTTGATACAAACTTTAAATGAGCTCTCCAAGGTGCTGAAACCTGTCTGCAAAACAAGGGCTAGCATCCTGTTAGTGTTTCTATGTGTATGTAACTTCTCTAACACATGCCCTAATCCATGCTCCAAACCACATGCTCTAAACCACACCCTATGAAGAACAGCTTAGGGAGCTATTTATGATTAGCCTGCTGAAAAGAAAGTTACAAGGTGACATGATAGCCATGTTTAAATATTTGAATGGATGTTATGTTGAAGGTAGAGCAAACTTGTTTTATGCTGTTCCAGAGACTAGGACATGGAGCAATGGATTCAAACTACAGGAAAAGAGATTTTTCCTAAACATCAGGAAGAAGCAAGAGCCATTCAGCAGTGGCATATGCTGCCTCAGAGTGTGATCAAGTCACCTTCTTTGGAGGTTTTTAAACAAAGGCTGGATGGCCATTTGCTGAGGGTGCTTTGAATGTGTGTTCCTGTGTGGCAGTGGGTTGGACTTGATGAGCTTTGTGGTCTCCTCCAACTCTATGATTCTATGACTCTATGATTCTATGGCCATTTCCACACTACACTATTATAGTGCTATAATTCCCCTTTCAACATCCTATGGAATTCTGGGATTTGCAGTTTAAGGAGGGGCATTTAGAATTCTCAGCCAGAACTCTTTGGATTCAGTAAACTGCAAACCCCACAATTCCACAGAATGTTGAAAGTGGAATAATGGCACTATAACAGTGTGGTGTGGAAATGGCCTAGGTTATGATATTTTGGGGGCCACAGCTGAACATCCATATTCAGTTCACAGTTGCATAATTGGAATTGCCCAAGTACTAATTGTTGCTTATGTAATTGTGCATTTTCAGGGTACATAACTACCCAAAAGTGCATTGAAAGCATCCTTAATTCACTGGGACTGAGGGAAAAGCAAACAGATCCAACAATAGAACACCATGTGCCCAATGTGAGCATTCAGTGTTCAGAAAAGTGGCATAGCACAACCACCATTTGGCTATAAGAGTGTATATTTATCCTATGCAAGCATAATGTAGGGCAAGTGTAGGCAACTGCTGCATGTCCAAGGGACATTTTTATGTTCCAGGGCCCCCTGGGAGCCACATGGACTACTCAAAGGTAACCCCCCCCCAAAAAAAATCCAAAGTGGCTGGAAGTCCTCTGCTGGTTTTCAAGGGGGCTTGAAACCTATTTTGTACCTGCAGGATTCTAAAAGCATCTCAATTCACCTTCTTTTTGTGCCCAGAAAAGGACCTGTCTAGGGATTTTGGAGATCCTGAGGGACACAAAAACACCCCTGGGGGCCAGAGGTGGCCCCAAGACTGCATTTTGCCCACCCCTGCAAGAGAACCTCAGCTAGGTTCAGTAGTTTCAATAGAAGTTTCTTTAAAGTTCAGTAGTTTCTTTAAAGTTCAGATTGAAATCCAAAGGAGATTTACTTCCCCAGGAATATGGAAACCTTCAGCTACCATTACTAGCAAAGTATGTCTCCACATCTTCCTATTATATTTATTATCACCCTCACCTCATGAGGGGATCCACTTATCTTTCTGCATGACATCCCTTTCTAGACGACTGAATGGTCTGTATTCTTCCCATTCTGAATCCATATTGCTGCTTTCATCTCAATTTTGTGAAGCATTGAGTTCTTTTAAAATTCTGATCTTAGCTTTGTGATATGTTGGTTCCCTTTATAATTCCAATCTTAGCTTTCAGGCTGTTGCTTGATCTCCAACCATCTGTTGTCATCTGCAGCACCGATAAGAAGGCTTGACTCTCCTTCATTCAAGCCATTAGCCAATCTGTTGAGTGGGGCTGGATCCAGGACTCACTCTCCCAGGAAAACCAGGCTGAAAGGACTCCACAAATAATTTCTTTCTAAATGCAAGGAGACAGAGATCTGATTCTAGGGTGATATTGGCTACATGGAACAGAAGGCAGTGTAGTTGCAGGAAATAAACAAAATGACAGGAGTGGCAGCTGGTATCTTCCATGGAACTGGGGATCTATTCCAAGTTTTAGTCCAAATTTCAAAAGAGCTACCCAAGATGCCAAATCCAATCCCCAAGACAAGTTAGAAACTTTTGATATCTCCTTTAAATTTCAGGCTGAAAGCCAGTGAGGTTCAACACCTTGGATTCAAAGTTGGGGCTTAAAATAAGAGTGGATTCAATGTTCTGCTGATACAGATATGTGGCAGAGGTTACCATAGTAAATCAGACTGAATTGTACTGGCTTTGAGGATCCATGGGTTAATATTAAAAAAAAAACAGTGGAGAGATGATACAGACAGGAGCCTAGGCTGAACTTCTAGTTCCAGCTTGAGTAGACCTGTTCAATCAGTTACTGAGCCAGCATGGTGTTTGGTTTGAATGTTGAACAACGACTCTGGAGACCAGGGTCCATTTCCCTGCTTGGACATGGAAACCCACTGGATGACCTTGGGCATGTCACATACTCTCAACCCCCAGAAAATCCCATGACAGGTTCACCTAAGGATTGCCATCATTTAGAAACAACTTGAAGACACACAACAACACACTAAAATGTTATGGAAATATCATTCTGTTCATCTGAAATGTGGTACCTGAGAAGAGTGGTGCTGGAGAACGATTTTTTCTGTTACTAAAAAATACAGATAAGTGGGTTTTGGAATAAATCAGACCTGAGCTCTCCCTAGAAGCCAAGATGACTAAACTGAGTCTGTCATACTTTGGACATATTGTAAGACTCATTGGAAAAGATGATAATGCTCAGCAAAGTGAAAAGCACTAGGAAAAAAAAAAATCACACTACAGGTAGATTGGTTCAGTGAAGGGAACCACAGTTCTGGGTTTGCAAGTCATGAGCAAGGCAACTGGTGACCAGGGATCTTGGAGATCTTTCATTCATAGGGTCACCATAAGTCACAGTTGACTTGCTGTAAGTTGAATGGATGCTTTAGCCTCAGCAGCTTTAGAAGAAGGGTGCTGTGTTGCTTGCATTTTCTACAAATAAACACTACTGTCTACCTCAGAGTGAATTTTGTGGAGAGTGGTTTATCCAGTACATGACAGACCCTGGAACTGCCTCTTTAGGTCCTGGGAACTGGTGTGTGGGGAAGGAGACTATCTTTAGGGCTGGCGTGGAGGGCTTTGCCCTCACTTAAGTCCTGTAACTTGGGAGTGACGTTCCTTGGGCCTGCCTGCCCTCACTCTTCTACCCACCAAACATGCCTGCAGGGTAGTGGGAAGTCTCCAACTTGATCTGCATCAGGTATAGAAAGAATATATAAATTTCATTTTTCCTCATATTTGGATTTGGCAAATTTTAAATATTTTTAATATTTTTTCAACAAAAAAAAAGTAAAATGAGATTCTCCTTCATTCCTCCATATGGACAAATCTGCCAATTTTGCTACATCTTCTATTTGAATTTTCTAAATTTTACCTTCATTTAGAAACAACTTGAAGACACACAACAACACACTAAAATGTTATGGAAATATCATTCTGTTCATCTGAAATGTGGTACTAGAGAAGAGTGGTGCTGGAGAACGATTTTTTCCGTTACTAAAAAATACAGATAGGTGGGTCTTGAAATAAATCAGACCTGAACTCTCCCTAGAAGCCAAGATGACTAAACTGAGTCTGTCATACTTTGGACATATCATAAGACTCATTGGAAAAGATGATAATGCTCAGCAAAGTGAAAAGCAGTAGGAAAAAGGGACAAAACACTAGAGGTAGATTGGAGAGAGCTAGCATAGTATAGTGGCTAATTATACAGTATGAAAGACTAGGGCCATTTCTGCACTAGACTGTTATAGTGATATTATTCCACTTTCAATGTTCTATGGAATCTTGAGATCTGAAGTTTAAGGAGGGGCATTTAGGATTCTCAGCCAGAGAGCTCTTTGGCCTCAGTAAACTGCAAACCCCAGAATTCCACAGGAGGTTGAAAGTGGAATAATAGCACTATAACAGTCTAGTGAGGAAATGGCCTAGGTCTTTGAGACCAGGGTTCGAATTCCAGTTCAGTGGTGGAAACCCATCAACCGACCTTGGGCAAGTCATATTCTCTCATTGCCTTCAGAGAAAGGCAATGGCAAACCTCCTCTGAATAAATTTTGCCAAGAATACCATGCCTTAAGGGGAGCAGGTTGGGCTGCTGGGTATGTTTAGCTTAGAGAAGAGAAGATTAAAAGGGGACTATATTTTTCATACTATATGAATATAGCACTCGTAGTCCACTTTAACTGCCATTGTTCCATGCTGTGGAATCCTGAGATTTGCTCTTTAGAGAGGTATATTTATACTTCTCAGCCAGAGACCTCCAGTGCTTCCCCAAAATACAAATCCCAGGATTCTATAGATTGCAGCCATGGCAGTTAAAGAGGATTCATAGTGGTATTAATTGTCTAGTGTGAAAGTACCCAACAACAGAGAATATGGAAGAGTATCACTGACTGGCTGAAAATGCTGTTTGTATAATTTCAAAGTTGATGTTCAAATAAGCACCCATTCAGCACACTGATTTTTTTTTTTAATTTTAATCCAAGGACTGATCCATTCTGTGGAATCTTAGCTTCAACAACACTGACACCCCTGGATGCTATAACTTATCTTAAATTCATTAGCTCATTTGATTTCTCTTTCCTTTCAGCTTGCATAATCCTTTGCATTGACTCACTTTGCTTACAATTACATTTGAGCTAAATTTATTCATCCTGAAGACACTTCAGTTTGAAGTGTTTTTGCTGTCTTAAATCTCCTAGCAATCTCATGTCTCTGTTTTTCCTTCATATTCCATCTGAAGTCTTTCATTCCAGATTGCTAATCTTGTTTTTGAAATTCATATCTCCACCTTTATTTATTTATTTATTTATTTATTTATTTATTTATTTATTGACTTTGTTCATTTTATCTGACTATTCCATGTGCTTTGAAGGTGCTCCTACTATTGATCTGACCTCTCTCTTTCTCTCTGCTTTTTTTACAAAGAAGTTATTGAAAACCTATCACTTTCCTCTTGCTTTTCTCTCATGATCCATCTTGGTTTTCCTTGATTGACATCTGAGTTGTAATTGCTTTTCTCACTGGTATTAGATTCCAAGCCTACAGGAAGGATCTGAACATCATTGGGAGCTCTAGCAGCAATTCTGTAGAATTCTGTAGAAGAACCCATAACCTGACCCAGATGTGGCTTCCAAATATATTGGACTACATCTTCCAGGAAATCATACTTTTGGCCATGATGGCTCGAACTTCTGAAGTGGAAGTCCCAAATATCTGGAGGGTAAAAACTTCCCCCACCTTTGATGTAATGACTTCCATTTATATTCAGGCATGCATCTTCACTAAATGCATTTTCTCAGATACAGTTTAAACTTGATATATGGTCTTTTGAGACCCAGCATAGCATAGTGGTCTGAGCATTGGACTATGACCCTGGAGACCAGAGTTCAGTGCCCCACTCATCCATGGAAACCCACTGGGTGACCTTGGGCATGTCACACACTCTCAGCCCCCAGAAAACTCCATGATGGATTCACCTTAGGGTTGCCAAAAGTCAGAAACAACTTGAAGGCACACAACAATAACAATATAGTCTTTAAATTAACTTTTATGTTTTTACTGTTTCAACTTCATAAATTGTTTAATCTCTTTTAAATAACTCTCATATTTATGCTTCCACTAATGACTTTGTTCAGTTTTTCATATGTACAGTTTTAAATGTGTCATTCCATCCCATTATTGGGAGAAAAGCAGGCTATAAATGAATAAAACAAATATTTTTGACCTCTAACCAGCAGCAATATTTCCCGCATCTCTGGCATCAGTGTCTTAGAATATTATAGCACCTTGCTTCTTCCAATATCAGGCCTTCCTTCTTTTGTATGCAAAAGGAATTCTGTGACTGATAGTTCTAGTATGAAGACAGAATTGTTATGACAGCTATGGGATCCAAGCAGGGGGCTCCCCAATATCACTTGATATCATTTAATTTGACCCTGGCTAGACCACGCTCGGCGGCCCCCCTGCACATGTTTGGGTTGGTTTCTGAAACAAGCACATACTGGCTGCGGCTGACTAATCGTTCAAATTCCATTTCGCATTCAAGTCAGCATTTCCCAAGCCTCACATAGCTTCAGGGGACTCCCATATCCATACTACACAATAGAGGTGCGGGTTCCCGCCAAACCATCCCTTTGGAGAAGGCCATCAGCTTACCGGCCACCCCTTTATCTTTCAATGCTAATCCGATCAGGCTGACAGTGACCTCACCAGATTCTTTTGTCTAGCGCCAAAACTCTTTTATTCCCTACTTGGTTTGTCATGGTTGACAGGCATGTTTCACCCTATAAAAAGTCCCCATTTTGGGACCTCGTTGGTTCCTCTTGAGCTGCCATCCAGACCTGCTGCCGGTTGGTTCAAGAGTTCCCCTCAGCAACCAGCGCTGAGCCCCATCATTCATCGCTCCAGATTCTGCAGGACATCGTGACCAGGTGTCGTATCACCCGTTATTTCCCCAATTCTCTCTTTCTTATTCTTTTAGTTAGTTAGCATGCGTGTGTTTGGTTTACCTTGCTCTTGTTTAATAAAGTTGTTATCATTGTAACCTGGCCTGCCCATTGCCCGGAAGCTGGGTTAAAAGATCTTGTTAAGTTACCCTGCCTCTCACATGTCAAAACAGTGTTCAAGCTAATTTCCCCCAATTTGGTTTTGATTGACAAGTGGGCGCCCCTCACGGGACACCCCCAGTTTTCAGGGTAACAGAATAACTAGGTATATGAAAGCATAGGACTCACCAGGAGAGCATCTTGATACATCAAGACAACCAACTGTGACTCTGGAAGATCAAAATGCTGAAGTGGCAACACCATACGAAAAAGATAGAATTCATTGGGAAGAATTCTCCCAACATATTGAAATTGCGCAAATGGTTTTTTTTTTTAAAGAAAAAATAGTACATGTGCTAGGTAGCATGAATAGGGGAAGGGAGGCAGAGTCAGTGCAATGGGGCAGAAGACCAAGTGTGAGAACATCCATCACCAAACTGGCAGCATAGTATTATTGCAAAAATGGTGTGATAGTGATTGTCTCTATGCCGGTATGTTTTCATGTCCTTAAATAATGCAATTGCTGCAAGTCAACAGGCTTGTGTGATAAATCCCCTAGAGCACAGCATAAGTGAGCATTATGCACTGCCTCTGTGAATTGTGTATTGTGCAGTGAACTGACAGCTATGCCCGTACATTGCACTACAATGGTATTCAGCATAGGGATTGTGTAATGCTTGTGTAGCCTTACTCTATTTGCACTATACTGAGACAACGTAAGATCTCAGCCTATTTGTGTGTGTGATACCAACACAATTCCAGCAAACAAACAAGGGAGGGAGAGAGGGAGGGTGGGTATACAAAATATATTCCAGTTTTAGAGGAAAGGCACCAAAATAAACCCACATTTCCTCATTGGAGAAAAGGAAGGTATTGTACTTAATATAGAATCATAACAACTCAACAATTCCAGTGGGATTCTGAGGAACAGAAAAGGGGGAAAAAAGGAAGACTGACAGATTTCCACATGCCACCAACTAAAGCAGCAGCCACCAAAAGAAACAATGGTATTGAAAAAGACTGGAATAGGGACAGCTGGGAAAGTAGCTTTGGGGAAAACATTCCTGTCCTGAATAGTTCTATTTACATAGAAAATTGGAACTGCAGAATATTACTTTGTGGTTGTGTGCTTTCATGTCATTTCCAACTTACGGCAACCTTAAGGCAAACCTATCACAGTGTTTTCTTGGCAAGATTTGCTCAGAGGGGGTTTGCCTTTGCCTCCCTCCAAGGCTGAGAGAATGTGAATTTGTTTCCATGGTTCGGCAGCAATTCAAACTCTGGTCTCCAGAGCCATAAAACCAATACAACATGCTGGCTGTCAAAATATTACTATGAGCTTTAAAATAAATAAGCAGAGCCATTAAAGTTGACTTGGATGCACAGGCAAGATTTAATATGCAGGCAAGATTTTGAACTCACCCATCCAGTTAATCTTCATTTGAGTTTTATAGCCTTTTCCTAGCCCAGCTCTGACATTCGGGCTAGCAATGTACAGCTGACCACATGCAGAATAAATGGTGGACTCAGAGAAACCCACAGATTACTGGTCCACTCTTCCCTGATCACACACACACACCCCCAAAAAAAGGAAAGAAAAGGCAGTAACATAATTTTATGTAATAGCATTTGTAATGGGAAGCTATTCCTTGACTTTGTGAGCCCTTACAGCCCTTTTGTTAAATGAAGCTATTAGATCTCATCTGACCTTCTCTTTGTAGTTGAAAAGAAAGAGGAGATTTTGTCTGCAAATGACAATGGTGTCAGAGCAAAGAGCTGACTTTCCTTTTGTGAACGTCCTGTTTCCAGGGTGCCTGTTCCTTCCTTATCTGCCCTAAAATGCATCTTTGTGAGGCCCTTTCCCTCAAAGGTGCCTGACAGCTTTTATTTAAAACACTGTGCATTGTTCCCCATCCCTTTTTTTATGCTGTTCTCTTAGAACCTCCCCTGCAGAACTGCTTAGAAATGCTTGCTGCCCTTTTCCCTCCCATTTTTCCATGGGAAAATTCAGAGTGTTGATTAGGAGCTTCTCCGTGACAGCTGGTGGCGTCCATTTCCATGAAATGTTGAATCTGGTCAGGGTTTTTAGCCGGAATTTTAGAGAAGCTGTTCATGATGCTGAGCCCTATCCTGCAATATATTCAGCACCTTGGATAGCTTCTGTAAAGACAGAACCCCATGAGTACGTTCACCACCCTCACTGACATAGGCACTACTGATACTACTTTTGCTTAGTCGTAAAACTCTGTTCTGTTTGGTCACCAAGCTGAAATCACTGCCACTCCCTATTTTGGGAAAGACTCCAATGAAGGCAGAGTTATTTGGGAATACTGTCATGAGGATAGTTCAGACGGGGAAATCGGCCCACCTTGATTAATAGCAATCTCACATATTATAATGCCAGTATAAGCCAATAGCATGGCGGTGTATTTAGGTTCAAGGACAAATACTGAAGGTATCCTAGTGCTAATAGTCTTTATGCTAATCCTATTGGATTCCAGCATTCACAATGGCACATAAGTAAGAAAGAGAAAGAATTTGCAGCTCCAATGGAGCTGGCAAACAATGACTGGCATCCTTTTGGTTAGTCCTAAGTAGAATGGACCCATTCAGTCAACCATTGAATAGTAAGGTAATACATGGAGGAATCTCATTGATCCAATATATCTACTCTAGTCAAGACTAACAATAGGATTTAGGCCTGTGGCTGATATCCTCTTAGTGCTTTTATAGACTCATAGAATTGGAAGAGACCACAAGAGCTATCCTGTCCAATCCCATTCTGCCATGCAGTAATACACCATCAAAGCATTCCCAATAGACGGCCATCCAGCCTCTCTTTGAAAACCTTCAAAGAAGGAGACTCCACCATACTCCAAAGCAGTGCATTCCAATGTCAAACTACTCTTACTGTCAGGAAGTTCTTCCTGATGTTTAGATGGAATCTCTTTTCCTGAAGTGTGAAGCCATTGCTCCATGTCCTAGTCTCTGGAGCAGCAGAAAACAGGCTTGCTCCATCCTTCATATGACATCACTTCAAATATTTAAACATAGCTATCAGGTTGCTTCTCAACCTTCCCTTTGATCTACATGTAAATTCACTTAGACATGCAGGGGATTTGTTTGTTGGTCATGGTCTAATATCCACCTTCAAATTATACTTTGCAGTTCCTAGCAGTAACAGCTAATAGAGCCAATGCTAATGGATTGTGGGAGGTGAGATCCACGACATCTAGAGGATACCACACTGAAGAAGATTGCCAGTCTGGTACCTTCTAGGTATTTTGGACTGCACGTCCCACATTGAAGGGGAAATAACCCTAATCTCAGTCTCTAGTTCTAACCACTAAACCATGACATGCAGGAATATTGATCAGGATCATATTAGTCATTAAAAACCCATTGTTACTTATGTTTGTTGCCCAGTCTTTCTCCAAGGAGCTCACAATTTTGTCAGGCTATTCTGTGAGATTGTGACTTGTCCAAGGCCACTCTCAAACCTAGTTGCCTTCAATAATACTTATGAACCCAGGTTGGTCTACCAGTGGTTTAACACTGTAATGATTTTTGATAGTTTTTTTTAATTGTTAGTGTTATTGATGGTGCATAAACTCAATTTTTGCCACCTGCTACTTTTTTTTGTGTTAGTAACTGATGCTTTCTCTTAATGCCTTAATTGTTTTTCCTTTCTGTTTTGGTCTCTTTGAAGCAGCATATAATTTGCAAGACAGAAAGAAAGAAAGGATCTGGGTTCAATTCCTGAAATCCCCAGGCAGAGCAGGGGAAAAAATCCTTTCTCAAACCCAGCAAGCCCAGCAAGCCCACTACACATGACGGGAGAAATTGGATGTTTGCCCTGGCAAGCATCCAGGTGAGTACACATGGAGTCAGCAGGAACTGGCAGGCCAGTCCCAGGATTTACACAGGCTTACAATTGGAAGCAGAAATATGGTCTAGACAGTCTAAGGTCTAAATAAGAAAAGTGGTCATAGTCCAAAATGTGTCCTAAAAGACAGAGATCCACAATATCAGAGATAAGCAGGCAAAGTAACAAGGAAGTGTTGTAGCTGTTTGTCTGCAGTAATGGAATGGCCTTGGCTAAGCTAATTTATAGCCAGCAGTAAATCAGCAGAGCTGGCCTCATTAGCTGAGTGTCTTCCATTTAAAGAGGATCAGGGTATTTCCTGACCTTTTGCTCCCAGCATTTTAACTTACAATGTTTTACAAGGTGGAGGGCCTCTGTAGATGGACTGGGACTGGGCTGTGCTTCTGCTTGTGCCAAGTCAGACCTGCTAGCCTCCATCTGGGGCCTGTTATCTTGGCATTCCTCTTCCACTCTTTGTCCAAAGAGGCCTCTTCCAAGTAGGACATAACAGCCTCTCCATGTGTTCCTGGATTCCATTTCTTAACATTGATGTTATTGACCATACTGACTGGGACTGATGGCAAGTAGAATCAAACAACATCTGAAGGGCTAAATCTTCCTATCTGTAGCCTAGACTATACAGTACTAGGTGGGCCAGTGGTCTTCCTTATTCAAATTCAGGGATAGGCAATTGTTGCAGTGAGCAAGTTGTCACCCTATGCCCTCCCAGTGGTTTGCAACATCACAATTTTGGCTGAAAATCAGCAGCAAATGTAACCAGAAATTTGTACTTTGGGTTTTTGTGGCTTATTTGTGGCTGATTTTTGCAGTGGAGGATTTCATCAGAGGGCAAAAGGGGTTCACTCAAGTGTAGTGATGTCCTGTTTTCAAATTTCTTTAGTGGAAAAAAATCAGTTTGGAGAAGCAAGGTATTAGATGTGTCAAAGCGGCTTGGGGAGCACAGAAATTGGTGGGGACCTCATGTAGACCATGGGCTACATTTCTCCCATCCTTGTTCTAAGAGAACTTCCTTGTACATCATTCTGTCTATTCTGTTTAAGTGAGGTGCCACTGCAGATGAGCTGTTGAGCCAGCTACAGGCTACTGGCTACCAGTCCCAGAGGACCCAGGTTGCAAACCCAGAAAGGATCCTCCCCGACAGCCACAACACAAAGAAGTGAACATGGCAATATTTACTGCAGCCCAAAATAGATGAGAAAGGGAGAGCACATGAGACTCGGAGCACTTGTATAGAAATGACTTCTTAATAAGGCAAGCAGCTAGAGGAGGCTGCTGGCCAATAAATACCAGAGATAGGGTAGAGAGTAGTCTGTTGCAGACAACTGCCATTTCCAGTAGAAGCAATGTGGTTTTCTTTTGGTCCTTGCTTTGTATTCCTGAAAAACCTTGACCCTTTCTTTGTGTGCTGGCTACTTTGCCAGATACTCCACTGAACTGACACTCTGAACTGACCTGGACTGCTGAAACAGGAATGGTAATTGACTTATAAACTTCTGTAAACCTTGACTGTAGATGCTACCATAGACTCTGTTTAAGGACTGCAAACCATGGCTGGTTTTCTGAACAGGGCATCTACTTATTTTGGCATGCCATGTGTTTGCTGGATTTCCCCCCCCACACACCTATCCCTGGTTTTTGCATTCCTGAGAATGCTGTTCAAAACCAAGAGGTTTACTGAATCCTTCTCATGGGCTACTATATGCTGCTTCAGAACGAAAATTCACCTTGGTTAGTCACAAGCAATGCCAGCCTGTTCGGCTTTGAGATGCTCATGTCTCACCCCATTCCTGCCATGGCTCTCACTGGAAGCTCATCTATTTGTCCTACTGAGAGCACATGAAATCAATTTGCAAGGCATCCCAAGTGGTTAGGGAAGCTGCATGGCCTGGCTAGTGTGGCAAAGCTTGTGGTCTTCAAGAATGCAAGCATCAAGGAGGCCTAGCTTGAAAGCTCACACTTTGGCAAAGCCATCTCCCTTGACTGGAAGCCTCAAGGGACTGTGGCCCAGGATGGCAGTTGACAGCTCTCCCCTCCAGAGTTCTGATAAACCACAAAGTGGTCAACCAACAGGCTTCCTCTTTCAAGTCAAAACCTCACTTAGTTTGACCAACTAAAGTCATTGCTGGAAACGCTGTGAAACCAAATACAACTTTTATCTGTGTGTTTATCCCTTGTTGCTGAATATTCTAATGCAAACCAGAGTTAGTAATAAATGCAGACTCTACCATCCCATTCTCTGGGTAAACAGCTACACTTAGGAACTCTAGGAGAAGTTGTCTGCGGAGATATTGTTACTCCACTGGAAAAACCCTATCCTGGGATCTACAATTTTGATATTAAAATATGATTCAATGTGCCTGAGAGGTCACCGGATGGGCACGTAGGCACCAATGGTCAAAGATCGAAAACCAGGCCAGGCCAGTAAAATCCCCAGTCACATAGCCCCAGGAGACCTCAAGATGTATAAACCCACAATAAACAAAGTGTCCTCAGCCTCAAGACACTGACTTGAGGGGATTAGCGTGTCTGCCGCAAGTTGAGCAAATATTCCATCAGGCGAGGACTATTTACATGACGTCACACAACAAACTAACACAGCCGAAGATCCTGAGACTTTGGCAACATCTTGCAATCTCATCACACAAAGGAAATTACCATGGTGGAGCTTCGTTATCGCTCCAACACCCATTGTTCTCCCTGAGAAAGGATTAGTCCTCCGAGTACTTTTCCCCCTACAAATAGTCCCAGTTTTGAGTAGTTCTTTGGATCCCTCCCGGTCATCACAGCAGACTGTTTCTCTGTCTGTTGAGTAATCCCCTCAGCCCTCTCCATGCTGAGCCCCACTTCTCCGTTGTTTTTCCCAGACCAAGGACTTCAGGAAAAGGTGCAGTATTACCCCAGCTACAACCCCTTCAATATTCTCCTATCCAGTTTCCTCTCTTTTACTTCTTAATAGATCTTGAGTGAGTGTGTGAGTGATTGTGTTGGTGCGTGAGACTTTCATTCAATAGAATCAAATACTGGACATTCTTGTTTGGTTTTTGGTTTGGCCTGACCCCGTAAAAACTGGGTAAAAAGACTCCTCTAGGTTACCCTGCCTCTTGCATTGCTATTACTTGCACTCTGGCTAGTTTCCATTCCCCATTACACATAGCACATTGAGGTGCCCCCCAAGGGACCCCAGAAATCAGGGTAACAATATAACCAGATCCAAATTAAATGTGAATATCTGTAAAAGGGTGGGAAAGAAAAACAAGGGCTCTGCATTAGAGGGAGAAAGAATATTCATATTCATAATTTTTTGTCCCCAGGTAAAAAAAACAGGTGTCTACTGACAGATGGGAAACCCCACTGGGAAGAATACTAAAACAGTGAGCATTTTGTGCAATTTTTCCCTTGATATTTGATGTCCAAATTTTTGTGGAAGTATTATTCTGTGGAGGAAAATGTCATTTGTGTGTGTGTATAAGTGCATGTATGTAAACCTCTCTCCCTCTGTGTTCTGCACAAATATGGGTTTCCTACACAGAGAACAGTTTCCTCTGCAGGTGAAAATATATCTATGTTTCCTCCACCACAATTTGGGACATTCAAATACAGAGAAAGAACTGCAAAGGAATATTTCTTTTCTCCTGCACCAGCAAGAAAACTGCCATAATTATTCATGTGAAGATAAAATCATCAAGGATTTACATCCCATTTATTGTGCTCTGATTCTGCTTTAACTGCCATGGCTGTACCCTGTGCAGTCCTGGGATTTGTAGTTTGGTGATGTACTTAGAATTCCCTATCAGAGCACCCTAGTGCTTCACCAAAGTACAAATCCCAGCATGTCATAGAATGCAGTTATGGCAGTTAAAGTGGAATCAAAGTTCTATAACTTGTGTAGTGTTAAGGAGACCTATGTCTTGCAAACACACAGGTGATTCAGCAGGAACTGTGGATGGGCTACAGTGTCTCATTGTTTAGGGTGCTTTTGTTTTAAACTGGGCTGGGTGTTACCCTGATTTCTGGGGTCCTTTGGGGGATACTTCAATGTGCTCCATGTGATGGGGAATGGAAACTAGCCAGAGTATGAGCAATAGCAATGCGAGAGGATGGGTAATCTAGTGGGGTCTTTTTACCCAGTTTTTACGGGATCAGGCCAAGTCAAAAACCAAACAAAGATGTACAATAAAATGATTTTATTGAATGAAAGTCTCATGCACCAGTGCAATCACTCACACACTCACTCAAGACCTATTAAGAAGCAAAAGAGAGGAAACTGGATAGGGGAATATTGAAGGGGTTGTAGCTGGGGTAATACTGCACCTTTTCCTGAAGTCCTTGGTCTGGGAAAAACAGCAGAGAAGTAGGACTCAGCACGGAGAGGCCAGAGAGGATTTCAACAGACAGAGAAACAGACAACTGGGATGACCAGGAGCGATCCAAAGAAACACTCAAAAACTGGGAGTATTTGCAGGGGGAAAAGTACCTGGAGGACTAATCCTTTGCTGAGGAGAACAATGGGTGTTGCGACAAGAAAGAAGCTCCACAATGGTAACTTCCTTTGCATGATGAGATTACAAGGTGTTGCCAAAGTCTCAGGATCTGAAATGGTCCTTGTCTGATAGGATTTTGCTCAACTTGGGGCAAACATATTAATCCTCTCAAGTCAGCTTCTCAGGGGTTGAGGACCCTTTGTCTACTGTGGGTTTGCACAGCTCGGGGTCTCCTGGGGCTACATGATGGAGGATTTTACTGGCCTGACCTGGTTTTCAGTGGTTTGACTGTTGCTGCCTACATGATCGTCTGGGTGACCTCTTAGGCACATGGAATCATATTTTAATATTAAAATTGTAGACCCTGGGACAGGGTTTTCCAGTCGGGTAACATGGGACTGGGCAACTCTTGAAACAGAAGATGACTTGAAAGAGAAGATAAGAGACATGGTTCCCTTAGCCTTAGCTGTGACTTGTTATTTTGACCTGGAAATAATAGTTCTCCATCTGATGGGAGTAAAGTAGAGGGAGGAGGACGAGGACGAGGACGAGGACGAGGGGAGTGTTAGCAGAGACTGTAAGAGTACAGCCACTGGGAAGTGATGAGCAAGGTCAGAGGTTGACCATAAGGTCCAACCAAGATGTAGAAAAAGTTCCTTCAACTACTGAGTGTTTTAGAAGCTGAGGAGTTATTAAGTTCTTAGGAACCTCAGAGGAAAGCAAATTAAGCATTGTCAGAAAAGTGTTGACCCTACTGTCAGCTAACCGGCAATTTCTGCTAATAATAATGACAATCTGAAATGTAGAGGAAAGGTTCAACATGAATAGTTATCAACAGGTGAAACCTTGGTAATTTTCCATTATGGCTGATTGCTCCTGTTTAATCATTGGCTAAACTATATCCTGCATACGCCTACCATTTGCTACATGTTATCATACGCTGCTCTCAGGTAGATTTTCCAGAACTGCTATAAATTATAAGGCAAATGTTTGCTTCAGTACCATATTGCTCAGCCAGATTGCAGAACATCTGGACCGACAAGTCAGTATATAGAAACTGCTGTCTTCATTTCACTAATGCCTCCATTGTTGAACCCAAACAGTAAAGGGGACAAGTTTCTGCTATAGACATCTGGTGAAGCCCACATCTCTCCTTTGCGAACTGGAACTAAACCAAACCACTTTGGAGGAAACTGTTTTGTTCTGGCTGTTTTGGTGTCAGCGTGGGCTTACTATGGAGGGAGACACTGAGAGACCAGGGATCAAATCCCCACTTGGCCATGGGAACCTACTGGATGACCTTGGGCAGGTTACAGTATCTCAGCCTCAGAGGAAGGCAAGGCAAACCTCTTCTGAACAAATTCTGCCAAGCAACCCCATGATAGGTTCACCTTAAGTCTCAAATGACTTGAACACACAAAATAGCAAGAAATAGAGGGAGAAGAAGGGACTATCATAAACCCTAAAGGGTGGCCCTCTTCCATCTCCTTCTCTTTGTCCTCCTCTTGCTGGATCCCTTTCACACCATGCATTTAAAACACTGGTTTTACTTTAACTTCCATGGCAACATCCATGAAATTGTGGGATGAGCAGTTAAGGGAAGGATATTGAGAATTCTCAGCCAGAGGGCTCTAGTGCCTCACCAAACTACAAAACCCAGGATTCCCTAAGATATAGACATGGCGGTTAAAGTAGAATTATAGCACTATAACTGTGCAGATGAAAGGGCCCTTGGGGAGGGGAATGAAAAAGAGAGAGAGAGAGAAAAAAAAATAAGCAAACAAACAATGATACACTTAACAAGTCAAAGACCAGAATCCTACTGCTGTTTTATACAGGCATAAGTTGGACATTGTTGTTCAATGTGGAACAGCCATATTTGGTTCAAGATTGCAGAAGTGAAGTTGCATGTGTGACACTATTGCACATAGTTGAACGTCATGAACAGATGAACAAGTACATCATACACAGTTGCAAAGGGAATGTGTGCATACCTCATGCACTGTGCACACAGATGTGCATCTTCATTTAGTTGTACAAGACCACAATTTGCTAGCAAGCCAGGATCAAAACACCACCATATAACCTGTGAATTGAATGGTGCACTTCTCCATGTAGGATCTTGGGCCCCGTAGGATCTTTAGTTGACAGTGACCCCTTTAGGAAGAACAAGACTACTGTGTTTTTGCCCTGGTGAGTATTTCTATGACAGACCACCAATGAATATCAGGTGCTGTGGGCAATATTTCAGAGGAAGGAGCTAGCAAAACCACCTTTGAGGATTTCTTGCCTGTGAAAACCCTATGAAATTCATGGCATTGCCAAAAGTTGACAGGCAACTTGAAGGTGTGTTTCTGCACGCACGCACGCACACACTTTTAGCTAAAATGTTTTACTACCTGAAGTGATGAATCATTCATATGCATAAGCTGCCCTGTAATTCTCCTCCTTTGTACACCTTTTCTCCACAATCTCCAGACCCAGGAGTTTCCTTTTGAAAAAGCAATCAAAGAAATGAACAAAAGGAAGAAACCATTAAGGCTGGCTTTTCCAGAAGCGAACACATTAATACTGCTGTCTAATTTTTACCCTCCTGTAGTATTCAATTGATTTTTCACAGGTTGGTGTTTTCAAAATTGCTAGTTGTAGGGAACTTCAAGTGGGTTTGAAAAATCATCCAATTCCCCTTTTGGGAGACTGCTTTACAATTGCTGCAGTCACCAAAACAATGAGCTTTTATAAAATAGAACCAACTCTTTCATTTTCCGGAGTGGGTAACTTATCTGAAGCAATCAGGGGAGGTCTTTAATTGATTTCATTTCATTTCCAAATTCTAGGCTTCTGGAGTGTGTTTGAAGTGACTGAGCTCAACAGTTCTCGATCTGAGTGGCATCATAACAACAACAACAACAACAAACAGTTCTCAATTTGTCTGATCACAACACCAACAAAACAGTCTGGACTTTCCAGTCTCTGGACCAGTTTTCCATGTTCATGCAAAGGCCAGAAAAATAAGATCATACCAGCTTTTAGTCAATGTTTTTACAAGCGAGAAGTTTCTATAAGCAGCAGCAGCATTTCTAGTTAAGTTCATACAGAAACTGTGTAGCTCATGCATATCAATTAAAAAGCTCATAATATTTGATGTCAGTGTGTGGATGAGAAAAATCTGTCAGTTTGACATTTCCCTGCATTCAAATGTTTTAAGCTTCAAGTTCTTTCTAGTTCCAAAATGTATGAATACTGATTTTCTTGTTTTTCAAAAAGGGACTGAAAGGAATTTCTCTCCTACTTGCACTGGCCACATTCAATGGGGTTAAACAAATTGTTGGTCCAGAGATTAGGACAAGGAACAACAGACTCAAACTGCAGGAAAAGAGATTCCACTTAAACCCCAGGAAGAACTTCCTGACAGTCAGAGCTGTTCAGAGGTGGAATATGAGGGCTCAGTGGAATGTGGTGGAGTCTCCTTCTTTGGAGGTTTTTAAACAGAGGCTGGAGGGCAAAGTGACCAAAGTGGTGAAGGGTCTGGAAGCCCTACGAGGAGCAGCTTAGGGAGCTGGGGATGGTTAGTCCGCAGAAGAGAAGGTTAAGAGGGGACATGATAGCCATGTTTAAATATTTGAAAGGATGTCATATCAATAAGGGAACAGGCTTGTTCCCACTGCTCCAGAAACTAGAGCCATTTCCGCACTAGCCTGTTATAGCGCAATGATTCCACTTTCAACATCCTCTGGCATCCTGGGGTTTGCAGTTTTGGGAGGGGCCGGCTAGCCCCTCCCAAAACTGCAAACCCCAGATTCCAGAGGATGTTGAAAGTGGAATCATTGCGCTATAACAAGCTAGTGCAGAAATGGCCTAGGACAAGGAGCAATGGATTCAAGCTACAGGAAAAGGGATTCCACCTGAACTTCAGGAAGAACTTCCTGACAGTCAGAGCTGTATGGCAGTGGAATATGCTGCCTCAGTGGAGTGTGGTTGAATCTCCTTCTTTGGAGGTTTTTAAGCAGAGGCTGGATGCCCATCTGTCGGGAGTGCTTTTATGTGGGTTCCTGGATGGCAGAATGGGGTTGGACTGGATGGCCCCTGGGGTCTATTCCAACTCTATGATTCTATGGTCCCAAATAGAGTAGACCCCCTGAATTAATGGACCTTACCAGGTTGTTGATTCTTCATTGACTGGGTCTCTTCTACTTGGAACTAACCAATATGATTCAGTTTGGGAGGTCATGAGGGAGAAAAGAAATGAAAAATGCTGTATTTTGGAATCATCTTGCAGTAGTTTTGGCAATTCAGGGACAATTTTTCATCTTTTTTTAGCTCTTGGAGGAATTTTGGAGAAATCTGTGGATACACTTAGGGAGTGTCGTGGAGGGGGCTTTGCAAGCAATAAAGGGTTGGGGGCCAGATGTGACTCACATGCCACATTTTTTCCATTTCAGTCTACTGGAAGAAGAGAGGAGAGTCTTCCCATGATGGAAGTCTTCCTGAATCTTCTAGTGAGAGGGAGAGATTGAGAGTGAAAGTAGTGAGAAGCAGTGACAGCTTCTGTCAAAAGTATTTTTGAAAGACTGTCTTCAGAAATAGAGATTAAGGAGAAAACCTTCACAGAGATGGCAATGTTTCTTCTGCACTAACGTGGCTAAATACACAGAGATCTTGTTCCGGACGGTTAAATGTTAAGCAGTCAAAGCCCTAGATCTAGGTGGAAAACACTGTTCCATTTCAGTTTCATAGAATCATAGAAATCTAGAGTTGGAAGAGACCACACAGACCATCCAGTCCAACCCCCTGCCATGCAGGAACACCCTCAAAGCACTCCCGACAGATGGCCATCAAGCCTCTGCTTAAAAACCTCCAAGGAAGGAGACTCCACTACACTCCCAGGCAGCACATTCCACTGCCGGACAGCTCTGACTGTCAGGAAGTTCTTCCTGAGGTTCAGGTGGAATCTCCTTTCCTGCAGCTTGAATCCATTGCTCCTTGTCCTGGTCTCTGGAGCAGCAGAAAACAAGCCCTCTCCTTCCTCTACATGGCATCCCTTCAAATATTTAAACATGGCTATCCTGTCCCCTCTTAACCTTCTCTTCTGCAAACTAAACATACCCAGCTCTCTAAGTCTATCCTCATAGGGCTTCATGGCTTCCAGGCCTCTCACCATTTTGGTCGCCCTCCTCTGGACTTGCTCCAGCTTGTCAATATCCTTCTTGAATTGGGGTGCCCAGAATTGGACACAGTATTCAACATGGGGCAAAGCAGAGTAGAGTGCTATGATTTCAGTTTGTTCCACCTTTGGCGTGTATAAATCTTACATTGAAGAGGAAGAAATTATAAGAAAATGAGCTGACGTCCACTTTGTCCCCATTCTCAACTCAGCCTGTTTTATATCATTTCCTGTGTGGTGCATGTGAGCAACAGGAAGCCAAAGACTTCCATGTCAGGAGTACAAACACTCAGAGGTTTTCTTTTCTTTTTTCAGATTTTAAGGGCCTGTTCAAGTTGCTAAATCTACGTGAGAGACGAGGTTCAGGACTTCGGATAGTTCCTTTAAGGCACTATGTGGCCCCTAGGGCTGTTTTTGTGGGCTCCCAGGCTCTCCCAGGGCTAAAATTTTTAAAAATGCCCCCAACTGGCATGTAGGGGTGTATAAGCATTTTCTCCCCATTCTCTCTGGGCCCTTTTAACTGCAAGAGAGGGTTTAAAAAAAACAAACTCCTGTTTTAGGCCTTTCCCGCACTACACTGCTATAGCACTATGATTCCACTTTCAACCTCCTATGGAATCCTGGGGTTTGCAGTTTAGGGAGGGGCATTTAGACTTCTCATCCAGGGAGCGCTTTGGCCTCAGTAAACTACAGACTCCAGGATTCTACAGGATGTTGAAAGTGGAATAATAGCACTATAACAGTGTAGTGCAGAAAGACTCTTACTATTTTACTGGTTTATAGGATTCCTCCACCCTACAACATCCCAGGGACATAAAAACATGCCACAAATGTTCCCTGCATCATCTACAGGGTATTTAAGGAGGAAAAGATATTTTGTGGTGGATTGCATGGTCCTCCAAAGTCTCCTGGGATGTGTATCATTTAGTCCCCAGAATTATTTCCACTTGGAATCCGGCGAGAGGATGGTAAACGATGACAGAAATTATTTCAGTATATGCTATTGGCAGTAAGATTAGTGTTTGCAAAGTATTGGAAGAAAAAGGAAATCCCAACTGTATCTGAACGGCTCGATAGACTGATGTCAATTATGGAAATAGACAAACTTACAATTAGACTAAAAGGCCTTAACAGAAGAGGACTTTTTCACAAATTGACAAGAATTGATTGATTACTTAAGAGAAAATGAGGGTGATATTATGATTCTGGGGTTCTGAACTAACAGCCTATACTTCTCCTTTTTGATAAGGTGTTAAATTACTGTGATATCATGTGAACAAGTTAAAGAAAATTACAGATGACTTTAATTTGTTGCTACACTAATATTTATTTCATATTTTGTTAGATATATAAAGTGCATATATAGGTTTTTACCTAAGATTTAGATCTGATGAATTAAGAAATAGAAGGATTGTAATATGAGTTATTATACGTATATAAGTAGTAAGAACACTTTAAGTATTATAAATATTTTATTCAGCTTATTTGGGTAATTAAGACAGAAGAATTAATAGCAATAGCAATATAGCAATAGCATTTATTTCTATACCGCTTATCAACTAAGTGTTATCTAAGCGGTTTACAACGTGTTTTAGCTAATTGCCCCCAACAAGCTGGGTACTCATTTTACCGACCTGCGGAAGGAAGGAAGGCTGAGTCAACCTTGGAGCCCAGCAGGATCAAACTCACAACCTTGTGGTTGCAGTACTAGCATTTAATCACTGCGCCACCAGGGCTCCTTAAATTAAGAATTAAGAGATAAAATAGGTACAGACATGTGTGTGTGTGTATGTATGTATGTATGTGTATGTGTGTATATATATATACACACACACACACACACACACACAACTATTTTATTAGATTTATTATTTTTACATTATAGAATTGTACCTAAGCAACAATTGATAAATTTAGTGGTATTTTTTCTTGATTTATTAGATTAGTGTTTTTGATGAGTTACTAAGAGTTGCTGCTAACAGGGGCAGGAATAATCTGTTTAATTTTTAACTATAAGTAGTATTATGTTTTATGTATTATGTTTTAGTTTTGATTGATGTTTAGAACTTTGTTGTTTAGTTACTATTATTCAATATTATATACTATAAATTTGCCTTGGGTTTCTCTTTGTATGTATGGTTTTTCTTTTTTTTTTCTCTCTCTCTCTCCCTTCTTATTCCCCTTATGTTGTGTGTTTTGTGTTTTTATAAAATCAATTTTAAAAAGTCTCCTGGGAACTCATGGAATCTTTGAGCATCACCCAGATGCCACCCCTGCTTCAAAGACTGGATTACAGGATTCTGTTGAAGTCTCTCCCCTGCAAAAAGAGATCTCAGCATACTTGGCTGCATAATCCCCATCCATGTAGCAAAGTACCCTCCTGTTGTGGATGGACATTGTGTGAAATAACACGTACAACAAGATCCCTTCCTTCCCTGCTCAAAGTTGATGCCAACATGACATGCATTCCCCTGTGCAAACTTGAAATGTCTGAACCAGAATGGGAATCACTGGTTTCTAGCATTCTTTTCATTCTGATGCTCCTCAAAGGGGAAGGAAGTCCAACAGAGGATGCCAGAAACCTCCGGGGTCACTTCCTGCCTTTCAAAATGAGAGCAGGGAACCTCCCGAGAGGGAGAGAATGTGTATGAGAGAGAGACCCCATGAAAGAGGATTTGCAGACACTGAAAAGATTCCACATAAGGTCATAGGAACAGATGTGTCACTTGTGGGTTGTGAGAACTCAAGAGAGTGCCAAACCACACACAGATGGAGAGAAGGAACAAGCCTCCTGTCAAAAGGACAGCGGCCCTTGGCACAGTTGGCCGTGTTGAATGTTTCATATGTCACAGAGGCAGAAGCCTCATTTCTATCACTTTCCATTCCATTCGTTTCTGTTTCTGTGTGCCTTAATGAGAGTCAAATAAAGAACCCATGCTGAAGTCAAGACTGCACTATGGAGCATCTTCTGTTACTGCAAAGGGGCATGGACTACAGCCCCCAGAGCTCTCTGTGGGCTTTGATGCTCCCCAGGCTCCCTTAAGGTCTTAAGGCAAAGTGGTTCAAGAGCCTACACTTACATTCTTGGCATAAGGTCCTTTGTGGAAGTGGCTGGACATTTTTGTCTGATGCCAAGCCTCCCCATTCAAGTCATGCTTGCAGAAGCAGAATGGTACATGTAGTGCTGTTGTGCATGGATGCGCATGCCCGTTTGGTGGTGCATCCCGTTGCACAATTGGTGCCTTGGCTCAGTTGCACAATGTTGCCATTCAAGACAAGGTTGTGTGTCACAAAACATCACAGCATGTGGAGATTTATGCTATGCAACACTAGTGTTTCAGTCATTACTTTCAGATAAACGTAAAACATTTACAGTCGTGGCTTGTGACTTCCAGATAAGAAAGCAGTGGATTCACTCCTAGTTTTAGTCTGAACCTTGCAAGAATTATTCGAGGTGCTAAAGAGGGATGGAAAAAAATATTCAAAAATATTTTTTTGAAAAAAATGTTTGAATACATGTTTTTCCAGTGTTGAGAAATCCTGATGAGAAGAATCCTGGACCGATGAGAATGTTTGCTGTTAAGGACTTATTCTGCACAAAAATCATGTGTGGTTGTCTTCTGTAGGAAACAGCATCTTCTCTGCTGGAAACAGGATTATCTGTGCAGAAAACAATATTTCCATGTAGAAATATTATTTCCTGTGCACCAAAAGCTTTTTCCTGCACAGGCCCTGGTATAAAGGGGCCTTATTCTGTGTAAAATTTAACCATGATTAATGTACATTTTCAAGGATCATCCTCCCATGGATCCTTTTCTCTATATGGTATAGAAGTGGTATGGAAAAAGAACCCTCATTTTCAGCCAACACCAGATGCACATCTGTGAAAGATGTATAGAAGCACACTCTAGTCAATATAGAAAGTATATTAAAATGTCTATATTGTGGCTGGGGGGACAAAAGAGGCAGCATGGTGTAGTGGTTTGAGCATTGGTCTATGACTGTGAAGACCAGGGTTCAGTTCCCCACTTGGTCATGGAAACCCACTGGCTGACTTTGGACATGTCACACACTCCTAGCCCCAGAGAGAAAATCTGTGGTAGGTTCTTCTTAGGGTAGGTTCTTCCATAAGTTGGAAATGACTTGAAAGCACACAACAACCGTGATTGAAAAGGCATTAAAATTGCCTGTGGCATGCCAAAATATGCACAGATTTTTATACAAAGAGGAAGAAAGTCTCACAACCAGAATAAAATGAGGATAGGAAGAAAATATAAATTGGATTTGGTGAAATGCAGCAGGAGTAACAAAGTAACCTAAGACAGAGTGTTTTTTTACGTCCCTAACAGTCCTTCCCTCAAAGTCTCCATTATAGGGTAATAAACATCAGTAATTAAGGAACAGTTAAGATGCAGTTTATCACCTCCACAACAGAGGGAGAAACTGCAAAGAGCGAAAGTACTCAATCACACTTTGCCTGGCCATGCTAGAGATACAGATTAGTGCTTATTTCGTTCTTCCATGATTTAGAAAGTGCTTTTTGCTACACAGCTGGTTTTCTTTGTGATAAAAATTTATCTATGTGAAAAAGAAAGTTCTTGTGCAGAAAATGGTAGCTGAGCTCCCATGTCGTGCTTGCACAGGTTAATCTGCACACACACAGGAGCTCTGGAGGTGCAGTGGTTAAATGCCAGTACTGCAAGCCACAAGGTTGTGAGTTCGATCCTGCCGGGCTCCAAGGTTGACTCAGCCTTCCATCCTTTCGCAGGTCGGTAAAATGAATACCCAGCTTGTGGGGGCATGTATAGAAATGTTTCAAAATACATGCTATTTGTAAGTTGTTCGCCTCCTCGATCCATATGGAGAGGCAGAATACAAACAAACAAACAAATAAATAAAATTTCCACACTAGACAGTTGTAGTGCTATTATACCACTTTCAACATCCTATGGAATCCTGGGGTTTGCAGTATAGGGCGGGGCTGTGCCAACACAGCAAATATGAATGGCTTTCAATGTCTCATTCTCTGAAATGCTAGAAATTTGGGAATGAAGGGAAAATTCACCACAGAGATAGAATTCTCATTTGAATCGGTTATGCCTTCATTCTCTCCTCCCCTCGCTTCCCTGTAGCTACATCACTGTTCAGATCAGTCACCCCCTGTTGCGCTCTGGCATAATAAGGAGGAACACTGGAAGATATGCAGTGACTTGAACAATGTTGTTACTCAGCTGAAGAGTAGAATAGTGCGACCACTGCATAACTGCATGTGGTCAAATGTTCACTATTCAAATACAGTGTAAGGTTTTGGACACTGGGATTACAATAAGTATTATGGAGAGAGAAGATTGGCCTTTACCTTTCCAATTTGTTTGGCAGAAGATAGTCAGTATTTCATTTATCTGATTCTTCACTGGAGATGCCATGCAATGCAGATTAGCATCTCACTATGTGATTAGCCTTTAGCACTTGGATTTCAGCCTGGCCAAGAAATTATTTTTAATATTCCATTTGCATTTATGGGTTTTGACAAGCAGGCTGAGTTCCAGGCTAGGAACATCTGAATGTGCCAGCTGTTGGTGCCCTTATTACATTCATGTGTCGGTCCCCAGCCCAATCATCACAGTTCCAAAGGCTCATGAGTCCTAGAGGCATTCAGTGCCCAAGAATAAAGATAAGGAAGGAAAGCAAAATAGACAGCAAGATTCGGTACCAAAGAGATGAAGCATAATTTATTTTCCCAGTGTTACACAGCAGTTGTACAATGGCACCTCATTAGTGCAGTTTGACAGTCTAAAATCAAATGCGTACTTACATGTATATGCACATCCATGCAATATGCATCCATGTTTAAGGTGCATATGTGTCTATGCAAAGCCACGTGTAGTGTACACTGTATACCAATCATAGAAATGTACACCAATGAACAATACTAGAGCATATACAACTCCATATCCACAACCCTGGAGTCCATTGTGCCTTTATGCATTAAACAAAAGTTTGTCCAGCTATTTTAAGGGAACTTGCACAGATGTAAAAGTGTTTTGTTTTTAAAGAACAACCACTTTATTTCACCATGAGCTTCCACAGACTGCCAGCCATGACTCCAGAAGCCCCAAAAGCTTATGCTGAAAGATGCTAAAAGCCCACTGGCAAGGAAGCCACCAGCTGCCAATGTTAGTAAATTTGTTTCTGATCAGGACTTAACATCTGCAAAATCTGAAAGGAGGACAGAGCAAAGCTGATAGATTTGTCCATGTCTGTAAATGTTTCCAGAGCCAGGGAAATGGATATCAACAAGGGTGCTGCATCTCGTAAAGCCCAGGCGATACACAGGGCCTATGAGGTCACATCCTTCAAGATCTCACAGATGAAAATGAGGGCACATGTGGCCAAGCCATTTCAGAGTGTGATCAAGATGGCAAATGTTATTCATGAAGATGGATTCACAAGCTAGGAGATGGTGCAGCAATTTGCTTTTGCCTGAGGCTACTGGGAGGGACCAGATTCTGCTGAAAGACAAAAAGACTATATCTCCTTATATAAGCCAACATGAGCATTAAGATCTGCAGAGGGGGCTTTCCTCTCAGTCCCACCAGCTCCACAAGCATGGCTGGTGAGGACTCAAGAGACTTCTCCATGGCTGCTCCCAGACTGTGGAAGCAGCCTGCCATGGGAGGCCTGGTTGACCCCCTCCCCGCTCTCTTTGCACCAGCAAGTAAAGACATTTTTATTTAGGCAGGATTTTAGATCTTAAATTTTAATTATGGAGCTGTAGTATGTGTCTAATTTGGTGTGCTGTGTATTTTTTAATCTTTTTTGATATTTCCTTTTAAATACGTTTTAAGCCGTTTAACTGTTTTTAAGCCTGTTTTAATAATGGAAATATTTTCATTTCTTTTTGCCTTTTGTAAACTAAACGCTTTAGCATCTTTTTAAATTACTGTAAGCCATCTTGGATTCCATTTGGGAGAAAGGAGGGATATCAATTTAATAAATAAATAAGCACATCCTGTTTATGTGGTGTAAGGCTGCATTCATGCTGTCACATGGTGGTTTTGGTATTCCACCTTTCTAATGAGGTACTGACATTTTGCAACCAACGTTGTATCTGCCATTGTGCAATGAAGATGGCACAGTGACTCTTTCTGCATTCCCAATGAAACAAATGGTACCTTAAAGCCACTGACAAAGAGTGATGCACCTTCCAACAGTGTGCAACTGCATATATCATGCTCCAGTCTCAGAGGACTCAGCTGCAAACACAGACAAGATCCTCCCCAAGATCCATAACACAAAGACATGAACAAGACAATACTTACTCAAGAAAGGGAGAACCCACAAGACTCAGAGCAAACAGCTGTGGGGGGGCTGCTGGCCAATAAATACAAAAGATGGGGTGGGGGAGAAGTCCGTTGCAGACAACTGTCATTTCCAGCAGAAGCAACGAGTTCTTATTTTCATCCTTCTCTCACCCTCCTGAAAAACCTTGACCCTTGCTTTGTGTGGTGACTACACTGCTGGGTATTCCCTTGAACTGACTCTTTGGATGTATTGCTCCCCTAGACTGCTGAAACAAAAATGGTAATTGACTGACATGTGTCTGTAAACCTTGACTGTGGTTGCTGCCATAACTCTGTTTAAGGACTACGAACGGTGCCTGTCTTTCTAAACAGGATAGCCTGGCTGGAATTCCCTTCAAGTGGAGCAGACCTTTTAAATCAGCTGCTGAATGGGGAATCAACATGAAGGTAAATCAAAAGAATTCAATGCCTCTACTTTGGCTGAGACTAGAAATAGTTTTGAGGCTTATGTGAAATGGTTACACTTGTGGAACTCCAGTTACTCAGCCATGAACTTTATATGTCCATTGCCCAAAGAGAGTCACACATATAAGGGACCTTACATGTATGTATGATACCAACAGGATTCCCTCATTGATGAGAGTAGTATATGTCCCAGACAGCACTGTTTTCTCCTTTCTTCTTGCACACTGTATTTTTCCTTGAAGGTAGCAAAGCAGACACAGTAGCAGACACTTGATGACTGATGACCTGAGAGATCTACATTCCAAACACCTTCTTCCTCCTTCTTCTCCGCCAGTGCTTGCCAACAGTTCCTTAGTCATTCAACGCTGCAGTCCTTCTGCAGGAGACCCACACCTGCCTTGTAACCCTGAGATCTATTCTTGGATTCCCCAGGCAAACAACATTGTAAATTTATGCAGTAACCTATAAATGGCAAGGTTCCTAATGAAACATCATTGTGGGGGTTTTCTTAAAAAAATTCTGCTTTGCATTCTTTTTGCTGGGTGATTTTTGTCTCAGCCCAACACAGAAGCAGATGCTATGCGGAATTGGAAAAACAGAGGCAAGGACCACAGAAGGGTTTTAAGGGCAGCTGAATTCAGCAGTACATTTCATGGTTTGCATGGCATAAGCCTACTTATTTCAGGCTCTGCCAATGATCTAAGATAGTGGAAAGCATGGAGTAATAGGCAGCACTTGGGGAAGTTACTTTTTTGAGCAATAACTCCTAGAATCCCGTTGATCATGCTGGCTGGGAGTTCATGGAAGCTGGAATCCAAATGAGATGCCTTTTAATCTTGGAAATAAGTTCCAAACAGAAGATAATACAGGACATGACATTCGTTGTAGGGATAGCAGTTTTGAAGCTGGACCATTTCAGTGTCAGAAGACAGGCATGGCAGTGAATTGTGCCTCTTTCCAGTCCCTCTCACTTTTGTTCCTCTTCCCCATATGTCTTTTGGTATTAATCTGCTTTTCTATTTTAAAAAATCTGTATGGAAATTTGCATCTAAATATGCATTTTAAAATATGTGTGCTTTGGTGTACATGCTTTCAAGTCGATTGTCAATTTGTGGCAACCCCATGAATTTCATAGGGTCTTCTTAGTCAAGGAATGCTCAGAGGTAGTTTTGACAGTTCCTTCTCCTGAACTATAGCCTACACTTGGTATTGATTGGTGAGCTCCCATCCAAGTACGAACCATCGTTGACCCTGCTGAGCTTTGAAGATCAGACAGGATCAGGTGCCTTTAGAATATTTAGGGCTCCCATAAGTTGGAAATGACTTGAAGGCACACAGAAACTACAAGTGATGGTTTAAGGTGTTACCCATTGCAGCAGCTTTCCTCAGCCTGGTGCTTTCTAGGCTTTTTGTAATGGCTGAACATAGGAAGCTGCCTTCTGCTGAACCAGACCCTTGGTCCATCTAGCCTAGTACTGCCAACCCAGGCTGGAAGAAACTCCACAGGATTTCATGGGGAATTCTTTCCTACACTTGCCTGATATTACCTGGAGAGTTCCCATATAAATACGGATTCTGCTTAGTTTTCAAGCTCAGACAAAGACTGGGCATTTTCAAAGTGGCATGCTGGCACCCCAGTCATGGTGGCCAGGATAAATGGGAACTGCAGTCTAAAATAATTGAATGGTGCCAAATTGAGAAGAATTCAATGAAGATAATGTGTCCAGTTCTGAGCTTCCCTGCTTCAGGAAGGATATTGACAAGGTGGAATGTGTCTGGAGGACGGCAACCAAAATGATGGAAGGCTTGGAATCCAGGAAGTCCCATGAGAAGCTGGGTATGTTCAGCCTCCAAAAGAGAAGGTTAAGAGGCAACATGAGAGCCATGTTTAAATATTTGAAGGGATGTCATATGGAGGATGGAGCAAGCTTGTGTCCTAGTACACAGAGCAATGGGTTCAAATTTCAGGAAAAGAGATTTCATCTAAACGTGAGGAAGATCTTTTTGACAGTAAGAGCAGTTCGACAGTGGAATGGGCTGCCTCTTAAACAGATGTTGGATGGTCATCTGTTGGGAATGTTTTGATGGTGTATTCCTGCATGATGGGGGTTGGAAGAGACCCTTATGGTCTCTTCCAATTCTACAATTTTATGATTCTATGATCTTTTGGGAAGAGTTCTAGCAATGTGGCAAGGAGATAGTTTTCTATTTCATGACACTTCCATCCTGCTTTCTCAATATATTGACTGTTAGCACCAATAGTCTAAACAAACATTAAAACACAAACATGAATCCAGGAGGAAGAGAATCTCATGGCCATTATGAACAAGCAGTTCTAAATGACAAAAAATAAATATTTGAGTGCTTTCTAATCATAGCTTCCGGCAATATAACTTCATCCAGGACAATAGGAAAGTGATTCTTTTCAATGGCCATGAATAGCACAGGGTATGAAATGTGAAAATTCCATCAGAGAAGATTGCTGCCATTATAGCATTGTCCAGGTTAATAAGAAATGCCTGTATTGTTCTTTTCTTATTGTAATGGTGAAAAAGATTGCTCAGCCTTCCTCTTTCCCCAGTTGCCTGTTGCCTAGGAATTATACTAGGAATTCTCTGCCAAAGTGCTCCAGTCCCTCATCAAACTACAAATTCCAGGACTCTGTAGGAGGCAGTCAGGGCAGTCAAAATGACATCACATTATTTCACAGTATGGGGTGAAAGACGCTAGACTGATACTTTAAGGGGTTGCTGGCATCATTCCTTTTTTCTTCTCAAGTCTTTCCATGTTCATCTAATGAGGAAGTTGGCTAAGGCCATTTCCGCACTAGACTGTTATAGTGCTATTATTCCATTTTCAACATCCTATGGAATCCTGGGCTTTGCAGTTTAGGGAGGGGTCTTTGAGGGTGGCCTTTGAGGATGGCTTTTGAGGCCTCTCCCTAAGCTGCCAACCCCAGGATTCCATAGGATGTTGAAAATGGAATAATAGCACTATAACACTCTAATGCAGAAATGGCCTAAGGGAGGAAGACCTCTTCAGCCAAGAAAGTTATTTAGAATTAGAATTCTTCTTACTTGTCTGTCACAATGAATTTCTCTGAATAAAGATGAGCTTTCTTACTTAAAAAAACAGATTTGATGCAATTGATTTTGGTTTTTCAGAACAGGCTGAATCCACGTAGTACCAGCTGCCAAATCAGACTTTTGCCAAGAAAGCAAACATTCCTTACTTTGCAGTACAATCAGGCATCAGAACTCCATAATTATAACCCACAAATCAATTGTGCCTATTTTGCCATTTATTTGGCCTCTTTTCTCTTGACAGCCTCATTACAATATTCATAGAGGGTTTTTCAGAATAACAAGGATAAAACTTACTAAGCCTTTGTGTATGCCTAGAAACAGATTGGGGATGATAATGATGGTGATGGTGGTGGAAATGACGATGATTTTATCCCACCTATTTCCCAACCCTCAGACTCAAGGTGGCTTTCAAAGTTGAAAGAGATGCAGATTAAAGCCTGCATCAAGGCCATTTCCGCACAAGTCTGTTATAGCGCGATGATTCCACTTCCAACCTCCTATGGAATCCTGGGGTTTGCAGTTTTGGGAGGTACCGGCTGACCCCTCCTGAAACTGCAAACCCCAGGATTCCATAGGAAGTTGAAAGTGGAATCATTGCGCTATAACAGACTTGTGCGGAAATGGCCTAAAATATCCATGTTGTTGTTATTATGTACCTTTAAGCCAACTTCAGATTCTAGCAGCCTATCAGGCTTTTCGTGGATAGATTAATCCAGGGAGGCTTGCCCTTGCCTTCCTCTGAGGCTGGGAGAATGTGACTTGACCAAGGTTACCCAGTGAGTTTCCATTGTTGAATGGGCATTTGAACCCTGTTTTCCCTCAGTCCTAGTTCAACATTCAAACCACTACACCACACTGTATCTCATAGGGTTTTCTTGGCAAGATCTAGCACTGAAGCTAAGAGATTGTGATTTGTCCAAAGTCAACCAGTGGGTTTCCATGGGTGATCATAAATTCAAAACCTGATCTTCAGGAGTCCTAGTTCAACATTCAAACCACTACACTACACTGGCTCTGGAAATTCAACAATGACTACTATTCAGGGGGAGCTTGTTAACTCAAAGGTGCTACAAGAGCCCTTTGCATACCAGTACAGACTTACACAGCTATGTCTTGGAACATAACTAGAATTGAAAGCAATTTTAAGAATGCATATCTATTGTTTTAATAAAGAACAAATGCAGAAAGGGATGTCATGTTGAGGAGGGAGCGGGCTTGTTTTCCACTGCTCCAGAGACCAGGAGAAGGAGCAATGGGTTCAAACTAAAGGAAAAGAGGTTCCACCTGAACCTCAGGAAGAACTTCCTGATGGTCAGGGCTGTCCAGCAGTGGAATAGGCTGCCTCAGTAGAGTGGAGTGGAGTGGAGTCTCCTTCTTTGGAGGTTTTTAAGCAGAGGCTGGATGGCCCTCTGTCGGGAGTGCTTTGAGGGTGTTCCTGCATGGCAGGGGGTTGGACTGGATGGCCATTGAGGTCTCTTCCAACTCTATGATTCTATGAAAGTTCCCGTACATCTGTCTTTCCTTGCTGCTGGAAGCACACCATGGAGGGTAGCAGTCTACCCTCTATAGGGAGGGAATTCCAGAGCCTGCAAGCAGCCATCAAGAAGACATTCTTCTGTACTTTTGCAAGATGTACCTGTGAGAGTGGTGACATAGAGAGAAAGGCCTCCACTGAAGATCTCAAAACATGTGCAGAGTCATACAAGAGAACATAGTCCTTCAGATAACCTGGACCCAAATCGTGTAAGACTTTATAGATCACAACCAGCACTTGTTCCTGGTAGCCAATGGAGCTGTTGTAACAAGAGAATTGCATCCTCCCTATCACTAAGCCCAATCAGTAGTGGGACTGCAACTCTGAACCAGCTGAGGCTTATGAACACTCTTCAGAAGCAGGCCTACACAGAGTTTATCACAATAATCTAAATGCTGTCTAACTATGCACGTGTCATCACAGTCTGATCTGACATTTTTAGGAATAGTACCCCTGGAGCACAAACATCAACTGTACAAATACACTCCTGACTACCACAGAGACTTGAGCTTCCAAACACAGCCCAGCTTACGCCTTCAAGGGAAGACATAACTTATGTCTTCAAGGGAAGTGTAACCCCACCGAGCACAGGCTTCCCTGATCTCACTTTTGTCTGACTGGGAACACCTCTGTTGTTACCCTGTTTACTGGGGTTCCCGGGAGGGACACCCAAATAACCTTACAATTATACAAGATGGGGGAAATTAGTCAAGAGCACTGGTTGGCACTGCGAGAGGCAGGGTAACGCGGCAGGATCTTGTAACCCAATGTTTACGGGGTCAGGACAAGTCAAGAAGCAAACCGTGTTGGAAATAATGAATGATCTTTATTAAATACAAGCACACAATGTAAGCAACACACGCACACAGATAACTAAGGAAAATAAAGGTGTGAGTATGATAGCGGGATTTTCAGAGGGATAGTTGATTCGGGTGATACGGAACCTGCTCCTGGAGCCCGGAAAGGAGATAGAGAGCGACGCTGGAGTTCAATGTATCTCAGCACGTGGAGCTGAGGGGAAGCTCGCCAAGCGAAGCGGCAGCAAAGCGGTCTGGAACTCGGGAGCGATCCGAGGATAGTCTCGGAATCAGGGGTTTTTACAGGGAGAAATGTAACTGCAGGCTATGCCATACTTGGGGAAAACAATGTGATTTAGGAGCAGGACAAAGCTCTGGAAAGGTCAGAATTTAACATGATTGAGTTAAGCCCAAATTGACAAAGAGTTAGCCAGTATGCAAATGCTCAGTGCTTGGCATTTGAGTATTCAGCTTGCCAAGTTGCCTGCTTGGGGCAGGGAGTCCTTTGTAAACAACGTGCATACATAATGAGGGTGTTTGCAGCGAGGTCTCCTAGAGCAAAGGATCTGGCTATTTCTGGCCTGTCTGGGTGGAGAATGGAATGTCCAGCAATTAGTGGCCGAGCCTAGTCTGTGCTTGTCCGGGGGCCTCACAAACACATGGAGAAGGGTGGTAGAAGAGAGCCAAATTATGATATCAAAACGATATCTAGGGGTATCTCCAAGTAGGCCTAAACTGTAGTAACACTGTCTTATATGGATTACATTTCAATTTGTTTGCCCTCCTCCACTCCATGACTGATGGTGGGCACTGGTTTAGAAATGAGATCAGATACATCCATAGACACAGAGTGTCAGCTGGTGATGCCCCTGTCTGTGGGACAATGAATCCACTCTAGGGTTTCATCCAAATTGTAGAGGAACTATCCACTATTCCTCTAAGAAAGCTGTTCCTTTAAAAAGTTTTAGCATCTTGAATAAATCCTGTAAATTTTAGACTACAACTTAGAGCAGATTCTCCTCCTCCAACATGATGGCAGCAATGAGCTACCATAGAAGAGATGGATGGATGGATGGATGGATGGATGGATGGATGGATGGATAAATAGATAGAAAGCTACATAGACAGAGTAGATAGATAGACAGATAAGGTAGTAATTATTCAATTCCTTCTCTACACAGATTTAAATATGAGAAAATAGGATAGGAAACTTATTTTCATTCACCTCTCAGGTCAAATGCATGATTAAAACAACTTTCAGTAGACACCAAAAGTTCTTCTCACAGCAAACATCTCATAATATGACATAAAAATCAATGCATTCTGACAACCTGTCAAATCCACCAGCAACTTCATCCTTCATGAAGAGATTTGTAAGATGTGACAGGGCAGAATGTGCACAATCACATTTTAATTCAGGGTGTGGATGGCCCAAGTCACAGCCATCGCCTGAAACTCCAGCAGTGCTCTGCCTTGGTGGACATCAGAATGGCTGTGTCCTTAGGAAGGATGTGAGTTGCTTTTTATAGGCCATGGGGAAAGAGCAAAAGAAAACAAATGAAATCCATGCTGTAGCAAATATGAATAAATTTAAGATAGCCACCCAACCCAGGAAGGAAAGACAGAGAGTGCCACTCACCTGGCTTTTACACTTTGAGACTCTTGCTCCAAAAGCTGCTTATACAGGACTCCAGTTCGGTAGGAGTTCTGTCTCCCTTGAACCACTAAGTGATGCTACCAAACTGACTTTGGTTAGGTGTTTTATGTAGCGCAAGTTGGGCAACTGTAGCAGTTGCAAGCACCTATTCTTGCCACCAGAGACTAGGAATGGAAAGAACACTTGAATATATTCAAAAATAGTCAAAAACATGTGTCTTGAGCATCAAGAAAGTCTGATTCAATGAATGCTGATTGAGAATCTTTGCAATTGAGACTTGTTCTGTGCAAAATGTACACTTTTTGGACAGGAAAATAATTTTCTGGGCAAGAAACAGCATTTTATGCAAAAAAAAAAGTATTATTTTCTGAGCAGAAACTGTTGCAAAGAAAATTATGCTTCTGGTACAAAAATAGCAAATGCAAATTTTGCACAGAATAAGTCTTCAACTACAGGATATTCTGCACAGGAAAAAAAAATTTACTCAGCAATATTATTTTCTGTGCAGAACATACTGTTTCTTGAAGGCAGTTATATGCCATAAAGATCTTCCCTCAAAATCAAAAGTATATTCATATATGCTGTTTGAGCACATGTACACCACATAAAAAACACATACCACACAACACCACAGATGTAGCCAGTTCGTGTCTTACACATGTGTAACCTCCCATATAGAAGTAGCTAGAGTCATAGAATCCTAGAACTGGATGAGATTCCAAGGATGATCCAATCCAACTCCATTCCTCCATGCAGGAAAACACAATCAAAGCACTCCCAACAAATGGCCATCCAGCCTCTGTTTAAAAACTTCCAGGAAAGGAGACTCCACTACAGTCTGTTGAGGCAGTCTATTCCACTGTTTGAAGTGCTCTTACTGTCAAGAAATTCTTCCTAATGTTTAGATGAAATCTCTTTTCCTGAAGTTTGAAGCCATTGCTCCATGTTGTAGTCTCTGGAGCAGAAAAAAAACAGGCTTGCCTCGTCTTCCAGATGACATCCCTTGAAATATTTAAACATAGCTCTCATGTCACCTCTTAACCTTCTCTTCTCCAGGCTTCCTTAGCTGCTCCTCATAGGCCATGGTTTTCAGACCCTTCACCATTCTGGTCACCCCTTTCTGGACATATTCCAGCTTGTCAATATCCTTCTTGAATGTGGTGCCCAGAACTGGACACAGTATTCCAGGTGAGGTTTGAGCAAATTAATCCAGACTTTTTTATTGTCCAGTGCAGAACATCTGTATTGAGTTTGAGATTGCAGAAATGGAGTTGCTGTTCATATAGATGTACCTGAAACATATAGGAGATGTACATTCAGTTGTGCATTTGGTTACACACTCAGGTGGGCAACTTTGCCATGCAATGCAAGGGCTGTGTAACATAATCCATAGCTGGTATCTTGGTGGAGTTTTATGCACACATAAGTCCCCTTATGCATGCAGTTGTACTTTTTTGGACATGGCATTAATTGCCTTTTTCAGTTCAGAGCTGCATCAATAGAGTTCCATTGCACAAGCACAAGAATTCTTGCATGGTGCCTAACTACTCATCAGTGCTTTCAGCATAGCCTTTGACTCTATCAGATTGCAGTAGCCACAAAAATATACATAGATCTACCATCATCTGCACAATATTGGTAATTAGCAGAAGCTTGGGGTAGCACTTTTTACTATTTAGCAAAGCGATTGTAAATTTATACTGTGCAAATACAATGTAGGATCTCAGCTCAAGTGCAGCTCCACTTGTTGAGGTTTACGCCATACTCTCTCAATGTAGGATCTCAGTCAATATTTGAATCACCTAAGATACAACAAATTTATTTCAAAACTTGTTGGTATGATTCATAGCTTGAGAGCTCTGTCCCTTATTAGCAGAAATTTTTTTATGGACATCCTGTGACCATATCTTGCGTTCATTGTTATGTTCTGACAGGAAGCAAATTCCCCTGGGATGATGGCAAATTTCATAGGAATGTCACCCCACAGATAATGCTTTTCCTTATTTTGTTGGATAGAATGAACTGATATATCTTCTAGAAATACAGTGTCATCTACATTCCCCGAGACTTTGTTTCCAGTATGATACGATCTAGTTGCCACAAGAAAATTCTCCTCTGTGTTTATTTAAAAAACAAAAGCAAAACAGCATGCCTAGAGATGGGTGACCATACTGTGATTACAATCACCTCCTTGACAACCAATTTATTTTGCTTTGAGTGACTGGATAGTGCCTCCCTTACCCATTGGGAAGGAGACAACGTTTCTTCTGCCTCTTAATGCTAACTGTGACATTTGGAAAGCAGTTGCTGTATTAGCTTATGAATTGCAGATAGTCTCTGTTTCATTCTGCATCCTTCCTATTCAAGGAGGAATTCCAGTGAAGTCTGGGGGCGTCCATGTCAGTGGAGCTGTGAATCCATCCCAGGTTTTAACACCAACTTGAAAGAAGCTAAATAAAGTGTTGAATCATAACCCGCCCCCCAAAAATACATTCAGCACTTTGGATAGCTCCTTTAAAGTTTAGGCTATTTATTGGTTTATTTAAATATTTATATCTCAGGCTTTATCATGAGATCTTGGGGCAGAATGCAAATAAGATCAATTTAAAAAGAGCCCTGGTGGTGCAGTGGTTAAATGCCAGTACTGCAAGCCACAAGGTTGTGAGTTCGATCCTGCCAGGCTCCAAGGTTGACTCAGCCTTCCATCCTTCCGCAGGTCGGTAAAATGAGTACCCAGCTTGTTGGGGGCATGTATAGAAATACATGCTATTTGTAAGTTGTTTGCCGCCTTGATCCATATGGAGAAGCGGAATACAAATAAATAATTAAAAAATTGCTTAAAATAGTGGCCTAAATCTTATTGTTGATCCTGACCAGAGTAGAGCCATTGAATCAGTTTGATTTATCTATGTGTTGACTCAAGTCACATTCTCTGAGCAGAAGCAAACCCCCTCTGAACACATCTTGCCAAAAAAAAAAAAAACCATGATAGAGTCACCTTAGGGTCACCATAAGCTGGAAATGACTTGAAAGCACACAACTACAAGCATTAACAAATATGAAACGATCTAACAAATTCCTAAATTTATCAGTTGTTTAAATAAAACCACACAGTTCAAACCTGTAAGTAGCAACATGGGATACTGCATTGTTTTAACTGAACTGTTTCTAATGTCTTTTTATCCTTTCTGGGTGTATGTTTTAAGTTGTTTTAACATTGTGAATATTTTAATTCTATTATAATGTTGACATTTGCATTGTATTATTGAAAAATTGCAAGCCACCTTGAGCCCCAGTTTTGGGAAAATAGCAGGATCCTGTCAGATCCTGAAAGCTAGGTAGGGTCAGATCTGGATAGTACTTGGATGGGAGACCACCAGAAAATACCAGGTGCTGCAGTCTCAATTTCAAAGGAAGGAATTGGAAAACCACCTCTGAGTATTCCTTGCCTAAGAAAATCCTTCCTGTAAGTTGACAGGTGACTTCAAGGCACATAGACACACAAATAAAGGTGGGGAAGAAGAGGAGAAGGAAAACAACAAATTGCACAATAGACATCAGAGAGCCCCATTTGCCAGAATGCCTTTAATCTTGCACCAGAGAATTTATTGTCCTGAGTGGTGAGCTGGCCATGTCTTGGAAGACATACTAAAAGGAAAGATCAAGTGTTTTTCCATGCAAGGAGGTAGAATAACATGATGTGTGGGATTTTTTTTTCTCTTTTCCACATTTCCCCCTGGCCTTTTGGCTTCCAAAGTAATTTATGCCTGTTCTGTCAAGAAGAAAATGTACATAGCTCCTCTGTCACATCCTATTCATGTTCTGAAAGAACACCTTTCTTTCTTTTCATGTGAGACACTAACTACAGATAGCTCTACTCTCCCTTCCTGTCTCTTTCCCTTCCACTTTGGAAATTCTCTTTGAGGCATTAATGGCATTGTTGATCTCTTCATCTCCTTTTCACCTGCTCTGACTGTCAGGTAGGCATTTTTGCTCTTATCTTTCTTCGTGTAATTGTCTCCCCAACATGTCCTGTATCTCATCTGCCACTACCAACCCCAACTCAAGCTGGCAGAATTAATTTCCTTTACCTGTAGCAGCTAGACCAAAAATGTGCCTTCAATCCAGAACAACTACAAAAACTATACACAAACAAGGTCAGAAATCTTGTTGATGTGTTATGCGTGTGTAACACCCCTTATAGAAGGGGCTGGAAATCTTTATGGAACTGCCAAATTCAGTTCAAGAAAACAGAAATTGAGTTCTGCATGGGGTGCCATTATGCAAAGTTGTGCAATGTGCATCGTGCATGGATGCCCATGGTTGTACATGTTCATTGCAAATGCACATGCACATTTGGTAAGGTACATGGTTGCAAAACAGTACAATTCACTAACAGGGCAGCATTGTGTAACCACCATGGTACTCTATCAATGTAAAGCCACACCTATGATGGAGGATCTTGTCCAATGGTTTTGATCTTTGCAATAAGGTTTACCTTTTGGTACCTGCAGCCAAGAGATTTTTTAAAAATGGTGCCTTATCATCTTCAAAGTGAGTCTAGATAAGAAAAAGTTCAAAGACTGAGCACCAGATGTGAATAACTTTGTTGTTTGCTGTTGCGTGCCTTCTAGTCATTTCCAGCTTATGGCCACCTAAGGCAAACCTATCACTGGGTTTTCTGAGGCTGAAACTATGTGAGATGCCCAAGGTCACCCAGTGGGTTTCCATGGCTGAGTGAGGAATTGAACCCTGTTCTCCAGGTTCACAATCCAATGCTCAAAACACTACCCCTGCTGGCTCTCCTAGTTGCACCACCTCTAAAATGTTCTTTCCAAGTAGTCTGGAGCCATTTCCGCACCAGACTGTTATAGCGCTATGATTCCACTTTCAACATCCCATGGAATCCTGGGGTTTACAGTTTCAAGAGGGGCTTGTCAGCCCCTCCCTAAACTGCAAACCCCAGGATTCCATGGGATGTTGAAAGTGGAATCGTAGTGCTATAACAGTCTAGTGCAGAAACAGCCTGAGAGGTGAAGTCTATGTTCATCATCAAATTCCTCTTGAAGAAAACATACTGGTTTACACAGTATTCCTTAGCTGATAGAAAACAAAAAATTCACAAGCGGCATCAAGTTCATTTGTACTAAGTGTTTCCAGGTTTTCAAAAAAAGAAAAGAAAAAGACAATAGAGGATCATGACATGCAATGTTCACCATCAGGAAGTAGCCGTTTTGTTTGTTTGTTTGTTTGTCTTTCTTTTCTTAATCTATAGGCAAGCCACTTTCCTGGTTTATTTGCATACTCAAAGTTTTTCTGTTTCAAACATTCCAATTTCTTTTCCATTTCCTCCATCATCCACATTGATAATTGATTTCCCCACAATCTTAACTTTTTAAAGATTATTTCATTCTTTGGTGACTTTAAATCTTCTTCTTTATTTCTAATTTCATCTAGGATTTTCTGTGTTTTCTCCATTTGTTTTCTCTTAAGGTCTTCATTTGTTTAAATAAAATGTCCTCTCACATACGCTTTACTTGCCTCCCAAACATATCTAATATTGGTTCCTTTATTCAATTTTCTTTGGAAGAATTCTTTAATCTCATCCTTCACTTTGGACAACGGTTCAGCTTTAGTTGTCAAAGATTCATTTAACTTCCATCTAAATCTTTATTTGTTGTTCTGATGCACATTATCACAGAATTACGATCAGAACAGTCTTCAGAAGTATTTCAACTTGATAAATTTTATCAGTCTAAGTTTTGAAATCCATATCATATCCAACCTTGATACTTTACCTTGATAACCTTGATATATGGAATACGTTGGAATACGTTGCCTCGGTGGAATGTGATGGAGTTTCCTTCTTTGGAGGTTTTTAAACAGAGGCTGGATGGCCATCTGTCAGGAATGCTTTGATGGTGTCTTCCTGCATGGCAGAAGGGGGTTGGACTGGGTGGCCCACATAAGCCACTTCCGCACTAGACTGTTATAGCGCTATGATTCCCCTTTCAACATCCTATGGAATCCTGGGGTTTGCAGTTTTGGGAGGGGCCGGCTGGCCCCTCCCGAAACTGCAAACCCCAGGATTCCAGAGGATGTTGAAAGGGGAATCATACGCTATAACAGTCTAGTGCAGAAATGGCCACAGTCTCTTCCTGCTCTGTGTTTCCATGATTGCATGAGACCCTCAGAATCAATTTTTGAGTCCTTAAGTCTACATCTGCCATTTCTGCACCAAACTTTTACAGTGCCACTATTCCACTTCCAACATTCTATGGAATCCTGGGGTTTATAGTTTAAGGAGGGGCTTCTGGAATTCTCATCCAGAGACCTCTTTGTACTCAGGAAACCACAAGCCCCAGAATTCCACAGGATGTTGGAAGTGGAATAGAAGCACTATAACAAGGTAGGGTGGAAATGGCCATAGTTAAATCCCATTGGTTCAATAAATTAAAAGTAACAATAAGATTCAGGCCCTTGCAACCAAGATTTTGGTATTCTTTGGCTTCCTTAAAAACTATCAACTCCTCATTTATAAAAGGAAAAAAGTCTTAATTCTCAACAGGAATGTTGCCTGCACGTTACCATATCTGCCAAAACTCATGAACAAATAGAAAGGCTTTTTTGGACTGTATACTGAGGTTTAGGGGAGAAACTGTTGGGGGATTTTCTTTTTTTAATTAAGAGTTCAATCTAACAGACAATCAAACAGGCAAGCTTTGTTTTTTAAAAAAACAGATCCTCTATTTTTGCTTCAGCATTCTCACTGACAGTCTGTGAATACAACACATTTCAGCACCAAGATGCTTTTTTGAAAAGGCTTCATCACATACGGATTGGTGTGGAAGACTGAGAAATCCATCCAAAATTTATCCAAGTTTTGTGATGTCATGAACTTCAAACCTGGCCTATTGAAAATCTTTTTTTCCCCCCGGGTTTCATGGCGGACTGAACGGTTGTGTAAAGGCTAGCTGCCGATACACAACCGCCCAGCGAGGGGTAATCGGCTTGAGAGAGATCGTTTTGAGTGCCGATCAGATACTCCCCCGGTAAAGGGAGTTCGGAGGGTCCCAAAGGGGGCTCCGGAAACTCATCCTTGGCAAGATTTAGGGGAATATCGAACCCCTATATCGGAGGACTGAGGAGGGTAGGAGCCGAAGGGATTCCACAACCGCGCTGGGCAGCTGCAAAGGAACACCAAACCCTTTTTAACAAAGAACGCTGAAGATACAATTAAATCGGGACCTTTCCTCTTGGGGGGCCGCTAGAAGACCCCAAAGTTTAAGATCTGGTCCTGAGTAAGAGGTAAGCGGTCTGGATTCTGCGGATAGTTGGACTATAAGGACTATAAGGACTATGAAAGAGAAAGTGAAAACAGTTGAATTGAATTGAAAGAGAAGGTCAAAAGAAGCTGGAAATACGGAATACTGAAAGCAACAAACTTGGTGAATTTTGCATTTCTGTATTTTGGGGGATAGTGATTGCTGGAGTTAACAATATTGCTATAAAAGACCATGGCAGATCAGAGTTTGTAAAGATTGATAAGACTGATCACAAGCAGGAAAGGACAGTGGAGATTATATATAAGTACTATCAATAAGGAATAAGATTGACGATTGGAGAGAAGGAGGATTTGGAGAAAAGTTTTGGGAGAGTTGGGGGAAAGACGGAAGAAGAAGGAAGAATTCTGGAAAGTGTGGTGGGACTGAGTTGGTTGGATTGGGACTTGGAGAGGCTAGGAGACGGCGGAGACATTGAAACGGAATTGGAGAATCATTCTTCAGAGGCGGAGGAGAAGGCAGGATCGTGACGGAGAAGTGGATCGTGCAGGGAAGTAGTGAAGGAGTGGTGGATGGCGGAGATCGGCGTTGATCAGGGACAGAGAAGTTGGATCTGAAAGGAACTGTGTTTCTGCCTGGCGACAAGGGAGGAGCCTGTTGGACTGAGTTTTGGAGCTGTCTCAGGATAATGAGTATATCTTCTCAAGAACTAAAGTAAAACAACTAAAGTAAAAGTTTCAATGGAACCTCTATGGAGAAGAGTCACAAGGTGTGGGTGAATTTGGCCCCTCCCTGAACTGCAAACCCCAGGATTCCATAGGATATTGAAAGTGGAATGATAGTGCTATAACAGTCTAGTGAGGAAAGGGCCTCTGTGTTCTGGCTGTTGGGAATGGTCCTCTTAGGGTCCTGGGATGGGGCATGACAGAAGGATCTATAACTTATTCATGTGGTGAAACACCATTCCTGGAGGTTTTTAGGTGTGGCAGTTCATCCACTTTTGGCCCAGAAAAGGATAGCCATGAAACTGTAGACAGGTAGAGGACCTCAAGAAACAGCCTTGGGGCCACAGATGGCTCTAAATCTTTTGCCTTTCCTTCTTCTGCTGTATGGTTTACCCTCAGCTTGGGCTGAATTCAATGAATAGAATGTTACATAGAAACAAAACAGTGGCCTACATCAGCCTTCCTTGATAGATATTGTCTCCCATAGCTGTACTATCGTATATACCCAGCATTGCCTGGGATTTTATTTTCTCATAGGTATTACTTGTAAGAAAGATTTGAGATCCTGTGTCTCTAATTCCCCAAATTGTCTTGTTCAGTACCTGCAACTTTTCCCCATATTCCCCAATCCAATCTGTATTCAGAGTTATTAACATACAGAGGTTGAGTTCCTGAAAGAATACGCTGCCCTCCTCCTTGCTTTTAGGCCTCATCTCCATGGGAACCAGCCAGGCCAAATTGCTCTCTGGATAAGAATTCTAAAGACCCTTCCCTAAACTGCCAACCTCAGGATTCCATAGAATCTTCTCAGGCAGCCATATGAGGTCTTCACCTGACACAAACAACCAAACAAACATACAAACTTTGAGTTTTATATACTAGATTGTGATTCATGGTTCATTCCAGATCTTTGATCTGTGTTTGAGTGGTGAAAAGATAGCTGCATATCTATAGAACTCTCTCCTAAGTGATAGATGTTTGGTTCCATCAACTCTTGCTTTAAATTGGCCCTTGAAATCCCACTGGTTTTGATCATGCTGAACTGAATGTGTGGGTTTTGGAGGTTCACACTGCTTATAGTTTATAAAACAAAAAATGTCACACTGCTTCCATTTTATTTATTTTTTTCTCTTCAGTAGTTTTACTGAGCTTTTTGAATGTTCTGCTACTAGCCTGGGAATTATTTTAAAATGCTGCTTTAACCTAACTGTATTTTATTAGATTGGGATGCAGTCATTTTATGTTTTACCCTTTTTTTCCATAAGTGGCTCTGGCAGAATTTTACCCTAAAAGCTGACACAGAAAATTTAAAATAAATAATAAACATTAATATGGTTTTCAAAATGTACTAGACACACATAGAATGTGCAGTCATCACACTTAAAAAAAAATCCATGTGTGTGATCTGCAAGGCTAGAAAAACAACTAACAAAGCTGTTGAAAAACTGAACTATCTGTTTGATAAGACAGGAAAAACACAATTCTGCTGGAGATTTATTTATTTAAGCTGTTTATCCTGGGCCTTTCCATTTAAACAAGAACAAATTTACAATGCAGTATTACATTCTGAAAAAATAAAACAAAGCAAAGCAAACCCATCAGATCACCATACAGTACAAATACCAAAGAGGACAAAAGACAATATCAGGAAGATGACATGGCGGTTAAATTCAACAACAGTAATTAAAATAATCAACAGTATTGTTTGGGTAGATAATCTAACCGTTTTAGCCTGACAATGAATTGTGAGCATTATATAAATGTACTCATCTTCATCTTTGTAGGGATTGAAATAGCCTTTAGGACAGATTTTAGAAATGTTACCTTTCCAGATGACAACTGCAAGAAGCCCCTTGCCATGTCCAAAATGTATCTTCTCCAAGACCTGAACTGGATGTACTACAGCCTTCAAGCAAAGTTGTTATTGTTATGTGTCTTCAAGTCATTTCCAACTTGTGTTGACTCTAAGGTGGACCTATCACAAGGTTTTCTGGACACTGAGAACATTTCCGCATGACACTCTTACAGTGCGATGATTCCACTTTCAACCTCCTATGGAATCCTGGGGTTTGCAGTTTTGGGAGGGGGAAGCTGGCCCCTCCCAGAACTGCAAACCCCAGGATTCCAGAGGAGGTTGAAAGTGGAATCATCGCGCTATAAGAGTGTCATGCAGAAATGGCCTGAGAGTCTGTGATGCACCCGAGGTCATCCACTGGGTTTTCATGGCCAAGCAAAGAACAGAATCCTGGTCTCCAGAGCTGTTGTCCAACACTTAAACCACTACGCCACTCTGGCTCTATCAAGAAAAGTGACTCATCTGTTAAGAACTAGAGATATTTGTGGCTACAGGCTTCAAATATATGGACCTGTTTAATTAAAAGAAATTGATCAGGGCCCCCTTAGCTTTTATCTCAACTTTCAGGTGTCTAGGGCTCATAGTTTTGTAGCTATGGCTCTCACAGATAGACACGCCTCAATTTTTCTTACTATGGCCTCATGAAAGAACCCATCTTATAGGTTAGTGTAGACTTTTTATGCACATTGATAAACTTCATTTGAGCTCAAACAATGTTACACTGCTGTCAGAGGTGGACACAATGTGCCCTCTCTGTCTGAGTAAAGCCATGACTGGCAGCACCCCTCTATGCATACCACCTCATGGTGCAGTCCTATAGCCCCATGAGGGAGAAGTTCTACCCATTTCACGTCTTGGAGGAGTCTGCCTTAGAACACAGAGAGGGGGCAGTCCTGTAACACTGTCCATCAGACCACTCCTCCAACTTCAAACTTTCCTGATTACTAACCTTGTGCTGATTACAGGACCACCTAGTGACTGAAGTTGGGACTACAGGCTGCAAATTCACAGCTTCCTTAATATCAATTAATTAATGAATTTTGAAATCTAAATAACTCTGAGATGCACACCTCAAGGGTGCCCTCAGTATGCATGCATGTTTAATTAAAGGCCCTTGTTCACTTCAGCCCAGCCTTTGACAGGCTGAAATAATTGTTGAGATGCTACGTTATGCTTGCAAAATATAAAACTACACCCATTTACTTACATGATGGTTGCACTGCACACCTTTCTGCTGCATATTTATTGTACAACTGATTGCATTATATGCTAAAGTGCCTGCTTATTGTCTCCCCATGATATGAGGAATACACAGTGACTATCTCTACAACCCCAGTGAATCACTTAGTACACTGAAGTTTGACAACCACATCTCTGCTAAATTTCTTCCTATACTCCCAGTGGGAGGAGGTATTAATTGCTGCTTAACGGTACAAAGATGAGACACAAAGAAAACCACTGGTGATTCAGAGCTGACCTTACCATTAGCTTGAGTTGGCTGCCTGAGGCCACTGTTTTGGGGTGTCATGAAAGGTCAGCCAGTTGTTCCTTATTTAATACTTTATTGATGTGTTTTTAAGGCCACATAAGGGAACAACAGCTTGTTGCTTTCCTGAATCAGATGCTAAAATAACTTTGTTGGCCTTGACTACAATTCAACTTGTCTTGGGTGAGTAGGGAGTTAATTTCCCTTTGGGGTACATCCACATTATTCAGTTAACAGTCATTTGATTCCACTTTAACTTTCATGGTTCCTGCAGAATCTTGGAATGTGAGCCAATTCGAATTCTCTACTAAGTATCTCACGAAACTATACATCCCAAAAGTAGGATTCAGCTCTGACAGTCACAGTGGTATTCAACTGCTAAAAATATGTGGGGTTGACACTCTCTTTGGCTCAGGCTGTAAAATATCTTGGGCCAGCCACAGTCTCAATCCCTCCAACTGGAAATTACTACCTCCCCTGTATCCCAAAGCTATATGTTACATCAGGGATAAGTGAAGCACCGCTGTGGGTCTCTTTTTGCAGTCCAAGCAACCCCTCCAAAGGCTTCCAAGGCCCACAAGCCCCATTTTAAAAAAATGGAAATGTTAGATTTTTTTAAAAAAAAAATGCCCAAAATTAGCTCAAAGCAGCAAATGAAGCAGCTTTGACTCCATTGATCCACAAGATCTCTACAATATACACAACCTAACACGAAAAAAAAAATCAGCCAAAAAGGAAACCAGGAAGGGATATCATTTCACTTTACATTACATTATATCAATCCCAGTCATGGTAGAAGCACCAGTGCAACCCCCCAACATGCTCTGCAATTGCCCAGCCCTTGTTACTTTAAGCACATTGTTGGGCACTGCATGTCAAGGGTGTCCCTGTGTCCCTCTCCGAGGAAGAACAGTATTGTTTGATGGTGTTCTCTTATTTCAAGTCTGCCCAGTCTGCTATGATTCTATGATTCTATAACAAAGAGCTGCAGGGCTATGAAGCAGTGGTGCTGCCACCATCTACTGAATTAAATCCCTGTCTTAGTAGCACAGTGAGATGCCACAAGACAGCCAACACTCTCTAAGAGGCTTTTCGCACGTTACCCATTTGTGCAACTGGGGAGGGTTTCTCGTGTGAAAAGCCTCATCCAGAACACTGCCGCTCCCCCGCACTTTCGTCCCGCAGGTCGCTTCCTAGTAGCACGACCATCGCGCTAGCACCCCGCCCCTTCCTTCTGCAGTGCAATCTGGGAGCTGTGGGCTGCACTGGGGGAGGAAGCATGACTGGCCTGGCTCGTTCGACGCACCGCATGCAGGTAAGTGTGCGAGGGCCCTGGGAGCATTGCGCGACTGCGGAGTATTTTCGGCTTAGAACCGAAAATAAGAAAATGTGTGCGCATCCCGCTTTAGGTTCGTGAGTGTCGCGTGAATGGGAGTGCGTCGTACGGACTGATGCTCCCATTTACACGACGCTCAAGGGGGACTCACGCTACAGAAACTGCGTGCGAAAAGGGCCTTAGCTTAGAGATCCCTTTCCTTCTCCCACCCCTTCTGGGAGAGAGGAATCCTATCTACGTGTGTCACCAACAAATACATGGGAATGGAGAGTGCAGGAAGTTTTTTAAAGAGAAGCATTTTTTCTAAGTACAGGCAATGTAAATAACAGAAGACATCACTATACATTGGAGGCTTCTTCCCCTCCCCAGGTGTGCTTAGAAGTTATAAGTTACAGATAGTACCTCTTATCAGCCAGAGCTTTCAAAAGAACAGAAATCCTAACGCAACTATCTAAGAAACAGCCTAGCTACTCACATCGTTGATCAGGTTCTGAGATGGTGGGCAGAGGCAGAGCCGGGAGGCGAGACCTAGCTTAGCCTACCTGCAACCAGCGATATGCCTCCTCTGGTTGATGTCTTTGTTCTTCTCTTTGTTTTCACTTCCCTTGTGGTCTCCTGATGGTTTTTTAAAACTTCTGGACTGAAGCATCTCAAACCTTTCTCCCCCTGACTGGGCAACTAACTCTTGTGACCTGTGACCCCCAATAAAATGTAACCTAACCCAGCACTCATTTACCCTCAGTATGCCTGAAGGAAGAACTATCTCCCTTCAGCTCTGTTATCTGGATAATGGGAACCCCCTATTATCACACTGCCCATCAGAATATGAGTAAAAAATGATAGGATAACTCTATCTGGAAGGCTGTCCTGTAGAATGAAATTGTTTTGTATGGCTTTAGCGAACCTGAAAATGAGTCAAATGCCTTAGTGGTTTGAATGTTGGATGAGAATACTGGGAGAATGGGATTTGAATGCCCACTCAGCCAGGGAAACCTGCTGGGTGACCTTGGCCGAGTCACACACTCTCAGCCTCAAAGGAAGACAATAGAAAAAACCCTTTAAGCAAATCTTGCCAAGAAAACTCTGTGATAGGTTCATCTTAGGGTTGCTGTGAGTCAGAAATGATTTGAAGGCCCATAATGACAGCAAAGCATAAAACAGCGAACAAAATCTGATCCTGACTTTTAAGAGCAGTTCAACAATGGAATGGACTGCCTCTCAAGGTAGTGTGCTCTCCTTCATTGGAGGAGTCTAAATGGGGGTTAGATGGCCACCTGTCAGAAATTCTTTTAGTGGCCAACTCCTTTGCTGAGAGGGGGCTCGAAAAAGTAACCATTGGGATTTCTTCTAAATCTATGATTCCATGGTTCAATGTATTAATACCTGGAAATGCCAAAACTAACAGGAATGTCCCTGAACTGGTTTATTAAATTTGTCTGATTAGCAATCAGGTAGTCTAATTAAAATATTAAACATATAACTAGCAAAATGTCTAAATCCTTCTTGTAAATGAATATACATGCATGAGTTGATCAAGTAGTTATGGCAATATGTGTACACATTTGTGGCCATATACATGCAACAATACTGCTGTATCAGTGATATTACAATGACTCTATATTGTTAATAATTGAGATGGTACTTCCAAACAATCCAAGCAGAAAAATAAATTATTGGACCAAAAATGTTATGAGACAAGCTGCAATAAATCAAAACATTACAAACAATTCACATACACAATGAACAAAGTGATATGATATAACACTTGGAGAAGCAGACTGAGCAGGTCAGACGTACAAGGCACCTGGGGCAGCAATTTGTTTATACCCTCCTTTTCCTTCGCCTTAGAACCAGACCAGCTGCGTCTTCATCATCTGAATTGGCTCCCCTCTCCTTTCTCTCCCTATAGGGAAGCAGCAGGAAGAGCAGCCCATTTGGGGGATTTGACAGTGGTCAAGGGAGAGGTTTGCAATGGGGTGAAACAGGCTAGAAAATGACCCTCGGTACTCTGTCCAGAAAGAGATATATGTGCGCACAGACCACACTTATGTGTTAATACATCACAAGCAGGATGCTTTCCCATGTGATCTGTTTGTACCTCTGTCCAAAAACTCTCCCTTGGCAACCATCAAAAACTTCCTGCTGCTACTGCTGCTGTTTACCTCTAGGGAACGAAAGGAGGCATAATCCAATTCAGTTAATGTCAATGCAGCTGGTCTGGGCTCCAAGGGGAAGGGAAAGAATGGTGCACTCCTTTAGTGAGAAACTTTCATTTCTTGGCCCCTCTAAGACTATACCAGCTGCTTTTTCATAATTTCAGTTGCTCCTCTTGTTACCCTGTACATTGGGGGTCCCGGGAGGGGCGCCCAAATAACCAAACAACAACAGAAGATGGAGAAATTAGTCTCGAGCACTCTCTTAAGCTAACGAGAGGCAGGATCTTTTTAGCTAGGATCTTTTACCCTATGTCTACGGCGTCAGGTCAGAGATCGTAGCCAGACAAGTTTAAAGTAACAAATAATATTTATTGAGGACAAACAACACGAAAGACATGACATACACTAGCTAACTGGAAATAGAAAAAGAGAGTTTTTGGGGGAAGTGAGCAATACGACACCTGGTCTTGTAGTCCTGGAGAGAAACGGAGGTTGCAGGGAGGAAAGCTCAGTGTGGCTCGCTGAGGGGACAACTTCATTGGACAGAGTGGCAGCAAGGCTAGATGGAAGTCCAGGGTTATCCAAAGTGTTCCGAGGAGGACTTGGAAATGGGGGGTTTTATAGGGTGGATTTTACCTACAGGCCATGCCATGCTCGGTGAGAACAAAGAGAATTTGTAGCTGGACAAAGGCGTTGGAAAAGGTCAGGTTTTGCATGATGAGCTTAGCGCTAGATGACAATAGTATGGCCAGTGTACTAATGGCCCAACATAACGGAATGACTCGGCACTTGGCCATGCGTCTTTGTATAGAGTCGCGCTGAGCAAGGCCGGTTTGAAAGAAGGTTTTTCCCTGAAGCATCGGAGAGGCTTAAGTTGCCTACCTAAATGAGGTTTGGAATGTACAACCATTAACGGCCGTGCCTAATACGTGCTTGTCCGGTGGACCTCCACAAACACGTGGAGTAGGGTGGCAGAGAAAGGTCAAGCAAAGGCCAAATTATTTAATATCAAAAGGATATCTAGTGCTCTCACCAGACATATCATAACCGTAGTAATACTCTTCCCACAAATAAATGGTTGTGTTGGCCCCTCCTTGGGCATTGTGCTGTGTATGAGAAAGACATGGAACTGTGCAGGTAGAATGTTATACTCTTCCTGCTTGATATGGAATCTTGACCTTGGTCATCTGCTTCTCTGCTATGCTGACACATGTTGTATTTCTGTTCTAATCAGGGTCATTCTTTGGACCAAATCTGCATCCAAACATATGAATGCATGTATGCTAATGTTGTGCTCTCTTTCTGGTGATGAATTTCTTGGTCTTAGTTAAATATAAGCATTGAGCTATCTTTCAGCCTAATACTAACTGACATGTACAGTAGCCAATCCTTGTGTGGTCCACAAAACCTCAGCAAGTACATGAGTGGGTGAAAGTACAAGAAACTGGGGGTCTTTTTTGGCTTAAACTTGTAGCAGCTGGCAGTGAATCCACTTTGAGTTTTTATCTGAACTTCAAAGGAGTATCCAAAGTCCTGAATCCAGTTCCTCAAATACTTTAGGTAATTCCTGTAAAGTTCAGACTAAATCCCAGAGCATATTTAACATCCATTTGACATAGGATCCACCAATCACTACTGGTTTAAAAGATTTATATTTACATGGCATGTACCAGAAGTCCCTCTTTAGAATACTGTTATGATAAGAACAAAAGGATCCCACTGTTTAATGGGTTCCACAGAAACAGTCTGAGATGCTACATTTGGGATGATGTAGCACAAATCTGCATATGTAAATATATGTATTAATTGTGCTGGGAAACATTTGTGTCAAATGACAGGGCCGTACAGCTGAATAAATATGCAACTGCATATGCATGACCATGTGCAATGCTCATCAGTTTGTAGTTACATTCAGGGTAGATCAATAAACATGGTGCATCATGCATAACAGTACACATACAATTCTATTTCTACAACTTTGAACTGAATGAGGGTTGGACACAAATATTCAACTATTCTATACAGCAGGGCTTTCCAAATGGTGCGTCGTGACACCTTAGTGTGTCACCTGAAGTGTGTAGGTGTGTCACCTCCCTGGGCCAAGAACAACCCCCCTACCCTAAGCCTTGAAAATGTATGTTATAAATCATATATTTTAATAAATATAAATGAAAGGTTTTCATGAGATATGTTATGTCCCCATACATTTCATCATTACAATTTATGTATGGGCCCATATCTCTAATAAGCAATTAGTTTAACAGTTAGTTTAACCTCCAGTTTGCTAGTAAAACTGAATTACTGTGTTGCAAAATGATGCATGTCTAAAAAGTGCATCACCAACATGAAAAGTTTGGAAAGCTCTGCTATACGGGAATGCATGCATGCATAAAACACCTCCAGGATTTTAGCCATAGAACGACCACACCTCAGTTCAGTATTATAACTGTAGTGCTTACTCATACACATCTCCTATACAGGATTCCAGCCAATAACTGAATTTAGACTGAATTTAGACTGAACTGAATTTAGACCTTTGGATCAGAGAGAGCTTGAACTAGAGGAGGGAAAGAAACCTCTGTGTGCATGCATAATTAATTCCCTGAAGTTTATTTGTTTAAATAGAGCATTTGACCCTTAAAATCCCATTATTGTGAGCAACTATCTAAATTTAATTAACACTGGCCTTGTTTGTAAGTGTGCAAGAGCTGACTGTAACCAATTATCCATAATGGCAATTGGACATTAGCAGGAGCTAACGCTGGGGCTGGATTGGGATGGAGAAAACATTTTGAGCAAGAAGCTTCCAGCTCCCTGAAGGCTATGCGGCTTATGGTCTGGACATCTGGCTTAGTGATACAAATTCATAAATACAGAAATGTAATCTTTTGCAGCTGAAGTATGCTTTGAAGCCCTGGTCTTCAACGCCACGTAACATCAGTCGAGCGAGTCATACCGCAGCAAAACACATTAGAAATGTATTGTTTTCCTCTCCTCCAAACAGAAGTTTCATGTTTCTTTCTTTATAAGAATGAAAAAAAAAAAAACTCCTGTTCCTAACAATGTAGCAAGGCTTTGTCCTAGATATGAACTGTAATTTTATATATTTAAACATTCTTCAGCCACCTTTCTAAACAAGAGTACTTGGAGCAATGGATAAAGAAAAAAAATGGATAAAAATCACATTAAAATGTTCTGAGGTAGGAAGCTTCTTGTGCTCTTTAGCTTTTTCAAGTTCATATCCTCCAACTTGTGTTTGACTACAAAGCCCAGAATCCCCCAGCTAGCTAGATGGATGCTGTGGTTCAGGACAGCCTGGCCTTCATTCCTCCATACCCCTTGCCTGTCAAATAAAGAGTGGTTGTCCAATTTGCACTTTGGAAGAAAGAGGAAGGATTTAAGCATCTCAGCCACATCTTCATCTCCCAAATCACTGGGCTCTTACTACCATCACTGATAGTCTGATGGGGCTGTGCACCCCATTAGGTCAGGCTAGCGAATCACGGAGCACTTTAAAGGCACAGTGACCTATCCAGCTAAGAAGACAGTTGCAGAAAGCCAGTTTCCTTGTGCATATTTTACATGTACCAGAAGAGAAACTGGAAAGCCAATGCAGACCAGTCAGGACTGGAACCAACATTGATTGGCAGTACCTACCCAAAGCTGGATGACCAGCAAGTTGGCCAGTCTAATCCCTTAAACTGGAGCAGTGAGGAAATTTCCAAAGAAGTCAAGACAAGGCAGAAATCAGGCTGGGTAGCAATGACCAAGTTCATGGCAGCAGGGCATTTGAGGGTGTGTGTGGTTTTTTCTCCATGCAATTTGACATAAAAGGTGCAGTCAGAGAGGGAGAAAAGTGCAGCTGGGAAGCCGGTAGATGTACCATTGGAAAAATGAATGAGGGAGGAAGTCAGCATGTTATACATCGGATAAAGGGCATTGGGATGGAAAGCTGTAACAGCACGACCACACAGTAATCTTTGCATATAGTTTAAAATTATGCAAAGCGTATTACAAATCTACCAAATAAAAGTATTTTGAATCTACAAAAAAACCCTATGTTTCAGAAGTACCAATTTTGGCTGCATGCCTCACCATTTACTAGAAATAAATACACACACACACTGTTCCTGCATTCATGCAGGGGTATGAATCAATCATTGTTCTATAATTTTACAACAATGGCTGGTGTCTTCTGTCTCAATAGAACATTGATTCTGCTCTAGATTTTAGTCTGAACTTGAAAGGAACCATTCAAGTTGCTGGACCTGTTTTGAGGAGTAGGATTCAGTGCTTTTGACAGTAGATCTAAAGTTCGGGACTAAAGTTTGGATTGCTTTAAAGTCTGGGCTAAAATCGAGAGCAGCTTGAGCATCTGACTGAGATGGGAGTTATCAGCCACCACTGGGAGAGAAGAACTTCTAGTTCTGGCAGAGAAACTAGTGCTGAAAATGGCCAAAGTCTTTTACATGTTTGGTTCATAAATTCCCCTACAGAACTGGTTGGACATTTTTGTTTAATTCAGAACATCCGCATTTCAGTTGTGGACTTGGAATTCTGCACAGAGTGCTGTTGTGCGTGACCGAGGTTATGAATCCACTCTGGGCTCTATATAGTTTTAACAGTGTTCTCCAAGATCCTGAATCCTAACCCCAAAATGGATTTAAAATCTTAGATGGCTCCTTTAAGTCCATCCAAAACCTGGAGTGGATTCACTGTCCCACTGACATGGGAGCCACAAGCTGCCATTGGTAAGATAGCACAAGTAATGGAGAGATTTATGCTACACATAACTTTGATGTAGGATCTCATACAGAGGGTATAAACAAGGAGTGTTTGAAGGGCATTTGTGAGATTAGAAAATCTGGCTATGACATTATTTGAAGCTAAGTCCATGTCTTCCAAATGAAAGAATGAACAGCATGCTTCATTTCTGTTATTATTGCTTTTTTTTCCCCGACACTCCTTTATTCTCCTTAAATGTCCCAAGTTAATCTTGGTATGGAATGAAAGGGAGAAGCTACACCTCCATAATGTCAACACTGGCATTCCTCACTTAATTAAAATGATGAAAAGACGCCACAGGAGAGCCTAACAACATGGTGGGGAAAGTCACCTCTCAATGACATTCATTAGCTAATTTGGATTTCTGAAGGGGATTGAGGAGAGATCACACAAACACCTTTCTAAATAATAAATACACGCAGAGGCTTTCTCCCAGCTCCAAGCTGTCATCCTTGGAGCAACTTGCTGGCTCCTAAGGCATCCTTCCCTCGCAGATGATCTCGTGTGATGAATCATTTGGCCTACTGGATTATCCACACTGCTTCGCAGGAGGCAAAGAACACCAGTGATTCAACAGGCAGCTTTGTGCGTACTTGGTGCCATTTTGCAAGTCCAGGCAAACAAGGAGTCCTTTCCAGTAGGTCTGATGTGCACCACACCTTGTGTTTATGTTGAAAACTGACAACCTTTAAGAAATGAAGAAGAGCAATCACATTTAGATTGAAAATGAAAAATTCATCCACTCCCAGAGATTAATTGTGGGCTGACAAGCAAAAACTTGGGAACTGAGATTGATGGTGGGTCCAGATTTGTGCTGAGAAGTACAGCTCCACTAACTTTTTGTTTTATCTTTGATGGAGACATTATGAAAGGTAGCTTCTCCTATGTATCCAAATGTAGCAGATCAGGATGGGCCCTGCCATTAGGCAGAGTGGTGACCACATCCAGGACCAAAACTTAGCTGTCAAGGAAAGGTGACAAATTTTTCTGTTTTAATTTGTTGCTGTGTTTTTACTTACAAGATGAGATTGCTCTGTGCTTAGAAGCCACAGATGCTGGTGAAATCAGGCTCTGGTAGGGCTGAGTCAGAATGAAAAGAGCTGCAATGTCAAGGAAGTAGAAAGATGTTGTATAGCTTGCAGCCAGTCTAAGGGGTAAGGTGATGATTCCCAAACTCTAGTCCTCTAGTTGTTTTGGACTTCATTTGCCCAGGCAGCTGGGAATTCTGGGAGTTAATCAGAATTCTGAGAGCTGAGTTCCAAAACATCTAGAAGACCAGAGTTTGGGGAAGACTGGGGTAAGGAATTCATGGAAGCCAAATAACTTGAGAGGTTGTCCATCAGTTGTCTGAAATAAAGATTCCCTTCAGCTGGTGGGAGATGGTCTTGATAACCGTGGCTAATTGTTTGGTGTCTCATATTTCAGCCAATGCACAAAATGTTGGCTCCACCTCTGTTACTTTTTGGCCTGTCATTGTAGAAAAGGAAAAGTCTCTCAGCATCCATCTGCTTTGGATGAAGTTGAGACTCTTTCTCCAGACACTCTTTAATGGCTGTATCTGCTTTTGCTTATTCAGGCTCTGGGAAGTGGCTGTCTTCTGGAGTGGTAGATCCTTCTTCCTGTGATTGAAGGGATTCCAATCATGTTGGAAGGGATCCAGCATGAGGGATTCCTCATGCTGGAATCATAGAATCAAAGAACTGGAAGGGCCTCATCAGTCACTGAGTCCAAATTTCCCACTCAATCCAATAGTCACAAGGTGAGTTATCCCTCAGATACCACAAGGAAAGTTATTACAGAGGTGGTATTTCAAATTACATGTACCAGAATAACTTGGTTGGCTTTGGGTCCTGTGCATCTTGACTCACAAAGAATGAATTTCCTACTTTCCCTCAGGTGCCCATTTTCTTGGGTTGGCCCTACATCAAATTGTTTGCTTTTCAAAGTATGGTGGTTTTCTATCTCCCTTGAAAGAACCATGGGATCAGAGACTAAATCATAAACCAATGAACTCAATTTACTTGAAAAGAGATTTCACCTAAACAATAGGAAGAAATTTTTGACTGTAAGAGATGTTTGATGGTAGAACAGAGTGCCTTAGACGATAGTGGACTCTCCTTCCTTGGAGGTCTTTAAACAGAGGTTGAATGACCATTTCTAAGGAGTGCTTTCATTGTGTTTTACTGCATGCAAGGTGGCTGAACAAGATTGCCATTAAAGTCTCTTCCAACTCTATGATTCTGCAATCATCTACTGAAGCTGAATGATACAAGAAATTCTGGAGGAAAAAGCAAAATAATCCTTCACACAACAGGTAGTCAAATTGTGAAATCTACAACCACAAAATGAAAGAATGGACACCATATAGTTGCTCTTAAAAAGAGATTAGACAGGTATTACCTTCTGAGGAACAAGAATGGGAAGGTGTCTGCATGTTTGTACCTGGTGTGTGGGCTCCTTGTAGCCATCTGATTGGCTTTTCTTGGAAAACTATCCTAGAATAGCTAAGCTTTTGATCTGAAGCATCATACCTATTTGTATGTTCTTAAAATCAAAAATAAATGCCCCGAATCTTATTAGTTAGTTCTAGTGAGGCTCATTAAGTCATTAACTCAGTTGTTGGATGGTGAGTCAATGCACAGGGAAATCCTATTGATTCAAAGAGTTTGCTTTAGCAGGGACTAACAATGAGATTCAGGCCTATGGTTTTAGCTTTTAATGGTATGCAACAAAGATTTTTGTTAACAGACAAATATCAGTCAGAATCATGTTGGTAACAAAATATCTTTATGTTTCCTTATTTTGGTACTCTTTGGCTGGTGTTGAACAGACATATTCAGTTCACGGTTTCATAAGAGGAGTTCCACACATATGACCATTTTGCACAGTACTAATCCTATTGACAGTCCCAACTAGAGGAGAGCCATTAAATCAATAGGATTTACTTGCATGTTGATTTACAATGTAATAATTAAGTCAATGGTTCTTGCCTAGTTGAAAGGGACAATAGGATTCCAAGTATGCAGTTGCACATTTTTGGATGGTGCATGACTATTCACTAGCACTTTCAGTGTGCCACCTGTATCATTGGGAGTGCAGAACCAGCACCTCTGCATTCCCCATTGCACTGTGGGACAACCACCAAGCAAATTGGCAGGTGTGCTATTCATTATATTGCTTATTTATTTATTTGATTTATATTCTGCATTCTCCTCGATGGCACTCAAAGTGGTTTACCATATAAATTAAAATGGAACATCTAAGATGATATAAAGTACAAAAGTTTTTTTAGAAATCACTAACCTATATATCCAATTAGAACACCATTTGTAAAGTATTGACTTTAAAACATTTAAAACACTTCAAATACATATTCCATACTGAGCACAGAACACCCAATTTGCAATGTCGGCAGAGGGTAATGTAGTTCAAAGACTGTATTACTCTGTGTGTATAGATTTACACCACAGCAGCACGACGTAGGATCTCAGTCCCTTTTTTGCAACTTGTTACCTACTATCTAAGTTTAAGCTTTATATTGACAGAAAAACCTTTGAAACTACAGTATTCTCAAGCATCAGATGCTGACCATGCCAGTAGCTGGAATTAGTAATCTACCTGCAATATTGCCTAATTAAAAAATTATTGATATATGTATCACAGAGAATTTGGAAGTTTGATATCAAGGCTAGTACAGCCACCTGGCATCTAGCAAAATATAATCATCGGTAAGATCCTTTGCCAGATAAAAGCCAAATTGTAATCTATGTACCATTTGGCAGCTGTAAATAGAGACAGATAGCTTCCAAATCAGAAGACATAACGGCTCAGTTGTGTACCTCCCAGTGCCAGCTGGAGAAGTGAGTGACCAGCCTAGAATTGCCTATTTTTTTAGAAGGATGTAGATCAGCCATGTGTAACTTGTGATCCACCAGGCTAAGCACCATTCATCAGACATGTATTGTAGCCTGCCAAGATTCTGAAAACCCATTTGTGTTGCAGTCTCACTGTGCCATTGTATATGGCTCCCACTGATTACTTTGGAGAGCAGCAATAGCATATGTATTTCTTATACTGCTTATCAGCTAAGTGCTCTCTAAGCCGTTAACAATGCATTAGCTAATTGCCCCCAACAAGCTGGGTACTCATTTTACCAACCTACAGAAAGATGGAAGGTTGAGTCAACCTGGAGCCCTGCAGGATTGAACTCACAACCTTGTGGCTGCAGTACTGGCATTTAACCACTGTGCCACCAGGGGTCTTCTAGGATTAGCCAAATTTTATATATACAATTGAAACCTCCCTCCACTTGTCACCATTACTTCCTCGCTTATAGGATTTTACTTTACTGGAGCAGTGTGGCAATTTTTCAGAAGGAATAAGAACAAGGAGTAACATGTGGGGTAAATTCACCAACAGGAGCAATCACACTTCCATAGAATACCATTTTTGCTTTATAAGGTTGAAGGGTGATGACAGAAAGCATAACCCTCACTCTGAATGGGCTTCATTGTGATTCCCTGCCTTTACTCTGATTTGGTTTTATGATGATGCCATGTGATGCCCTAGTGGTAACTTGAAACCAAATCAGAGTGTAGGCAATGCTTCCTCCTCTCACTCTGAAACAGAAGTGGGCAAACAGCCCATTTCCCGTTGCTGGAAAAGCCAATTAGAGGAATTTTAACTGAAGGGGCAGCAAATCTACTCTGTTTTATAAATGCTCCTCCTTCAACTGTTCTGGGTTGCATGAGAATTCTGCATATTTTGAGCCTCTGTGGGAACATGGAACAATAGAATCACCCACAAGTCTACTTCTAGTTTCATAAACCACCTCTTGGGACAAAAGGAGACATAGAATTCCTTGTTTCCGAGGGTATGTTCAAACTGCACATTTATAGCCATTTTATGCCACTAATTATTAGGACTTCCTCCTATAGTACCCTGGGATCTGTAATTTGGTTGCATACTTGGAATTCTCTGCTAAAGAACTCCAGTCCACTCCCACAAACTAGAGCTTTCTAGTGAAGAATATTAAGTACCTTTTCCCCAAACTGCAAATCCCAAGAATCCATAGCAGCTGAAGTAGCATCAAACTGCTATTGCTATACAATGTAGAATCACAGAATCATAGAGCTAGAAGAGACCAAAAGGGCTATCCAATCCAACCCCATTCTTCCATGCAGGAATACATCATCAAAGCACTCCTGATAGATGGTCATCCATCTTCTGTTTAAAAATGTCCAAAGATGGAGACCCCACCACACTCCAAGAAAGTATATTGCACTGTTGATGCTCTTACCATAAGGCAGTTCTTCCTATGATTAAGTGGAATCTCTTCTTCTGTAGCTTGAAGCCATTGCTTCCTGTCCTAGTCTCTAGGCCACCCCAAATGAAACACCACTCCTGGAGACTCTCAGGAGCACCAATTCTTCCTTATCAATGAAAAAAAATTCAGAAGAGAAGAGAGTCTGGAAAGGACCCAGGCTCACAAAAATGAGATGAGGAGAGTTTTAAAGGACAAATGGCACCACTACCAAACAATTGACACTCCTTTTAACATTTTGTTGACATGTTCATCCACCAATTTCTGATTCCTTTCTGCCAATGGAAAATTTTTCAAAATGAATATCCAACTTAGTCTTAGCTGTATCAGTAGCTTAACAGTAGAAAGCTTTTGACTGTCTGGCTTGGATGATCAGTCCTGAGTCTGTGCTAACAGAAGTTTTCCAATGTGCAGAAGGCTGCTAAACAAAGGATGGAAAACGGATTGCTGCAGACCGAGCAGAGAATAGCTGAAGACAAAATAGCCTCACAAGAGGAATGGTTAAAAGCTGAATGTGAATAGTCCCTGGAGGATGAAAACGATCAGGAATGGAAGCCAGTCAGGGAACTGAGACTGCTGTGAATATTTGCATTCATGATTAAATTCAAGTTTGTAGTATTCCATATATCCAGATATCCCAACAGTCAGGGTTCTAATGCTTGACACAATAGGTCTTCCTGTATTGCCTCATTTGTGTATTTTGGACAGTAAACAGAAGATGGCCATTTTGGGCTCCTGTGGTGGGTCCATTTGAATTTGGTTCTGAACATCTGTTACTATGCTGTGCACCCCCACTCTGTGATATAACTGGCAATGAACCTTATTTAATTGGCATAGAAAATATAAATCATATACTGTTATGGCTGAAAACCCATGCTAGCAAAGACGGCTGGCTGCACAGATGCAAAAGTGGGTCAGATGGGACCTCCGGGCATGGCCAGGTCATAAGTTCAAGGGATCAGCCGGAAAGATCTGGTGCCTAGGACCTTGTGGTAATCCCTCAACAACTCAACCTTACAAGACAATATCACTCAAAATTGTCTCAATAGAGCTACCAATGGTCATCAACCTGTTCCATCTTCCTGCCAAAATTCTCCTCCATTTCATCATCCACCCAGATATTGAGAAGCTACCATGATTGCCACCAATGCTTTGTCACCTAAGATCATTAGCCCATTCTGGACCCCACTGCTTGCTTTGCCAGAGGGCCTTTAACACCTTCTCCTTAAGGGCAGAAAAGGGGTATTTAAACCCAGGTTTTCAGCCTGGCAACTCATAGACATAGTCCATCACTCTGCTGTTCAAGTTCTGGTTCTTGGGCTACTCTTGGACCGCTAGTCTGAGCCACATGGTTATATCTCTTCTCTTCAGGATAGGTAAATATTGCTCACCTTATCCCAACTCCTTGCTATCCAATTTTCCTTCCTTTTCGTTGGTTAGCCTTGTATGGTTGTGAGACTGCTTGGATACTGTGTGTGCGATTGTGATTTTTCCCAAATAAAACATTTTTGTGATCTCCAACTGTGTTAGTACCAGTAAACAAAGGCGGAAAGATCCTGCTTTTGCAGGCCTTTGTGAAAGAATAATATCATATATCACCTTTGTTGTTGTTTTTTCAATTTATCTTATTTAAAAGGAACCACAAAGATGTATAAAACAGCAAGAAATATGCAAAACACACGACTTTCCAGTATCATCCAGATTAATTACAATATATAAAATTTGTAAATAAATCTTTTCATAAACTATTGTGTGACCCAGGTGGGTAGTACTATCCGCTATTATAGTTAGAATAATCAATAAATGGGGCCCAGATTACATAGAATTAATTTTGTGGGAGATCCTTTTTTTTTAATTATTCATGCACATACATGGTCAGATTTTCCATAAGACCTACCGATCAGATCTATTCTTTTTTCTTCCAAGCAACAGGATTAGTAACAGTATGCCATTGGGAACATGGAAATGAATTTATCTCTTTCTAGTTAAAAAAGGAAACATATCACCATTGTTGTAATTGTAGTTATGTGCATTCAAAATAACTCCAACATCTTTATTTATTTATTTAGAGTATTTATACCCCACTCTTCAACCAAAAAGTCTCCCAGGGAAGCATACAAATCATTAATTTGCAGTTCCCTGTCCTCAGGCTTACAGTTTAAATAAGACACAACACATTCATAACCTGCCTTTGTAACAAAATTGGCGGCTTACAGAATATTAAAAGCAAAACATTAAAATCACACAAAAGCATCAACAGAAATCTATTTTATTTTAAAAAATAATGTTAAATCAACAATAGAAACAAAACCATTTAAAAGTTTGTTAAAAGGAAGGATATTTCAAAAAGCCACAAAACAATACAGCATTGAAAGCCTGCAACAATCAATTCCTAAAATCCTATTGGAACAAAAAAAAAAAGTTTTCACTTATTAGCAGAAGGAAAGCAAACAGTCTCCGTCACAGCTGTCCTGGGTATTTCCAAAGCCTGAAATCATCCCCTAAGAAGACCTTTCCTTTGTCTCCATCAAACATGCCCAGGAAGGCAATGTGACCAAAAGAAAGCACCACCCCAAAAGATCTTAGAACTTGGGTAGGATCATATACGAAGATGTGGTCCTTCAGATATCCCGGATCCAAGCTCTGTGTCTGAATATAGGCCATTTCCACACTAGCCTGTTATAGCGCGATGATTCCACTTTCAACATCCTCTGGAATCCTGGGGTTTGCAGTTTCGGGAGGGGCCGGCGGCCCCTCCCGAAACTGCAAATCCCAGAATTCCAGAGGATGTTGAAAGTGGAATCATCGCGCTATAACAGGCTAGTGCGGAAATGGCCATAGCCTCTGAATAAAGCCGACAGCAGCTGCTATTCCCTAGCGGTCTTCCTTCTCCATACTAACAAGGCCTGATTCTACCTGGTTTCTGACATTAGTTAGCATTTCGTGCCTTTGGGGTATTTAGGTGGACTGACCATGTCACAAGATCAACCTTAAGTAACAAACCTAAGTAGAGAAATAGAGTATTAGAGCATGGCCTTTGCTTCACGGCAAGTTCCAAATGATTACAGAAAGGAGAAAAGTGCAGTAAGGCTCAAGATACATGTTAAAGTGAGATAATGGCTTCCACAGACACAATATCACCATGGTGATGTGTAATGACAAACCACATGGTTTTTGCTACTCTGTGGGCCAGAAAGAGGCCCTAATGGAACATGACAAAGCAGAAAAAAATACATTTTGCTGCCTGAAGAGGAGGTCACTTCCATGTGTTACTTCAGCCCAGGCCTATCCGGTGATCACACTAGATATCTCTTTTGATATCAAATCCATTCGGCCTTCCTCTGCCACCCCGCAACACGTGTTTGCGAGGCCTCTGGACAAGCACGTAAACAGGCGCGGCCAGTAATTGTTGGACATTCCATTCTCCACCCAGGCAGGCAGAACAGAGCCAATCCGTTGCTTCAGGGACTTCCCTGCAAACACCCTTTTGCTTAAGCGCGACACTAACAAAGGTACCCGGCCCTGAGACGATAGTCTTACAAAGCCAAGCTAAGCACCTTGCATTTGCATACTGGCTACACTATTGTTGATTCTGCACTAAGCCGATCATGTTAAAGTTGACCTTTTCCAACGCTTTGTCCCGCTCCAAACTCGCATGGTTCTCACCGAGTAAGGTATGGCCTGCAGTCACAATTCACCCTATATAACCCCCCCAATTCCAAGACCACCTCGGATCGTTCCTCAGTTCCATTCTGCCTTGCTGCCACTTTGTCTGGCGAGCTCCCCTACGCCACCACGCTGAGTTTCTTCCCTACCATCTTCAGCTTCTTCAGGACTACGATAAAGGTGTCGTATCACCCATTTGCCCCGGAAATCCTTATTTCTAATTCTTCCAATAGCTGTGTGATTGTGGTGTCTTTACTGTTTGTTTGTCCTTTAATAAAAACATCATTTTTGCTACTTTAAAACCATCTGACTGCTTGACTGACCTGACCCTGTAGACGTTGGGTTGCAAGATCCCTGCTAAGTGACCCTGCCTCTCGCTAGCTTCAGTGAGTGCTCTAGCTAATTTCCCCAACTTTGTGTCTGTGTTTTGGTTATTTGGGCACCCCTCCCGGGACCCCTAGAGAATAGGGTAACACATGTACACATTTCAAAGTATGTAGGACCCAAGGCCAACCAAATTATTTTAGCACAGAGGGTAGAAAATTTCATCAGGTTCTCTCTCCATTACTCAAAGTGCTGTAACAACACATCAAATCACTAATGATTTGCTGCCTTTTCCTGACTATGGCAGCTGGTAGCTTCCATGTCATTCAATGCCAAATCTATTTGGGTCTTTTAATCCAAACTATCAAGGAGAAATCCAAGATGCTGAACTTCTAGGTCCAAAACTGCTGCTTGAAGCAGTCACCTCACCCCGCCTAATAGTAGGGCCAGGGCTGGATGTAGAAATGCTGACACACTCTTCTGAATTTGAGCTAGATCCACTCCAAGACTCACCATTTTAATCAAGTTTCAAACTTCTATCTGTGTCCTTCTTTAATACAATTGTTTATTTATTTATTTTTTGGAAGTAGGATTTTAGCGTAATCTTTTTAAAAAGATTGTACATCACTTTGAGTCCCATGCCAGGACAAAGGAGAGGTATAAATAAAATACATACCTACATATATACATGCATGCATGCATAATATTTGCAGGGAGAAAACAAATGCTTTTCCTCATCCATTATTTTTAAAGCCTCCTTGAGTATGGAGACACCTAAAAGCACAGTGTGTAGTTAGAAATGTCTTCCCTTTATTTAGTATAGCTTACTATCAGGTAAATATGCATAGGATAGATTGCAGGCAACCTTTATTACCGTACTCTTGGGAAGGCTCAATGACAATCATGGTCTTAGTGCTTGATCATTTGGTACATTTCTGACTGATCATTCCTAGGGAGGCTCATTACCTAGGAGATAGTCCAATTTTGCCAGATCATTTTAGAGTGAGTTCAACACTCCTTCTCACTACTGATGTAGCAGATGAAAAATTCAATGAGATTCCAGTCTGCACCAATATGGATATAGTGTCTAGGCCAGAGAAAGTAATACTAGCACTCTATTCTGCAGTGATGCAGACTCAAGTTGATGGACCCAGACTCAAATCAGACTTAAGTCACTTCAGTGACTCAATTCAGACTCAGTTCAGCAATAAATGATGCACTGACTCGACTCAACTCAAAACTTGTATATTCCTAGTGACTGACTTGCTTTCCTTGATTCAGTAACAGAACACATTCATCCAGAAGCCTTACAGCTTTGAGCAATGCTTCCATCTCTTTTTGCCTACTGGTCACATGACAATCTGTCTCAAGCCCAAACAGCAAACAGATTAGGCAATGGGCTTGAAGTAGGTTTGAGGTTTGCTTAGCAGCCTGACCCTGCTGCATATTGAAGGAGCCTTCTAAAACTTTTCCTAAGAGAAGAAGGCAAGACACATCCCCAGACTGCAGGGTGCATATCTCAGACGGGAACAGCAAATGTGTTAGGCAACAGGCTTGAGGAGGAAGGATCTTTCCTTCTAAACCTTTTGAAGCTTTTGGGGGAGTAAGAAGGATCCTATTTCCCCACTTCTCAAAAATCCTCCAGCTTCAGGAAGGCCAAGTAAGAAGGATTCTGTTCCCTACTTCCAAAGCTACAGATGACAAAATCACAAATGTGAAGGGCTGACTCTGCTTAAATTGTTATAACTGACTTTATTCAACTCTGTCCAGAAATTCTGGAATATAGGTTGGGATATAGAGTTGGCTCCTAGACTTGAGACTTGACTTGAGACTTGGAGTAAAAGACTTAAATACATCACTGCTATTCCGGTTTGGTCAGACCTCACCTGCTGTGTCTAGTTCTGGGCACTGCAATTCAAGAAGGATATTGACAAGTTGGAACATGTCCAGCTGTCCAGAGGAAGGCAGCCAAAATGGAAAAAGTCCTAGAAACCATGGATCTCTATGAACAGTGGTTTAGGGAGCTGAGTTTAGTCTGAAGAAGAGAAAGTTAAGAAGTGACATGATACCATGTTTAAATATTGGAAAGGATGCCATATGGAAGAAGGAGCAAACTTGTTTTCTGCTACTCCAGAGACAGAGCAATGGCTTCAAACCACAGGCGAACAGATTCCACCTAAATTCCTCATGGTAAGAGCAGTTTAACAGTAGAATACTCTGCCTTGGAGTGTGGTGGAATCTCCTTCTTTGGTTTTTAAGAAGAGTCTGGATGGCCATCTTTTGGGAGTGTCTTGATTGTGTATTCTTGCATGACAGAATAGATATGGCAGAGCCTGGGGGTGTGGCTAGTCTGAGTGGCAGGATAGCCCTAGCAACAGGTTGCCAAGTAACCAAAGTGGCTCTGTGTGAGAGAAACCCAGCCCATTGGTGAGACAGAGGGGCTGAGGTTTGTGAGGAGAAGGTATATATATAATGCACATTGTGTAAGGATCTGGGTCCTTGACTGCGTCTTTGCAGGATTCTGCCTGCAAGAATCTGGGACCTGACAGTTTTCCTCAGAATCCTGCCTAGTACCTCAGACACAGCTGGTTGCTCAGATGCAGGGCTGCTGGAGCCACCAGGCACCAGCTATATAAGGGTAGGGTTTTCTCTGCAGTCTTTGCCACAACAACATAGTCTTTCCTGACACTTCTGTGGTCATGGCCTTGCTGACTTCTGACTCTTGGACTCTGACCTTTGGCCTGCTTCCTGGACCTGTCTCTTGCCTCTGGCCCCTTGGACTCCTGACATCAGGTCAGACCACTGATGCCTTGGACTCTTGCTGGACTTGACCTTTGATCTGTTCCTTGGACCTGTCCCTTGCTTCTGGCCCCTTGGACTCCTGATATCAGGTCAGACCTCTATGGCCTTGGACTCTTACTGGATTTTGACTCCTGGCCTCCTGACCCAGTGCCTGTTCCCTGTCCCAGCCCCAGTGCCTGCATCTGATAATCCTGATCACCCATGTCCCAGGTCCTGACACATTGAATTAGATTTTTCATATTCCTTCAGTAAGATTTCCAGAAAGTGATATAGAGTTTTAAGTTACAGCTCTTCAGTCAGGAAGGGAAATTGTCTAAATAAGCATCTCAGAGGTCTAGGGAGAGACAAAAGAACAACCAAACCATTTTTGAGTTGGGTCAGAAGGTGTGGCCTTAGACCTAGGAATTAAGCCTTTGACTAGAAAGCCAAAGACCTGTGGGTGTATGAAAGTTTTGTGCCTGTATATTGAGTGAAGCTATAAGTAGCTACTTCGAAGGCCTTCCCTCAAACCCCCATCAAACATACTCATGAAGGTGGCAGGGCTGAGAGGAATCCCTCCCCCAAGGATCTTTAAATTTGGATAGGCTCATATAGAGAGATACAGACTTTCTGGCCATTTCTGCATGACACTCTTATAGTGTAATGATTCCACTTTCAACCTCCTATGGAATCCTGGGGTTTACTGTTCTGGGAGGGGTCAAGTGGCCCCTCCTGGAATTGCAAACCCCAGGATTCCATAGGAGGTTGAAAGTGGAATCATCACGCTATAGAATCATAGAATCATAGAATCCTAGAAATTCAGAGTTGGAAGAGACCACACAGGCCATCCAGTCCAACCCCCTGCCATGCAGGAACACCCTATAAGACACTATAAGAGTGTCATATGGAAATGTTCTCTGATGAGGTGGACCTTAGCAATATAGCTCCATTTTTTCCCTCTTGTCGGATCATTAGATGCGATTGTTGTTGTTGTGTGTTGAAAACTATATTAAGGGTATTATTTATTTAGAATTTTCCTGTGTCAGCTTTTAGGGTAAAAATTCTGCCAAAGTCACTTATGTAAAAAAACAGTAAAACATAAAATGACGGCACCTAAATCTAACAAAACACTTTAAGTTAAAGCAGTATTTTAATATAATTCCCAGTCTAGTAGTAGAATATTCAAAAAGCTCATTAAAACAATTTGAGAGAAAACTTTTAAAATGGAAGGCTTGTGATTTTTTTTAATAAACCTCCAAAACCCAGAAATTCAATTCAGTATTTTAACAAAGAGCAGAGCAAAACCAATGGGATTTCAAAGCCCAATTTAAAGCAAGAGCTGATGGATCCAAACATATATCACTTAGGAGAAGTTCCACAGATATGGGGCTATCACTAGAAAGACTGTGGACTGTGCCCGCCCCTCAAACAGAAATGAAAGATCAGGAGTGAATCACAAATTACAACACAGCTATAAGAGAAGATGTCTGTTGTTGTTGTTTTGTGTCTTCAACTTGCCTCTGACTTATGGCAGCCTTAAGGCAAACCTATCATGGCTTTTTCTGGGGCTGGCAGTGTGTGACATGCCCAAGTTCACCCAATGGGTTTCCACAACTACATGGGGAATGAGGACATAGTCCAACGCTGGTTGCATGAGGAATGAAGTCACAGTCCAACGCATAGTCCAAACATACCTAGAATAATAGAATCATAGAAATGTAGAGTTGCAAGAGACCACAGGGGCCATCCAGTCCAGCTCCTTGCCATGCTGACTGTCTTGACATGACACCATGTTATATTCATCCTCTATCTTCATGTTCATGCAGAAATGTCGACAAAGAGTCAAGGCAGCAAGGCAGAGTTTCTTTGCATCATGTGAGTCTCACCATGTCCAAAACAGAGCTTGAAATAGTTGCCTTTTTGCTCTGTGACTTGAGCATCTCCCATCCAGTATGGCAGCCCACTGGATGAAGATTCTGAGAGTTCTAGTCCAAAAAGGTGACATTCCAGCCTCTGGTTCATAATGTCCCAAAAATGAATCCCCAAGAGATCTCCTTGACCAGAAATGTCTTCCTGGCCTTGTAACAGGTTAGCTTACAAAAATTGCTGGAGGGAGAGGAGTACAGGGAGCGAAAAAGAAATCCCTTCCTAAAATGTTTGCTCAATCTTCCCTGCAACAAGGCATTCTGAATCTAGGCTTCTCTTCATCTCCCCTTCCTCCTCCTCTTCTCTCTACTCAGGGATGTTCCAACCACCCTCCATTTGAGCCCTCTGGATTCTTGTCAGACTTTGCATTTTGAGTGACTATAAAATTGCAGGTACCTTTAATTGCAGAGGAGACTTGCAGGAGGAGAAGAACATCTGTGTGAAAAATGACAATAGATGCACCTAGAAATAACTGGGAGGACAAGTTGGTGGTGATGATTCCTCTCCACCCACCTTTCCTCAACCAATAACATGGGAAATACAGCTCCTTAACCCCCCACAAAAAAGTAAGCCAAACTAAAGTTTTTACAAATCATGAATGCATTGTATGAGCAGAGCCCTGTTTTCCAAAGATACTGTTTGACAAGGGGGAAAAGTTCCAGGACTGGAAGCAGAGGATCAGGATCCTCCAGGAACTGGCAGTTTCCATGTCAATGAGATCATCAATCCATGTTGGGTTTTAGTTCAAATTTAAAGGAGTTATCCAAGGTAGATCTCGGTACAAGATCAGAACTTGGAAGCTAAGCAAGTTCAGCCCTGGTTAGTACTTGGATGTATTTGGAGACCGCCAATGAATACCATGTGCTGTCAGCCAGTGGTTCTTAACATTTTCTTTACCAGGGACACCTTAAAAATATAATATGTATAATATAATATTTAATTTAGATGTAAATATTCAAATATTTTTTGAAATATTCAAATATTTATTATTTCCTTTATTAAAGGCTTCTGGGGACTAGGATTCAAATCCCTGCTCAGACACTGGCTGACCTTGGACAAATCATATTCTCTCAGCCTCAGAGGAGGGCAAAGGCAAACCCCCTCTGAACAAGCCTTGCCAAAAACAACCCTGTGATAGATCATCTTAGGGTTTCCAGAAGTCAGAAGTGATTCAAAGGCAAATGAGGGAGCAGTTTTGGCACCCATCCACCTCCCGCTGCCACATTTCTGTTGTAGCACCTGGCATCCAGCCGCAAGGCTTTGCAGACCTCGGTCAGGGGTCCATAGACCCCAAGTTAAGAACCAGGGCAGTAGGCTATATTTCAGGGGAAGAAACTGGCAAAACCACCTTTGAATATTCCTTGCCCAAGAAAACTCTGTGAAATTAATCGCATTACCATGTTGACTTGAAGACAGACAAACACAAACACACACACACACATTTTAAAATGCATATTTAGATGCAAATTTCCATGCAGATTTTTTAAAAATGCAGAAAAAGATGTAGAGAACAGAAGAACAAAAGTGAGAGGGGGTAGAAACAGGCCCAATTCACCCCATCCCTAACTTCTGGTACTGAAATGGTCCAGCTTCAACGCTGCCGCCCTTACAATGAACATCATGTCCTGTATTATCTTCTGTTTGGAACCTATTTCCAAGATTAAAAAGTATCTCTCTTGGACTCCAGCTCCCGTGAACCCCCTTCTGGCATGACCAATGGGTTTTGGGGAATTGTAGCCCAAAGAAGTAAAAGCAAGACGGCACATACACACACATCTAAGGAGCTAAAAATATTTGGAGTTCAGGAGCATCCTGGACGACTTCTTTAAAGTTAGGATTAAAACCTGGAGCACATTCACTGTTCCATCAACATGGAAGCCACCAGCCACCATTCACATCTGTTTTGTTTAACACTTAGAATAGTTGATTCACCTACTGCCATGACTGGATGTAGTGATTTAACCAAGGAACACACACACAGAGAAAAGACAGGCTTTGCCCCCTAAACTGTCCAAAATTACACCCACATGACATTTGAATCAAAATTCAAGGGCTTTGGAAAGCCTCTCCTCCCTGTTTAAACATGATCCATTATGGAGTAGAGCACCTGAGGAATGAAAAGAATGTTCAGAAACATCCAAAAAAAAAAAAAATGGAGGGGAGAGTAGGAAAAAAGTAATCTTTCAAGAATCATGAAATCCTGATACGGAGTATTCTAGAGAGGTGAACATCTCAGCAGTTTGTGCTTATTCTAGGTGCAAAGCCCATATAGGCTTTTTGTGCAGAAAATAACATTTCTGTGCAGAAAGCATAGTGTGTAAATTACAGCAAATTATAGTCTGTAATTTACAATGTGTGTAAAGAGAATAACCAGGAAATGCTGTTTTTCTGTGCAGGGGAAAAAAAAAACAGAAAATGCTGCTTTTCTTTGCAGGAAATTTGTCTTCTGTGAGCAAAATGCCATTTTCTGTGCAAAAAAAACTATGCTTTTTTATTGTGTGGGTTTTTTTTGTTTTGTTTTGTTTTTGCTGACTTTCTTGCAGTCAGGAGAAAAATGGTAAAATTGTTGCCTGCAGGAACAAAATGAACAAATCTACATCCCTACAGAAGCAAGCCAGGAACAAATTCTGTCTACACAGTGCATTCACCAAATCAAATGCAAATATATATAAAATCCCCTGTGCATTGATGGCAGTGCATAAGTAAGGAAGGGCCATAAATAAGCCACAGTTGGGAATAAGAGCAAGTGGCAGCTGGTTACTCCCATGTCAATGTGGTGGTGAGTCCACTCCAGTATCTCATCAAATCTTTATTTTTAAAAAAATATTATTTATTAAAAACAATCAATCTGATTTATCAACATCATTACATATTCAGTATTTCCAACAATATCAATAAAAGCAAAAGAGAGAATGCATATACATCAATTCATTTCTATATACTTATTTATAACTTAGTTATCATCTATGATTGTATTCACTTCCCTGTCTTTTTTGCCCCCCCATCCTCTATTTGTTATCCTTCTCTAATATTCTTTTATCCTTCCTCCTTCCCCTCATTTGAACTGCTTTTTTCCCCATTTATCTCTCACTGATCTCTTAAACTAGTGACTTTTTTTGAAGACTTGTCTCTTCATTGTAATATCCCTTCATTAAGTAATTTCTTACAGAACTGTTGTATTTTATCTTATTTCTTATTTATTACTTTACTCTTGGCATAACTTTACCCAGTTCTCTTCAATATATATCTTGATTAATCTCATATCTTCCTTTTTTTTACTGCTTTTTTCATCTTTCAATCTGCATGTGAGATCATCTAAAATTACATATTCTTGAAGTTTTTCTAACCATTCTTGAAGTTTTTCTAACCATTCTATCTCATCCAATCTCATCCAATCTTTAGAGGTACTGGCCAAGGTGCTGAAATCAATTGGCCACTGATTGGCCATTAGGAAGAACTGGGAGATTTCCAACTACAGTTGCAGTGCCAAGGGAAAAGGTGAACCTTTCACCCTTCTGGATATTCAGCATAAGTACACAGGAAGAGTTTCAAACAGGATCACAGCCTCTACGTCCAAGTGTGAACTTTAAAAAAAGAAACTGCCAGCACCATTGTCTGAAGACCATTTGGGGTCCCACGGCCACTTTGATGTGTGAAAAGGATGCCAAGATGATCTGAACATCCATCTCCTATATAGCTTGGCTCTGAGCTCTTGGTAGGTAGCAGACCATAGCAAATACATTTTTAACTTGTCCAAATTGTGATCCACAGCTTTCTCTGGACAATAACTACTGGCAAGCACTTTGAAAAAGTGAGAATTAGTTCCACTAACTGCAGGGGTGGACTGAATCCTTTTCCAGGCTGGGCAGAATCACACCATAATATACAGTGTTTTTCTGAGGCTCAAACTGCACATTAAGGTACAATCATTCTTTCCTTCTCATTTTTTAAGCCAAACCAACCTATGGCAAGCTGTGTCTTAGAGAAAGAAGGGCACTCACACAAATATTCCTCAACCTTCTTCCACCGGTCCCATTTCTTCCAAGATCAGCCTCCTCAAGTTAAACTGAGAAGAAGCCTTTTGGTAAAACAGGCAGTCAACAGGAAGTGATTTCTGGTCACTTCCTATTATTAAAAGTTGCCTTTTCTGGATGGCCCAGGGGTGCCATCACACTGCTAGAGGACTTTGGGGTGCATTTGAGGACAAAAACATTTGTTTGATTTTCTAGGAGGGAAGTGTAGCAGGAGCTTTGGTACCCTAAGGTCTCCTGGGGGCATAATGCAGTTCTTAATCATTTCAGTGACATTTCTCAACTTTCATGCAAAGCCACTCTGTGATTTCATCTGAACTTTAAATAAGCTATTCAAAGGGCCGAACCTGGAGCTTAGCTAGCTCCTTTACAGTTCAGACTAAGGCCATTTCTGCACTAGACTGTCATGCCTTTGTGACCCCTCCCTAAACTGCAAACCCCAGGATTCCATAGGATGTTAAAAGTGGAATAATAGCACGATGACAGTCTAGTGCAGAAATGGCCTAACACCTGAAATGACATAGAGGTCATCAGCTGCCACTTTTACCCCATGATGGGAAGAAGAGACACTAGAAGGGGAAATTACAATAGCATGAGAAAGGCTTGCATGAAGTATTCAAGGACATTGTGAATCTAAGCAGACCCCATTAACCCCTGGCTATCACAAGTTAACAAAAGCAGACAGGTTTATCAATTTATGCCCAGGGATTTTGAGTGCTTAGCTCATAGAATGAATCCCTATATATTCAATCACAGCGGTGCTAAGTTAGCATTGCTTGTTCTTAATTGCTGCCAAGTCAACTTTGACTTATGATGAGCCCAAGTCACCCTATCCTCCACTGTTCTGCTCAGGTCTTGCAGATTCAGGGACATGTCCTCCTTGATTGAGTCTATCCATCTATGATGTGGTCTTTCTCTTCCTACTGTCTCCTACCTTGGTGGTGTCTTCAGGCCATTTTTGATGTGGTGAACCTAAGGCAGATCTGTCACAGGGTTTTCTGGGGCTGAAAGTGTGTGATGCACCCATGGTCACTTAGTGGGTTTCCATGGCTGAGTGGGGAATTGAACCCAGGTCTTTAGGACTGTAGCCCAATGCTCAAACCATTATAACTTGCTGGCTCTCTTACCAAGCATTATTATCTTTTCAAGTAAGTCATGTCTTGTCATGATATGGCCAAAGTATGACAACCTCAGTTCTACCCCCATTTTTATTGGAAGGTTCCTCATCTTCAGCCACTTTATGACACATAGGGACAGTCTGATTCTCTCTGCATTGAAAACCATGCCTTTGGAGGAGAAATTTGTTTCACTTCTTTTCTTTGAAGAACTTATCATAATCCCCAAACTTCTTTATACTGAGGTAGAAAGCACTCGAGGGTGAAAAACATTCAAAAGCAAGAGGAGAAAATAACCAGCACATTTTCCCATCTGTACCTGTTTGTCTTTATTTTCCTTTTGCTACAATGTGAAGAGACAGGAGATTTGATTATGAATCTCCAGCATCTCAGCTGTGTTGACCCTTGGACTAATTGGAATTGTAGAGTATGTACGTTGAGAGAAAGGAAAAACGTTCTTGTTTCTAATGCAGGAATCACGTGTTTTCCAGAGGCTGGGTTGCCTCTTCTCTATTTCTGTCTTCAATTTCCTTGATTTTACCACATAGCATCAAGTTTTGTTTAGTTTCCATAATTCTTAATGGGTTTTAAAAGGAAAATACTGGGTAAGAAATAGAGGGGGGAAAGATAAATGAGAAAACAAGGGAAGTACATAGAATATGAGCATGGAGCAAGCACGCATGTTAATGTATGCTAGTTTTTGTTATGCACCTGGAAGTCAACTCCAATTTATGTTATCTTAGCTGGATATATTCAGACTGCTCAACAGATTCTAGTCCATCTAGAATTATAGAATCGTAGAGCTGGAAGAGACAACGTGGGCCGACCAGTCCAATTCCATTCTGCCATACAGGAATACACAGTCAAAGCATTCCTGACAGATGGCTATCCAGCCTCTGTTTAAAAACCTCCAAAGAATGAGACTCCATCACACTCCCAGGCAGGATTTTCCATTCTCAAACTGCTCTTACGCTCAGGAAGTCCTTCCTAATGGAATTTCTTTTCCTGAATTTGAAACGATTGCTCTGTGTCCTAGGAGAATGGAGGCTTGCTCCATCCTAAGATGGAGCATCCAGAGGAGGGCGACCAAAATGGTGAAGGGTCTGGAAGCCATGAAGCCCTGTGAGGAATGGCTTAGGGAGCTGGGGATGTTTAGTCTGCAGAAGAGAAGGTTACAAGCAGGCATAATAGCGGTGTTTAAATATTTGAAGAGATGTCATGTCGAGGAGGAAGAGGGCTTGTTTTCCCTTGCTCTAGGTACTAGGACAAGGAGCAATGGATTCAAGCTGCATGAAAGAAGATTCCACTTGAACCTCAGGAAGAACTTCCTGACGGTCAGATCTGTCCGGCAGTGGAATAGGCTGCCTCGGAATGTGATAGAGTCTCCTTCTTTGGAGGTTTTTAAGCAGAGGCTAGATGGCCATCTGTTGGGAATGCTTTGATGTATGTTCTTGCATGGCAGGGGGTTGGACTGGATGGCCCCTGGAGTATCTTCCAATTCTAGCATTCTATGACATCTAGACACTTAGGAACAGGACTTGGGCCCTTTCCACAGCTTACCTTTTTTGGAGCTGGGGTGCGGGGATTGCGCGAGCAGCCTCTTGCGAGAGGCTCTCGCATCCCCATTGCTTCAGCTCCGCAGATGCCGGCTGCTTGCACGAGAGCCACACCTCTTCCTTCCACAGTGCAGCCTGGGAGTTTCCCAGGCTGTACTGGGGCAGGTAGCATGAGCACTGCAGCTTGAGAGCTCCACACGCACGGCAAGTGCACACAGAGCCCCGGAGCGATGTGTGATTGCACACCATTTTCGGCTTAAAGCCAAAAAAAAAAAAAGTGCACAAGCAGCACTTTCCAGACCCTGGAGCATTGCGCGATTGTGAGTGCGTCATGTGGACCTCTCTTCACATTCACACGATGCTCGAGGGGCCCTTTTGCATGGCAAATGCTGTGCGAAAAAGGCCATGGAGAAACAAGGAGTGTAGGAGAGAAAGTGAGAGATATGAGTCTCAGAGTTAGGAATATGAGTGAGATATGTAAGTTAAAGTTAGCATCAGTCAAGTTCTAGGTATTTTAAATAAGTAATTGATAACTTTGGCCCTTTCCACATGTGTGAAAATAAACGGGCAAAAACAGGACTCACCGGCTTTCTTCTCCATCCGGGTGAGTCTGTCGGGACATCCAAAATGGCAGCTTCTGGTTGGTGGAGGCTCTCCACCAACCGGAGAAGCTCGCTAGCCTAAAGCCCTCCCCCAGCAGATCTGCAGGCACGCACTTGCGTACGCCTGCAAATCTGCACCCGAGCACTGCGACGGAGCGACACGGAGTCGCATGCTCCGTGCTTTTTAAAAACCTCTAAAAATAGATTTTTAAAAAACACGCTGCGCGACCAGTTCCGGTCGCTCCGGAGTGGACTGAGGTACGGAACTACAAAAAATAGTCTGCTCCAGTCCACTCTATGGTGCAGAAGACCTCTGTTGGAGGTTGCTCTGCATCATTTTAATAGCCCGGTGCGGAAAAAGCCTTTATGTATTGGCATCACTGGGGGAGGTTCAGGGGGTACAGCTCATACCAGGTGACACCATCAGAAGGGGAGCAACACCAAAATGACTGCCTGCACCTTCTTTCTCCCCCACCTCCAGGAGAGTCCATATATCTTCAAGTAGGATGACCCTCCCTTTTTTTTTCTTATGACTGAACAAGATCCCCAGTGACTTCACACATGTGGAGCCAGGCAGGTAGATTAGGATGCCCAGAGGAAGAGTCCCTATGGGAGCAGTCTCAGGACTATGGTTTTCTTGATTTAGTCAATTGTCTTGTGGTTTTCTGCTTTTCCTACTACCATTGACTTTATCTATCATCATCATCTTTTCTCGTGAGTCACATCATCTCGTGGTATGTAGCATCTGTTTAGTCACATTGTTTTCTATGAACAGTAGAGGCTTAATTGGATATCAGACCCATTCATTTCTCTTTTTGTAGCCATGGTCCCTGCAGAATTCTTTTCTAGAACCACATTTTACATGAGCTGATTCTCTTTTCATCATCTTTCTTCACTCTCCAGTTTTCATAACCACACGTAAAACTGGAAATGCTGTGGTATGGATGATTCTGAGATTTGTATTTAATGATGTACCTTTGCATTTGCAAATAATGATGACCAGGGATCTTGGAAGTCTCATCCATAGAGTTGCCCTAAGTGAAAGTTGACCTGACAGTGAACAATAGCAACAAGAAGGCTGGAGTTTCTCATATTCTCTTTCGGTCCACCATCCAATTATTAACCAAGTTCAGTCCTGATTTGATTCCAAAATTAGGCAAGATTGAAGTGGTAATGTGGTACCCTATTGTGGCTGGCCCCTCCCGAAACTGCAAACCCCAGGATTCCAAAGGATGTTGAAGGTGGAATCATAGCGCTATAACAAGCTAGTGCAGAAATGGCCTATGATTGCTTAAGCTGGAAGTCATCTGTGTAGGTTTCACCTCTGCCTTTGATTAATTTGAGTTTCTCCAATCTCCACAGCACTATTGCAGGAGTGGGAGCTTTTTTAACTATCTGGGTTAACCATGGGAATCACAGAAAACAATGGGCAGAAATGTGACCCAGTTTAACCCAACAAGGAAGAATTCTTCATATGCAATTGTACCATTGCATCGGTTTATACAGTCAGAGAAAGACATAGGCATGCAAAATGCAAACCCCTTCTTCAACATCAGAGAAAGTCCCCAACTTTCCCAATCAGGAAATTTGAACTTCAGAAAGAAAACAAAATGGAATTTTGAAGCAGAAGAACAATAAACTAATATGGGTGGTGTTCTATCCTAATGTTTATTCCAAAATGTATTTTGTTGATCTACGTTCCTTAACTTACTAAGGACAGAACTGCTGAGCAATTACTAGGTAGATTTGGCCCCCTGGGCATCTTTCTTCTAGGACATATATTGACATCCAAATCATTTTCCTTCCTCCCACTATTCAGTAAACAATGTTTTGATTTAACATAACGTTATAGAAAAGGAATGCTGCATTAGCTCTTCCTAAAAGAAGTTTTAGCAATGTATTTCAGTGATGGATGGTTTTGCTTCGTTTTGTTTTTGCATTTGTTTCTCTGCTTTTCTATTGGATAACTGCCTTTTTCTAGCTTAGCTGTTCATCCTCTTGATTATTTTATGTATTTTTGTGGTTGATTTAGTGGTGGCTGGTGTTTCGTTTTTACTTGTTTCTCTATTTTTCAGATGAATTACTGCTTTTTTCTTACTGTACATCGTCTTATTTTACGTATTTCATTGTTGATTTAGTTCTTTCTATTTGTTGGTCTGCTTTTAAACTGTCTTTTTTCTTTTTCAAATGTCGTTGGTGTACACAGAACAGATAAGCAGACAAGAAGACAGAGAAACAGGTAGATAGATACATTACCTTGCTTAGTGCGTGTGTTATGGAGGTTCATTCAGGACTGCTTCTTACAAAGTCCTTCAGCTAGCTTAGTACCTGTTACTGCATTTGCTAGCCCGGATTTGGGGATGCTAGATATCATTTTGATATCAATAATTTGGCTCTTTTCTACCACCCTTCTCCAAGTGTTTGTGAGGCCCCCGGACAAGCATAGAACTAGGCTCGCCACTAAATGCTGCAATATCCCAACACAATACAGGTAGGCCAGAAATAGCCAGATCGACGCTTTAGGAGACCTCTCTGCATTATGTATGCACGCTGTTTACAAAGAACTCCCTGCCCTGAGCAGGCAACTTGGCAAGCTGGATATTCAACTGTCAAGCACTCTGTATTTGCATACTGTCTACCTCTTTGTCAATTCAGACATAACTCAATCATGCTAAATTTTGACCTTTCCAAAGCTTTGTCTCACACCCGAAACTCATTGTTTTCCCCAAGTATGGAATAGCCTGCAGTTACATTTCTCCCTATAAAAACCCCTGATTCTGAGACCTTCCTCGGATTGCTCCTGAATTCCATCCCACCTTGCCGCCGCTCTGCTTGGCGAGCCTTCCCCTCAGTCTAGTGGCTGAGACTGCACAACTTCAGACCTTCACAGTGATCTATCCGGGCTTCAGGACAGGTGTTGTATCACCCAATTCAACAATCCCTCGCAAAAATCCCTCTATACCACTCCAACCTTTATTTTCTATAGTTATCTGTGTGAGTGTGTTGCATACACTGTGTGTCTGTATTTAATAAAGATCTCAATTATTCTTATAACTTGGTGTGCTCCTTGCCTTAGCCTGACCCCATAGACTTTGGGTAAAAGATTCCGCTGCATTGCCCTGCCTCCCGCATTGCTAATTTGTGCTCTAGCCAATTTCCCCAAACTTAGTTAATTGAGAGCGGATATAGGTGTCCTTCCCAGGACCCCCAGTAAACAGGGTAATACACCTTCTCTCCCTCTCAGCTTGCTTTGTAAGCAACATAAGTGGTTCCAAGCAAGCCTCTATAAGGCAAGAAGAACGGATGAAAGAGCACAGCTCCAATTAAATTAATGGAATTTGTCCTTAAGAACAAGTCATCAGATAGTGGGACATCAAAAGTGGGGGCTTCCTGTATTCTTTCTCACTTACTTAGAGGAGATGGGATGAGGAACATTCAGGTCATTTCCTCACTAGACTGTTATAGCACTATTATTCCACTTTCAACATCCTATGGAATCTGGGGTCTGCAGTTTCAAGAGAGACCAGGCGGCCCCTCCCAAAACTGCAAACCCAAGGATTCCATAGGATGTTGAAAGTGGAATAATAGCACTGTAACAGTCTAGTGAGGAAATGACCTTAATGTAGCCTATTACTTCTAGCCAGGTAGATTCAAGCAGAGCAAAGGGTGAGCCCTGCTGCCACAATGACTGGGAGGGAAGATAACTGAGTAAATTCATCATTCCCACACTCCCCAGAAATTTTTTGCAAGTTACAGCAACAATTTAGCCTTGCAAAACTGTAGCAATCTGCTACTATACTAACTGAAGTAGAGATTTATACACAGCGCTTTCCTAGAGCTGAGTCCCTCAACACCAGAGAATTTACACCCTTGTTCCCACCTGGAGATGGCCCATGAAAACTGGAGACTCAGGGCCAGGCCCTGAGATCTGGCAACTCAATTCTGCAGTGATTCAGGGACTCAGCCAGTACTTCTGGCTAGTTACTTCCAAGTTCTGATAGTAGCTATCGAAAAAGGTGGGGGGAGTTCCCTTTGCAGCTGAAGAGATGGTGTAAGAACCAACTTTATTTGTTGATTTGGGTGGAGGACAAACCACTGTGGGGTGCCTTGCAATTGCTAATACCCATTGCCTTTCACTTTTCTCCTTTTTTGCTTGAACAAGGCCTACAGGTTCAGCTCCTTTGTGCCTCGAAACCCCAAGGCACCTTGCTGTGTGCTTAACCACAGCAGCCATCTCAAAACAAATAAGGTCTTTTATTCCCCTGGAGGTTAGCAAAGGTCCAGGATATTCACTCAGTGAAGAAAATTGCCTGTCAGAAAAGTGACAAAAATATATTGGACTGTGGCAGGAAGCATTCTTGTTTGTTTGTGCACGCCAAAACCAATTCTCAGGCTATGATGGGGCACCTCGTCTCTCTCTTTTCCTGCACACACATACATCCCAATTCAAGATTCCTTCTTACTGTGAATGAAATGAATTTGTGATAAATCTTCAGTTGGTACAAATTGGTATAAATCCATTGGTAGGGGGAAAAAAACAGAATGTAATTTCCATTTGAGTTTTGCTTATTTGTTCCCCTACATGATGCATTTGTTTATTTATTATTTGCATTTATGAAACTCCAATAAAGCAAAGTTCCCAGGGCACCATGCATTAATTTTAAAAGAAAAGAAGACACTAATACAGTCAGTTCTAATAAATCTAACAATGAAATACCAACAGTCAGCATGATAAAACGAAACAATATTAAAGAGCTAAGAACAAACAGTTAACACCAGATAGCTTAGAATAACAGTGGTTTGAAAGGGCCTTTTAGATAAGAATGGGTGCATCGGTTGCTTTCTCCCGTATTCAGACTTTGCAGATTTTGAGAAATTCAGCTTTAAAATGAACAGGAATAAAATTATCACCTTACCTGCTGGAAGAACATCAAAATCTTGCATTAGGACCAAAAAAAACAATGTTGGCACCATACAACAGAAATATACAGTTGGAAGGGACCTCAGGGGCCATCCAGTTCAACTCCCTGCCGTGAAGAAATAAGAACTAAGTATTCCCAACCTTTGTTAAAAGACCTTCAAAGGAGAGTCTTCTACTATTACTACTACTGTCTCAGGCAGTCTATCCCACTACTGAACAGCTCTTACTCTCAAGAAGTTCTTCCTAATGTTTTGGTGTAATCTTTTTCTTTTTCTAGTAATTTGTATTCATTGGTTCATGTCCTAGTCTCTGGAGCATCAGAAAACATAGTTCTTCCCTCTTCTGCAGGAGATCTTTTCAGGTATTTAAAAGATGGCTATCATACAAGCTTTCATTTCCTTAGTGATTATTAAAGAGAAATCAATGACAATTTGGTCTTCCTTGTGTCTCAAACTGCCTCCCACAATAGCTCTGCAATGTGACACTCTTTTCTTACTTCCTTAGTGTCTCTTCTTAAAAATGTACTTTTTCCACTAACTCTTTAGCGCAACCCACTGTTAGGGGCATCAAAAAGCTCTCAGCTTTTATTCTGCTCTGTGTCTCCACCTCCACCAGTGTTCTCATCCCTTGATTATTATTTTTTTCAATCTGGTTGCAAAATTTCATTTTTGTTCTTCTTCCAGCATGGTAACTTCCATTTATTTGCCTGTTTTATATCCTACCTTTCACTTGATATGGAACCCAAGTCAGATGACAACACAGATGAAAACAGATAACATGTGAAAGGAAAGGAAAGGAAAGGAAAGGAAAGGAAAGGAAAGGAAAAAGAAAAAGAACCAATGTCTGATATTCAGTATTGCAATAGCAGATTCATAGCCTAAAGTTGCATAACTGATCTATATTCAGTAAGAATACATAGTCTTATTGTAAACTCATGTAAATGCCGCCCCAGACCACCTTAACAGTCAGCCATGGATTGGGCAAAAGAGGTCGATTCAGCTGGTGATTGGAGTACAAGAAAGATGATGTTCTATCCCATCCCCAACAATGAGCAAAGCTGCACCCAGGGCTTAGGGTGCTAGGTATGTTTAGCCTGGTTTAAGCCTGGGTAAGAGGGTTAAGAGATGACATGATAGGTATGTTGAATTGATGGAGAATAGAGCAAGCCTGTTTTATGCTGCTCCAGAGACCAGGATATGGAGCAATAGCCTCAACCTGAAGAATAGAGATTCCATCTAAACATTAGGTAGAACTTTCTGATGGTAAGAGTAGTTTGACAGTGGAATGCACTTCTTTGGGATTTGATGGAGTCTCCTCCTTTGGAGTTTTCTAAAGAGTCTGGAGGGCTATCTGTCAGGGAATGCTTTGATGGTGTATTCCTGCATGCAGAATGAGGTTGGACTGGATGGCCCTTGTGGTCAATTCCAGCTCTATGATTCTATGATTCTCAACCTTAATAAGAAGCCATCACCATTCATTCCAGACATGGTGAGGCGTGCATAAGGAAACAAAGTCAAGAGAGCAACAAGACATAAATAGATTAGTCTTCATACGGCATGCATTCTCATCTCATGTGATATGGAGCTGCAGTCTCGCTGTCTGAAAAGCTGCTGTGCTCCAGACTCGTTATTGCATTTAAATACTGAGCATCATTTAGCTGTTTCCTAAAGGCTGCAATTTTCTTGACATCAAAGTCATGCAAAAGCTATTGCTGGGTTTGTTTCAAGTTTCTTTTTCTTTTTTTAAGTTTTAATCAAGCAAGCAGCAAACTTTAATAAGGAGCTGTTGAGCCTGATAACTATGATGGAGCATTAACATCTTATGTTTCTTGAGTTTTTTCAAAGATCTTTGCAGGAAAGAATGAGTTTAAAAAATGTATTATCAATGCATTGCACAGCAGCCAGTCACTGTGGAGGAACTGCTGTGGTACCTATGAAAGACAGCTTGGTGTTGCGGTGAATCAGAAACTGACTGGATTTGAGATAGCCACACCTCAGAGTTAATAGATGCAAGGGAAATGGCAATTACTGCAGAAATTGAGTAATTTATAATTCACAAAAGTTCTTCCCACTGTCCCTGGCTCTCAGACCAAACTCCTTCCCATCTGGAAACTTATTCAATTGTTGGAAGCACACCCTTGGGATCAGAGATGAGGAAGTTGATAGAAAAAGCTTTGCCTAGAGAATCTGATAATTCCTTCCAATTTGGTGGTTGTTGTTGTGTATGTTCAAGTTGTTTCTGCCAAAGGTAAATCTATCATAAGGTTTTCTTGGCAAGATTTATTCAGAGGGGATTTGTCATTACCTTCCTTTTAAGCGGAGAGCGTGCAAACTGTCCAAGGTTGCCCACAAGGGTTCCATTGCTAAGGAGATATTCCACTCCTGGTGTCCCAAAGTCCTAGTCCATCATTCAAACCACTACACCAGTGGTACTTAAACTGTGAGACTGGAGTCCCAGGGAACATGATAGTTGCTCAAGGAAACCACAAGAAATTTTTGGACATTAATTTATTATAGTCACCCTTTGCTAAATCCATTGATTGTTCCATAACCTGCTCCAGATTTCCAATGCCAACTCTGAAGTCATGAGGGAGCTATTTCCATTTCCTCCCCACTTCCTGCTGCTTCACAAGCAAACATGCTGAAGAAAAAGGAGGCCTAAGAATGTCTGAAGGGGTAGCTGTATTCACCATCCTCTCACCTCCCTGCTTCCCCCTTCCATCACCCACCACTTGCAAAGCTTCTCTCCTTCCACAAAGAAGTGCAGATTGTGCAATCACAGCCACACTCAGTGGCACAATATCTACATTCCACCTCCGTGTATGGAATAGGAGGAGGTGGAAGGAAGTGGGGAAGAGACTGGGACCATTTCCGCACTACATTGTTATAGTGCTATTATTCCACTTTCAACATCCTATGGAATCCTGGGGTTTGCAGTTTAGGGAAGGGCTTTTAGAATTCTCAGCCAGAGAGCTCTTGGGCCTCAGAAAACTACAAACCCCAGAATTCCACAGGATGTTGAAAGTCAAATAATAGCACTGTAACAGTGTACCTGTGATAGATGACGGCTCTGAGGTCAATGAGCAATTGATTGGGCCAGAAATAGAGCCAGTGATAGACCAAACTATCTTGGAAACGCCCCCATCAACTGAAAAATATGCTGAGACAGAGTTGCTGCAACCAGTGCCAGTGGGAGAGGGGACCAGCAATGAATACTGTGTCCAGTTCTGGGCACACCAATTCAAGAAGGACATGGTCAAGCTGGAGCAAGTCCAGAGGAGGGCGACCAAAATGGTGAGGGGCCTGGAAACCATGAAGCCCTATGAGGATAGACTTAGAGAGCTGGGTATGTTTAGTCTGCAGAAGAGAGGGTTAAGAGGGGACATGATAGCCATGTTTAAATATTTGAAGGGATGCCATGTAGAGGAAGGAGAGGGCTTGTTTTCTGCTGCTCCAGAGACCAGGACAAGGAGCAATGCATTCAAGCTGCAGGAAGGGAGATTCCACCTGAAACTCAGGAAGAACTTGCTGACAGTCAGGGCTGTCCTGCAGTGGAATCGGCTGCCTCGAAGTGTAGTGGAGTCTCCTTCCTTGGAGGTTTTTAAGCAGAGGCTGGATGGCCATCTGTCGGGAGTGCTTTGAGGGTGTTCCTGCATGGCAGGGGGTTGGACTGGATGGCCCATGTGGTCTCTTCCAACTCTACATTTCTATGATTCTATGATTCTATGATTTATAGAAATTAGATTCACCTTTTCCCCACAGCCACCAATCACAGAGGAGACAGAAACGAGCAGCTCAAAAAGAAGCTGTTTGGGCAAGACTGAGTATACAGAACAATGATGATAACACCTTCAAAGCTACCTAGTTTGGTTCCTACCAACTTGCTTTACTTGATTCAGTCCCCAGCTGACTGGTTGAAATGTAAGCGTGGAGGCAGCAAATTTATTCTGATTTACTGCTCCTCCCTTTCACAGCTGCCCTGGAGTAAACAGTGCTGGATACCACCTCAGCAGAGATTTGACAGTAGAAGAGCTCCTGCCTCCTGTATCCCCCACAGTTCTCCAGAGAGAGAGGAAAAGGAACAGCAACCTCATTTTATCACAAGGAGGTAGAATCCTAGGGAGATAGCATTGCACTGAAAAAATATGACAGGAATCGTGTTGGTAGGTTCCAATTAGAGTAGACCCACAGAATCAAATGTTGGATGTTGAGTCAATAAGAAAGTAGATCCAATTGTTTCTATGACTCAGTTCTAGTCCCTACTTTATGGGGCATCAACCATGCAAAGAGAAGGGATTAGCTGGCAGAAGGGGGTTGGAAATATCATCCACACACCCACAAGTAGAATGGATCCCCCTTCTCACCACATGTCTGATGCCCAGTAAAGCAGTTTGGATCATGGCTATAATGACACAAGTATAACCTTGTAGGGATCATGAATATGGATCTACTACAGATGTGTAACTCCAGGTTATGCACCCATAAATCTCATCCTGAACTTCATTCTCAATTTCCAAGCAGAGAAAGAGTTAGACCTCTTAGACTTGTCTCTTCATTATTTGATTTACATGTTCTGACCAACAGTGGTTGATTCCTAATGGATCACACTTAATAACACCACCACACACTGAAGCTTCAATAACAACAGGGGGTTTCTCTGGTCTCAAGCTTTGGCCTTGAAATAGTAGGGTCTGGTATGCTTCTGAGCCAGCAACTCTAGTCACTCACAAGAGTCTGGGCAGTGTTACTGGTAACAGCACAGAACAATGCTGATATTCTGAAGTAGCAACGTAGTCATCCTGTATGCATTTGTGCTTTGAACAAAAATGCTATGGACTGTAAGGCCCTTTCTGCACCACTCTCCCAACCCACCATGGGGATGGGAGGACGGGGCTACAACAATGGTTCTGCAAGATGTCAATGCATTCCCATCCATCTCCCATCCCCAGGTTTTCCCCGTCAATGACCTGTGATTGAACCACCATCACAGACCTACCTGTCCTGCAAAAGCCCAGGAAGCGCAATGGCTGCGCTTTCTGCCCCAGTGCACCCTGAGAAGATACCTGGCTGTGCTGCAGAAGGAAGAGGCATATCCATAGCACTTCCTTCATGATGGAGTCAGCTGGTGCAGAGGGAAGCACTCCTGTCATACTCTCACCCAGCAAAGCTGATGTCAGGATCCTCACTGGACGACTCTGCAAAAAGGTAGGGTGTGTAAAGGGCCTAAGTATTGCATTTCATTTATGGCTTTTGGCACAAAAATGTTCTCCCTTTTTTCTAGAATTATATTTGTGTCTGCTCGTGACAGTAGACTGTCATGATTATCCCCCTGCAAAGTGTTTTACTAATATATAACATATGTATGCACACAATATTGTATATATAGAGAGTGGGAAAAAGAGTTTGTTTTATGACCATTATAGTGCCAATGGCTTCAATAATAGACTTCTCTGTTGCCTCAGGCCAAACATACATCTGTGGATTTCCATTGCTTTTAAGCTACAAATTTTCAGTATCTGAAATGTTCTTATTATAACTTGAACTGTTATAGGCTAGCCTGAGTTTTAACATTTTCAGTTAAGTCAGGCCTAGTCTAGAAAAAAACATCAACAATGCTTTAGTAGTAGCACATTGCTTAGCAGGAAGGAGAGGAAAAAACACATCGAGCTGTGCATATGTGTTAATGTGCCAGTCATCTGTCAACAACATGGTCACTAAGACAGAAATGTTGTGACTGATTTTTCTCAGTTCAGCGAATGCTGATTTTATCGTGGGAATTAATTTTCTAACCCAAGGAGCAGTTACAGTCTTGATTCACATGTGTTTTATGCCTGCCATCTTGAATGTCAACATGGCAACCAAAGCCAGCTTAAGGTCGTTGAGGTCCTGGCACCATTCAAAAAACAGGGAATGGAACATGTTGAATTTCCCAAATTGGGAGGCAGCCCCATGGCATAACAGATCAATCTTGGCAGTTTTGCTGGGCCCAGATCATTCCTCTCCGGGGCCACAGCAAACCAGTTTCAGACCCAAAGGAGAAATTGGCTCCAGGCAACCCTCCTATTTGTGTCCCAGCTAGCAAGACCAAGGCCAGACTGTTAGAGGCTGCAAAATGCTACCCATCACCTACCACCCACCTTTTCACTGACTCTGCAGCTGTCATGCTCCAGTCCGAGTACTCGAGTATAAACACAGACGGGACCCTCTCCCCAGCCAGTGGTGTATTTAAGTTTTTACTCCAAGTCTCAAGTCAAATCCTTGCAAAATAATTCAGGTCAAGTCTCAAGTATGAGAGCCAACTTTAACAGAAAAAAGGGTGCTGGTCATCTGTGGGGTGGGAGTTAAGTTGAGAGCAAGCAAGATTGGAAGGAAGCCTTCAGCCACTGAAGAACAGGAAAGCCCTGCTGAAGGAAATGAGTTTCTACTCTCCCATGGCTGTGAAGGACTCCTTTTCTTTCCCCTTTACTCATGAGCAAGCAGAACTGGAAAGAAGCCTTCAGCCATTGAGGATCAGGAAAGGCAAACTGGAAGAAACTGCCTCTGACTGAGCAAAGAGATGGCTAGATGGAAAAGGGAGAAGGCGACAATTTCACGTTAACACTGATGGAACTTCAGCCCCTAACCCTCCCCTCAACCCAGATGCAGAGACCACTCCTTGCCCACACTCACCAGAAAAAAAGTGCAAAGCCCTGTTTTCCCCCTAACTCTCCCCACTTTTTTGCTTTTCTATATATGGCTTCCGGAGGAAGGCAGGAAACAAAAGAGAGGCAAAGAGGTGGGGAGAAGGAGCATGTGCAGCTCTGTTTGGTCATCAGTATAACCTTCCCTCACTGCTGATTGGGGTAAGGCTGGAGGGGGAGGGGAGAGAGAGGGGGAGGTGGGCAGCAAGACGATCACTAAAAAAAGACAAGTCTCAAGTCAAGTCTGTCCATCATTTATTGACGAATCGAGTCCAAGTCAAGTCATTGAAGACACTTAAGTCCAACTTGTGTTCGAGTTGATTGACTTGAGTCTACATGACTGCCCACAGCTGCAACACAGAGACATGGACTATACTTATGGCAGCCAGTATAGATGGAAAAGGGAGAGCCCATGAGACTCTCCAAGTCTCAGTTTATACAGAGCAGATGCACTGATTAGGCAAACAGCTGGAGGAAGCCGCCGGCTGATAAACACAAGGGATAGCATGGGGAGCAATCTGTTGGATACAATTTCTTTCACTGGTAGAAACAACTCCTCAGATGCTTAGTTCTCTGACTCGTGGTCCTAGAAACCTTATCCTTGCCTCGTGTACTGACTTCATTGCTGGATACTCCCTTTGGACTGTAACTCAGACTTTATTACTCAGACTGCAGAAACAACAAACAGTAACTGATTGACAAACTATAGTGAACTTTGCTTGTGGCTGCTGCCTTAGACTCTGTTGGAAGAGCTGGGAAGCTTGTCTGGCTGCTGGCATACGACAGCAGCTGGGAAATGGCATCGTAGATGTTAAATGTTGGGGAGAGTGGAGATGGGAAAAAATCTACAGTCCCCTCTCTCCAGAAGCATCGTCAGTACAAGCAGTATGCTCATGACAGGCCATGTGCAAGGCATCAGCAAGTCTGTAGGACCCGTATTCAATGAAAGTCCCAAAGAATTTACTCTAAGTGTACCATTGATAATCAAGCCTTGATGGCAGTCCCAAGTGCTGTTTGGTAGATGTGCAATGTGACTTTGCAAACAAAGCTGGACCACCTTGACGTTTTATCCACTTGTGGGAAGCAGTTGCTTACAGGATGGCGCCATGAACCCTCCTTTTAGTTTAATGATGAAGGATGAAGAAAAAGATATCAAAAGTAGGCATATTTGTTTTCAGGGATAGGGATGGAAAGAAATTTTGTTGGACTCCACAGTCACAATGCAAGCAGCCTTTTCACACCTCCTGAGATTTGCTGTGAGAAAATGTATGCCTTGTGTCAAGCATTTGTACATATCTGAGGCTTTCAGGGTATCCCCGAGAAACAAATTATACAAAAAAGAATGTGTATATTTTAAGATGTGATCAGCAAAATGCATGTTGGCTGAGATCCTGCATCGGATATAGCTATGATATTGTGGCTATGATCCATCTCCTGATCCAACCACTACCTGAAAATCCAGACAGCTATACCAAGTTGGTTAGTGGTGTGCTTAACGGTGATGCATCCAGCTGCCTCCCACCAGTGAATGGCAATATGGGCTCCTGTCACAACTTCTTGCCAACTTCTCAACAGGGGATCCACTCTGCTTCATTGAAGGACAACCTCTGGAGCTCTGCTTAGGTGTGACAATGTGTACCCTGACTATTGTTGCTTCCTTTTCTACTAGACCCAACAGTGCATGGATAGTAGGCAGAGGAAGGTGACTGAGTTCATCAAGTTCCTGTTTAAGAACCATCTTGGTTGGTGGCTTCCATTTCAGTGAGACAGTGAATTTGCTCAGGCTTTCAGTCCTAATTTTAAAAGCTCTTCAAGATGCTGACCCTCCTAAATAGTTTCAGTATCTTGCATAGCTACCAGATCATTGACATGGGAGCTACCAGTCACCACTGATCTCTCTCTCTCTCTCTGTCTTTCTTAACATTTTTCCATTGATGTAGGCTGAGATCCTATACCAGGACTGAATACTATACATCTCTGCTCGTGGAGTTATGCTATGCAATCCTTTTGTTGAACAGAAATACTGGCAACTGAATGCACAACCAAATCTGCATGCGGATGAACACTGATATGTGCACTCACATGCATATCTGCATTTGTGTGTACATGTGCATGTTCAATGACACCACATACATAATTCTACTTCTGCAACCTTACACTGAAGACAAGACTGAATATACATCAGGCAAAAACATCTAGCTACTTCCACAGAGGAACTTAATGCGCATGTAAGTCACCAACAGGATTCAAGATGTAGATATAAAGCATCAACTGATATATGGTTGAGAACCAGTATATGTTGGACTAAACATTAAACTAAGACTCTTGGAGACCACCGTTGGAATATCCATTCATCCATAGAATTCCACTGGATGACTTTGGGCAAGTCTCTTTCAGCTTTAGAGGGAGGCAACAGTGAATCTCCTCTGAAGAAATCTTGCTGAGAAAACCCAAAGACAGGTTCATCTAAGCCAGAGTCAAGGCATATGACAACAATAACAACAAAATATAGCGGTGCATTTTCATTTATTTTTATTTTATATAATGTTTCAGGACCATCTTTTACAACTTGAAGCATCATTCTAGAAGGGAATCGTTCTGATGCAATCTTTCAGTCTGAACTATTTATTTTGCAGTCTCATTACTAATGTTTTTTATTAAGGCATAAGCCCTCTCCCCCTCCCAGTTCCAGCTCTTTATTATGTTCTAACTATAGAACCCACTGAAGTGCTCAACTGTTCAACCACAAGCTTATGTAAGAGCAGAAATTACATGTTCTGATGTAAAGCAGATGTTTTCTGCATTGCGTAAGAGAAAAATATTATCGACACATCAATCAAAAAGCATACAAGCTTTGAACATATCTCCCTGAAAGGTTAATCCTTCCCCCCCTTTTTTTTATCTGTGGACTTTAAAACAGTCAAACAGCGGTAAAATACTGATATTCAAATAGGTTTTGGGAGCTGAGTGAGAGGAAGTGAGAGAGAGGAAAGGAAAAAAAAAATGGCCCAGGTACCCAACTTTGTAAAATTTAGTGTTTTAACAACCGGTTTGAAGTGTGGGAACAATTTGTACCTGTCTGGGGTGGGGGGAGGATAAAAGATGATAGGCTGGTGAACATGGTGTTCCAGGGATGGAAAGAGAAGCTGCAAAGTTATTCAAAAGAGAGATACATGGGTAATTTAATTGCCAGGAGGTGCGGGTTTAATTTTTCGCATTTTCACAGAGAGACCGAGCCAGCCATTGTATTCCTGCCATAATGACTATGCCCACTGACAGTGTTCAAAGTGGGAAGAATAAAGATGTTTAATTGTAACTGCCATGTTTTAGTACTTCAGCCTGAACATAATTGGCAGTTTTGCATACTTGTTTACCTGTCTGGAAGCTCTGGGATAACTTATTATCAATTTTGAAAAAGGGGGAAAAGAATGGAAATGCTCACTAGGAGAACTTAATTGCACATTTTCTTTATATTACCACTAATAGCAGAAAATTGTCAAGGGCAGACAAGGAGTGGGGGGCATATACCTAAATCTTTAGAGGAAGGGAAGAAAGCACCAGATGTAGAAATGTGAAAAGGTGGGTTAATAGAATCATGACAATTTGAAACTGTTGATTCTCCCTCACAGATAATTTTACTCTCCCCACTCCCACAGACCAAATGAAGTCAGGATAGGATTACATTTTCAGCAGAGGAATATTGCCTTGAAAATCAAGGGACACAAGTTGGGAGTTAGAGTTTCCCAGGGTGTTTGCCCTTTGGGGGAAAGTCTATGAAAGCTGAAACTGGTTGGAATCAGCCTTCTTTTAGCAGAGAAGCAGGAAAAAGGCATGCCCCAATCTCTGCGTGGCTTCCCTGAACTTAGAAAGCAAAACAAGGCAGGTAGTTTCTGCTTACAAACTTAGAAAAGTTTACTAATAAATTTTACAATCACATATGCATTGGAGAGCCTAGATCCTAACCAGCTAACAAAAAGATTAGGTAAGATAGTAGCTTCATTCTTAACCCACCATCTTCTTGGTGGAGAAGTGAAGTATGGTCAGAGGGAAGAAAGTAGAAGCAAAAAATGGCAGAGAGAGAGAGGTCTGAAAAATGTGGTCTTTTATGCAAGGCCAATGAGCCCAGGGTCTATCCTGGGCCACATGGTCTGGTCACCCGGATACCATACCCATGCATTTAAATAACACAAACAGCAACACTGAGGCTTTAGTTGAAAAGTCAAAAGGCTTTTGGCATGCAAAAGAAAGAGAAACTCTATGCTTGCTAAACCCCACTTGCCCTAGGACAAGACGGGGGAGAAAGAATGACAGAATTTTCCAATAGCAGAGGAGCAAATAAGGAGGTGTGTCAAAACAGAGGTGAAGTTGAGAGGGTAGGTCAAATATGTACCAAGATCCAGAGCTTAGTTTCTTCATTTTACAGCCAGTAAGTGTAGTGAGGTTGCTCACAGTGGTTTTTCCTTTCTTCAAACGGGGTGGACATTGTACTGACCACAGACCACATATGGCCCCTGGACTCTGCTACTGCAGCCCCGATGCCACCACAAGTCCCACAATATACCCCAACCTTTTCATTTTTGAAAAAAAAGTGCAATTTTTAGGCTATTTTCCTCCCAGTCATGCAGGAAACACTCCAAGCATGAAAACATGGAAAACTATTCCATCCAACTTCCACAAGCACCCCAGAAACCATACAACTTTCCAATATTTCTATTTACCTCTGTAGTCCCATTCAAAATGGTGGTAGAAAGTGACACTAGATCACTTTCTGTTGCCATTTTGAGGAAGTCTACAGAAGAAAAGAGAGATACTTGGGCTTGCTGTGGGAGGATGCAGCCTCGGAGAACATACCTTCTCACATTTCATGATAAAAAGCAGAATACATGTGGCCAAGCAACACCAATGTGGTCAAGACAACAAAAGTTATTAATGAGGAAAAACACATCACTAGGAGAGGCTGCAGCAATTTGTTTTTGCCTAAGTCTGCAAGGAAGGAAAGAATTCTTCCTCTTCTCTTCTCTCCCTACCTCAGTTAATTGAGTACAAAGTACTTTTACACTTTGAACTCACTTTGCAACAGTGGAAGTAAACTGAGGACAACGCAGGAGGGGGAGAGAGTAACTGGAGCATTTCAAAAGCAGCTAAAAAATGGGTTGATAGAAAATTAATTGAGGTTGTCCCTACCAAATCAGGACAGTTGGGGAGAAAGTGGCTGCTGGCCTCCACACAGTTACCCACCCAGCTTTAAAGCTTGAAGGGGTCTTTTCCTACAGGTATCAACACTAGAGCACTTTGGGGTAGTTGCCTGCAAGGGGGCTGCCATTTTGTCCATCCCAAATGTCTCTAGAAGGATTGTTATTGTGTGCCTTCAGGTTGTTTCCAACTTACGATGACCCTAAAGTGAATCTATCACAGGGTTTTCTGGGGCTGAGAGTAAGTGGTGCGCCCAAGGTCACCCAGTGGGTCTCCACTGTTGTGTGGGGAACTGAACTCTGGTCTCCAGGATCACACTCTGACATTCAAACCATGTTGACTCTCTTGAGGATCATCACCAGATGATATAAGATTATTCCTAGGAGGATATCTAGAGGAGTAAAATGGCTCCCCATTGCTGCCAGCACAGTAAGGATGGAATCTTTCAATATGTTTCAGTCACTAAATGTCCCAGTCACTAAAATGTCTCCATTATTGCCTACCTATCAATTAGGCATTGGGTTAGAGGAGTATTTTCAGTCATCCAGGCAAAATGTGTTCCATACGTATTGTGAAGTAGGCCTGCAGAGGAGGCCAATGTGGCCCTCAGAACACCAACTGACATCCCCCGCCCCAACTACTCCTGAAAAAAAAAATATTTAGCTCCCCTAAACACCTTTCTTTTGTTAAAAAAATGTTGTTTCAGGGGTTGCCCTCCTCAAACAGAAACTCCCCTCCCCCAAAAAAACAGCCCAACAGGTAAATATAAGTTACATGACACCACTCCCTCTTGCCCAAAATGGCTCCCATGATAGTGCCTATGGCCCTCCAGAGTCCAGATGAATTGGAAAACTGGGTGATGCTCCACCCTCTGGAGTGTGCCCACACCTGCTGTACAGCATCTCAGGTAACACAGGCTGGCAACCTGTTCATGTTTTACACAAACGTAGGTTCTCTCATATATGTGGTTATATTGCCACAACATTAATGTCCTTACTGAGTTCACACTTGCATAAGCAAAGTTCTCCATGTCTCAGTGTTGACCAGGCAGTTATGCATTCTTAGGCCATTTCCACAAGGGCTTAAAGAAACGGTGCACAGCATCCTCCAGAGAGGACGTCTGCACCTGGGAGCAGACTGGTTCGGACCTACTTACTAGAGATCCTCACCTCCCCCTGCTCCTGAAGTGGTCGTCCAGTGTGCTTTTGAAAGACCGCTTGAAAGAGGTCTTTCAAAAGCACGGAGCGCACCACTCCATTCCCATGCTCCGGTGCAGATTTGCAGGCTCGCACCAGTGCGAGCCTGCAATCTGACGAAGGTGGGCTTTCGGCTGGTGAGCTTCAGTGGTTAGTGGAGAGCCTCCACCAACCAGAAGCCGCCATTTTCGTCCCTGGAGCTGTGCGGAGCGGCAGCCACGGACTGCTCTGGACCAGCCTGGACCCAAGCGTCAAGCCCAAAGGTCTGGTAAGTACCAGCACGGAGCGATTCCCTCGCCCCGTGTGGAAATGGCCTTAGTGTGTAGCAACTTGTCACTGTACCACTTGATTCATTGGAACTGTGGAAAGAGCAAACACATTTGCAGGTGACACAGTCATTTGCACAATGTCGGTACTCAGCAGAAGAGTGGCAGTCACCACTTAACTACTTTACGTTGTGCAAGCATGATGTACGAACTCAGCTAAAATGCCCAAATCCACATCTGAGATGTTTGGAATAAATCCAATGTTGCTCCTACTAAAAGGGGACACTTTGAAATCAATGAAGCTTAAGCAGTGATGTGTCAGCCTCTGTGAGTACAGATGGAAAGGATGATAAGAGATAGGAAGAACAAAGCTCATAACATTGTTTAATATATTTTAGATTACTTAGTCTTGCTGTTTTTTTAACCTCTTCTATTACTATTTGCAAGCCACCCTGAGATCTCCGAATGTAGGGTGGGGTATAAATATTTTAAGGGGAAAAAAAATATAGGAGGAAAAGTTGAAGGAGCTGGGCATGTTCAGCCTGATGAAGAGAAGATTGAAGGGATGACTTAATTGTGCTCATTAAATACCTAAAGGGCTATCACAGAAAGGAGGGAGCAGAAGTTTTTTTCTAGAGGATAAGATGAGATCTAATGGTTTGAAGTTACAAGAGGGTAAATTTTTATTGAACATTAGAAGAAACCTCTTGGTGGAAAGAGTAGTTCAATGATGGAGCTAATTGCCCCCAGAGGTGCTGAGGTCTCTGGATGTTTTCAGAAAGAGGCTGGACAGCTACTCCTGGGAATGCTCTAGCTGGAGGTCCTACCTTGTGTGGGATGGTTGGATTCAGTGGCCTACAGAGCCCCTTCCAGCTCTTATGAATATATCTTAGTCATCTGGATAAACACAAGTAAATTCCAACAGGCTTGGGAAGGGAATGAGCATAAATCATAACCACTTATCCTATTTTTGTTTGTCTTACTCAGGATTGTTCATAAAGTATGTCGATTCACTTAGAAGCTGGTCATGTTGGCAATGCCCGTATCATCCAGCTTAATCTTGTTTGTCTGGCAGTTTCAGTTGTTTGCTCGAAGATGGAACAGCCTGCAGTAAGGCTGGCTTCCCTCTCGCTTTCCCTCATTGCCAGTGTGTCTACCCTCAGCTCTGAAATGCAAATCTGCCAGCCAACAAGGAATGGAGGGGATTTTGTTTGGAGTGTGAGACGGGCTGCACTGCATCCTGAGATATCCTTTGGGAATACCGATGTAGGCATAACCCTCTTGGGTGGGCTAGCCACCACGAAAAATAATATTCCAACCCAATGCCAGACAAAAGGTATGCATGGATCATGCCACACAGAACTTTTATGTAACACTAAACAATTTCTTTGGGGGGGAAAAACCCAAGGAATTTAAAATATCAAAAGCTTTTAAAGTTCATGAAATGATGCAGGCATGGGTATGAAGGGAGCAAAGGAAAGAGGTTTTCAGAGGAAAGAAGTTTTCATGGTCACAGACCAAGACTCAAAGGTCTACAGTCACAGCAGGATAGCAAAGGCTGGGTTAGCCCTAGAAGACAGCCCCACAGGTATTTGTTTCACCCAAATAATAGACTCATAGAATCTTTGGAAGGTACCACAAGGAATATCTAGTCCAACCCACTGCAACGCAGGGCTAAACAACTACAGCATTCTTGAAATATGTCCATCAAACATCTCCAAAGATGAAGAGTGTGCCACACAATCCTTTTTACTTGGTACCGGATTGACAGCAATGGAAATGGAAGAATATTTTTTAAATATATATTCATAAAATGGTCAAAAAGCATGCTCTCTGAGTGTTGAGAAAGCCAAATGAGAAGAACCTTCAATGGATGAGAACTTTCACAGATCGGGACTTACTGCACAATCACAGAATCCTAGAGTTGGAAGAGAACACAGGGGCCATCGAGCCCAGCCCCCTGCCATGTAGGAACCCACATCAAAGCATTCCCGACAGATGGTCATCCAGCCTCTGCTTGAAAACCTCCAACGAAGGAGACTCCACCACACTCCCATGCAACATATTCCACTGCTGAACAGCTTTGACCACCAGCAAGTTCTTCCTGAAGTTCAGGTGGAACTTCTTTTCCTGTAGTTTGAATCCATTGCTCCTTGTCCTGGTCTCTGGAGCAGCAGAAAACAAGCCCACTCCCTCCTTGACATGACATCCCTTCAAATATTTAAACATGGCTATCATGTACCCTCTTAAACTTCTTTTCAGATGCAGCTCCCTAAGCTGTTCCTCGCAGGGCATGGCTTCTAGACCCTTCCCCATTTTGGTCTCCCTCCTCTGGACATGCTCCAACTTGTCAATATCGTTCTTGAAATGAGGTGCCCAGAACTGGACATATGTGGGTTGTTCTGCACAGAAAACAGCATTTTCTGCATATGAATCATTATCTTCTACCTGGAAAATAATCTTTCATTGCCAAAATATTAATTCCTGTAGAAATAAATGCTTTTCTGCACAGAATAGGATGTAATTGGGGATTTATTCTGCATAAAATTTGCACATAGTTGATTTGCCTAGAAAACAACATTTTCTGTTCTAGGTCAGACCCCATCTGGAATACTGTGCCCGGTTCTGGGCACTACAGTTCAGGAGGAATATGGAGAAGCTTGAACATGTCCAGAGAAGGGTGACCAAAATAGTAGAAAGCCTGGAAACCATAAAGCCCTATAAGGAGAGGCTTAGGGAACTGGGTATGTTTAACCTGGAGAAGAGAAGGTTAAGAAGTTACATGATAACCATGTTTAAATATTTGAAGGGATGACATATGGAGAATGGAGCAAGCCTGTTTTCTAGGAAATGGAGCAATGGCTTCAAACTTCAGGAAAAGAAATTCCATCTACACATTAGGAAGAACTTCCTGAGGGTAAGAACAGTTTGACAGTGGGATATGCTGCTGCCTGGGAGTGTGATGGAGTCTCAGTCTTCGGAGAGTTTAAAACAGAGGCTGGATGGCAATCTACCTCAAATGCTTTGATAGTGTATTTTCATGGCAGGGGGTTGGACTTGATGGTCCTTATGGTCTCTTCCAACTCAAGACCACATGCCAATTTTACACAAATAGCCTTCAAAAAAACTCCATGGTTTTTTTTAAGACTTTCTCACAGCAAAAGGAAAATTGATGATATTACTCATCTCTACCTTTGAGAAGAAATTATGTGAACAATTACATCCCCAGACAGCAACATGAGTGCCAATTGAGCCTCCAAAGGGAGAATATTCCATAGCAGAGAAGGCCTTCTGTGCTTCACCAACAACATAATGTCATGACTGAACAGACACATAGAAGGGATTATCCAACAGACCTTGGACCTTGGGCAGGGATATGTAGGGAGAGGCACTCTTTCATGTATTGCCCAGCCAAGATGCAGCTGGAGGTTGTGTAGGCTGTACTCTTTAAAAGGAACATTTCCCATAGTCTAGTCAGGATGATGGAATCTATTCTACAGCACCTCAGCTGGGCTCCAGAATTTTAAAGATTCTCCCACTTGAACATGGAACTGAGAAAAAACATGAGTCAGAGCAGAGGGAAAATTCCATGAAGAAACCTGGCTCAGTAACAATATATAAAGGGACCTCACTCAAGAACAATAAGAACAACAGAATACCAGGATGAAACCTTGATCAAGAACAATATCAATAGGATGCTGTGAGAGAACTTCACTGAAGAAGAACAACAACAGAATGCCATGAGGGAACCTGCCTCAAGAATAATAAGAACAACAGAATGCCATGAAGGAGACTTGACCAAGAGCAGTAACAACAAATGGTTGCCATGAGGGAATCTCACTGAAGAACAGTAACAGCAACAGAATTTCATGAGGGAACCTCACTCATCCTTTGGTTAAAGCTGAAAAATTGTCTTTCTGCTCACCCAACCATTGATTTCTAATCCACCTTTCCTTCAAAAAATGAGATTGAAGGCCCTGAATCTTACTGGTGGTTTCAATTAGAGTAGATCCACTGAATTGATTTTTGAACGGACAGTCAAAACCTACACAAATCCCATTGATTCAATAGGTCTACTCTAGTTGAGATAAACAATAAGATTCAGGCCAAAGTGTGGCTCACAATAATGTGAAGGAGAAGAAAACTACATCTGAAACAGAGAAGGCCAGCTATTAAAGTTGAAATGTCTGAGAAGCCCTGTTTAGAACAGTTCCAAAGCACTAACTGAAGAAAAGTACAGCATTTGACTGGAAAGAGGGCCCATACCTTCTTGGACTAAGTGAACCTTCATAGGGGGAAAAGGAAGGAATAGCAGAGAAGAGAAGAGAAGAGAAGAGAAGAGAAGAGAAGAGAAGAGAAGAGAAGAGAAGAGAAGAGAAGAGAAGATGGCAAATTACTAACAGGGGAAAGAGAAAAGACAGAACTACTTAACACCTTCTTTGCCTCAGTTTTTTCCCAGAAGGATACAAGCACTCAACCTGGTGGCTGGGGAGCAGGTGATGAAGTAGGGGAAATGAGGCACATAATAGGTAGAGAGGTGGTAAAGGAATACACTGGATGAATTCAAGTCTCCAGGGCCAGATGAATTGCATCCTAGGATATTAAAAGAGCTGGCAGAGGTCATTTCGGAACCGCTTGCTATAATCTTTGAGAAATCTTGGAGGACAGGAGAAGTTCCAGCAGACTGGAAGAGGGCAAATGTTATCCCCATCTTCAAGAAGGGAAAAAAGAGGACCCAAATAATTATTGCCCAGTCAGCCTGACATCAGTAACCAGAAAGATCCTGGAGCAGATCATTAGTCAGTCAGTTCCTAATCACTTAGAAAGCAACACGGTAATCACGAGAAGTCAACATGGATTTCTCAAAAATAAGTCATGCCAGACTAATCTTATCTCTTTTTATGATAGAGTTACTAGCTTGATAGATGAAGGGAATGCTGTGGATGTAGCATATCTTGATTTTAGTAAGGCCTTTGACAAAGTTCCCCATGATTTTCTTGCAATGAAGCTAGTAAAATGCAAGCTGGACAGGGCTACTGTTAGTTGGATTTGTAATTGGTTGACTGACTGAACCCAAAGGGTGATCACGAATGGCTACTTTTCATCCTGGAGAGAAGTGACTAGCGGGGTGCCACAGGGTTCTGTCCTGGGCCCAGTGCTGTTCAATATTTTTATCAACGACTTGGATGAAGGAATAGAGGGCATGCTCATCAAATTTGCAGATTACACCAAATTGGAAGGGGTTGCTAATACGCCAGAGGACAGGATCAAAATTCAAAACGACCTGGATAGATCGGAGAACTGGGCCAAGGCGAACAAAATGAAATTCAACAGAGAGAAGTGTAAGGTCCTACACTTAGGTAGAAAAAATGGAATACAGAAATATAGGATGGGGGACACGTGGCTGGATAGCAGTACGTGGGAAAAGGATCTAGGAGTCTTCATAGACCACAAGCTGAACATGAGTCAGCAGTGTGATGCGGCAGCCAAGAAAGCCAATGCAATTCTCGGCTGCATCAATAGAAGTATGGTGTCTAGATCGAGGGAGGTACTGGTACCACTCTACTCTGCTTTGGTTAGACCTCATCTTGAATACTGTATCCAGTTCTGGGCACCCCAATTCACGAAGCACATGGTCAAGCTGGAGCTAGTCCAGAGGAGAGCAACCAAAATGGTGAGGGGTCTGGAAGCCATGCCCTATGGGGATAGACTTAGAGAGCTGGGTATGTTTAGTCTGCAGAAGAGAAGGTTAAGAGGGGACATGGTAGCCATGTTTAAATATTTGAAGGGATGCCATGTAGAGGAGGGAGAGGGCTTGTTTTCTGCTGCTCCAGAGACCAGGACAAGGAGCAATGGATTCAAGCTGCAGGAAAGGAGATTCCACCTGAACCTCAGGAAGAACTTCCTGACAGTCAGGGTGTCTGGCAGTGGAATATGCTGCCTCAATGGAGTGTGGTGGAGCCTTCTTCTTTGGAAGTTTTTAAGCAGAGGCTGGATGGCCATCTGTTGGGAGTGCTTTGAGGGTGTTCATGCACGGCAGGGGGTTGGACTGGATGGCCCCTGTGGTCTCTTCCTACCCTACATTTCTATGATTCTAAGGAAAGCAGGCCAGCAGGCAGGCTAAACTGTTACAACTGAATGCCAGAGTAAGCCCCACAGTGGAACAGAGACCACCCGGCGCCTGGTAGGACACACAATTAAAGCGAAGTGTTGAAATGAATGATCCAATGTTTGGTTGAAATAAATAAGCTGCCACTTGAAGTGTGATTGCAGACCACACTTCTGGAAGGAACATCCAGGCTTAAGACTTGACATTAAAGGTGATGGCTTAATTGTGTTTCGGTGGGTTGACAGCTCAGCTTATTTCAAGGTGGCAAAGAAAACAGAGAAGAAATTGCTGCCCAGATTTCCTTTCCTTGGCTGTTTCAAAATCACTTTGTCAGCTCTTGCTCCTGTCACACAGGCAGGGCTTTGAAGCATGCTGCCTTCCAACAGCTCCCAGAAGTGTGAGGTCCCGCTTACTCCCAGATGAAACCAAACAGGCAGAGGACTCTGAGAAAGGAAGAAACAGCTGTAATCTTAGTCGCAGATGCATTCAACAGCTGGGTCTTGGCTGGAGTAGTTATTGACATGATGAAAGATAAAACACACACATTATCAGCCCACAGGGCTCCTGCCATATGCATGCATACATATCATAGTATAACTGCGTAGATCAAATTGCTGATTTAAGTGATATTATGTACCCTGGACTAATTGCTACCTGCAACTATGTGCCTGGTTGACACTTTCAAAGCTTCCCAAGACTCCAGATGGTTAATTGTGGTCTATTCCATGTCATTTTGTATCAGGCGAAAGAGGAGATCAAAGGTTGACGGAAACAGCGGGATAGCGAAAAGATGTTACGAGAACCAGGTATGCATAGATAAGGAGATAGGAATTTCTAATGGCTCCCATGATGAGAGGTGTGTAAATAACTGTAAGCCTGGGAAAATACCTGTGCCAGTGGAGTAACCTGATATATGCAATTTTAACCAATCATTAGTATGCACACCAACTTTTGTACGACAAGATATAAAACCAGTAACCAATCTAGATACTTTAGTCTTGATTTTCTAAATCAGTGCTTCTGTTTGAAACTCTGAGTGAAGTTTTTGAGAGCAAGTTATCCAGGACATGACACACATACACACTTGCAATCAAACTTAACAGGGACATTGAGTTGTTGTCGTCAAGCTGAGAATGTGTGGCTCGGTTGCTCCCTGTTATCAAAGCAACCCTACGATAAGTTGCTCTTGTAGAACAGAATGCTATGTCAGAAACACTTAGGTATATTTAACTAAGCAGTCTCTCCTTGCATGACTCCCTGTGGAAACATTATGCTCTAATCATCAGCAGAATGGACCTCTTTCTCCCCATTCAGCTAATGCCTGGGAAAATAGGTTTGGGAGGCTATGGTTGTGGCAATAGAAATATTGTGACTAAGACTCAGGGCTTAATTCCCTGTTTGGCTATAGAAACCCACTGGGTGACTTGGGCGCATCACACAGACTTAGACCCAGAAAACCCTATGATAGGTTCACCTTAGGGTTGCCATAAGTCATCAACAACAACAAACACAGTTTTAACTATGCTTGTTTTAACTGCTGGAAACCACCCTGAGTCCCAAACCGGGGAAAAAGTGGGAACTTGGGGCATAAAACATATAATATATGTAGTAGTAGTAGTAGTAGTATTTGATGATGATGATGATGATGATATAGTAATATATAATAATATATCCTGGGGTTTGCAGTTTAGGGAAGAGCATTTAGAATTCTCATCCAGAGAACCCTTTGGCCTCAGAAAACTACAAACCCCAGAACTCCACAAGATGTTGAAAGTGGAATAATAGCACTATAACAGTGTAGTGCAGAAGTGGCCATAGAATCACATAGCTGGAAGAGACCACAAGAGCCATTGTGTCCAACCCTGTACCATGCAGGAATACACCATCAAAGCACTCCCAGCAGATGGTCATCCAAAAAAACCTTCCAAAAAAGAGATTGAGAAGGTGTTGAGTAATTCTGCTCTTTCTCTGCCCCCTGTTAATATTTCCACCCTCTTCTCCATCCAGAGGTCCCACTAGTTCCTTGTTCTTCCTTTTACTACAGACATAACCAAAAAAATAAACAACAAACCCTTCTTGTTGTTTTCAACCTCCCTAGAAAACCTGAATTCGTTCCAGTCCCTGGTGAGTTTCCTGGAAAGAAAAAAATAATTGCAATCAATGGACATAAATATGGTGCTGGTTCCTGGCACACTGGAATCCTCCTGGGGACTTACATCTTCGTAAGTAGACTTAAATCCGCAGGAAATAGAATTGGCCAGTTCCATAACTTTCCGACCCACTAAGGAATTGCTCTTATGTTATATACAGAGAAGCCAGCAGAATCATAGAATCATAGAAATGTAGAGTTGGAAGAGACCCCAGGGGCCATCCAGTCCAACCCCCTGCCATGCAGGAACACCCTCAAAGCACTCCCGACAGATGGCCATCTAGCCTCTGCTTAAAAACCTCCAAGGAAGAAGACTCCACCACACTTCAAGGCAGCAGATTCCACTACCGGACAGCCCTGACTGTCAGGAAGTTCTTCCTGAGGTTCAGGTGGAATCTCCTTTCCTGCAGCTTGAATCCATTGCTCCTTGTCCTGGTCTCTGGAGCAGCAGAAAACAAGCGCTCTCCTTCCTCTACGTGGCATCCCTTCAAATAGTTAAGCATGGCTCTCATGTCCCCTCTTAGCCTTCTCTTCTGCAGACTAAACATACCCAGCTCTCTAAGTCTATCCTCATAGGGCATAGTGATCAAAGTGCATTGGCACCAATGCACAATAGGGGGAAAAATAATTTCCAGGAACCCACATTAGATAGCCCCAAGAAACCATTTTTATTGAGGACAAGAAATTTTGTTTTTTGTTTTTTTACATGCTTTTGATATAAGTTAGGAATAGTTTAACAAGAAACAAACTACAGATAGCTGGATCTGCCTCCTGTGAGCTGGTGGCTTTGCCTGTCGGTAACCTTATTCTCTATGTCATCAGCCTCAGTCTACCCCAGTCACTGCTGCAGCTGGGAACTATATCTCAGTCACCACCTCCTGAACTCCTTATTTCTTAATCCATCATCTTGCTTTGTCCCAAGGACTTGCAGATTGAAGTTTGATTCATTCATCTCTGTGATACCATCCACCTCCTCACTTTCCCATTGGCTTCTTGTATTAACATTCTTGGAGGCTTAAGCCAAAGGAACTGATGTCACGGATGAATTAGCTGACGTCCATGGATCTCTTTCAATTAGCTAATCAGTTCAATGATTCACATTGCGAAAAGCACAGCTCTTCAGCTTAGCATTAAGACAATTAACAGTGTAGTCCGTTTGCTTCAGTGGATTATATGCTGCCTCAATCAGAGTTCATACTTCTGAATCAGCATGTTTAAGAGGTTGCCATGTGGCATATAGCTCTCTTTGCTTTGTTTCAATTGTACTACTTCTCCACTGTTTCTTCTACCATTTCCGCACAAGACTGTTATAGTGCTATTATTCCACTTTCAACCTCCTATGGGATCCTGGGGTTTGCAGTTTAAGAAGGGGCCTTTAGAATTCTCAGCCAGAGAGCTCTTTGGCCTCAGTAAACTACAAACCCCAGAAATCCATAGGAGGTTGAAAGTGGAATAATAGCATTATAACAGTGTAGTGCAGAAATGGCCTTCATCTATAGCGTTCTGCCAATGTCTTCAGACCAGGAGATGCCACATATGAGCTAGAAGACAAAAAGAGCATCACATGTTTCATATTCAACCCACCACTGCTCTTTCCTCTCTATTGCTTCCCTTTAAGGTTGGCAGGTGAAATACAGGACAGGGCCCCTGTACTTTTAATGCCTGTGCAGAAAAGGGGAATTCAGCAGATATTCCTTGCACGCCAATGTAGTATAGCACCTGGAGTGCTGGAGTGGAACCCCAGAAGTTCAGGGTTCAAATCCCTCCTTGGCTGTGAATGTGGTGAATGTAGACAAGTCACATTTTCTCTGCCTCAGAGGAAAGCATTGGCAAATCACCTCTGAACAAATCTTGCCAAGAAAGACCCGTGGTAGGTTAACCTTAAGGTCACCATAAATCAGGAATGACTTGAAGGCACACAACAATAATTGGACTGTATGACAGCCAGGACACCTGCTGAAATGCCCTCTTCTACACACTTCTAAAAGGCATAGGAGCCCTGTCCTTTTTTCCCTGGCAACCCTACTTCCCTTTTAGGTAGCCTATTGCTCTTCCACTCAAGGAAAAGACAGGCAGCTTTTATATTTTCAAAAATAGAGATGAGCTGTTCCATCTTTGTTGAAGATGCGAGATATAGATAGATATAGATGATATAGATGTGAGGAATTTTACATGGACATTTTGGTTCGGACTTGTAAAACAAATGAGAAGATTATACAAAATATGTGATTCCTGCACTGAGGAGGATAAAATAATAAATAATAATTTTTATTTGTTACCCAACTCTCCTCAAGGTGGGGTATAAGAGAGGATAAAATACAATCAAAAACATATTATGATTAAAATACGCTAAAATACACTAAAAGCATAAAACCGTTTGAATGCACGTCTGAAACCATTCAAAACACATCTGGCTTTTTTCAACATCTTTGTTTACCCTGTTTGTTATCAGTTTTCCATTAGTGCAGACATTTCTGCTGAGATGACCTTCACATATAGAAGATTCTGTTTCATACTTCCTCATTTATAACAAACCACAATCATTTCCTAAATGATTGCCACTGTGTTTGGTTGTATTTATATGCATTTGTTGATCATTTGCCTTTATTAATCTAGTTCTGTAAGGTATTTACAAACAGTGGTGGCCAGGGTTCAGTGCACAGCTTGGCCATTAAAACCCACTGGGTGACCTTGAGTGCATCACACACTTTCAGCCCCAGGAAACCTCATGATAGGTTTGCCTTAGAGATTCCTTCCAGAGGGGAGATGTAAGACTAAAGCGAGGACCTGACAAATCAGCAGCCATTACACAGCAGAATGTGAAACCATGTGGCAGAGAAGACATGTCTTCAGCAGTAGGGGGGCTTTGCTCACCCAAAAGGGGAAAAAAGGTCCATTTTAAACACAAGCCTTGCAAGCCTGGGGTGAGAATTGCAAGGAAATGGGAGGAGGAGAACTGGAGGGGGAGGCAACCATGTGCCTCATGAATAATCAAATTCACGAAAGTCAAATCCATGGATACAGAGGCAGGACTGCAAACAATAATCACATCACCATGCAGTGCCTTCCCTTAACCCACCTACTACTTTAAAAACTCAAAAATCTCACTGTTTTACAATTGCATAAAGGCTGATAAGTCAAGGTATTTCATTCTTCTGATGTTCAAGAATACCTCCTCCATCTGTTCCCTTCTTCCCTCAAAGAAAGACATCTGGAGTGAGAATTCTCTTCACCATATTCAGTCACATTCACAGTCACAAGAATACAGTTTTAACCTGCAACATATGGTCAGTAGCCACCTGCTAAGTCTATATGTATGCTGTTTATTGTGATTAGGCAGAATGTGTAGCTTCTGCTACCATCTGTGGTTGTTGGTGTTCCTCATGCTTTCTCTATCCTTCGTTTGCTCCCCACCTCCAATCAGCTTCTTTCCTAATGCTATTAGGCCTTAAAAATTCAAGGACTGCATTTAAATTCCATGGGCATTGTTGTATATGCTGAGGCAATGTTCCCCATCTGGGCTTCATAGAATTTGCATTAATGCAGTTTATAAAATGGCTAGCCATCGACTTACTGACTGTGGATCAATTGTTATCAGTTTTGTTCAACTGCAGAACCATAGGTTCAACTCAGACATTTCACTAGGCAAGACCAGAGTGAAGTTTGGGCCCTTGTTCCTTACCAGCAACAGTATTCCTTGGTGAGAACTGTCTTGCTGTCTTACACATGTATAAATTTCTCTACAGAAGCAGATGGACACTTTTATGTGATACAGGAATATCCACAGACAGTTCAAGACTGTAGAAGTAGAGTTATACATGTCATGCCATTGTGTAGAGATACAAATGTACATTGGATCTACATGCACATGGATGTGCATGCTTTGTGTGCGCACATGCACACACTTGGTTGGGCACTCAGTTGCACACTTGTTGTCTTTGTTCAGTTGTGCAATATTGACATTCCACACAAGGACTGTGCAAGACAGTTAATATGTGGCACTGAATGTGGGAATGTATGCCACTCAGTGCTGATGTTGGATCTTGGCCCTCATGTAATTTGGCCAAGGCACGTCTGGCTCACAAAAATCACAAAAGGTTGGGAAGAACTGTGCCCCTTTACCCAGTTGATATCTCCTTACACAATACTGGGAAAAGTAGACTTGTGTGTAACTCGTGGTTACATGAGTGTAAAACCCTAAAAGGGCTCTGGCCATAATTTCTATGTCACCCGCTCTGGGTAGCCTTTTGAGTCCCTACCATGAGAACAATGTTCCTTTGCTCATCATATTAAAATAGCATCCCTCTGGATGTCAACAGGTCCTATATTCAACGTAGTCTTTCTCAACCAAATATGTGGGCTACCATCCAGTGATGTAGATTCTAGTCAACTGACTCATCCTCAAGTCAGACTTGCCACTTCAGTGACTCAACTTGTCAATAAATGACAAGGAAAGGAGATTCCACCTGAACCTTAGGAAGAAGTTCCTGACAGTCAGGGCTGTCCGGCAGTGGAATGTGCTGCCTCGGAGTGTGGTGGAGTCTCCTTCCTTGGAGGTTTTTAAGCAGAGGCTGGATGGCCATCTGTTGGGAGTGCTTTGAGGGTGTTCCTGCATGGCAGGGGGTTGGACTGGATGGCCCCTGTGGTCTCTTCCAACTCTACATTTCTATGATTCTATGACACACTGACTCGATTCAAGACTTGTATATTTTTAGCAACTGACTTGCTGACCTTGGTTCAGAAACATAACACATTCATCCAGAAACCTTATGACTTTGAACAACACTTCCATCTCTTTTTGTCTACTGGTCACATGACAATCTGTCTCAAGCCCAAAGTGTGGGCACATTTCTCAGAGGGGAACAGCAAACGGGTTAGGCAATGAGCAATGGGCTTGAGGTCTGCTCAGCAGTCTCTCTTTACTGCATATCAGAGGAGACTTCTAAAACTTTTCCTAAGAGCAGAAGACAAGACTCACTCCAGAGCACAGGCCACATTTCTCAGAGGGAAACAACAAATGTGTTAGGCAACAGGCTTAAGGAGGAAGGATCTTTCCTTCTGAAGCTTCAGTAATGGGGAGTAAGAAGAATCCTATTCCCCACTTCTGAAGCTGCAGACTCTTTTATGCCCCTTGGCACAAAAGCATCCAGCTTTGGGAAGGGGGAGTAAGAAGAATCCTATTCCCTGCTTTCAAAGCCACAGATGGCAAAATCACAAATGTGCGGAGCCAACTCTGCTTAAATTAAAACTGACTTTATTGGACTGTGTGTAGGCATCTCCCACCCATTGGACCAGCCCTACCATTAGGCAGAGTGAGGAGGGCCACCTCAGACAACAGATTTAAGATCCATGAAAACCCAGCAAACTCTTTCATTATTTCATTCATCTTGATTGCCTTCTTACTGCCAGAGAGGGGGAGAGGTACTATGGTGATTTTCTATCCTAGATGGCCAAATAGTTTGGCTTCCCATAGCATTATGCTCTTGACTATAGGACAGTGTGTTTGGAAGGCTTCAATTTGCTTCTCTGCCTCAGGTAGCAAAATATCTTGAGTTACCCCTGTGCCCTTTTCTGGCAGACTTATCTGCTTTCTGGTGTAGTTCAGCCAAGATCAGTGCTACTTGGTCAGGCAAACAATCCACTCTGGGTTTTAAACTGGAGCTATCCAAGGTCCTGAAACCTAACAAGGTAAATTCAGCCCCCTTGGACAGCTCTCTTAAAGTTCAGCCTCAGATTCACCACCTCCCTTGATGTGGAAGCCACTAGCTGGCATTGGAAGAGATGCAGTTAGACTATCTCCATGAGAACTAGACTCAGATCTCAGCATGGGAAGCAAGACTGATGGGTAGCTGAATGAACCTTTTGCCACAGTATAATGCTTTCCTGCAATTCATGTTGCTCCTAATAACAGTCATTTTGCTCCTTTTCTGGTAAAATTGTAATCCAAAGGCTGAGAGCTGAGAAGAAGCAAAGTAGGTCAGATTTAAATTGGAGATTAACACAGGGTTTGACAATCCACCCACCGCTACCACAACCACTCTGCATGTCTGTCTGTTGTTGTTTGTTCTTTTAAACAGATGAAAACCTCATACCCGCTGACACTGGAACAGCTGAACAGAATGTAATTTGCTCTGATTAAGAAACTGGATTTTAATTGTTTAAAGTCAAAAATAATTTGAAGATGAGATAGCACAGAAAGCATATGCTTGCCCTCAAAACTAACACAACATATGTGTAAATAATCAGCAGGAGGAGAGAGTACAACAAATTAAATCAAATTAAACAATAACAATAAAAACTTTTTTGAAAAATTGAGAAAGCCAGCATTATGTTATGGTTTGAATGTTGGAGTAGGATTCCAGGAAATCAGGATTCAAATGTCTGCTCAGCCATGGAAAATCGGTGACCTTGGGCAAGTCACACTCTCTCAGCTTCAAAGGAAAGCAATGGCAACATCATCTGAATAAATCTTATCAAAAAGACCCTGTGATATGATTAGCATAAGTTAGAATCAACATAAAGGCATATGACAAGTTTTAAGCCATCCATAGAGAATAAATGGTTTATTTTTCCTGCTTGCTTTGAAATTTCATATCCCTGATTTATTATCATGAAAATGTTATCACTGTGATAACAAAGATCAAAAGAGGCAAGGAATCACACTGAAGCTTTAGAAGTTTTTGGTAATTTTCAAATTTTCAAGACACTTTTAGATCCATATGTATAATAAAGAATCATTTTTTTCAATATAATTTTATCAATTAATATTTAATATTTGCTATTAAATTTGATATATTTGGGAAGAGAATCCTGAATTAAATGGTAGCAGTATGAATTAGCTATTATTCCCATCAGTGATTTAAACATTCCTAGCAAACAGGTATTTGGACATCAATCTTCTGGAATGGCAAATTTTTGTCATCTTTCATAATCAGTACTATTCTTCCTGCTATCATTCCATCATCAACAGTTTTTGGGTTGTTGTTTTTTTACAGTAAATTGCCATGCTAACCATCGAGGAGGTTGTGTTAGATTTTTTTTTTCAACCAAAATCCCTGAACTTCATCTCCTCTAGGGACTATCCAATACTTAGCTTTCTCCATAATTACAACAGCTTCCTTATTAGCCTTTGTTAAGCATTATTCAACTTCTGTGTTTTTCATCCAGGTTGCATTTTTTTTTTTAATTATCTCACTAAATCAGTCCAAAATGCAACCACAGGGCCTTTCATACTGCAGAGTTATGGCTTTATGGTACCAACTTCACTGTCACATCAAGATCCTATGGAATCCTGGGATATATAGTTTGGCTGGGCAGTAGAAGAGCTAGCTATTGTTATTTTCTTTGATTTGTCAATCCCACCCTCAACTTCTCTCATAAAAATTTATTTGTAACTTGGAAAGTAACCATAGGAATTGGTAGAACTGTTGGATTATCTTCAATAATTAGTTGCCGTTCTTTTTTTTTCTTTGATACAAGCTTTAAGTTTGATAACCTTTTTTATTTTTATGTAATTCATTTCATCAATAATTCTTCTCCATAGTTCAGGGTGTTAATCAGTAAAAATCAAACATCTTCTTTCCAAATTTCCCATCAAAACCACTTTGTTTTCTAAATTTCCAGTTCTCACTTGTTTTTCAGTATGTGACCTGTTTACTTCTTTTTCTGTGTTTGGAGTTTCCACTGATCCATCTTTGACCTCACCATTTTGTTCTTTTCTTTGCTTTTCTGCTCTATTGATCTTTCTTTGCCTTCTTTATGTTGCATACTTGGACCAAAAAAACATATCATGTTGTCTTCAGTTGTTGCTCTGTTACATCAGAGTCTGGGAACATTTCTTTCCAGACAGTATAAATTCTCTTTTGGTGACCTCAGACTGATGGATTTGTTTTGTACAGTCAGCCCTCTACATTTGCAAGTTCCACTTTCACAGATTTAATTATTTGCAAGTTTCTCCAACCTCTGCCGCCTCAACCTTTCCTCTCAGCAACTCCAACTAGGCTACACAGCCTTTAACAACCCACCTTTGGTCTTCCTCCACCTCCACCAGATGCTGCTTGGCCAACTAAGGGTAGCTCACAGCCAATTTTTTCAGCACCGCAAACACTCTCCCGATGCCTCCAACAGCCAAGAAAGGAGATGGGCAAGAGAGCAGAAGTACAGGGCCATTATACAGACCACTCCCCTTCCCTCTTCTTTCCCTCATCTGGCTTGGACCCTGGGTACCTGTTTTCCCCACCATGGCTCAACCCCTTTCCCACAGACACACTTCGATATCTGCAGTTTTCTACTTTTGTGGGGGTCCTTTGCCTCTAACCTTAGCAAATGTGATGGGGTGTACTAGTATTCCATTACTGGTCTGTTTTCTGCTGCTATGTCTTCCATTGTGGTTAGTTTTCCAGTAGTTTCACAGTATCTCACTCTGGTTTCCTAGCAAAAGATATTGAATCTTGTCACCTACTTTTCACCTGATGTTCAGGAGCCCCAACACCTGATGTGATTCTCATTGACCCTGGTAATGGCTGCTTTGGTCCTGTTTCCAGTTCTAGGGTGACCATAATGGTAACAGGCCTGGAAACCATGAAGCCCTATGAGGAGTGGCTTAGGGAGATGGGTATGTTTAGCCTGGAGAAGCAAAGGTTAAGAGGCAACATGATAGCTATGTTTAAATATTGGAAGGGACATCATATGGAGAGGGGAGCAAGCCTGTTTTGCTCTGCTCCAGAGACTAGGACACAGAGCAATGGCTTCAAACTTCAGGAAAAGAGATTCCATCTAAACATTAGGAAGAACTTCCTGATAGTAAGAGCCATTCAACAGTATAATAGGCTGCCTTAGAGTGTGGAAAAGTCTCTTTCCTTAGAGGTTTTTAAATAGAGGGTGTGTGGCCATCTGTCAGGAATGCTTTGGCGATATATTCCTGCATAGCAGAGAGATGGAATCAATGGTCCTTATGGATTCTTCCAATTTCCAACTCCACAATTCTATGATTCTTGACCCAAAGTTGAGTTGAGCAAATCAAGTTGCAACCATGTCATGCAACTTAACACAAATTGTCAAACGGGCTATATTCATTTCAAACTCCTCTGGCAAGCTGTGACATATATAGGAGTCTTGAATCCTGCTTCTACTGAGATTGAAATAAAGTGTGAAAGGCATTACAGAAGCAAGGACAGGTTGCCCAAGGATAAGGTTATGAAAACCGCAGAGCATCCAACGTGCCCCATTGTAAAACTTGAAGAGTTTGGTAGAGTTGGAGAAAATCCAGTATGAAACGAGAAGGCAAAGAGCCAGAACCTTAGTGCTTTGGACTACAGCTCCCAAATTCCCCCAGTCATCATGTTGAGGGAATATTCTACATCTGACCAAAGATGTCTGGTCCAGTACTTAGGAGACAATCTCTGTGACTTGAACTTTCCCCAGTCTTTCCTTGAGTTGGTTAAGACTGAGCCCGGGACCTTGCATATGTAAAGCAGTTACTAGACAGTTCTAGGATTCTTGAGGATGGTTGTTGTTATTCATACCTGCCTCTCCCCATGAATCAAGGTGGGCAACAACAACAGATTGACATATAACATCAGTTAAAAACATGAAATCAATTAAAAAAACAAAAATTAAAATGCATAATATCAATTTAAAAGAACAAATAACACAAATACCTAATTAAAACAGTCAATACATATGTAAAATTCATAACTAAAATTCACAGTTTAAAATAATCTAGACAGCCCTGCCAGAAAAGACTGGGTTTTTTATGCTGCTTTAGGATGGTGGCTGGGGAGATGCTGGGAATGGTACACTGAAAAAGAAGGAGTTTTTTGCCATTTCTGGCATGAAGGAATGATTAATTCCTTTATCCATCACTTGATTTCTCTTTGTATCCATCACTCAAGGTTTTCTTCACTTTGTTCTGGCAGCTGAACATGTGCAATTCTTGGAAGCAAAACCATAGCAGGCAGGGGTCAAAAATGGCATTGCCCCCCAGAATAAACACTAAATCTCCACTGGAGCCTTGAGACGGGAGTTACCCTGTATATATTTAGGTTCTCTTTGGCTGGTGAGAACCATCAGTCTTTTGATAAAATGTCACAACAATCTTATGAGTCTGGGCACCTTTCTTCCCATTGCACCAATGAAGAGCAGAAGCAGGAAAACAGAATCGTACCCAAGACTATAGGAGAGACATCAGGAGAGGGTTTGTTGTGCTGCAAGCTGTGAGCTATCCTTAGCTGGCCAGGTAGCATCTGGTGGAGGTTGAGGAGGACCAGAGGTGGGTTTTTAAAGGGCTACATGGCCTGTACAGACCTGCCAAGAGGGAAAGTTTCCTTAAAGAAAGGGCAGGAATAGGAAAAATGAGCAAATATTCAAATCCGTGGAAATTAAACCAGCAAATGTGGAGGGCTGACTGTATAAGGTTCTGCTGCCCCCTCCTCTCCCTCTTTTTTTGCCTGATTTGGTCACCTCCACCCTCCCACCTCTGATACAATGGAAGTTTTGCTGATCATTCTGAGGCTAAGTAGGAATTTTATCTCTTTTCCTTGGGTTTCTTGCCTACCCTACTCTGTTGACTGGGGACTCAGACAATTGGCTTGTAGTGGTGTTCTAAATAGGTGGTCACTTGGCAGGTAGTGGCAAGGAGATGTAGGAATTAGGTGAACATCTATGGCACCCCTTGGGTGAAGGGGAAGAGTGTGTAACCACCTCTTTAGATCATGCAACTAGAGAGATGGAGCAGGAGAATTTCATTGGGGCTGGCTTATGGGGCTAGACCTTCACTTTAAGTCATGCAGCTTGGGGGAGGGACTCTCAGATTGACCTTCCAGCTATGGGCCAGCTGGGGAGCAACCCAACTTCTAAGTTCTCCTTGGGGCTCAGAGGCCTAGTGGTATCTGAGAAGGAAGTCTGGGTGAGATCACCAGCCCCAGCTGCTCCCCCTCCTTTTGCAACTCTCAAGAGATAAAGAATAAACAAGTTAAAATTAATAAAGCAGACTGTTTTAAATCCAGTTTCTGTGTCTGATCTCATTATGATCAGCAATACCGAGCATAATTGAACTCCATCCCTATGCTAAGCTCACTGTTACTCAGTGTTTGTCATCCTCTGCAGCTTCAGGACCCAAGAACCATAAAACAGATGTGGAATGTCAAAGGCAACCGAAAGATTATAGCTTCCTGCTGGGCAACCTCCTTTCAGACAAAGTTGAGTTCCTTGGGCTATATTAGATGATCAACCAGCTGGGATTGCTGTCATTATACATTACTATATTTGACAGTAAAACACACACACAAAACCCAAGACATGATATTCAGTAACTAAAACAGGAATATGACAATTATTATAGTGAGATCTGGAAGCTGTTCCATGGTCCAGAAACTCCAGGAAATTACAACACTTCTTAAGAGAGCTCAAAGTAGCCTAAGTGGGTGTCTTTTTGTCCCATTGCTATCTCTTCTCACACAGAAAAAGATATAAAGGAATCCTACAGCACCCTTGAGAATAACTGGAGGGAAAAAAGATATGTCTAACATTGGCTTTTGTGTATTCCAGCTCATTTCATCAGATGCAGGATTAGACTCAATGAAATTGGACAGAAGTCCACAAAAGCTTACACTAGAAATCTCTCTCTCTCTTTTTTAATTTGGTCTCAAACATGCTACTGGATTCCTTTATATCTTTCTATGCTGAAGCAGACCAACATGGCTATGTCTATGAATTCTTCTCAGACTGGTTTTTCAATCCCTTTCTCTCCCTCATAAAAGCCATACAAAAATTCAAACTGTATAGAATAGATTGTGCGAGATTTTGGTAAATAATCTGAGAAGAGAAGCAATAATGATGTTTGTTGCTTGTTGTGTGCCTTCAAGTTGTTTCTGACCTATAGTGGCCCAAATGTAAACCTACGACAGGGTTTTGTTTCCAAGATTTGTTCAGCGGAAATTTGCCTTTGTTTACCTGTGAGGCTGAGAGAGTGTGACTTAACCAGCATTACCCTGTGGGTTACCATGGCCAAGCAGGGATTTGAACAGTGGTCTCCTGGCATCCTAGTCCAAAATCCAGATCTCTATACCACATTGGCTCTAATGATAAAATACATCTATAAAACTGTATATAAAACTGGTTTTAACCATTAAAAAAAATTCAGAAGATATAGGTTGAGATCCTGTTGGTTAGTCTCACCAACTAGAGTAAATCCACTGAATCCATTATTCAATGGGGAGTCAATGCATAGATAAATCCAACTGATTTAATGGCTCTGCTCTAGTCAGGACTACAAATGGTATTTTCCCCATAGCTGCTGGGCACTAACTTTGCATTCCTTTTGGCTTAATGCTCTTTTTCTAACAGCCCTGTATGGTAGGTTTATAACTTATATGTGTATGTGCCTTCAAGTTACTTGTCAAGTTATGGTGACCCCATGAATTTCAAAGGGTTTTCTTAGGCAAGAAATACTTAGAGGTGGTTTGGCCAATTCCTTCCTCTAAAATTTAGCCTACAGCACCTGGTATTTATTGGTGCTTTCCCAGCCAAGTACCAACCAGAGTGGACCCTGCTTAGCTTCCAGGATCTTAAAGGATCTCGTACCTTTCAGGTATTATTGTCTCTATAATCTCAGACAGTTTGGTGCTGTAGTTGAAAGGAAGGGCATGCTTATAGGGCATGAAAGGAAGGGCATATGCCTTGTATTTTGTGATTGGTCTGCTATTGAGCAATTTCTAGTTTGCACCTCACATTTTAGCTGCTTTGCTCCCCAGGTAACAAAAATCATGACCGGAAGAGAGCCGGACACCGTCAAAAATTTATCTACTTTTCCACTGTGCACATAGAGCAGCCAAAAAGGGATCCATAAGAAGCCTTCAAGAAAACATGAAGGAAATAGCATGTTCTCCCTTCCTCTATATGCCCTAACAGGAGCTTTTAGCCATCATGACTGAGGCCCTTTCCATGCACTACTCCCCACGGCGACCGCAACGACAGTTCCGCATGACATCATCATGATCTCATCGCCACCCATCATAACTGCAGAATAAATCATTGACGTGTTTCTCCCATCAATGAACTGTGATTGCACAGTCCTCCCACCTCCCTCCCACACTTACCTGCTGTGCGGAGGGTCTGCAGGAAGTGCGATGGCTGAGCTTCCTCCCCCAGTGCAGCCTGAGAAAGTGCTGGACTGCACTGTGGAAGGGAGAAGCAGAGTCATCACGCTTCCTCCTTTCCAGCAGGCAGCCGGTGTGGAGGGAGTGCTTCTGTGATACTCCCCTCCCAAGAGAGACAACCTCGCAATCCCCACGGAATGGATTCAGCAGCAGGTAAGCTGTAGAAAGGGCCCAACAGCTACGGCTCCCACCCATCTATCATGAATTTTATCCAATTCATTTCTAAAGCCATCCAGGTAAAGGGACACCACTGTAGCTTGTTCTAGCACATGGGGTTGCCAATCCAAGATCGTCCCAGGTCAATTCAAAACCCGAAGCCTAGGGACAGCCCCTGCTGATATCTTTAAGTTTTAATGCATTAAGCACCAACCACTGTTGCTCAGAGCTGAACACACGTACAAAGAGAATATATTTCCTTCTTTGGAAATCAAGAAAGAAATCTTAGCTTAAGGAGCTCTTCCTAGATCAAGATGAAACAAAGGGATTATTTCTTCTCACTTACTTAGGGAGACAGGATAAAGAACATTTAATCTAGCCTTCTTGCTTTCTAGCCAGAAGGTGGATGCAGAGTAGAATAGAGCAGTGGTCCTTAAACTAGGGTCTGCAGACCCCTGGGGGTCCACACAGACCTCACAGGGGGTCCGCAAAGCTGTGTTGATAGATACCAACAGAAGCAACAGGGGTGAGGTAGTGGTGAATGTGCAGGTACTGAAACTGCTCCCTCATGTGCAAATGAGGGAGCAGTTTGGGCACACCGACATGCCTGGCACTGTTTCCCATTCATCAGGAACCAGACAGCAGCAGGTGTGGGCACCAAGGGACACAGCAGCAGGCTTATGCACACATTTCGGCAGTTTCAGCGGAGCTGAGCCCAGAAAACCTGGATGATTTGCATCCTTATCATGACCCGCAAAAACTGGATACTCAGGGCCAGCAAAACCAGCAAGCTTGCTCAGAGAGTTAGATAACAACTGGCAACAAGTTAATTGCAACATTGAGCCAACTGAATGTGCAATGCCTGGCTGCCATGCACAAGGCACCATTGCCTTTGCCATGAACAATGCATATCCACATAAGCAATGAGTAATGGCACCAATGTGCAACTCTGTTTCACAACCTTCAACTGAATGTGAATTTTCAGGTCAGATTAAAGTGTCCAACTGCTCCTGCAGGGAAATTAATGTATACAAAGGTCACCAACAGGATGCCAGTTTATATTATAAACTCATAATGCTCACCCTCAGTAATTAAAGGGAATCTAGATTTTCCCATCCTATCCTGTGAAGAACAGAACCTGTGGGTTCATACTGTCCTTGCTCTAGTTGGAAGAAGCAACCAGAGAGAGGACAGTATGAACCCACAGCTTCCAAGGCCAGAATAAACATCCGGAACTATTTAAAGTAATTTTTCAGTAAAACAGCTAAGTCTGCACTTTCTCTTTGCTTTCTCCTCAGGCACTGTTTATCTCCCAGCCCATATTTTAGAGGGATGTTGCCTTGTGATTTCTTTGTGTGGTGTGCCTTTCTCATACATTCTCCCTTTTTTCCCCTTGTCAACTGAAGAAACCTTGAAAGTCCAACAAGATGAAAACTCTCCTACTGGGAGATACCATTAAATGAGGATGAAAGGCTCATAAATTGGCACCTCTGAATGCTAACAGTTTGTTGGCAGACTTAGTGATGGCTATTTTGGCTACTCTTAGAAGTTTCAGATGGTTGGAGGCCACAGTCAGTGACCTAGAAATGCTATACAGAAGTTGTGACTTTCTTTGTGCGTGCTTACCGTATGTGTCTTCAAGTCACATTTCAACTTAAGGTGACCCCATAAAGTTTTCATAGGGTTTTCTTACAGCCTATTTCACTAGATCAACAAAGTGTTATCCAAAATTTCAGAGCAGTGGCTGGCTGCATCTGAACCCACCCATCCACATAAATATGCAGAGTACAAATGGTTGGAGCATGGAATTGTAGATAATCTGTTAAGAGGGACATTTGATTCAGAAAGTAGTACTGTAACTTGGTACAGCATCATCTTACCCTTTAATGCTTTGTTTATGAGCTTCTAAAGACATCTGATTGACTGTGGCTGAAGCTGGCATGATGAACTAAATGAGTCTTTTGGTCTGAGCCACCAAAGCTGTTCTTATGTTTTATAACAATAATGGAAAAATCAGCCACAATTTTGTAATTCGGGCTAGAGTGCACCTCAAGAATGGAGCAGGGAAACTTGAAAGAATGCTTAGGTCTAGATGACTCAAGAAAGTAAGTCAGATCATATGATGCAGAGGAATGGAGTGTGCAAGTCCAGCCAAGGATGGAGGCCATTTCTTCCACACCCATAGAATCATAGAGTTGGAAAAAACCACAATGGCCATCTACTCCAACCCCCTGCCATGCGGGAACACACACGCAAAGCGTTCCCAACACATGGCCATCCAGACTCTGTTTAAAAACCTCCAAAGAAGGTGACTACACAACACTCCAAGGCAACATATTCCACTTTCAAACAGCTCTTACTCTCAGGAAGTTCTTCCTGATGTTTAGGTGAAATCTCTTTTCCTGTAGTTTGAATCCATTGCTCTGTGTCCTAGTATCTGGAGCAGCAGAAAAAGAGGTTGCTCTATCTTCAACAAGGCATCACTTAAAATTTTAAAACATGGCTAACATATCACCTCTTAACCTTCTTTTCATCAGACTAAACCTGCCTAGCTCCCTAAGCCTTTCCTCATAGGGCATGGTTTTCAGATCCATCACCATTTTGGTTGCCCTCCTCTGGACACATTCCAGCTTGTCAATGTCCTTGAATTGTGATGCCCTGAAATGGACTCAGTATTCCAGGTGAGGTTTGACCAAAGCAGAATAGAATGGTATTATTACTTCCCTCGCTCTCAACACTGTACTCCTACTGACACAGGCTAGAATTGTGTTGGCTTTTTTAGCTGTCATATCATCACTCCGTCTCTTGATACCCCATACTTGCGCATTTTTTTCAGCAATTGGAAGTTAAGATAACGATGGTGAATTTTATCAGTGGTTTATTTGGCTAAAATCCTGTTGGGGACTTCCATCTTCATAAGTGGACTTATATCAACAGGAATTAGAAGTTCTGTGATTCCATATCCAGTAACGGGCTGCTGTTATGTTACTACATAAAGGAGCCAGCAAAGTGGCTAGTACATATCTGGACCAATGGACATTGGGACCAATGAGCATAAGGATCATTGTGCATTGGAACAACACCTGGGGAATGCCAATGCACATTTGGGATGCCATTACTGGTGTCTTGTTATGCATCTTCACAATTCACTTATAGAGGTTTACCTGAGTGAATGGCTTTTAGTTAGACTTCACCCATTTGTTCTGGTCCTATACCATGGATCTAGCGGAAAGGGCTACCATTGGCTGGGGAAGCAAGTTGCTGGCTTAGTTGGGGTTGGAGACAGCAACTATCAATTCCATCGCAACCCTAACCTCTGTGAGCAGAGCAAAATGGTGAGTCCAGAAATGGTGGTCTGGAAGCTTCTAGTGGAATTCCACCTGAGGATCTTTTATGCTATGCTGAGCCATGCAGGATCTTGGCCAATGCGTGCTACTCTTTGTTACCTGAAGAATAATGAGTTTCCTGTTCCTTGCGAAACCCTTGAATGAATAACAGAGCAGTGGTGAGGATTCTTTGCATTGTACAATGTCCCTGGAGGAATGAGAACATTGGCTTACTGTACAGAAGCTGTTTTTCTGCATGAAAATCACAACTGGAATCCTGTTGGTTAATCACAAGAGTAGATTCATTAACTCAATTATTGATTGGTGAGTCAACACATGGATAAATACCATGGCTTCAATGGGTTTCCTCTTGTTATGACTAACAGTAGGATTTAGACACATGTTTCCTGTACAGGAGACAGCAGGTCTTGGATTTTACACAGAAAAACAGTGTGCATTTCTGTGGAGAATAAATCTCTGAAAGACTTTTCAAAGTGGAGAATACTTGGAGAATACAGTTGAAAGATAGCTATGTTCTCCCCAGTGGAGAAATTCCTATGGAAGTTGTTCATGCTCACCTACGAGGATGAGCAATGTAAAGCATTACATCTCTGATTCAATCCCTATGCTCTGAACTTTCGGAAAGCTGATTTCAATAAGCTTAAGAAAATACTGAGTGAGAGCCCTTCATCAGAATTACTCAAAGAGCATACTGATGGGTGGAAGTCTTCAAAAAGTTAGACTTCAGAAGTACAATCAGAAACTTTTCCAAGAAGCATCTAAAGAAAATAGGGTGGCTGTAACAGGAGCTTTCAGACAAGCTGAGATTTGAAAGGGCAAGTACACAAGAAATAGAAGAGTACAAGCCACTAACAAATATTTCTAAGTAGAAAATTGGGAGGGCTAAAGTTCAGCATGAACTTAGGTTTGTCAGAGAGATTAAAAATTGTTGTGCTCAAGACAGACCAGACAGCCAATTAGCAAACCAGCAAGGCAGAGCTTACTCACAGAGGTGAGACCAGGAGTAGTCCAAACAAGGTTCAGGTCCAAGGCAAACAAATTCACAAAGGCAAATTCAAATCAGCATCAAACAAGCAGAGGTTCAAGAGATTCAGGAAAAAGACAGAACAGAATATCAACCACTAGGAAACTCAGTTGTCAACCCTGGGAGGAGATGGGCCAGCTGTTTGCCTTTTATAGCTAATGGTGTTGCCACAGGTGTTCACTCATTAAAGCCTGTTTTCCACTTAAAGGAGCTGAACACCCAAGACCATCTTCCTGGCATCGTCTCTCCCACGAGGTAAAAGTCTTGTGCTGTTTCATCTTCTGATACTTGTTCCCCCTGCTTAGGCCTCTGCTGTTGGTTGTTATTTTCCACTGAGCAAACTTCTGGGGAAACTTCTGATTCAGAATCTTCCTCCTCACTGTCATAGTTTCTAAGGCTGAGCTTGCCAATAATGGCTGGAATTCACGATTGCAGTTGCGGATGCATAACCTAGAGTTACGCATCAATAACAAAATAGTATTTGTAGCACCTCTGCATTCACAATCGTGGTACCATTGTCATGATTATAAAATTCTCCTAGACCTGCTTTACCTGGCATCAACTGCTATAATAAAATAATAATAATAATAATAATAATAATAATAATAATAATAATAATAATAATAATAAATTTCTATCCCGCCTCTCCATATGGATTGAGGCAGCGAACAACATTAATACATTAAATACATTAAAAGATATTAAAAAACATACCCAATCCTCCCCACCCACCAACCCACCTAAAACTAACCCCCAAAACACAAAACAATTAACAATTAACAACAATCAATTGACTATTAAAAGAACAGCAAGACAATTGATGTGCCCCACGGAGGAGGAGCAAGAGCAAGAGGAGGAGGGCTCGATCTCTTCACAGCGGCCATCGCCGCCGCCGCTGCCTGAGTAGCAGCAGAGAGAGATGGTGAGGGAGGAAGAGGCGGTGGTAGCGGCGGCGGAGGAACCAAGAGAGGCGCCAGAGCTGACCCAGAGCTCCAGCGCAAGCAGAAGGAGGAGTGCAAAGCGAGCCCACCAAGGCCAAACTGCCGGCCCTCTTGCCACCCCCCGGCTCCCAGCCTCACAGAGGGGGAGCAAGAGCAGGAGGAGGAGGGCTCGATTTCTTCACAGCGGCCATTGCTGCCACCACCGCCCCAGCAGCAGCAGAGAGAGATGGCGAGGGAGGAAGAGGAGGTGGCGGCGGTGGACGAACCGAGAGAGATGCCAGCACCACCACCAGAGCCCCAGCGCAAGCAGAAGGAGGAGTGCAAAGCGAGCCCACCGAGGCCAACCTGCCGACCCCTCGCTGCCCCCCAGCTCCTGGCCCTGCTGCGGAGGAGCAAGAACAGGAGGAGGAGGGCTCAATCTCTTCACAGCGGCCATCTACGCCACCCCAGCAGCAGCAGAGAGAGATGGCGAGGAAGGAAGAGGCGGCACTTAACGTTTTCACACCCTCCTCTAGAGATCTCTGGTGAGAGGAGGAAGTGAGACAGGAATCCTGCTTCTGATTGTCATACCATAGACCACTGGTGGGAGAGAGTATATTATTATTATTATTATTATTATTATTATTTATTATTTTATTTATTTGTATCCTGCCTCTCCATTTGGATCGAGGCGGCGAACAACTTACAAATAGCATGTATTTCGATACATTTCTATACATGCCCCCAACAAGCTGGGTACTCATTTTACCGACCTGCAAAAGGATGGAAGGCTGAGTCAACCTTGGAGCCGGGCAGGATCGAACTCACAACCTTGTGGCTTGCAGTATTGGCATTTAACCACTGCGCCACCACAGCTCCTGTTCCCCAACCCATAGGAGAATAGGTCTCCATTGCTCATGGTAGTTGTTACCTGGTACAGCAGGATGGACAGGGGGTTAGGCCAGGAGATGCTACCTGGTAAAGAATACTTAACTAAGCCAATTTCCATACTATGCTGTTATAGTGCTATTATTCCACTTCCAACATCCTATGGAATCCTGGGGTTTGCAGTTTAAGGAGGGGCATTTAGAATTCTCAGCCAGAGAGCTCTTTGGCCTCAGTAAACTCCAAACCCCATAATTCCACACAGTGGTGAAAGTGGAATAATAGCACTATAACAGTACAGAGTAGAAATTACCTAAGATTTATATGCTATTAATTTTATGTTGTATTTTTATATTGTTGCATTTTGATAGTGTATTAATTTACTTTGTATGCAAATAGCCTGTGGTCTAAGCATTAATAAATTACTACCACTATTACTACTGCTGCTACTTAACGAAGCAGATGATCTAGGATCGCAGCCGATAAAGCTGTGCAATCATGAAAGATTATAAAGTAATAAAACAATACAATAATGAAATGATTCAAGGTTTTGACTATGTTTGGAGCAAGAGGAAAAACAAGAAGGTCTGCTGCATGAGAAGATGAAAAAAAGCTAATAGATGAGACACAGAAGTAGAAGCTGTTTAACACCTACTTTGCTCCATCTTCTCCCAAAGGAAACCAATGTTCAACCAGGAGAAAATAAAAGCAATTGTGCAATGAGGTGGCTGCAGCCCAACATGGGTAAAGAGCTGGTATGGGAAGACCTAGCTACTTCAAATTAACTCATATCCTCAGGGCTAGATGAACTGCATCCAAAGGTACTAAAGGAACTAACAGATATGAACATGGAAACTCTTTTTACAATCTTTGAGAATTCTCAGAGGACAGGGGCTCTTTCCTACTACACAATTATAGTGCTATATTCTACTTGAACTACCATTGCAACATCCTATAGCATCCTGGGCCTTGTAGTTTGATTAGGCACTAAAGGAGTTTTCTGATTGAGAATTCTTTGTACTCCCCCTAAACTTCAAATCCTAAGATTCCATAGCATATCTTCCAACTGCCCCAGTTTGGCAGGGAGAGTCCTAATTAATTTTCTGACCTTCCACTTTCTCAGCCACTTTTAAAATATTTCACTTTTTCTCTCCTCTTCTCTCATATTTCAAGGGCCACAAACTGAGTTCAAAGTGCAAAAATATTTCCCTCTCACTTAACTCAGTGATGCAAGAGGAGAGGAAGAGGCAGCGTCTTGCCCTTCCCAGTAGGCTCTGGCACAAACAAACTGCTGCAGCGTCTCCTAGCTAGTGTGCTCTTCCTCAATAATAACTTTTGCCATCTTAGCCACACCTGAAATATTTCGCACGACACTCTTATAGCGCGATGATTCCACTTTCAACCTCCTATGGAATCCTGGGGTTTGCAGTTCCGGGAGGGGCCAGCCGGCCCCTCCCGGAACTGCAAACCCCAGGACTCCATAGGAGGTTGAAAGTGGAATCATCGCGCTATAAGAGTGTCGTGCGGAAATGGACCTGTTCTGGTTTTCACCTGTGAAATGTTGGGTGGTATCCAGGGGATGGCAAATTGGAATCATAGCACTATCAGTGTAATCTGAATGAATCCGTAGTGAAGTCTCTGAAGACTGGGTCCATTTCCACAGTACACTGTTATAGTGCTATTATTCCACTTTCAACATCCAATGGAATCCTGGGGTTTGCAATTTAGGGAGGGATATTTAGAATTCTCAATCAGAGAGCTCTTTGGCCTCAGTAAACTACAAACCCCAGAATTCCACAGGATGTTGAAAGTGGAATAATAGCACTATAATAATGCAGTACAGAAATGTCCTGGATGTTCAAAAAGGACTTAGGCAATAACCAGCCAGTCTGCTTAATGCTGATATCAAGAATGGTTTTAAAACAGATTATTAAACATGTGGTCTGTGAGTGTTTAGGAAAGAATGCTGTGGTTACAAAGCTCCAGCATAGAATTTTCAAAAATAAGTCATGCCAGACTAATCTTCCCTCTTTTTTTGATAGAGTTACAAGCTTGATAGATCAGGGAAATGTGGTGAGTGAAGTGTGTCATGATATCTCTTAAGCTTCCAACAGGCTCCCCAATTTTTCTGACAAACAGGCTGCTAAAATATGGGCTACAAAACTGTCAAAACTGCAGATCACCAAACTGGGCTAGGCGGTTAACAGCTCAGAAAGAAAGAATCAGGATGACAAGATTACAAGATTGCAGAACTGGGCTAAAACTATCAAAATTTCTTTCAACAGAAGTAAACATAAGGTCAAACATTTAGGCAGAAAAAAAGCAGGTGCAACAACCTATCCAGCTTGACAGTAGTTCTTGTAGGGGTCTCCTAGACCACAAGCTTACCATGAATCAACAGTCTTATGCAACAACAAAAAAGCCAATGCAATCCTGTGCTGTATCAGCAGAAATACAGTGTCCAAATCTGTGTTTGTATGTGTCTTCAAATCACCTGTTGACTTAGGGCAATCCCATGAATTTCATAGGGAAGGAATACTCAGAGATGGTTTTGCCAGTTCCTTCCTCTGAAATATAGCCTACTGCACCTGGTATTCATTGGGAGTCTCCCATCCAAGTAGAAACCAGAGCTGGCCCCACTTAGCTTCTGAGATCAGATGGAATCTGGAGCCTCAGGGAAGAGCTTATTTTGCTTTGGTCAGACACAACATGGAGTACTGTATCCATGTCACGATGCCACAAGTCCAGGAGGATATGGATGAGGAAGCTGGAGGATGTCCAAAAGAAGGTGACCAGGGTCTGGAAGCCAAGCCCTATGACAAACAGCTGTGGGCATTCAGTTTGTTTAGCTGGAGAATAAAAGAATGAGAAATCATGTGAGAGGACTCAAATTATAAGGAGATTGTTCATCTAAACATTAGTAACAATTTCTTTAAACATAAGAGGTAAGAGGTATATGGAAGAGATGACACCAGAAGGTGATGGATGCTCCTTCCTTGGAGCCTATTGAACAAAAGTTAGATGGTGACCTATCTGGGATGCTTTAACTGTGGGTTCATGCACTAACATGGGATTGAACTAAATCAGGGGTGGACAAATTGCAGCTCATAGCCAAATGCAGACCCAACTTTGTGATGCTACAAGCCCCCCTGCTAGTGCCCAAAGCCCCACTCCACCCCCAAAATATTAATAAAAAAGATTAGCACAATTTTTTTAGCAATCCTTGTCCCCAAAGCATGCAGAAAGTCCCCCAAAGTCATGAAAACATGTGAAAATATCCCCTGCCCCCACAGTTATCTCAGAGTGCTGCACTACCCTCAAAATGTTTCAATTTTCCTCTGCAGTCCCTCTCAAAATGGACACTGAAAGTGACACGATATCACTTCCTGCCACCATTTTGAGAAAGACTGAAAAGGAAAATTGAAATATTTAAGCTTGCTATGGCAGGGGCGTTAACCTTCAGGAAACTTGAGGGAAAAATTGGCCCATGACTTCCATGTGGTTGCCCACTCATAAACTAGATAGACTTTGCGGTCTTTTCCTACCCTATGATTCTGAGGGAAGCCTAGAAGCAGAACAAAACTGCAAAACCACATTCTGTTGGGTTCAAAATGGTGGACGAAGAAACTATGGCTCTTTCCACAGTATTTTCCCATCCTCGCATGGCTACGGTGTCCTATCTCAGTCCTGGCACAGCTGATAAATCAAACAAAACAAACTGAATATGTCCCAGCTTGTTACTTACTTCCAGGCAGTAAGCAAGGAGTCATAAATAAAGTCCAACATAAACAAAGTCCAACAGGGTTTCATGGCAAGGGAGTGTCCAAGGTCAATCCGAGCATTTGTCAAGGCATCCAACAAGGTAGCACGTCAGATAAGCTCTGACAACTCTAAATAGACCCAAAGTCTAGCACAGCTGTGCCTTGATTGATTGTTGCCGGTTATAAATTCTGAGAGAGTGACAGTGGATCTCTCTTTGCTGCCTGTGCTGTGCAAAGCTGGATCAAGGTAAGTGTTCTTCTGTATCCGAAGAAGCAGGACTCTCTGTTGGAGCTGCCACCAACTCCTGTTCTGTTTCTGGCACTGTAACCTGTCTCTATATAGCAAGCCCTGGCATGCCTTCTGTTTCAGTCTCTGACATGCCCTCTGCTTCAGACTCTGAGTCAGAGTCCATGCTCTGGAAGCAGGGCATGACAGACAGGAGAAGGTTGGGACCACGACAATGCTTCTGCATTATGTTCTTGTGGTCCGGTCTTTCTCCTGCCCCCAGGTGGTGTAATTGCGGGCTAACTCATTGATGGATTTTCCCCGTCAATGACCTGCAATCGCACCACCATCCTGCACTAACTTGGCCTTTGGAAGTGCCAGAAGCATGATGGAGGCACTTCCTGCCCCAGCACAGCCTGGGAAAGTGACTGGCTGTGCTGCAGAAGCAAAAGGCATGCCCATCACAGTTCCTTCAACTGGGAATGAGCTGGTGAGGAGGAGAGCATTGGCATCCGCCTTCTCATCCCGGCAAAGCTGCTGCTGGGATGAACCTAGGACAATGCCAGAGACAGTAAGCTGTGGAAAGGGCCTATGGGTCAGTTGGGCATTTCTTGTTCTCTCTACAGTTTATAACAAGAGTGTTACTTAAGCGTTCATTGAGACTCAGGGTGAATTTTTGCCTACGCAGGACAATGCATTCTCTCTGAATGATTTTTTTCCCCAATAAATTGTGTTAGTCTGACTGAAATGACAGGTTCAACCTTTAATTTCTCAGGTCAGGATCTTTCCATGTGGTCACCTTTTATGGATAATCATTTTACCTCTAAAGAACAAAGCTGAAAATCCAACCTCTCTTCCATAAATATGCCACCTGCATTGCTGATAAAACTTTTCTGTGCCCTTGTCTCCACAAGTGTTCTCCTCCAATTTATAAAATGGATGGCTCTAATCCAAAATGTATGGGGTTTTTTAAAGGGCACTAAAATTATTTTATCACAGTTACCTTTTTGATATAACTTTATCTAGGGGCAAAATTTCATTCCAAAACCTAACAGGAATGTAGAGACCTGCTTTGCACAAGGTTGAACTATTCAGTTATCTTGTCTAGTGCGGTCTGCTCTAGATCTTGAGAAAATTACTTTTTGGGCTACAGTTCTCAGCCAAGATGTTGGAGGATATGCTGATCCTGCCAGTCTTGTGCAGTCAAGGGTGGCACGGAGGAGCAGCAATTACCGCACAAGTAGGAAGACAAGAAATAGGCCATTTCTGCACTAGATCGTTATAGTGCTATTATTCCACTTTGGAAATCCTACGGAATCCTGGGGTTTGCAGTTTAGGGAGGGGCATTTAGAATTCTCAGCCAGAGACCTCTTTGGTCTTGGTAAACTACAAACCCCAGAATTCCACAGGATGTTGAAAGTGGAATAATAGTACTGTAACAGTGTAAGACAGAAAGGCTCAAGGAGAAGGTAACCAGACTACCTGTGGAAGGGAATCTCACAACCTTGAAACAGCCAATAACTAGGCTGTGTCCTGTATCCTCACCAAAAACACCAGCGGTGTTGGTGAGAATAAGAGAAAACCGTTCATTCCTCAAAGATCATGAAACTCGGACCAGTCTGAATAAGTCCTCCAGATGCTGCGCTGCAAGTCTCCTCAGCCCCAACCAACATACCCAATTGTAAGAAACGTCAGCACTCTCCAAACAACCATGTCTGGACAGGCATATGGTTCCCACTTCATATTGGATGCTGATGTGACATGCAACAGTTGGCCTTCCACACAGCAAGATTGTGTATGCCAGTTTTGACAGTTAGATCAAAATAATTATATCTGTTCCCTAGAATAAGTCAATTTGCTGTATATCAGTTTTTTTCCATGGGCTAAACATAGTATATTTTTCCATAGACTAAACATAGTATATTTTTGTGCATTTAAACAAAATATACTGTATTTTTATTCTTCCCCATGTACACCCTAGGGTGGGGGCCATTTCCACACAAGTCTGTTATAGCATGATGATTCCATTTTCAACCTCCTATGGAATCCTGGGGTTTGCACTTTTGAGAGGGGCCAATCAGCCCCTCCCAAAACTGCAAACTCCAGGATTCCATAGGAGGTTGAAAGTGGAATCATCACGCTATAACAGACTCATGCGGAAATGGCCTAGGACATGGAGAAATAGATTCAAACTACAGAAAAAGAGATTCCACTTAAAGCTCAGGGAGAACTTCCTGATGGTCAGAGCTGTTCGACAGTGGAATATGCTACCTGAGAGTGTGGTGGAGTCTCCTTCTTTGGAGGTTTTTAAGCAGGGGTTGGATGGCCATCTGTTGGAAATGCTTTGATGGATATTCCTGCATGGCAGAAGGGGGTTGGACTGGATGGCCCCTGGGGTCTCTTCCAACTCTGATTCTAGCCTTCTCTTTTGTTTTTTAAAAAGATATTGTCATACTTGTAACTTCCCCAGCTTTTAATACCCCATTTTCAATTATCTGTAACACATTAGTACCTGGCAAATGTTGCACATCTCAAGATGACAATAAGTTACTTTGCGAGCAGTTCCTCATGTTAGTAGAAGAATACATATAAAAATAGAGAATATCTCTGAAGCTGTCATTCCACCTCAGTTTTCAGTGCAATCATACTTGAAATAAGTAGCAGCTGGTAGCTTCCATATGAGATGAGTGGGGAATCCACACCAGGTTTAGTCTGAATTTTAAAGGAGTTATCCAACCTGCCAAACCTAATCCCCCAAACAAGTTTATTGCTTTGGAAAGCTACTAAAACCAGATCTTTCATCTCAATGAAGCTAGAAAGGTGGGGGGGAATTCAGGAAAGCAGGGGAAGTAATTTCTTTTGTTATTTGCTTTCAAATTGATTCTGACTTATGGTGACCCTATGAAGGAAAGCCATCCAAGATGCCCAGTCATCAACAGCCTTCCTCAGATCTTGCAAGCTCGGGACCAGGTCTTTGTAACTGAATCAACCCACCTTTAGGGTAGTTTCTCTCTTTCCGTGCTTTCTTCCGCTTTACCTGGCATTATTGTCTTTCCCAGTGAGTCATGTTGTCTCGTGGTATGTTGAAAGTACAACAGTCTTAATTTAGTTTTCTTTACTTTCGAGTTCAAGCTTCATTTGCTCTAAGAACCATCCATTTCTCTTTTTAGCAATCCATGGTATGCATAGAACCCTCCTCCAGCACCACATTTAAACAAGCTTATTTTCTTCCTGTCAACTTTCTCCACTGCCCAACTTGCACTGATATGTGTAGAAACGGGCAATATTATGGGATGGAGGTGAGGTCTGTAGAGGAATGGAAAATAGGCCCCGGACTTCCTTGGCTTCCTACACCTGCTCTAGATGCTCAAGAGGATAAATCAATGTATCTTCTTTCTATACTTTTGGCTTCTTGAACAAATTGGCATATGAGTCTCTCAGTTCATACAAATTCCTAAAAACATGAGGATATGAGTCAATCACTCATATAGTCTCTTGCCATTGCTTCTGCATCATATCATCTGCATAATATGCATCATGTTATCTGCTCCATGTTATCTCTTGCCATTGCTTCTGCGTCATAGCCAGCATACTTGGTCTTGAGGTACATCTGTGCATAGGTCTGCATGATTCATGATGCTTTAGCAGTAGATTCCTGGGGGAAGGGGAGGGTACAATTGATCTACTGTATTCTATCAATGAAAGCAATGGAATCATGGGATTTATAGTTTTGTAAAGTCCTGAGCATTCTGTGGATTCTAATACTGTAGTTCAGGGAAATGGAGTGCAATCATAGAATTGGAAGGAACCACAAGGGCCATCTAGTTTAACCTCCTGCTACAGAGGAATATACAACTAAAGCAATCCTGAGAAGCACCCATCCAAGCTCTGTTTAAAAACCTCCAAAGAAGGAGACTCCAGCACCCTTCAGAGCAGTCTTTCCAAGGCTGAATAGTCATCAACTTTCCCCTTATGGACCTTCACACCTCTTACTACTGATTCATTTGGGCTTTGTATTTTTATACCTATATGGATTAGTGATTGTGACAGATTTATTATTACTTTTTAATATTTGTTCATTACGCCTACAGTTATTCATTTCCCAATTCTGCAACAACAACGGACAGGTTTGTTCTCCCAGCTGGCTTACGTCACTTCTATTCAGGCTTCCTCTGCCCACATGCAAACATGCAGGGACCTTTGCAATGACACACACATCCTGCTTGGGCAGAACGTTCTAAGGACTTCACCAAATGACAAATCCAAAGATCCCATAGGATGGAACTATGGGAATTTAAAGTGGTTTTGGACTACTGTAATTGTACAATATGGACACAGCAGATGACATTGCATGGGGAAGTGGAAACGTGGCTACCCAATAAGCAGTCCATGGGAGCAGAAATCCCTTTTTCTGCATAATGTTCTGGGAGTATTACAACATCACTGTAATGTCCTTTTGGAGCAAGGGGAGGGGGGCATTTGTGGTTTAATTTCCAAAGTGTACTGGAGACACATAGCTAACAGGCTCTCAGCCAAACTGTAGCAGTACATTAAAAGGCTTCTTCTGACCCAGGAAGACCCTCTTAAAGTTGATAAGTACTTCAGAGTGCCTGCAGGAGATCCCTTGACCCACTTAAGTTCTTGGAGACTACTTAGGTACTCCTGCTTTATCCATCTAAAACCCAGCAATGACCTTTATAGAAGTGAGAAGAAGAGACGCACACCTGGAAGTGTTGAGAGAGGATGTGCCTGCACTACAAATTTACAACAGTGTTACAGTATTTCTCCCTTTGTTCCCACTTGCCTAAAACATTCCTGGGAACTACATTTGACTGGAGCTTGGAAATGTTGGCAGGAATCCTATTGGTGTCTTAGGCATGATGAAGTTCCCTTACAGAAGAATTGAATGATTTTGTCTGCTGTGGAATATCTCCATTCAGTTCAAAATTGTGGAGGAGGAGTTCAGCATACTCTGTCTTTGTGCATGATGTTCACTGTAAGTACATCTGGTTGTAGATTGCACATGCATGTGCGTGCACATTTGGTTGCACATTTGGAGCTTTATTACATGATGCAGGCAAATCACAATTATAACGACATCTTTGGCTGAGACTTATCACATGAAGCAATTCCTTTTCTGTTATTCTCCTGGTGGAAGACTATTTGGAAAGCATTTCTTTTACAAACAAAGTCATTGATCTTAGGTTTCAGTGGCATGTATATTTAGAGCATGGTAAAATACAGTAAACAGAGATTTTAATAATCATTACATAAAGAAATCATTATTAAAAGTTTGGAAAAGATGCAAGTTTAGATTTTGTCTCAAAACACCTCTTTGGATCTTTCCTTTTCATCCTGGAGAGAAGTGACTAGCGGGGTGCCGCAGGGTTCTGTCCTGGGCCCAGGGCTATTCAACATCTTCATCAGTGACTTGGATGAAGGAGTGGAGGGCATGCTGATCAAATTTGCAGATGACACCAAATTGGGAGGGGTTGCTAATACCCCAGAGGACAGGATCAAATTTCAAAATGACCTTGACAGATTGGATTGCTGGGTCTAAGCTAACAAAATGAATTTCAACAGAGAGAAATGTAAGGTCCTGCACTTAGGCAGAGAAAATGAAATGCACAAATATCGGATGGGAGACATGTGGCTGGATAGCAGCACTTGTGAAAGGGATCTAGCAGTCTTGCTAGATCACAAGCTGAACATAGGTCAGCAATGTGATGTGGCATCCAAGAAAGCCAACACGATTCTTGGTTGCATCAATAGGAGTATGGTGTCTAGATCAAGGGAGGTAATGATACCACTCTATTCTGCATTGGTTAGGCCTCATTTGGAATACTGTGTCCAGCTCTGGGCACCTCAATCAAGAAGGATATTGACAAGCTGAAACGTGTCCAGAGGAGGGCAACCAAAATGGTAAAGGGTCTGGAAGCCATGCCCTATGAAAAATGGCTTAGGGAGCTGGGTATGTCTAGTCTGCAGAAGAGAAGGTTAAGAGAGGACATGATAGCCATGTTTAAATATTTGAGAGGATGTCATGTCGAGGTGGGGAGTGGGGTTGTTTTCCACTACCCCAGAGACTAGGACAAGGAGCAATGGATTCTAACTGCAGGAAAGGAGATTCCACCTGAACCTCAGGAGGAACTTCCTGACAGTCAGAGCTGTTCAGCAGTGAAATATGCTGCCTGGGAATGTGGTGGAGTTTCCTTCTTTGGAGGTTTTTAAACAAAGGCTGGATGGCCATCTGTTGGGAGTGCTTTGATGTGGGTTTCTGCATGGCAGAGAGTTGGACTCGATGGCCCCTGTGGTCTCTTCCAACTCTATGATTCTATAAAATTGCATTGACGTGTGTTCCAAAACTCCCAGGTTGGGTATCTTTATCACCCCTTTATGGATTCTTATGAATGGTTTTGATGCCTAGATCTTAATTTACGTGCTGCCAAGACAAATTTTGCAACCATAGCAATGATATATGCATCATTGCTGGCCAATAAGCCGCAAATCTGCTCAGGGAGAAGTTGATTGGAAAAGGAGCGGAGAATGTAATTAAAAAACTTTTGCCTAGGGGATGTATATAGAGGGCATTGCAGTCTAGTGTTGGATGTCCTCCATTTCCCCAAACTCACAAATACAAAGTCTTTGGTGGACAGGAATATTATTATATTTTCCCTTCAGACAGGCAAAAAACACAGAGCTGTGGACACTTTTCTAAATGGAGCAAAGTTGAGGTTAAAAAAAATCGCTCCATTCAAAAAGACGTCTTATACAACAGGTACCATAAAGAATATGCCATTTGGGACAGCATATGTAGGTCTCCCCACTTAGCAAGGTAGATTTTCTTCTTTAAGCGATTGTTTAACTTTTTTTGGAAGAATAGATAAGGCATAATGGTGAAGTGTCATCCTAACTGAATTTGTCCAGGAGCTTTAGGAGAGGGATTGCAATTGCTGTAGAAAGCATTTTATTTTATTATTTTTTTCGACGCTGGGTGTTATTCATACTAGCCAGCTTCAGCCAATATAGGGCTAAAGCCCCCATGCACACCAGCTTGTAGAGAGATTAACCCCGCTTCAGCTCTTAAAAGGGAAGCAGGAATGCCTTTCAGGGCAGCCAACAGAGATGTCAAAAAAGCATTTTCCACAGTTTCTAAAGGGAAGGCATTATCATATCCCCAGATCTCTGCACCATACAATAATTCTGGGACAATTTTCTGCCAGAAAACCTTGGATAGGAGCAACCAAATTCCCTCCATGGAATCTACAGAACCTCAATAAAGAATTAATAGAATGGGAGGATTTCATCTTAACTGTGTGGAAGTAAGTTAACGTGGAGTCTAACCAAAGCAAAATAGTAATTTTATAATATCTTAACTGACTTAAAATTCTAAATACCCTTCCCTAAACTGCAAATCCTAGAATTCCACAGGGTGCAGTCATGAGAGATCAAGTGGAATCATGGTGCTATAATTGCCTAGCGTAGTGTGAAAGGGCCTCAGAGCTTGAGGGGGAAAAATATTTATTTTTGGACTACAACTTCCAGCAATCCCAAGCAACGTTCTGGAAGCTGTAGTGCGAACATGGCTCTTTTCTAGATTCTGAAACAAACAAGCAGGGAAAAAAGAAAGCAGCCAGGAAGCAATGGGGGGACTGGGGGAAAATGGAAGTTATATTTAATAATTAAACACGTAACTCACAGAATCACAGAACCATAGAGACCGAAGATAGCGCAAGAGCCATGGAGTCCAACCCCTGCCATGCAGGATTAGACAACCAAATCATTCCCGACAGATGGCTATCCCACCTCTTTTTAAGAACTCAGTGGTTTCATCTCAGAGAAGTTAGCAGCTAAGAGGCTTCTGCCCCTACTAATGGTGAAACACACCCCTGAGAAATTCAGTGATGTCTTTGTCCCAATTTCTTTGCCCATACGGAAGAAAGAGCATTTTGAGAGGTCAGTTCTGCATTGTTCTAAATCCAGCCTAACAGCTTCTATCCAGTGGAAAATTTGAGCTCTCTATATTTTTTTTCCTTCAGTGCATTAGGGTTAAATGAACCTGAAACTCTCCAATTTACTTAAGCCTTCCACAGTTTTGCTGCTTCTGCTTTTCTTGGTCCATCAATTAACTGGCAAATGCAGTTAGGATCATGTTTCCCACTCTTGGGGTGGTTGGATAATCCTGTTGCTTATTCCAAGATGAAATCGACAACCAATGAGACATAATGAAAAGGGGGGAAACCAGGGGTGGAAAGCAAGGAGCGAGCTACAAATGCTCATTAACGAAGTTGCATGCTGTGGTTAGAACTCAGGGAAGTGACTGATTCTGATTGAAAACAGTGACACAGCCAAAAATAAAATCAAAGATGAGAGGTGTTTGCTCCCCTTTAGCCATTTGGGATTCTAAAACAGATTCTAGCTGATGATTTCTCTATGAGCCTTGGAGCAGAATAGGATTCCTAGGAAGAATTTTACCCAGAAGAATTGCCAGGTCTTAGGCTATACCTAAAAGCTATGGGGATTTGCTGCAGAATTCACAATGAACACGCTCTCAGCTGGTGTCTTCTATGTAAGCGAGGCAGTAAATCTGCTTTAGGTTTTTAGTGTGAACTTTAGAGCCAGTCAGTACTTCATCCATACATATTGGAATCCTAATAAGCAGTATTGTCCACACCATCATATTTCTAGTTTCTATGCCTGGTAGTGAAGAAAGCTGAGAGGAAGAGAATCAACTCCTTGAATTGTGGTGCTGAAGGAGAGTTCTACAGACATCCTGGAGTGCTAGGAAAAGAAATGAATGGGTCCTAGGGCAAATCAAGCCAGAAACCTCCCTAGAAGCCAAGGTGACTAAACTGAAACTGTCCTACTTTGGACATATCATGAGAAGATACAATTGATTAGAAAAGATAATGATGCTTCACAAGGTAGAAGGCAGTAGGAAGGAAGAAAGACTGTATTACAGATGGATAGACTGAATCAAGGAAGACACATCCCTGAATCTGCAAGACCTGAACAGAGTGGTTGATGAATGGGTGATCTGGAGGTCCCTCATCCATAGCCGTCACCATAAGTCAAGGAACTTCCTGACGGTCATTGCTGTTTGTCAGTGGAACATGCTGTCTGGGAGTGTGGTGGAGTGTCCTTCTTTAGAGGTTTTTAAGCAGAGGCTGGATGGCCATCTGTTGGGAGTGCTTTGATGGTGTCTTCCTGCATGGCAAAAGGGAGTTGGACTTGATGGCATCTGTGGTCTCTTCCAACTCTCTGATTCTATGACTTTATGATTCTGAGGTCAACTTGATGGCAGTTAACAACAACAAATAATCTTACAGAGAATTTTTACCAAGATGATGTATAGATGATATATGACACCAGGTAAGTTGTGTAGAATGTATAAAGGTATTCCTAATCTATGTTGGAAGAGCCAGAATGTTGTAGTGGTTTGAACATTGGACAATGATTCTGGAGACCAGGGTTTGATTCAAGGAAAGCCTTTGGCTTTGAGTCTGAAGGACTTGAGCAGGGCTGTTGATAACAGGGAGACTTGGAGGTTTCTCATTCAGAAGGCTGTCTGAACTCAAAGTTGACTCGACAGCAATTAACATCAGCAGCAATAAGCAGTAACAGTTTCTTAAGTCAGCAGAGTGATGCCAAATTACTCCTGTACCAGAAGGGAGAACAATGTTGAAGAATGCTTAGGTGGCCAAGGAACACCAAAATCTCTTTCCCTGCAATCGAGGGCACACATCAGCAAGTGCTTTATTCCACCTCCAAACAAAAAAAAGAGATTTTAAATGAATGGAGGATGCCCATCTCTTCACTCACATTTTCTGGTGAGTCAAGGTTCGTAAACATGCAGAATCCAGAGAGTAGCTCCTCCTGAGTACAAAATGTATCCTCAGATTTTCATGATAATCTGGTGGAAATCCTTGCTCATTATCAAAGAGATGACTCTTTGATTTTGGCCAGGAGAAGACTGCTTTGTTTCTCAACTACGTTTCTCTCTTGGAAATGCCAGCCCACATTGATTTTATTTTAATTTTCAGTTTGCATGATTCAGATCAGGCTCTTGAGGTGTAGCTAGCAGTTACAACAACAAGTCTTGAAACTGGCAGAGAAGGAGAGTATGAAAACAAAGCACTTGAATCATCAAATCCTAAGTCTTGTACAGCCAGAAGGGTCATCTAGTCTCACCTCTTGCCAGTCAAGGAATTCACAGCTAAAGCATCAGTAATCACGAGGACCTGCACAAAGATGTACCCCAAGACCAAGTGGGCTTTAGGTATGATGCAGAAGCAATTATGAGAGATAATATGAGAGACTGACTCATCCATATATGTTTCTAGTGATTTGTGTGAATTGAGAGACTCATATGCCAGTTTGTTCAAGGATCCAAAAGTATGAAAAAGAAAGATCCATGAGTTATCATTAGTATCTAAAGCAGGTATAGGAACCTGAAAAGGTCCAGGTCCATTTTCCATTCCATTCCTCTGCAGGCTTCATCTCCATCCCACAATATGAAAGATAGCCAGTAAGGAAAACCAACAGGAAGAAAATCAACACATTTGAAATATGGTCCTGCAGAAGAGTTCTACAGATAACCTGGTCTGCTAAAAAGACAAATCAATGGGTCCTAGGGCAAATCAAGCCTGAATTCTCCTTAGAAACCAAGATGACTGAACTGAGGCTGTCGTACTTGGCCCATATCATGAAATGACATGACTCACTGAAAAATACAATAAGGCTTGCTAATATGGAAAGCACTAGGAAAAGAGGAAGACCCCATTACAGATGAAGAGACTAGGTCAAGGACATCACAACCCTGAATTTGCAAGTCCTGAACAGGGTAGCTGATAACTGGAACTCTTAGTTGTCCCTCATTCACAAGGTTGCCAAAAGTCAAAGTGAGCTAGACAGCAAATAACATCATCAACAAGCAGATCTCACCAGCCTTTCCTAATGAAACTGAGCATACTTTATTTGGTTAAAGCAAGGTGGTGGCTTGATAAAAACAAGGTAGAGGGAGCACACCTGGGTTATAGAAGAACTGTCTCATTTAGAAGCTACTGAAGGCATGATTCCCTTCTTTTTTCCCAAAATGTGTGTGGTTGTGTGAATCCATGGGTGTGTTGGGGACAATCAGGGTCTTAGGGGCCACCTGATTCTCACTCTGATCTATAAATGTACCATGGGAGATGTGCCAAAGCTCATTATCAGAGCACACACTTCTTGTGAAGAAATCCCAGTTAAAATACTTGGTATCTCTAGCTCTGCCAAAGAAAGAAAGAAAGAAAATGGGAATAGGAATCAGGGAGCTGGGGTTTATGGAAAAGAACTCTCTGCTTGAGAATCCAGCAAGCCACTGGTTGTCATATACTCTACAAAACTCACTTTGAGGTAGACAGCTTGTTTTTATGGATAAGTACAAGCAGTACAGCATACTTCCACAGAAGTTGCCAAAAACAAAGGGTACATAACAGCATACATCTTTTATCGATTATCAATACAAGTTTAGGCATGTAAAGCATTCGTTAGTCAAAACCATAAATCCCTTCTTGTGTCTATCTCCCCTTTTTCTTCCCAGGCTGGTGCTTTCCACAAACCTGTATGCCCTTGACCAAGGTGACCTCCCATGCATATTTCTCTGCCTCTGTCTCCACACCACTCTGTTCTCATAACATCCTAGCACCATCTGTCTTATTTTTCATTTTCCAGCCTGTTCCCACTATATTCTAACATGAAACACAATATAACAGCAAGTGGCCTTTGGATTACAATGAAGCAGTAATTAGCAGTATGTCCTCCCTCCACATTCACAGGTTTGACCTTTGCAAATCTGATTATTTGCAAGGCACATGCTTGCCTTCTGCCTCCCATTTTCCTCCCCATTTCCTTGCCTTCCTCATCCCAGGCTTGCAAGGCTTGTGTTCAAAATGGACTTTTTTTCTTTTGGGTGAGCAAAGCCCCTCCCTCACTGCTGGATGCATGTCCTCTTTGCCATGTTGGCTGCACATTCTGCTGTATAATGGCTGCTGATTTGTCAGGTGCTCTCTTTGCTCCTAGCCCTCTTTTGTCAAGGTGGTGTCTAGAAGTAGCTAGAACACCAGAACTTCACTCTTCTCTGTCTGAAGAGAAACTACTGGTGAGCCCTTTATTTTGTACTTTTTCTTCCCTTTTCCCCTGGGAATGCTAGGGCCAGCAGCAAGGGAATGGGAACCTTTGAGAACGTGGAGGGGCCATTATACTTAAGCCTGGATAAATAGTAGTGTCATGAGCACGGCCAAGCTCGCCATCAACTTGGACGGGGACTCTGACGCACTAGACTGGGACTCCCCACCAGGGGATCCCCGGGAGGACGAGGGGGCCCCAGCAGAGGCGAGGGACGGGCCTGCCGGCGACTCTGTAGCCAACCCGGAGCCCGCACCGGCAGCTGAGGCGCCTGAGAGCTCGACGGAGGCTGCGGCCCCCGACTCCAGTCCGGAGTTTACGGCAGCCCCTGACTCCAGCCCAGAGGTTACCACTGCCCCTCCTCCCATGTTCTGACAGAGGCGGCAGGAGAAAGAGGCAGTTCCCCGGTCCAGGCGGCTGCTGGAGAAGCGGCTGAAGGCTGAGGGCTTCCAGCTGTGAGCGCAGCCCCAAGGACTCTTGATCAGCCTCAGCTGGGCTAGGGAGCTACTTAAGGTGGACCCTGGGGGGGAAGGGCCACAGAGCAACAACCGTCGATCTTCCGTGTCTGCACTCCCTCCTTCCAGTGACTGCATCCAGCCTTCCCGGTGGCTGAGCTCCTTGCCTTTGCTTTGGGTGACGTAACCCTGTATTTACTTTGGGACTTTGTTTGGCGCTCTTGGGGACTTTCCTTAGCACCCTAGGTGACTTTGGGGTGCTGTAACCCCCTGTTTGCTTTGCTCCCACTAATAAACGCCGTCCAACCCCAGCCGCTCGCCCCGTGTCTGCTTGGCCTCCACCAGCCATTGACAAGTAGCTCCTTTTAGCAATGGTTATGGTTACATACACGGTAGCAGTTAACAAGGAATATACATTCAACAGGTTAGTATTTTCTATGATAGGGAAGCTTAACAACCTGACACTGGTATTCAGAGAAGCCTTTGGGCTGACAGACTTCAGGCTCGTGGGGAACATACTGCATATTTTACTATGTGAGGTGGCAAAGTTACTTTTTGAGCTACCACTCTCATGCTGGCATCCTACATCTGCAAGTAGGTATGCATGTGCAGTTCTATATTTTCCCACGGCCAAGCAGTTGTCAAACTCCTGCTTACCTATACGGAGAAGAGGGAAGGGGTGCAGTGATTCAAATCATGGAGAAGCAGCTGGTCTCAGCTCAGTCATGGAGAAGAAATGAGAATGCGCTCTTAAATAGGATACTTTTTTTTCCTTCCCAGATACATTATGCTATAATAAATAAGGGAACGGTGCACGAAAAATAGGGGGTATGGCTTTGGAGAGCAGGGAAGTGGAAGATGGTAATTTGACATGTGCCAGTGTGCATGCATGTTAATATTAACTTTTTTTAAAAAAAAAATTAAATTAACTTTATTTTTTTATTTTTTTTAAAGTTATAACAAACAATATTTACAAATAATCATTCTTTCTTTTTATAAATATATAAGAAACAGAAAGTAAAGAATTATATACAATCAAAATTATATACCGATATACCTATAAATTTATATACCTATCCAACATCCAATTCCATTTCTGTTTCTTCTTTTTCTATTGATCTTCTACCTTAATCTACATAAATAGATAGCTCTATATAATTTATGTATCTAAATAAATTTCAATTACATTTCTTATATATTCTACTTTGTCTTATGAATTTTATGAACATCCTTCTATATAAAAATATATACAAATGTATAGTTTCAACTTCCTTTTTTCTTTCTTCTAGTTTTATTTCTCATCTATTTTTACAAGCTTCTACTGATCATTTCCTTTTTTATGTGACTTTTCATATAATTTTGAAAATAAATGTTTCAATTCCCTTTTCCAATATCTTTGCTTATTTTCATTCTTTTCATGTTTCTTTCTGAATCACCCATTTTCTTTCTATGTATTCTTTAATTGGTTTCAATTCTTCCCTATTTTTCCCTCTTGTTTCACCCTTAAGTGCCATTGTCAAATCATCCATCATTATCATTTCTGATAGTTTAACATCCCACTCCTCAATATCAGGTATATGTTCATATTTCTAGTACTCTGCATAAATAATCCTTGCATTTGATACCATATGCAGTATTATTCTCCAATATCTAATATGCTCTCTCTTTTTTTGATGTAACATATTTAAAAGAAATATTTCAGGGTGCAAAGGAATATTAATTTGTAATATTTCCAATATTTTCTTTTGAATGCTTTTCCAATATCTTTTAGCTTCAGGGCATGACCACCACATATGAAAAAATGTACCTTCTTTTGTCTTACATTTCCAACATTTACTGGAAATCTTGTACATTTTTCTTAATTTTGCTGGGTCTAAGTACCATCTATAGAGCATCTTAAAGTAATTTGCTTTCAGCTTTTAAATTAACTTAAATTAACTTTAAAAGAACTTTAAAAACCTTTTTAAAACTTAAAAAAAAATAAAACCAGAGCGGCCAACTACCTCTGAAGATCAGGGAGCAGATTGGTAACAGGGTGCACTTGTTGCCATCCTTGAAGGTGATGCATGTGCCTACGAACAGTGTGTGCTTAGACTGAGACCAGGAGCTAATTTTCCCCAAATTCGGTATTTTAATTGGCAACCCGGGCGCCCCTCACGGGACCCCCCAATTCTCAGGGTAACACAACTACCTCTGAAAATCATGGAGCAGATTGGTAATGGGGTGCACTTGTTGCCATCCTTGAGGATGATGCATGTGCCTACGAACAGTGTGTGCTGAGACTGAGCCTTCTTTGGTGTGCATCATGCACTCCCTCCTTCCCTTGTGCACTCTCCTCCTCCTCATTGCACTTTTTCCTTCCCCCAGGAGCCCAGAGCAGACAGATCTTTGAGGTCTGAATTGCCTCCCTTTTCCTCCCATCCCCACCAATCAGCAGCAGCAGCAGCCACTCCCAGAACTTGACAGTTGCTGGGTGGTGGGAGATTTCTGAACAGTGTGCAAGGGAAAGAGACTAGCCTTCCACACTCCATCTGTTACCCTGTATGTTGGGGGTCCCTGGAGGGGTGCCCACATAACCAAATAAAAACACAATATGGGGAAATTAAGCTCGAGCACTCCCTTAGGCTAACAAGAGGCAGGGTAACTTCAGCTAGGATCTTTAACCCTATGTATACAGCGTCAGGTCAGAGAGCGGCTAGACAAGGTTTTAAAGTAACAAATAATATTTTATTGAAGACAAGCAACACGAAAGACAAGACATATATTAGCTAACTGAGAAATAGAAATGGAGAGCTTTGGGGAATGAGTGATAGGACACCTGGTCTCGTAGTCCTGGACAGAAGATGAGGTTGCAGGGATGGAAAGCTCAGCGTGGTTCGCTGAGGGGAGTTGCCTTAGACAACCGGCAGCAAGGTGGGATGGAAGTCCAAAGTAGTCCGAGGTAGTCCCAAAAGTGGGGACCTTTTATAGGGTGGATATTACCTACAGGCTATGCCATGCTCAGTGAGAACAAAGGAAATTTGGTGCTGGACAAAGGAGTTGGAAAAGGTCAAGTTTTGCATGATGGGCTTAGCGCTGGATGACAATAGTATGGCCAGTATGCTGATGGCCCAGTATAAAGGAATGGCTCGGCTCTTGGCTGTGCGGTTTTGTGTAGATTCGTGCCGAGCAAAGCCGGTTTGCAGGAAGGTTTTTCCCTAAAGCATTGGAGAGGCTTAAGTTGCCTGCCTGAATGAGGTTTTGGAATGTGCAACCATTAATGGCCACGCTCAATACGTGCTTGTCCGGTGGACCTCTGCAAACACGTGGAGTAGGGTGGCAGAGAAAGGTCAAGCAAAGGCCAAATTATTTGATATCAAAAGGATATCTAGTGCTCTCACCCGACATATCATAACCGGGATAACACATCCAGACAGTGACTTGTCTGTGCATAAGATGCATTTATGTGTCCCTAATTCACTAACAAGGATAATTGGCCCAGAATCACAGTAGCAATGCAAGCTAGAGCATTCTAGGAATGACACTCCAAAAAACATAATTTTTTACTAAAGCTCTGTCTGAGATCTAGCAACTAGAGCCTAAGGCAAAAAAAATCACACACTGAAAAGGAGATTATTCTGAACCCAACACTTTGTTCTACAAAACAGAACTGAATGGATCTCCACCTCTGCTGTACACGGACATTTGCCTCGTGGAAAGTAGGAACCACTTACAACCCTTTGCAAAGCAATTTGGGACAAAGAAATGTGTCTGCAAATCAGTCCCATTTGTTATGAAGGGACAGAGGCATAATTTGGATGTGGGCATAGGAAACAGATCTCCTGCCTTTAAACAATCATCATCCAGTCTGGCTGCTCCTCATTCTTCTTTTTCGTTTATTTTCTCATCAGATGGTCTCTTTCCTTTTTAAGGCCTCGGGGGGAAAACTTACATGATTTTACAGCATCCATCAATGAGCCTGGAGATGATTTACTCTTTAAGCACACATTTGTCATTGCCCAGAATATGCCCTCCCGAGTTCAACATGCATCTGGAGGGAAGGAAGGTGGATTAATCAGGGAGGTTTTTTTCCCTAGGAGATTGCCAGGGAAACAGCAGAATATGAAAGAAGCATTTGAACAGCAGCAGCAGGCAGCTCTCATGCCTGTGCAGCGGTGAATCTGCTCCAGGTTTTCAATTGAACTTTATAGGAAGTCTCCAAGGTGCTGAATCCTATCCTCCAAAATAGCTTCAGCTTCTGTGAAGTGTGGACAAAAAGTCACAACAGATGCACTACCCCAAGACCAGGGAAGACACCATGAGCTGCCACTAATAATAATAATAATAATAATTTATTATTATTATTATTATTATTATTATTATTATTATTATTATTATTATTATTATTATTATTTCCCACCTCTCCCGACGGATCGAGGCGGTACTACAACAGTACATCAAATACCTTAAAAGCAATTAAAACATGACTCATCCTCCCCGCCCACCAACCCATCTAAAAACCCCTAAAACACATTAACTATTAAGAACACTACTTATGAATGATCAGAAAGCTGGATGTTGCTCCTGCACATCTTTCTATTGTATATCTAAAGCAGGCTTCTCTGACTAGGCACTCTCAGTATGTGTTGGATTACAGCTCTGATACTCTCCAGCCAAGGTTGGCCCTCTTGGCTGAGAGTGATGGGACCTGTAGTACACCACACATGGAAGATAGCTGGCTGGGGAAGATGGGTACAAAATATAAAAAGCTGCCTTGCCAAGATATCAGGCAAATGGTTATCCCGGACTTGATGTTTGTGGTCTTTTTCACCGGAGCAGTGACAGGTGGTAGCTTCCATGGGAGAAATGGGCTGGAAAAATGCAAAATGGACATTTGGACACACCGTAAAATTCTGTGAATAAGGCAAAGTGTTAATAAAGGTGTCAGCTGGCATTCTGCTTGGGGCTTACATCTTTGTAAATGGCCTTACATGTATACAAAAACTGAATTCAGTAGTTTTACCATCTCTGTCTTCACCTAAGGGCTGCTGTGATGTTGCAATGCATTGCTTTGTACAGTCACAATGTGTTTGTAATGACCCATTGAACAATGGCAGAGTGATTGATCTCAGAGGTTATTCAGAAGCACCTGGACAGCAAAACCAAGCAAGTTTTTTTTTCACTCTACCTCATTCACTGGATTTTATGCATGATGTTGGTCTCTGCTCTTAACCCTCCCTTGTTAATTTGTGTTTTTTTTTCCCAAAAGGTCTTCATCTTTTCTTTTTCTCAATAGGGAAGATCTATTCTGGAGAAAAAGAGGGTTGCTGAAATTCACCATCATTCCCATGTAATAAAAATCTAAACTCCAGGTAGTTACCCGATGGTTGCAGTGCAGTATTATTCTACTTGACATTTAGAGTTGCAAGATCTCAGGTCCTGAGTCTTCTCCTCCAGTCCCCAGGATAAGAAGGAGGATTCACGGAGAGAAAGCATTGCCTTTAAATGTGTGGATAATTAATTTTTGTCCCCTTATATGTTGTTTTATAGCAATAGCAATAGCATTTATTTCTATACCGTTTATCAACTGAGTGTTATCTAAGCGGTTTACAATGTGTTTTTTAGCTAATTGCCCCCAACAAGCTGGGTACTCATTTTACCGACCTGCGGAAGGATGGAAGGCTGAGTCAACCTTGGAGCCGGGCAGGATCGAACTCACAACCTTGTGGTTGCAGTACTAGCATTTAACCACTGCGCCACCAATAAATGTGTTGGGGGGGGGAGTGAATGTGTGTGTGTGTCAAGACTAGGGCCATTTGTGTGTGTGTGTGCGCGCACACACACACACACACACACACATATATATATATATATGTCATGACTAGGGCCATTTCCACATTACACAGTTATAGTGCTGTTATTCCACTTTCAACATCCTATGGAATCCTAGGCTTTGGAGTTTAGGGAGGGTCCTTTAGGATTCTCAGCCAGAGAGCTCTTTGGCCTCAGTAAACTACAAACCCCAGAATTCCACAGGAGGTTGAAAGTAGAATAATAGAACTATAACAGTATAGTGTGGAAATGGTCCCAGGAGGCATTTGTATGTCTTTTTTTTTTAATTTATTTATTTGTATCCCGCCTCTCCATATGGATCGAGGCAGCGAACAACTTACAAATAGCATGTATTTCTATACATGCCCCCAGCAAGCTGGGTACTCATTTTACCGACCTGCGGAAGGATGGAAGGCTGAGTCAACCCAGGGCCCGGCAGGATCGAACTCACAACCTTGTGGCTTGCAGTACTGGCATTTAACCACTGCGCCACCAGGGCTCCCTAAGGTTTGGGCTGTGAAACCTCAGGGACTGGGATAGCCCTGATGTGGCAATCCTAACAACATTATGCAAACGATACGGTATATGCCCATATTCCTCCTTAATGTCCCCTAGTAGGATGGGGGATGCTTAGTGGCAGCTTCTGCAGTCCCAGGGAATGAAGTGGTATCTTGAAGGTACTGACAAAAGTCATGCATAGGTTAGGCTAACAGGTGAGAGGCCCAGGGTCACCTAATGAGTTTCATGGTGCAGGAGGAAATTTGTAACTGGGTTCTTTTTCACACTACAAAATTAGAGTACTTTGACACCAAAGGTGTCATCCTTTGGAATCCTGGGATCTGTAGTTTTAGGAGGTATTTAGAATTCTCTGCAAAATAATTCTAATGTCATACCAAACTATAAATCCCAGGATTCCATTGAATACAGCCGTGGCAGTTAAAGTGGAATCAATGCGTTGCAACTGTATCGTGTAAGAGAATCTCCCTTGCTCTAGTCTGATATGCTAACCACTACACTACACTTCTTCTCCAGACCAGGCAACCTCATACCTACCGCCAATGGTTTTGCTCAATGGTGCATGCAGTTACATGTGTGTATATATGCCTTCAGGTCAACTGTAGACTTGTGGGGACATGCAAATTTCATAGGGTTTTCTCAGACAACAAATATTCAGATGTGATTTTGCCAGATCCTTCCTCTGAAATATCGCATATGGCACTTGGTATTCACTGGCAGTTTCCCATTCAAGTACTAAGCAGGGCTGACCCTGCTTAGCCTCCAAGATCAGATGGGATCTGGTACATTTAGGGTATAGAAATCTCTAAAAGACAAGCACGTTGGTAGGATCCAACCTTCTGTCTTCCATAATTGTTTGTTTTAATCTTGCACGGTGCTGTCTAGACACCCTTGGTATAAGCCAGATGGCTTCCAGTGTGTGTTTGGTTTGGGTCATGCCAGTTAAAATAAAAAGCGATTACCTTATTATCCAAACAACTCTTAATTGTGAAAATCCAGCCATGATAGCAAGTCGGAAAAATATTGACTCAAATTCTTTTCTCTATTTTTGAAAGGGATTAAAGGCTCTGCTGTACTCGACCACTCAGTCGCTTTCAAATAAGAGACTTTGCAAACCTTTGGCATCATTGCTTGGTGCCTAGGCATGTGGGCAAAAAACTCCCTGGCTCAGACATTTGCCATAAACTCGATAGGTAACCCAAGGCAAACTATTATGTACCAGTGGTGCAGTGATACATATATGAACTGGTGGCACTCATTACGACAGTCTCCATGGCCACATGCTCAGTGAAGCTTCTCACACACCCTGAAAAATAAATGCAGCTAAATTGATCCATATCAATAAAACAGTTTATGCAGCTTTCATTTCCACTAGGAGCAGGTCTTCTGTAAAGCTAAAGGCTCTTAATTGTGCATTCAAGTCCAAATGACCAGCAATATTTTATATAACTAGTAACATTTCCAAGTTACTTACAAGTCAAAAGGAGAAAGAGGAAATCTGTCACCTTAAAAAAGAAGACAAAAGATTTGCATAACATTTGTAAATCATCTCTTTGTGACCAGGTATCCTGCATGCCCCCTACCTGGATGCTATTATTTGACAGCTTCAGGTCTCTCTTTTCTCTGGGTTCTTAATTAAACCAGATTTTGGCCAGAATCCTGTCACTGGCATATGCAGGTATCAGTTGCATGATGCATGTGCAGCATTTTTAATAGACATTGTCCAACATCCATATCCAGTTGATAAGTGTCACGTTCTAACCTGTGGTGGCCTTTTCAGACAAAGAAGAGGAAAAGGAAAGCCAAGATAACAGGGTGCAATTGGAGCCAGAAGAGGCTGGCAATCCTGACATGGCACTGGCAGAAGCAGAGCCCTGACTGCAGCTCCTGTGGTTAATAAGGAAGATATGGACCACTGTAGACTAAAACATCAGTTGCAAAAGAGCAGGAGATGCCCTGATCCATTTTAAAAGGATAATGCTGAGTTCCTTCGGCTTGCCATGGCAATGCAATGCTGGCTACAAATTAGCTCCAACACGATCATTCCAGTTGCTGTAAACAATTCCTTTTGTGACCTGTCTGGTTTCGTGGATCGCTGAATTTCGGCATCTACCTTGGCCACTTCTGCACTAGCCTGTTGTATCACTATGATTCCACTTTCAACATCCTACGGAATCCTGAGGTTTGCAGTTTCGGGAGCAGCCATCTGGCCGCTCCCAAAACTGCAAACCCCAGGATTCCGTAGGATGTTGAAAGTGGAATCATAGCACTATAACAGGCTAGTGCAGAAGTGGTCCTTGACTTATTCTTTCTGGTAACCCTCATCTTGGCTTTGGGTCCTTCTCAGGTCTGCTTTTCATGTTTGCATTGTGAACTGTTTGGACCATATTTCTACATCCACTGACTTGCTTCCTCCACTGCCTGTTCTTGTGGACTTTCGGTGCTCTTATTGCGGTAGTGTATTAACAGGACAATGGGGATGGAAGCAGAGGTCTGCATGCAATGTACCCATGCACACGGGGCAGAATGTACAGAGGCCCAAGGTGGAACATATGCCAATGTGCATTGCGCTGCACACTGCAATTTTGTAATGGAGTTTCAGTCATGCACACTGACCATAGGTGATGTTGTGGTGTAGTGGTATCTAGCACAGGGATTCCATAATGCAAGCAGAAGGGAGCTCTGCTGGCAATTATTCATGCTGCAATGCAGCAATATAGTAGGCCCTTAGTATCTGCTGGGGTTCGGATCCAGGATACCCCACGGATACCAAAATCCGTGGATATTCAAGTCCCATTATATGCAATGGCATAGCAAAATGGCATCCCTTGTATGAAAAGACGAACAATTCAAACAAGTGCCTGAGGATCTGCGAAATGGTGGGAAGTTACAGTGAAGTATGTCTATAATCAGCATTGTGCTCAGCACATGGCAAAATCAAGGTTTGCTTTGGAAACTTTGTTTTTTTAAAAAAATATTTTCAGCTGTGGTTGTTTGAATCTGTAGGACCAACAGTACAGGCCAGTGGTTGTCAACCTTTTCTTTAACGTGGACGCCCTTGTAAATCATAGAATCATAGAAATTGTAGAGTTGGAAGAGACCCCAGGGGCCATCCAGTCCAACCCCCTGCCATGCAGGAACACCCTCAAAGCACTCCCGACAGATGGTCATCCAGCCTCTGCTTAAAAACCTCCAAGGAAGGAGACTCCACTACACTCCGAGGCAGCAGATTCCACTGCCGGACAGCCCTGACTGTCAGGAAGTTCTTCCTGAGGTTCAGGTGGAATCTCCTTTCCTGCAGCTTGAATCCATTGCTCCTTGTCCTGGACTCTGGAGCAGCAGAAAACAAGCCCTGTCCTTCCTCTATGTGGCATCCCTTCAAATATTTAAACATGGCTATCATGTCCCCTCTTAACCTTCTCTTCTGCAGACTAAACATACCCAGCTCTCTAAGTCTATCCTCATAGGGCATGGCTTCCAGGTCTCTCACCATTTTGGTCGCCCTCCTCTGGACTTGCTCCAGCTTGTCAATATCCTTCTTGAATTGGGGTGCCCAGAACTGGACACAGTATTCAAGATGGGGTCTAACCAAAGCAGAGTAGAGTGGGACCAGTACCTCCCTCGTTCTAGACACCATACTCCTATTGATGCAGCTGAGAATTGCATTGACTTTCTTGGCTGCCGCATCACACTGCTGACTCATGTTCAGCTTGTGGTCTATGAAGACTCCTAGATCCCTTTCACACGTACTGCTATCCAGCCACGTGTCCCCCATCCTATATTTCTGTATTCCACTTTTTCTACCTAAGTGTAGGACCTTACACTTCTCCCTGTTGAATTTCATTTTGTTAGCCTCGGCCCAGCTCTCCAATCTATCCAGGTCATTTTGAATTTTGATCCTGTCCTCTGGCGTATTAGCAACCCCTCCCAATTTGGTATCATCTGCAAATTTGATGAGCATGCCCTCTATTCCTTCATTCAAGTCATTGATAAAAATGTTGAACAGCACTGGGCCCAGGACAGAACCCTGTGGCACCCCGCTAGTCACTTCTCCGCAGGATGAAAAGCGGCCATTGGTGATCACCCTTTGGGTTTGGTCGGTCAACCAATTACAAATCCAACTAACGGTAGCCCTGTCCAGCCCACATTTTACTAGCTTCTTTGCAAGAATGTCATGGGGAACTTTGTCAAAGGCCTTCCTGAAATCGAGATATGCTACATCCACAGCATTCCCTTCATCTATCAAGCTAGTAACTCTATCATAAAAAGAGATAAGATTAGTCTGGCATGACTTATTTTTGAGAAATCCATGTTGACTTCTCGTGATTGCCGCGTTGCTTTCTAAATGATTAGAAACTGACTGCTTAATGATCTGCTCCAGGATCTTTCCGGGTACTGACGTCAGGCTGACTGGGCAATAATTATTTGGGTCCTCTTTTTATCCCTTCTTGAAGATGGGGACAACATTTGCTCTTTTCATATACAATTTGTTCCCAGTGAACCCCAAGATTTAACTCAAGATTTAAAATATAGGTTTAATTTAGATTTAAATATGTAATATTTAAATATTAAACATTTATACATTTAATTTAATTTCTATTTAATTTAGATTTAAATATTCAAATATTTATTTAAATATTCCAGTAAGTATTTATTTATCAAAGGTTTCTGGAGACTAGGATTCAGATCCTCGCTCAGACAGTGGGTGACCTTGGGCAAGTCACATTCTCTCAGCCTCAGAGGAAGGGAAAGACAAACCTCTTCTGAATAAATCTTCCCTCTGCCCCCCCCCCATAACTGTGATGGGTTTATCTTCGGGTTGCCATAAGTCACAAGTGACCTGATGGCAAACAAGGGAGCAGTTTCAGCACCCACACCACCACTTCTGCTGCCACATCCCTGTTGCTGCTGGTGGTGTCCAGCAATAGGGCTTCACAGACCCCCAGAGGACCACAGACCCCAGGTTTAGAACCAATGGTATAGGCAATATCTCAGCCTTTGGTTGGGCATTCCCTTCAAACAGAGGACACCCCCCCCAAAAAAAGGAGATAGTAAAACAGAAGACACTTGGCCCCCTCAAGGGTCTTACTACAGTAGTGGGCAAAATGAGGGCATTGTCCCCCTCCAAAAATGGAATTCTGCTCCCCCAAATGATATTTTCCTTCACTCCCCAAATTTCTAGCATTGCCGTGTAGTAGTCTGACATTTCTGGAAGAAAGTGTGAGGAATGACAGTTAGCTCTCACTTTCACCCTATACACACGTTTTATATGCTTTAAAAATGCATAATTAGTTACTGTGCAGCTGCTAGCTAATCAGGGTAGGCCCACAGCAAAAAAAAAAAAAGTAGCATTCAGAAGCTGCAGCTTCTCTCCAAGGCTGTGCAAGGTCAGCTCATGCTGAAGTGACAGATAAGAAAATTTCCAGCTAGAATGCCTGGGAAACTGTTCCACTGTCAGCTAGAACGGAGTGTTTCCTCCCTGCTACAAGCCTGGGAAAGTGTCAGCACCTTCTGGAACAAGGGCCATTTCTGCACTAGACTGTTACAGTGCTATGATTCCACTTTCAACTTCCTATGGAATCCTGGGGTTTTCAGTTCCGGCAGGGGCCATCTGCAAAGCCCAGGATTTCACAGGAGGTTGAAAGTGGAATAATTGCGTTATAATAGTCTTGTGCAGAAATGGTCAAGGTTAGGGTTGTCAGATCTTCCACATTTCATGGATCATCTCCAGGGGGGAGACAATACAAATTCTCCAGTTTTGGGAGGCTCAATTTCAGGGAAAAGAAAAGGACCAAGTGCGAATCTCCAGCTCATCTAGAACAGCAGCAGCCTCCTGTAATTTGCAGGATTAATTGGTTTGTGACTGCAACTTGCAAAAATTCTTCATGGAGGGGGGTCTTTCTATTTACTTTGTTATCTCCTTCCTTTCCTCCCAACAGTCATGGTAACAGGGCTCACCTTCCACTCTCCTCTGAGTTCACCTTCTGGCTAGTAACAAGGAGAGTTGCCCCTCCACATTCACTAGTGTTAGGGGCGTAGAATCCTTGCAAAAGTGGGAAAATCACAAATATCTAGATGTGTGTGCATCTGTGGGAAGGGAGCCGAGGCATGGTGGGAAGAACAGGCACTCAGGGTCCAAACCAGGTCAGGAAAAGGAGAGGCATGGTGGCCCTGTACTTCCTTTTTCTCATCCATCTCCTTCCTTGGGTGTGGGACAGTCATCAGGAGAGTGTTTGCAATGGCCAGCCAGCTGCTGGTGGAGGAGGAGGAGAAGGAACAGAGGCAGGTTTTTAAAGGGTTGCACAACCTGATTGAAACTACTCAGAGGGAAGGTTTCCCCAGAAAAGAAGAACCTGAAGTGGAGGGAGGCACGGATTGGAGAAACTTGCAAATAATCCGATCTGTGAAAATCAAACCTGCAAATGTGCAAGGCCAACTGTAGTTTAGATTATATGTTCCTTGTTCCATCTCCCTAAATAGGTGATAAAGAATAACCTCCTCATTTCACTTTTAAGATTTTTGTCTTAATTTCCAAACAGGAACATTGGTTTTCTGTGTTTGTGCATGTGTGTTTGAATGACAAGCTGTGATGCCTTTGGTTGATACTTAAAGCATAGCACCTAAAAGACATCACCAAGGCTATCTCTAGGTCCCATTTGTAAGAAAGATGAGATATAAATTTAATCAATCGATCAATCAGTTTTGACCCAGAAAGCTTGGGCCTGGGATGATCCTGAACTGGCAACGTTAAGCAAGGAAGAAAGGGTATTTAAAGATCAGGAGATATTTGGCTATTGATCTTGTTCTGAGAGTTTGTGATTTTGGCCATAATCCAGTTCAGAAACCCACTCCACTGGGACTGGCATTACATTCAACACAGGGAGCCTGGTGACAGCAGCTATGATGAAGGACTGCTTCGATCTGCTAAGGCACGTGAACTAACTTTGCCTCTGCCTTGAGTTTTATTGCTGCATCCCACTTGAAAACTGCATCTAATCAATAAGCCATTGTTTTGGTACACCTGTGACTGCATTTCATTTTGACAGACCCGCAAGCCAGGTTTGGTCTGGGAACCGAGTAGATCGGAGCCCTAGAAATATTATACACAGTCATTTAAAACTCCGGTTGAGCATTTAGACATACAGTTTCGGCATCCAAAGAAAAAGGGGCAGGGAATTAGAAAACAAACAAACCATGGAATGCTTTTCAACATCTCAGCATCAAACTTTCATAGGAGAAGGGGTAGAATTCTTATCCGGGGCAGGAAGTCCTTCATTCCCTCCTCCCGAGCTACATCTCTGCCTCCCCCTCCAGCAAACAGGGAGCATCAAGCAAAGTCCTGTCTAGTCAACAAGTGAAGTGTTGCTGCTAATTGCTGTCTTATTCTTCCTGCAATGCCTCTGCAGTAATGCTATTTTATTGATTGGTTTTGTTAATATCCCACCTTCCTCCCAACATGGAAACCAAGGCAGGTTAGAGCAGGGGTGGGCAGCCACAGTGGAGAACAGTGTCCTTCCTTTGGGACCCTCCTGGGGTTGTATGAACTGCTAGAGATGCGAAAAAGACCAAAAGAAAGAAAGAAAGAAAAGGAAGGAAGGAAGGAAGGAAGGAAGGAAGGAAGGAAGGAAGGAAAATCAGAAGCACCCACAAGTTCACTTCTAGTTTTGAAAAGCAGTAAGTGTCTAATGTGAAACACTGCAGGAAGTCCTATCACTTATTTAAAATCTGGAGGCTTCTTTTCCTTTTGGCCAAAAAAAATAGGGAGTCTGGACAGATTGAAGGAGTCAAGGATGAGAGAGAGAAAACCTTCAGGCCTGTGCATTGCCCCTAGGAGCACACCATGTCTGCTCTGGCCCTCAAGGCATTATGGAAGATTAAAATTGTGGAGAGTAACCACAATAGAGAGCCACTGTGGTGCAGTACTTTGGCTGTTGGAGTAGAGTTTTGAATCCTTGCTTGGCATGCACCCACTGGGTGACCCTGGGCAAGTCATGCTCTCTCGGCCTCAGAGGAAGGCAATGCAAAAACCCCTCTGGACAAATCCTTCCAAGAAAACTACATGATAGGTTCACTGTAGGGTTACCATCAGTCAGAAACTATTTGAGCCTGGAGAAGAGAAAGTGAACAGGTGACATGACAACCATGTTTAAATATTTGAAAGGATGTCATACGGATGATGGGGCAAGCTTGCTTACTGCTGCGCCAGAAACTAGGACATGGAGCAATGGATTCAAACTACAGGAAAAAAGATTCTACCTAAACATTAGGAAGAACTTCTTGACTGTAAGAGAAGTTCAACAATGGAATACACTGCCTCAGACAATGGAACTGACAATGGAATATTCTATCCCCAAAAAGTTGATCAGCACCTCAGATTGCTCCTTGAAAATTCAGACTAGAAGCCAGAGTGGATTCACCACTGTCTTGACACAGATCACTAGTATCCACTGGGGAAGAAGGAAACACTGCCTCAGAGTGTAGTGGAATCTCTTTCTTTGGAGGTTTTGTTACCCTGTTTGCTGGGGGTCCCGGGAGGGACACCTGAATAACCAAACAACAACACAACTTTGGGGAAAATTAGCTGGAGCACTCACTAAAGCTAGCGAGAGGCAGAGTAACTTAGCAGGATCTTGCAACCCCGTGTCTACGGGGTCAGATCAATCAAGCAGCCAGACGGTTTAAAATAGCAAGAATGATGTTTTAAGTACAGACAAATATTAAAGACACCACAGTCACACAGACAACTAAGGAATCAGAGATTGACTTGGAGTAGGGATTTTTAGAGGGAAATGGGTGATACGACACCTGTCTCATAGTCCTGGACCTTGAGAGCGACTTTGGGGTGCAAGGGAGATGCTCAGCGCGGTTCGCTGAGGGGAGCTCGCCAAGCAGAGCAGCGGCAAGGCTGGATGGAACTCGGGAGCGATTCGAGGAAGGTCTCAGAATCAGGGGCTTTTATAGGGTGAATTGTGACCGCAGGCCATACCTTACTCAGTGAGAACAATACGTTTTAGGAGCGGGACAAAGCCTTGGAAAGGTCAGGTTTTAGCATGATTGACTTAGAGCTGAATTAACAATAGTGTAGTCAGTATGCAAATGCGGAGCGCTTAGTACAGCTTTGTCAGGTTGCCTGCTCAGGGCAGGGGAGCCTTTGTTAGTATTGCGCAAATGCAATGAGGTGTTTGCCGGAGAGGTCCCTGAAGCGACAAACCGGCTCTGTCTGGCCTGCCTGGGTGGAGAATGGAATGTCCAGCAATTATCGGCCGTGCTTGTTTACGTGCTTGTCCGATGGCCTCACAAACATGTGGAGCGGGGTGGCAGAGGAAAGCCAAATTGTTTGATATCAAAGTGATATCGAGTGCTATCTCCAGGTAGGCCTAGACCGCAGTAACAGTTTTTAAGCAGAGGCTGCTTTGGTTGTGTATTCCTGCATGGCAGAATGGGGTTAGGCTCGATCGCCCTTGGGGTCTCTCCCAGCTCTAGGACTCCACGATTCTAAGAAGAAGAACAACCCAGAGCCACCTGGACTGTGCTGCTGAGAGAAGAGCAGACCCCAGGGAGCTGAGCTAGAACTTGGAGATCAACTGCACTTTATGCTGTGAGCCCTCCTGAAGACCTGGATCATTGGTGTAAGTCCCAGGTCAAGACTATCCCACTTCCTGGGACATCAGGGCCAAAACATGAGACCTTGGAATGACCACTTGTGATGTGATAAGAAATGGCCCCTGGAGACATTCAAAGCACGATGTTACAAGGGGAAGCTCCAGTGGTGTGATTAAGCCTGATATATTAAACATCAACCCTAGTTGCTAAAAAACACCAGATACAACAAATAAGGGAAATGCACACATTTTTCAAGATAGTGCTCTCACCTTGAGATTCCTCCCCCTCACTATGAAGACTGAAAGAGAGAGGCTAGGCTCTGATATCTGGGAATCCCAGTCATTGGAAACTTCCCAAAGGTGAGAGGCTTGGTGCCATATCTGTGTTAGAGTGTCTAGCAAAGACACTTTGACCTAGCAAAGAAAAAAGCCTTATTAACAGTATTAACACTCTTGCTATTGACAGTTCTTAGGCTTTCTATTGCCTTCCCATTAACAAGGGCTCAAGGCCTCTGTCCTTCTCTTTCCAGCAGCTTTATTTAGCTAAACATTAGGAACTGTGTTACTAAGAGCAGCTGTTAAGGAAATGTTTCTTCTACAATACTGAAGAGTACTCAAATGTCACTTAACAACCGTTACGTGTGCTGGAGCACCCAAAGAGAAAAAATCATCCTGACAAATCCACAGACTTTGCACTCTCAAGTGCTGGTTTTTATGAGATGGTTGACTTTCAGGTCATATAACAACACAGAAGGGATTCTCCATCCGTTCAAGGCCTTCTTGGCTACAATAAAGGCCATGGCATTCATGAGTCCAGAAAGGTTCACTGTGACTATAGGCCATATCATTGTTTGCTCCATTTTAGTGACTTCATTGCAGTGGCAGCAAATGGCTTCCACGGCATTGATTCCACACTGGGTTTCAGCTGAATTTGGAAGGGGCCAAACAAGAAGTCAAACTGTTACCCTGTTCTCTGGGGGTCCTGGGAGGGGTGCCCAAATAACCAAAACACAAACACAATTCTGGGGAGAATTAGCTGGAACACTCACTAAAGCTAGAGAAAGGCAGGGTAACTTAGCAGGAATCTTGCAACCCAGCGTCTACGGGGTCAGGTCAGTCAAGCAGTCAGACAGTTTTAAAATAGCAAAAATGATGTTTTATTAAAAGACAAACAGTAAAGACACCACAATCACACAGCTAATGGAAGAATTGGAAATAAGGATTTTCTGGGGAAATGGGTGATACGACACCTTTCTCGTAGTCCTGAAGAAGCTTGAAGATGGTAGGGAAGAAACTCAACGTGGTTCGCCGAGGGGAGCTCGCCAGACAAAGTGGCAGCAAGATGGGATGGAATTCCAGAGCGATCCGAGGTGGTCTCGGAATTGGGGGTTTATATAGGGTGAATTGTGACTGCAGGCCGTGCCTTACTCAGTGAGAACAATGTGAGTTTGGAGGGGGACAAAGCTTTGGAAAAGGTCAAGTTTAACATGATCAGCTTAGCGCTGAATCAACAACAGTGTAGCCAGTATCCAAATGCACAGTACTTAGTCCGGCTTTGTAAGACTGTCAGCTCAGAGCCGGGCACCTTTGTTAGTGTCGTGCTTAAGCAAAAGGGTGTTTGCAGGAGAGGTCTCTGAAGCAACGGATTAGCTCTGTTCTGCCTGCCTAGAGGGAGAATGGAAGGTCCAACAATGACCGGCCGTGCCTGTTTATGTGCTTGTCCAGAGGCCTCGCAAACACATGGAGCGGGGTGGCAAAGGAAGGCCAAATGGTTTTGATATCAAAAATGATATCAAGTGCTATCACCAGGTAGGCCTGGGCCGAAGTAACAAAACCATACCCGCAACATAGATTCCATACCCTCCAAGTGTCTTGGTTTGGCATGGATTGTCCTGATTAAACCTCTATCTTCCCACTTTTTCAGCTGCTTTTAAATTTCCTGGTATCCCTCTCCTCCTCCCACTTTTCCCCTTCTTCTCCTGCCTGCTTCGCTTGCTGCAAGCTGAATTCAAAGTGTAAAAATGATTGGCACTCCATTAACTCAGCAGTGGTGAAGGGAGAGGAGGGAGCAGAGTCTTCTCCTTCCCAGTAGGCTCAGGTAAAAGCAAACTGCTGAAGCCTTTTTTAGCTTGTATGTTCTTCCTCTGTAGTAACTTTTGCATTCATGACCACACTCTGATGTTGCTTGGCCACATGTGTCCTGGTTTTCATCTCTGAAATGTTTTAAGGTATGAGAGTCAGCACTTTGGATAGTTCCAGAAAAGTCTGGACTAGAACCCACAGTGGAATCATTGCCCCACTGACTTGGACTGTGCTTCATTGCCCCACTGCCTAGAGTTCTTTCTACCAGACCTGTTTGCATGGTAGGTGAATAAGGCTGTCAGGCTAAGATCATCCCAGGCCTAGGGAGAGTCCTCAGGTAATGTCATAAGAATAATTCCAGCAATGTCACAAGGCGGACTCCCATCATTATAGAGCATTACTCATAGAATGTCACTCAAACATACAGAGAACGCAGGGTGGGAGAGAGTGTGGGGGTTAAAACAGTAACAATAATTTTAAAAGATTATAAATATATTAAATTATTTGTCACAAGACAATTTAAAACCTGATAAAACAGCTTCAAATAGTACCTGCTCAAACTGGATAAAATCAGTTCAGTCTCAAGAATCTTCAATAAGAGGCCACAAAGACACCAGTGCACCAATCAGGTGTCTCAGGGGAAGGTAATCAATAAACAGGGTGCCACAGAAGAGAAGGCCCTCTCCTATGTCCCCCCACAAGTATCCCCCCACCAGTATGACACAGGGGATCCTATCAAACAGACTTTAGTTCTCAGGCAAGCATTTTAGAATCATAGGCCATTTCCTCACTAGCCTGTTAGGCTTCATTTGGAATCCTGTGTCCAGTTCTGGACACCTCAATCAAGAAGGATATTGACAAGCTGGAACGTGTCCAGCGGAGGGCAACCAAAATGGTGAAGGGTCTGGAAGCCATGCTCTATGAAAAACGGCTTGGGAAGCTGGGCATGTCTAGTCTGCAGAAGAGAAAGTTAAGAGGGGACATGATAGCCATGTTTAAATATTTGAGGGGATGTCATGTTGAGGTGGGAGTGGGCTTGTTTTCCACTGCTCCAGAGACCAGGACAAGGAGCAATGGATTCAAACTGCAGGAAAAGAGATTCTGCTTAAACCTCAGGAAGAACTTCCTGATGATCAGAGGTGTTTGGCAGTAGAATATGCAGCCTAGGAGTGTGGTGGGGTCTCCATTTTTGGAGGTTTTTAAACAGAGGCTGGATGACCATCTGTCAGAGTGCTTTGACGGGTGTTCCTGCATGCCAGGGAGTTGGACTTGATAGTCCCTGTGGTCTCTTCCAACTCTATGATTCTATGATTCCATGAAAATTACAGCTATGCCTTTAAATAACTTGGCTTCAACTTTTCAAAAATTTACTTCTTTGGTCGATACAAGGATGCCATTAAAAAAAATGGGAAGAGGAACAAGACTGGCATAGCTAAAGCACTGATGACACACCAAGTGTCAGTACAAACACATCAATAGACTTGCTGTGCAAGAATGTGGTGAAGATTCACAGTGGCATTGTTTGCCAGTGTTGTTTACTATCTGTCAGCCAAGCTGAGACATTAAGTCATTAGCGGAGCCTTCCAAACCCATTATTTGAATCAATTCTTTTTCGGCTTCATCAGTAAGGAACCTGAGAACTAATGAGTCAATGTGACACAACCTTACTCTCCAAATGAGTCAAGAAACCCAATGCTGAGAAGACAGTTAATAACACACACAGTTGGCAGGAGGGAATGAAAGAGACAGAGAAAATCATTCAGTTGTTTAAATAAAATCTCTTACGATTCCCAGTATCAGTTGATGCAAGAAGACTGAGTTAACACAGTGATACATGAGGTATCACCAATGTGCTTACAATATTCTGCTGATTGGGACCTTGATGAAACACATTTCCCCAGATAGATAGATAGATAGATAGATAGATAGATAGATAGATAGATAGATAGATAGATAGATAGATAGATAGTAGAGTAGTGGTTCTTAACCTTTTCTTTACCAGAGGGCCCCTTTAAATATCTTTTGTTGCTGTGGACTCCCGAGACTTAAAATTTAAAACCCTAAAGTGCATCAAATATTTATTGAAAATTGCTCATCAAGGAGCTTCAAATTGGGAGAGGAGGGAGAAATAAGTAAATGCACACTTCCCTGAGAGGCCCTGGATGAGGAAGGAAGACTATTCCTCTGCTTCTTCCCACCAGTTCAAGGCTGGAGCAGATTGAACAGCAAAGTGCAGGCCCAGCCAGCCAGCCAGCCTTTGCCCTCTCTCTCTCTCTCTCTCTCTCTGTCCCTCCCTTTTTTCCAGCCATCCAGCCTATCAGAAACACTCAAACACCCACTTTTTTTGCCTTCTTCACCAGGAGGTGAGGAGACCGAAACGGCCAAGGAAGGGAAAGTGAAAAAAGCAAAAATAGAGTGAAGGTAAAAAAGGGAGATTGAAGCAACCCCTCTACAAAAGACCCAGCGCACATTTCCTCATTTCCATTTATAGGTGCACATGCTTTCGTCTGAATTGAATGGCAACTTATTTTGCAAATAATGATCCATTGCTCCAGCTTCCAGCGTCTTGCCAGGGTGTAACACCTGCTACAGCAGTGCCCCCTTTTCTCATTCAGCCCCACCCTCTGTAGGAGAGAAAAGATTGCAGGGAGGAGTGGGGCCAAACGAGAAGAGAGGGTGCTGCAGTAGGGGGTGCCACCCCCTCCTGGGAAAGTTGGAAACAAGGAGTCATTGCTGGCAAAGTAAGCCACCACTCATTCATACAAAAGCTTGTATACTTATAAATGAAAATGTGGAGGCACACACAGGGTCTTATACAGAGGGGTTGCTTCAACCCCCTTTTTTTCCTTCAACTCTCCCCTTTTTGCCTTTTTTCCCCCTTACTCCTTTTCCTGTCTAAATCTCCTCTCCTCCTGGTGAAGAAGTGGGTGGAAAATGTGTGTGTGTGTGTGTGTGAGAGAGAGAGAGAGAGAGAGAGCATTTCTGATAGTAGACTGGACTGCTCTCTGCTGGAAAGAAGAAGAGGGGAAAGCGAGAAGAAGGGCAAACACTGGCTGGCTGTCAGCTCCACTGTCACTCAGCTGCTGAGCCTGCCTCCTCCCCAGAGTGAAGCAGTCATGTAACAGGCAACATGTCAGCCCAGCCAGCCAGTCTGCCTGCCTCCTTTTGTTTTAGTTCCTGTAATGTCACCACTCCATTGTGGGGAGGACATGGGCTAAGCAGCCTTTGAGCCTTTTGTGGACCCCTTGTGAGGTATCATGGACCCCAGATTGATAACCACTGCCCTAAAGGCACCTGATCCTGTGTCACCTTGGAAGCTAAACAGGGTCAGCCCCAGTTGGTACCTGGATGGGAGGCTGCCAACAAATATCTGGTGCTGTAGGCTTTATTTAATCATAGAATCATAGAGTTGGAAGAGACCACAGTGACATGGGGCAATGGGTTCAAACAAGAAGAAAAGAGATTCCACCTAAACATTAGGAAGAACCCGCAGATGGTAAGAGCATTTTGAAAGTGGAATATGCTGCCTCCATGGAGTGTGGTGGAGTTTCCTTCTTTGGAGGTTTTTAAACACAGGCTGGATGGCCATCTGTCGAGGGCATTTTGATTGTATCCTGCATGGCAGAATGGGGTTGTACTGGATGACCCTTGGGGTCTCTTCCAATTATATGATTCTATGATTCTTAGAGTTGGACAGGAATCAGTTCTCAAAAGCTGGCTGGAATAACAAGGGTTTTACCTGCTAGCAAAAAGATAGTAAGGAAGGTGTCAGGCTGGGAAGGGAGATCCAGAGAATGGGATTAGCCACCAAGATGTCTATCTCCTATATTCCCACCAGATGTACCTGTGAGGGTGGTGGAATAGAGAGCAGGGCCTCCTGAGAAGATCTCAATATGCAGGCAAGTTTGTACCAGTAAATATGATCCTTCAAATAATGCCAGGAGATTGATAATCAAGAAAGAATGCCAGATGCTTCTCCAATCCTCTATGCTTTCTGCCAGCCATGGAATGGCTGTTTAAGAGGAGCTGTTGAAGCAAAACCATGAGTCACGGAAGGGCTTTGGTCAGTGCAGAGGGTGGGAGAGAATACCAACTCTGTAATGACCAAGAAAAGACTTTTTAAGGGCTTTTTTGCACTTGGGGGGGGGAACGGAGCGTTCTGATACTTACTGGGCTGGCGCGCTCCCTCCGCTGATCCAGGCTGATCCGGAGTAGTGCATGGCCACGTTGCACACTTCTCCGGGGACGAAAATGGCACTTTCTGGTTGGTGGAGGCTCTCCACCAACCGGAAAAGCTTGCCAGCCTATAGCCCACCCCCGGGAGATTTGCAGCCTCGCATTGGTGTGAGCCTGCAAATCTACACATTAGCGCAGCGACAGACTGGGTTGCGCTGTGCTATTGAAAGACCTCTTTTAAGAGATCTTTCAATAGCATGGCAAACCACCAGTTCTGGTCATTCTGGAGTGGGCTGAAGTCTGGACATACATAAAGTAGTCTGGACCCAGTCCACCCCTAAGTGCAAACGTCCTCACTGGAGGACGCTCTGCCCCATCCCTAAATCAAAGTGCGGAAAAGGCCTTAGGGAGGCATAAGGGGTACTTACACTGGGGTATGTCACTAACAGGATACTGGGCCATGTGTGCTGACTCTCCACATTGCCAAAGAGAGAGGGAGTTGTTCCACAGAAAGATTAGTCACCAGGGACACATGGCAAAAAAGAAAGGAAGAACAAATCATGCTGCTCACTATGGAGCAGTAACATTCCTAGAGACAGTAAAGTCAGCACAAAACCATTAATGCATTTAGTTAAATGTTAACAACTCCAGCAATCTAATTCAATTTTATTTACTTTAGGAGGAGAAAACTCACCACTCTGCTGAATATAAACATTGTGCAACCAATGACATATCTGCCAAGATGCTAGCTGTTTCTGCAACCCCAGTGAATCAAGTGGTATGTCGATGGCGCTAATGAATAGTTACACACCATCCAAGAAAGCACAACTGCATGTGGAACAATTACACTTACAGAACAGTGCTGTTTAACATCTTTATCAATCTTATGGATGAAGGAATAGAGGGCATTCTTATCAACTTTGCAGATGACACCAGTTTGGGCGGAGTAGCTAACAGCCCAGAGGATAGGATCAGAATTGGAAATGACTTTGAGAGTTGGGTCGAAATTAACAAAATGAATTTCAATAGAGAGAAGTGTCATGTATTACAGCTGGACAGAAAAAATGAAATGCAAAGATATGTAAGATGGGTGACACCAGGCTTGACCACAGTAGACGTGAAAGGGATCTAGGAGCCTTAGTGGACCACAAGCTGAACATGAGTTAGCAGTGTGATGCAGCAGCTAAAAAATCCAATGCAATTCAGGGCTGCATCAATAGGAGTATAGGTCAAGGGAAGTGACAGTATCACCCTATTCTGCTTTGGCCAGACTCCACCTGAAAAACCATGTCCAATTCTGGGCATCACACTTCAGAAAGGATATTGACGAGCTGAAATGTGTCCAGAGAAGCGCGACAAAAATGGTAGAAGGCCTGGAAACCATGAAGTCCTATGAGGAGAGGCTTGGCAAGCTGGGTATGTTCAGCCTGGAGAAGAGAAGGATAAAAGCTGACATGACAACCATGTTTAAATACTTGAAGGGATGATGTATGGAGGACGGAGCAAGCCTGTTTTCTGTGCTCTAGGGACTAGGACATGGAGGAATGGCTTCAAACCTCAGAAAAAGTGAATCCATCCAAACATTTGGAAGAACTTCCTGACGGTAAGAACAGTTCCGCAGTGGATTATGCTGCTGCCTGGGAGTGTGGTGGAGTCTCCTTCTTTGGAGGTATTTCAACAGAGGCTCAAGGGTCATCTGTTGGGAATGTTTTGATGGTATATTCCTGCATGGCAGGGGGTTGGACTCAATGGCCCATGTGGCCTCTTCCAGCTCTATGGTTCTATGATTCTATGAACTCCACATACACAACTGTGAGCTGAAGGCAGATGTGATACAATAGCCAAAAAAAAAAAGTACGACCATGTGTGTATGAGTACTTACTGTGCTGTTCAAGTTAAAAGCCTGCAAATGAAACTGGAAAATGTCATTCGTGATCTTCCTTCTTCCCACCCTCAGCTTTGTCCCTGATTTGACTTTAGCAGGGAAAGAGACAGCTCTATGAATTATTGAAAACTCCATTTCTCATCCAACCCACCAAAACCCTTCCTTGCTTTCCCTTTCTTACTCCCTTATAATCTCAGATCCTTCAGCTCCACTTTTCCATATCTTACTGATTCCCATGTGGATTCCAGCAGAAGTTCCAGGATTAAGAACAGCAGAATTCTGTTTCCTGCAACAGATGAGGAGCCTCTATGTGGTGCCCAGTGTAAAATATAGGAGGACTACCTGGAAGCAAAGAAGATCTTTACCTACTTCTAAGACATCCTTTCTGTTCATTGATTTAGAATCTTTTAAACCAGGAAGTGACTACACTATCATAAACATGAACAAAAAATAAGAAAAGCTTCCTATAGCCGTTTGTGTTTATCTGAGAACCAGCTGGGAAAAGTAAAATTTGTTAGTTTCTCATTTAATTTAATTAGTAACTTAATCAATAATTTAGTTACATTAAAAAACCCTTAATTGATGTTTCTTCTTAGAAAATATCTAACTTAATTGATTTTAATCAGTTAGTTCATATTATTGCCTATTCCCTATGCCGTCAAAGCATAGCTATGTATCCCCAGTGTACCATATTCCTTACCTCTGTCTTGTGTCTTTAGGAAATATTCATTTTTTAGCTTCCTTGAAGGCATGCTCCCAGCACCAAGTATTAAATGTGAAAGAACAGAGAAAGAGCTATGTTTGAGCTAGGTAAGATCTTTCAGCGTAACACAATCCTATTGCTAACATGCGTATATATGCATTTAAAGGTGCATACCTTGCTCTTTCCTCCAAAAACCTTCAACAGCAACTTACAAGATAGGTAATAAGACAACTTAAAATCTAAAATTTAAGACATGGCATGCAAGGAATAGGGAATGTGAAGGGGAAAAGGGATATGTAGCAGAAATACATTATGTTTCTCTCTTTCTGAATCTCTTTCACTCCCTATCTCTCACAACACAGAGACACACACAAGGGCTGGCATTCTCTTAGAGAAATATGCAAACATAATTCCACTTTAAGCCTGTGTATGCATTTTTTAATCATAGCAGATGTTGATATTTCCTTCCTTCCGGCACAAAGTTCCTTGCAAAGTCTGACTCTGGCCATTTCTGCGCTCAAGTGTTATAGTGCCACAATTCCACTTGCAACATCCTATGGAATCCTGGGGTTTGCAGTTTCGGGAGGGGCAAGGTGGCCCCTCCCAAAACTGCAAACCCCAGGATTCCATAGGATGTTGCAGGTGGAATTGTAGTGCTATAACACTCGAGTGCAGAAATGGCCTCTGTCTCTGCAAGAGCCTCTCCCATGACCATTCTGTGGCTGGTGGACAGCAGAAGAGAGCAGAGTGTCTGGCTCTGTCCCATGAGCCGCATGCAAACTGATGGCATCATCTACTGAGACTTCTGGAGGACCCCAGCAGATCTTGGCAAAAGATGTCCTTGGTCTGCATGTGGTTAAGGGAAAGCAGCCAGATGTTTCTGCAGACCCTCTCCCCATCACCCCCACTCCATGAGATGATTGGCAATGACCATTATTTAATTGGCATAAAATATAAATTATATACTGTGATGGCTGAACAGCCAGGCCAAGAGGACTGGCTGTAACTAGGTCAAGATGGGACCTCAGGGCATGGCCAGGTCATAGTCAAGGTAACAGCTGAGAAGCTCCAGTGTTAATAAGCTTCTGGTAATCCCCTCAATGACTCAACCTTCAGAAACAATAGCACCCAAAGCTGCCTCAACAGAGCAACTGATTGTCATCAACAAATTCCTTCTTCCCACCCAAATCTGCCTTTGTTTCTTCACCTGCCTAGTCATTAAGGAACTTTCATGATTACCCATCAGTTCTTTGTCACCTAATGCTAAGACCATTAGCCTGTTCTGGACCCCATTGTTTGTTCTCCTCGAAAGTCAGTAACACTTTCCCCTTCAGGGCAGAGAAAGAGTGTTTAAACCCAGGTTCTGAGCCAGACAACTTGTAGTACAGTAGTACATTGATCACAGGTCATCACTCTGCTTCTCAGATTCCCATTCTTATACTACCCTCAGACACATTGCTTATCTCTTCTGTTCAGGATAGGCAAATATCACCCACTTTACCCTAAACTTCTCACTGTCCAATTTTTCCTTCCTTTCCTTTGGTGAGCCTTGTGACATTGTGAGACTGCTTGAATTTTATGTGTGATTGTAATACCCCTCAATAAAACATACTTTTAAATCTCCAACTGGTGTCCCTGCATTAGTACCAATATGCACAAGTGGAAAGCTTCTACTAGGTTACCCTTGTCTTGCAGGCCTTCCTTTTGAGCTAATCATCCCCAACCTTTCATGGAGTCATTGGCATCACGGGTGGACCTCTGAGTCACCTACCTTTAGGGGTAACAGTCCCCCATGCTACAGTGGCCATGGTGGAGTTACCACAGCAACGCAGTGAGTTTTGGGGCTTGCAATAGAAGCTATCACCAGTCCAAGCATGCTGGTACTTGAGGTATGTGGAACTCTTACACAATGCATAGCCACGTAGGGTCTCATCCAAGGTTGGATTAAGGTGGCTAGGACTCTTGAGCAGTTTGAAAAATAAGACCTCCTCTGGTCTTATTTGGTGTGAGCTTTTCTAGGAGTGGTGGCACAGAAGTTAAATAAACAAATACAAAACAAAATCACAAGGTGCAGCACCAAACAACACAAGCATTTTCATGGGTGAACCCCTTTTCAGCCCTGCAAGTTCAAGCAACGATCAGCCTGAACCCAGGTGTTTTGATTCAATGACTCATGTCACATACAAACTTTTGATGGCACCAGAGACTTCAAGAGATTCAGGAAGTGAGAAGGGAAGAAGAGGAAGCAAGCCATATCCTTTTTTGTTCAGCACTAGACCCCTAACTTGTGAGGGACCTGGAGCCATTGCAACAGTTGGACCATTGACAATCTGGCCCCACACACACACACAAATACATTGGAAAAGTTGGGGCAGGTTCAGACTGGGGACAAGGATGATTAGAGGGCCGAGAGGAAGCAAAACACATGAGGAGAGGTTGAAGGAGCTGGACACGTTCAGTCTGGCAAACAGAAGACTGAGGAGTGACATGACTGCACTCTTTAAACGCTTGAAGGGCTGTCACAGAGAAGAGAGGGCAGTTCTCTGCCTGTTCTCTGCTGTCCCAGAGGGTAGGACTAGATCTAATGGTTTTAAATCAGTGATTCTTAGCCTGGGATCCAGGGACCCCTGGGGGTCCACAGAGCCCTCACAGGGAGTCTGCCAAGCTTTGCTGCTGAACACCAATAGCTGTAGCAGCAACAGGGACCAAGGTCATCCAGTGTCTGAGCAGGGATTCGAGTCCTGGTCTCCAGAAGCCATACATACATACATACATACATACATACATATGTGACTATTTATTTATTTTAAATTTTGAGCTAAGTCTTGGAGATTCCTGGCAAAAAAAAATATTTACAGGGGATCCCCTGTAAAGAGAAGGTTAAGACCCACTGTTTTAAATTCCAGGAGTGTAGATTTTGGCCATTCCACCCTACACTGTTATAGTGCTATTATTCCACTTTCAGCATCCTGTGGAATTCTGGGGTTTGTAGTTTATTGAATCCAAAGAGCTCTCTGGTTGAGAATCCTAAATGCCTCTCCCTAAACTGCAAATCCCAGAATTCCATAAGAGATTGAAAGTGGAATAATAGCACTATAACAGCTTAGTGTGGAAATGGCTTTGATTAAACATTAGAAGGAACGTCTTGGCAGTAAGAACGGTATGACAATGGAACCCATTGCCCAGAGAGGAGGTGGAATCTCCCTCCCTGGACATCTTCACAAAGAGGCTAAACAGCTACTTGCTGGGGATGCTTTAGCTGGAGAATCTACATTGAGAAGGAACTTTGTTGTTGTTGTTGTTGTTGTTGTTATGACACAGTAAATAACAATTAATATTTGGTTGCAGGTAACATCTACACAGATTATAAAGATAACAAAATATAACAGAATGTTATACTCAATACATACATTAACAAAGAAAATACTGGACTGTCTCCAGTAAAGATATAATTCCGTCTTGACTAACTAACTAACTCAGTCTCTAAAAGTTATAACAAATGAGCTCCTCCAATTCTCCTCAAAGACACTTCCCATTTTTTAAAATTATCTAGTGAGTTCTCTTTCAATAACATTGTCAACTTATCTATTTCCAATAATTCATATATCTCCATAATCCATAAATCAACAGGAGGGGCTTCCTCTTTTTTCCATTCTTTAGCAAAAAGGATTATAGCCTTGGTTATCAAATTTAATATAATTTTCTTATGTTTTTTCCTCAATATAGCCCTCTACAGCATTTAGTAGATACAGTTCTGATTTCATAGGGAAGCTCTTCTTGATAATTTTTGTAACTTCTATATGAATGGTTTTCCTTTTTTTTTCTCCTTTTTTATAGTACCACCAGCAATGATAGAATGAACCTCTTTCAGACTTGCATTTCCAACCATTTTCATTCCCTCCTTTATAAATCTTAGCAATTTTCACTGGAGTTAGGTGCCATCTATATAGCATATTATAGTAGTTTTCTGTTAATGATTGGCAGGCTGAGAAGTTTAAATCTTTCCAGGTCTGCAACCAATGGCCTAACTGAAGAGGACATCCAGTATCCTGCACCCACTTTATCATGCTACTTTTAACAATCTCCTGCTCTGATTCCCATACATTGATAAGGAAGTTGACTTGATGGGCCATAAGGCCCCTTCTAACTATATGATTCTACCATGGACAGAGAGAAAGATTTAAATGTACTGTCAAAATTAGGAGAGAAAAGCCAGCATACAGGTCAAATGTTGCAATGTTATTGCTTCTGAATTCTAATCTGGAAACTTGGGTGGCCCTTCCAGACTCTCTGCTCTGCCTCCTATGAATCTGCATTCATGAAGCAAACATGATGTACTCTCTGTTCCTGAGTGAGTTTCCCCTTTTCTGTGCCAAGCCATCTGTATCCTCGTGACAGATCAACTTTCCCACCAGAACCATGCAAGCAAAATGTACCCTTCCACGTTTTTGCCACTTCAATTCCAAACCAACTTCATTCTCACTAGGAAGGCAGGGCAGGGACTATCAATTTATATGGTCTTGAAAGGACAAAAATCATGATGCAATGTGACTTTGAGGTAATGAAATTATGCAGAAACACAGTGATAAAATCCAGGATAGATTCTCCAACCCCTCCAACTATAGTAGCAGATCTACCAGCTGCTCCTGTGCACAATAAAACACTCAGGTTTAAAACAGGGAGGGCCAATAAGTAACCTGCGGGAAACATCTGGAAGTTCATGTGTTCTTTTTCATTTCTGCACAGAGATAGAAAGCATGAGCCAGGGGCCCCTGCATAGTTCAGGGGTGAGCAACCAAGCAGGAGCCAAGGTCCAATTCCCCCCCCCCAGCCCTCCTGCAGTCAGCACCATGCCGAAGGTGCTCCTAAATATCCCAATCTTTGCCAAAGTCCTTCTCAAAATGACCACTGGAAGTGATGCAACTTTGCATCTACTCACTGTTTTGAGAAGGGCTCTGATGCAAATAGAGGAATTTGGGGGCTCTCTATGTGGAGCTGGGGGTGTTTTTTCTAATTGCTTTCCATGGGGCTTGGGGACAAAAATGGTTCAACAATCATGCCTTTTTTTGGGGGGGGGAAGCACTTCAGGAACCACAAAAGTAAGGTCCAGAGATCGAATTTTATCCCCCTCTGGCATAGTTTAAAGCAAATGTGTTGGACTTCAGCTCACAGCAGTCCCAGCTGGCAAGGCCAACAGCGAAAGATTCTGGGAGTTGCAGTCCAACAACATCTGTAGACCCTAAATTTTGCAAACCACTGGTTTCAAGTACTTATGCTTTTATGTGAATTCACACAGGGCATATCCAAAGATGATTTACACCAGCAGTTCTTAACCTATGGTCTGCATACCCCCAGGGGTCCATGATGTCCTCCCAGAGGGTCCATGAAGGCTTGAAGAAATGTTGTGAGATCTTACAGTTAAAATAGGGAGAAATGAAGACACATTTGCGTGGAATCATTCCAGTAAAAATATTATAAAGGGAGTTTGTGCATTTACTTATTTCTCTCTTTTCTCCAAATTTGACAAGCCTTGATGAGCAACTTTAATGAGTGCGCTCTCAAAATAGCAAAAGGTGGGGAAATTAGCAAGAGCACAAGTTAGCACTGCCAGAGGCAGGGCAACGGAGCGGAATCTTTTACCCAATGTCTACGGGGTCAGGCCAAGTCAAGAAGCAAACAGGATTGAAATAATAAATGTGATCTTTATTAAAATACAATCATATAGTGTATGCAGCACACTCACACAGATAACTATAGAAAGAAAGGTTGGAGTGGTATAGAGGGATTTTTGAGAGGGATCGTTGATTTGGGTGACACTACACTTGTCCTGAAGCCCGGGTAGATCACTGTGGAAGTTCAGAGGTGCATAGTCTCAGTACATGGGACTGAGGGGAAGGCTCACCAAGCAAAGCAGCAGCAAGGTGGGATGGATGTTCGGAGCGATCCGAAGAAGGTCTCAAAATCAAGGGTTTTTATAGGGAGAAATGTGGCTACAGGCCATTCCGTACTTGGGGAAAACAATGAGTTTAGGGCTGGAGACAAAGACTTTTAAAGGTCAGAATTTAGCATGATTGAGTTAAGTCCAAATTGACAAAGGAGTAGACAGCATGCAAACGCAGAGTGCTTGACAGTTGAGAATTCAGCTTGCCAAGTTGCCTCCTCGGGGCAGGGAGTTCTTTGTAAGTAGTGTGCATACATAATAGCGTGCTTGCCGGGAGGTCTCCTAAAGTGGCGATCTGGCTATTTCTAGCCTGCCAAGGTGGGAAATGGAATGTCCAGCGATTGGTGGCTATGCCTAGTTTCGTGCTTGTCCGGGGGCCTCACAAACACGTGGAGAGGGATGGTAGAAGACAGCCAATTTATTGATATCAAATGATATCTAATGTCACCCCAAGCGCGGCTTAGGAACTGCAATAACTCATGGAATGGATTCGGCAGCAGGTAAGCTGCGGAAAGGGCCTAAGACTTGGAAGATCTGCCATGAAATAACTAGACAAGACCTTCAACTGTGAGGATATATAATTATACTTGGCCCTCCACATTCGCTAGGGTTAGGGGCACAGGACCCTCGCAAAAGTGAAAAATTCACAAATGTCAAAATTTGTGTGTCTGTGGGAAGGGGGCTGAGGCAAGGGCAGAGAGAGGCTAAACCCGGTCAGTGAAAGGAGATGGTTGGCATGGTGTTTCTGTACTTCTTCTCTCTTCCCCATTTCCTTCCTTGGATATATGGAGAGTTTTGGGAGAGGGCTTGTGGTGCTGAGGAATCAGGCTTTGGGCTGTCCTTGACTGGCCAGGCGGTGGCTGGTGAAGGAGGAGGAGGACTGGAGGGAGGTTTTTAAATTGCTGTGCAGCCTGATTGGAGCCACCAAGAGAGAAAGTCCCCCCCCGAAAAGGTAGTACCTGAGGTGGGGGAGCAGGAGTTGGAGAAACTTGCAAATAATCAAATCTATAAATGGCAAACTCTCAAATGTGGAGGGCTGACTATAGATACCAATGTTAGATTCTTCTAGGCTGGAGTATTTTCGATTTCTAATTATGGACTTGTAAAAGCTGGGCAGCAAAGAAGGTTGACAGGGTGAAAATCAACCAGTTTGATTTAACAGGGCAGTTGATGACTGAGATTTCTGAGGGTCTCTCATCTATATGGTTGCCATAAGTCAAAGTCCACTTGACTAATGTCTGAAGATCTGGTTACTGACTTTGGCCTAGCAATGGCAGTCACTTAATGAGACTGATTCTGGCCAAAACCAGAGAGGCCACACTATCCAAACTGGAAGGAATGGCACAAATTATAGAATCGTCTTCTCACTTTTCAGGCTCTTTCCTGTCTCTACCTTCCACTGGGCAAACCAGCCTTTGAACATCTGGCCTCCGGATAAAAGCATTTCACCTCCCACTTCTTAAAATAATGAATTGGGTAGATTGAATTTAAGCCTGCCGGCTTTCAAAGGAGCTGTTAGATCTAACACACAGTGCTCGTTGGGCTGGTTTCATGCCAGCTTGATGTTTGGAAATTGCCATGATGCAATAAAATCAATTTGCGAGATGACTTTCCCAGTGTGGCCACCAGCCTTGCTAATGGTCCATCCCACACACACAGGCACATCGGAGACACTGAAGTGGTGCAGTGAACTGAAGTCCTACCATGAACACCAGAAGAGAGGGCAGAATTGGAGTCCTTTGGAAAGAAGTGAACCAGCCTTCACCTGCAGGGAGCTGATTTGCAGAAGGTACATTTGTCTGCCCATGAGGTAAAGTCAGCTGAGGATGAAAACAGGCCTCAGCTGTGACTGTCCCTGTAGGCAAGCACTTTGTGCCACAATCCTGCTTGAATTTACCTTCATGCAGCATTGCCTATTATTTCTGGTTGGGGAGTCATTACTCTTACCAGCAGCACCGAGTGTCCCTCATACTGTTTTTGTCAATAGCAGCCTACAGAAAGCAATCAGAGAAGCTTTCAAACATTGTTCTGGCTTCACTGGGTCACATCTTACCTACGTGTTCTTCATCAGGACAAGATCTTGGAGAAATTGTTTTTGGAACTACAACTCTCACAGCAAACATGGCCACTGGAATTTTATGTGCTCCTGGTCTCTTTTGTGCAAAGGAAGCAAGCAAGCCAAGGGGCCTCTGAGTGGCAGAAAGCAAACTTAGAATCATAGGCCATTTCCGCACCGGGCATTTAAAATGGTGCAGAGCGACCTCCGATGGAGGTCTTCTGCACCATAGAGTGGACTGGGGTGGACTACTTTTTGTAGTTCCACACCTCAGTCCAGTTCTGCACGACTGGAACTGGTCGTGTAGTGTGCTTTTTAAAAACCTCTTTTTTGAGGTTTTTAAAAAACACAGAGTGGGCAACCCCGTCCCGCTCCGTCGCCACACTCCGGAGCAGATTTGCAGGCGCACGCAAGTGCATGCCTGCAGATCTTCTGCGGGCAGGCTTTCAGCTGGTGAGCTTCTCTGGTTGGTGGAGAGCTTCCACCAACCAGAAGCCACCATTTTGGACACCAGAGAACTGCGGAGCGCCGAACTCGCGCTGCTGCTCTTCGTGACGGACTCACCTGGATGCAGGAAAAATCCAGTGAGTCCCATTTCTGCCCGATAAACACCCCACGTGCGGAAAAGGCCATAGACTCTTAGAGCTGGAAAGGACCACAAGGGTCATCTGGTCTAACCTTCTGCCGTGCTGGAATACACAATTACAGACTCCTAAGCGATGCCCATTCAACATCTCCTTAAAGACCTTCAAAAATGGAGAACCCACCACCTCCAAGGCAGTCTATGCCACTTGTTGGACTTGTTGGTCTTCATTTCCCAGAAGCCCCTGCTTGCATGGCCCATGATCAAGGAGTTGAGAAATTGTAGTCCAGATCCAGCATGGGCCCTTTTCGCATGGCATTTGCCATGCAAAAGGGCCCCTCGAGTGTCGCACGAATGTGAGGAGCGGTCCGCACGACACACTCACAACCATGTGTCACTCCAGGGACTGGCAGGTACCGACCACGCACTTTTTCATTTTTGGCTGTGACCCGAAAATGGTGCATGATCGTGCATCGCTCCAGGGCCCCACGTGCACTTGCCATGCATGCAGAGCTCTGGAGCCACGGTGCTCACACTTCCTGCCCCAGCGCAGCCTGGGAAACTCCCAGGCTACACTGTGGAAGGAAGAGGTGGGGTTCTCGCATGAGCAGATGGCAGCTGTGGAGCTGAAGGAACCAGGACAGGAGAGCCTCTCACTAGAGGCTGCTCACGTGGTCCCCACACCCCAGCTCTGTGAAAAGGTGCATTGCAGAAAGGGCCATGAGGTAGTGCTTTGAGAATTAGACTACAACCCTGGAGAGCAGAGTTCAATTCCCTGTTTGGCCATGGAAACCCACTGAGTGAGCTTGAGTGTGTCACACATGCTCAGCCCCAGAAAACCTCATAATAGGTTCACCTTAGGGATGCTATAAGTTGGAAACAACTTGAAGGCACACAAAGACAAGTCCAACAAGAGCTGGAGACCCCCAGGTTTGCAAACCACTTCTATAAAGATTCCATTCATTCATGCAACTACACACATTTCCCTCTGTGTTGGCTGGGAGATTTGGGAAGTTTTGGCCCAAACAATAACATTCCCAAGTTCTGGTTAGGATTGCCACCTTAACTACCTTTTCCTTTATGAAAGAGCAAAAGAACCTGGTTGAATCAGACTTATGCTGGAACCCAGTTGTTAACACTGTGTTACACAGTGCTATTGGTTGAATCCCCCTGCCACCACCCAAGTTATGGAGAAGTTGCATGGGAAGTTGGGGTACAGGTATGTGGGGGGCACAGTGAGGGCACTGGCCCCCAAATAAGAATCCTGCCTCAAGGGAATTTCTCTCTACACCTCATGTTTCTAGCATTGCAGGGATTAAGACACTGGAAATTGTTCATACCAAGAATTCCTACATTTTCTGTATCAGCATTCTCTGAGTCACTTCACCTGCCCTTTCCTTCAGATGCCTGAATTGTATGTCTATATGGTCTATATGGTCAACTGCAATTTTAAATTATTCAAATACTCAGCTTATATTTGAAGTTATTGTTGTTTCTTGGCGGGGAAGTAGCTACACCCTGCAGAGAAAATGTGCATACTCTACCTATTTCTCCATTGCTTTACTTATACAGTTAACAAGGATGAAAGCAAATCACATGCATGGCATTTTTTAAATATTTAGGTAGGCCTGTGCAGAGGGGACAACTTTTCTCAGGCCAGGGAGAGAAAATTGTAACCAATTCCTTTCTTTTGTGCTGATAACAGAAATTCCTCCCCAAAATTATTGTTATTTCCTAGGAAGACTGCTTCTGTTTGTGACAGGAGGATGGTTTGGACTAAGTTACAGAGCAAGTTCAATGCACTACTGACATAGAAGCCACCAGATTCCACTAAGTGTACACATACACACCTTGGTTGGCATTTTGTGCATGACATACACAGGGGTAAGGTCCTTTACAAAAGGGGTTGGATCTTTTTTGTCTGATGCAGAATGGCCTTATTCAATTCAAGCTTGCAGAAGTAGAGTTACAAGTATGGTGGCATTGTGCACTATTGTGCACACAATTAATGCACATTTGCAGTTTTCTAGTTATACAACTACTGCCTAACGCTGTTAGCATAAATTTATACCCTGTCTCATTGATTAATGTCTGGCTGCATTCTTTTTAAAGCAAACATTGATTGGCTTTCACACAACAAAGAAAAGATCTCCTTTGGCCCTTTTTTAATAAAAAAAAATCTATTAGTTACATTTCAATTCTACTTTCCTTTCAACAAGCTCAAGGCAACAGGTCTGGCTCTCCTTCTTTCCGTATGATCTTCACAGCAATCATATGAGAAAGTTATGAGAGAGAACGACTGGCCCAGAGTCACCCTGTGAGTTTTATGGCTCATGGGCAACTGAATACTAACCACCACACCACACTGACCCTGCAATGTGGGACTAAGGTATCAAGCACACTTTGATATACCTTGCACATTGTGTATCCCTTGTGATGCCAAATGAGGTAGGCTCTTATAGGATACAGAGCCTATAAGCATGCCAGCAGTGGAAAATAATTACAGATTTATTAAACAGACAAAACTTACAGATATTAAATAATCCAAGCTCCCCAGAGCAATTTATGCCTCCAATCAGCTGCTGGGAGCCCAGGGCAACAACTCCCGAGATACCACAGGCGAATGATGTGGAGCACCTTGCCATCATCTCTAGTTTGCACTGAACTCTATAAACTCTATTAGTCTGCAGAAGAGAAGGTTGAGAGGGGACATGATGGCCATGTTTAAATATTTGAAGGGATGCCACCTAGAGGAAGGAGAGGGCTTGTTTTCTGCTGCTCCAGAGACCAGGACAAGGAGCAGTGGATTCAAGCTGCAGGAAAGGAGATTCCACCTGAACCTCAGGAAGAACTTCCTGACAGTCAGGGCTCTCCAGCAGTGGAACATGCTGCCTCCATGGAGTGTGGTGGAGTCTCCTTCCTTGGAGGTTTTTAAGCAGAGGCTGGATGGCCATCTGTCGGGAGTGCTTTGAAGGTGTTCCTGAATGGCAGGAGGTTGGACTGGATGGCCCCTGGGGTCTCTTCCAACTCTACATTTCTAGGATTCTAGGATTTTATAAAGGGTTTTACAGACAGAAACTCCACTGGACTCCTTAGCACTCCTACATTCCCTATCAAGAACACATTTTGCCCTCCAGACACATGCTTCTGATTAATGGCACCTATGCCTAATGTGTACATCTAAATAAACTAAAAATGCTTATTCTGATAGCTGTTTGTCTGTATTTAAGTCTAGCAAGTAAGGGATGCATCTTAACAGTTGGCTGGTACTAGTTTCTCACTATGTTCCAAGGCCCTGCAGAGCAAGTGATGATGGGAAGCACAGTCAGATGCCAAGGCTATACAAATTCAGCAGTTAGCATCAGCTGAAACTGCAAAGGCTACTGGGAGAGACAAACTAAGAATGTTAGCACAATAGGCCAAGAAGATTAGCACAACTGGACAATGTGCACATCTTAATCCTGTTCATACAAAGTTCTTCTGAGTTCTTTTTCTCCAGCAACTACATCAATGCACATTTGATAGAGTCCTGCCCTTCCTGCCCACAGCCAATTCATAAGCCCAGAGTGTAAAGCATATGTGGGGAAAGAGATTCTACCTAAATATTAGGAAGAACTTCCTGACAGTCAAAGCTGTTCAACAGAAGAATGTGCTGCCTCAGAGTGTGGTGGAGTCTCCTTCTTTGGAAGTTTTTAAACAAGGGCTGGATGGCCATCTGTCAGGAGTGGTTTGACTGGAGTGTGGTGGAGTTTCCTTCTTTGAAGGTTTTTTTTTTTAATTTATTCAAGTTTCAACAAATAAAACAAACAATAGTCTCTGCAGTGTTTACATGTAATGTTTCTGCCTCTTTCTTTCCTTTCTGGATTACAATTATTGATATTCCTTCTATTTATTATATCACGTATCGCAATAAAATGTTAATAATCTGTGGTTTGTTAGTTCCTGCTATATATCTCTACTTTACTTGTTACATGATATTTCATTGACTGCTAACTGTATAATACTTGTTATCATGAAAAATGTATTGCCCTCTGTCTACCCCCAACCCAAATCTGTAACAATCTTCCACTCTTTGTTAATATCTTCATCTGATTTCCCTTTCAATCTTTGTGTAAGTATGTCCGCATTTCTGTTTTCCATAAAAGTTGTCCACCACTGTTCAGTTGTGGGTGTAGTTTCATTTTTCTAAAGTTGTGCATATTCAATACAGGCCGTCGTCACCATGTACAATATAATTCTCCAATATCTCTTAGCTGACGTTCCATCTTGTATGTGTGTCGTATCTAACAAGTAGAATTCAGGTGTCATCCCAAACTGGATCTTCAAAATTGAACTTATTTTCTTATGTATTTCTTTCCAATATTTTTGTGCTCTGGGACATGACCACCGCATGTGAAATCTTCTTTGAAGGTTTTTAAAGAGAGACTGGATGATCATCTCTTGGAAACACTTTGAGGATGAATTTCTGCATGGCAGAGGGCTGGACTAAATGGTTCTTGCTGTCTCTTCCATCTCTATGATTCTATGATTGTGTTTTCCTGCATGGCCCTTATAGTCTCTTCCAGTTCTATGAATCTATGGCCATTTCCACACTACACTATTATAGTGCTATTATTCCACTTTGAATATCCTATGGAATTCTGGGGTTTGTAGTTTGCCAAAGCCAAAGAGCTCTCTGCCTGAGAATTGTAAAGGCTTCTCCCTAAAGTGCAAACCCCAGGATTCCATAAAATGTTGAAAGTGGAATAATAGCACTATAACAGCATAGTGCAGAAATGGCCTATGATTCCATAAATAATGTAGTTTTCTGTATGACTGAGGCTCCCAGCATCCCTCACTACTGGCTGTGCTTATCATAACTCACCCTCTGGAACTGGAAGATTCAGGCACAGAGTCAGAGTGCCAGGCATGTCAGCAATTTATGGCTCCTGAGTAATGGTAATGGGGGTTGAGGCAGAGGGGAGCGCTGCTCCCCAGCAGGAGCCTGAAAACGCAGTGCAGCCATTTGCCATGCACAAGAGGGATAAGAAGAAGTTAGATCACTCCCAGAGACTCTTAAGGGAGGAGACACTAATTAAAGAACCTGGTGCTTCGAGACACCGGACTATAAATTCTCCAACAGTTCACTGAAAGCCTTATTGCTTACAACTGTCTGTCTTGGGGACTGGCAGCATTCTTTGGTATTTCCCTGGATCTTTGGCCATTTCCGCACTAGACAGTTATAGCACTATGATTCCACTTTCAACATCCTCAGGAATCCTGGGGTTTGCAGTTTCAGGAGAGGCCAGCTGGCCCCTCCCGAAACTGCAAACCCCAGGATTCCAGAGGATGTTGAAAGTGGAATCAAAGCGCTATAACTGTCTAGTGCAGAAACGGCCTTAGATAGGCCACTATTTACAGCTCTGTTTTACTCCTTTCTGGCTTTGTTTATTTGGACTACTGGCTGGCTGTGCAAAAACTCTGGCTGATGGCCACCTCTGCTTTTCTCTTCATCCTGCTGGATAACCTGTCACTGACCTGAACTGGCTTAGCTACCCAACAGCTCCTGCATTCCAACCACCTGGGATACTGGCTGACTGAAACATAGGACAGTGCTGCCTAGGGAGATGCAGGCCAACCACATCTGGAGGGCTGCATGATTCCAACCCCTGGTGTGAAAGCCATAATCCTCAAGGCAATTAAACCAGAAACCTTTATTATCCCAAAAGGTGAGGAATTTTGAGGTCCTCCAGCAGTGTCAGTGTCTCCTTAGAAAGGTAGGGAATTAAAGCTTAAAGGAGCACTGCAAGATGGGGATAGCCACAGGAACGTTTCACCTGTGTATACCAGTACTAGCTGTGAGACACCAATTGAAAGTCAGAAGAATGCCTTTATTGGGAGATTCACAGACACATGCAAGTAATGTTGTATGAGGAGTGTCTTAGAGAGCTGAGGATGTTTAGTCTGCGGACAAGAAGCTTAAGAGGGGACATGATAGTCATGTTTAAATATTTGAAGGGATGTCGTGTTGAGGAGGGAGCAGGCTTGTTCTTTGCTGCTCCAGAGACTAGGACAAGGAGCAGTGGATTCAAGCTGCAGGAAGGGAGATTCCACCTGAACCTCAGGAAGAACTTCCTGTCAGTCAGAGCTATCTGGCAGTGGAATATGCTGCCTGGGAGTGTGGTTGAGCCTCCTTCTTTGCAGGTTTTTAAGCAGAGGTTGGATGGCCATCTGTTGTGAATGCTGTGATGGGTGTTCCTGCATAGCAGAGGGTTGGACTGGATGGCCCCTGGGGTCTCTTCCAACTCTAGGATTCTATGATTCAATCAAGCAGTCTCATGAACCATATAAGGCTAGTGAAGATAGAGATAAATTGGATAACAAGAAATTTTGGGGACAAGCAGGTGATAATTATGTTCCAGAAGCAGAAGATAGATGTGAGATGGCTCAAGCAAGAGTCTGAGGGCGGCATAGGGCACGAGAACCAGGGAGCCAACAGAGAGAGTGACATCCCCACGTGCGCCCAAGGTACTACAAATTGTCAGGCTTGGCTCCAGGTTTAAGGACCCTGTTTCCGACCCTTAAGGGGAATGTGGTAATTGCTCTCTGGTAGGGCAAACAAAAGGGGTCCAGAACAGACTAATGGTCTTAACTTCAGGTGACAAAGCATTGTTGGGAGCCGTGATAGTCTCTTAATGTCTGGCCAGGTGAGGGAACAAAGGAGAGTTTCTGCGGGAAGAGGTTACAGGATGTTGATCATTGATTGCTTCAATGCGGCAGTTTCATTTGCTGTTGTATTTGAAGTTTGGGTCACTGAGAGGATTATTGGAAGCCCATTAGCTCCAGAGCTTTGTTTACTAATCCTTTTGAATTTACTACCCGGCCATGCTGCGGTCATCTGTCTTAGCATGCAGCTTCCAACTAGAATCTGTTTCCACATGCCCTCCAGCCATAAGTGTGTGATTTTTATATTAGAAATGATATCTCTTGCCAATTAAATTATATTTCTTGCCAATTATACTGCACCATGGAGTAGGGGTGTACAGCATGGTAACACCTTCACTTTAAGCTACTTTAATCTCACTATTGGTGTCAGTACTGAAGGGATAGATTCTTCAACTAACATCCTGCCTGATGACAAGGTATGTATATATAATTGTATATAAAAATAACCCTGCTTGTCAACATCCTGTAGCTCTCTGTTCTATTACTTACAAGAGCATATGGAGACTTCAGATGGTGGCAATTTGAACAAATGCATGTTAGATGCAAACACACAGAGATAGGTGGAGAAGAGGGTGTGCACAGAGCCTAAAATTAAACCGAGCAAACTAGGCCCTGTGCATTAAGCTCTCAGAGTGGGGGGAAAAAAAAGACGAAACATCATAGAAATACCTCTGACAAAGGGAAACTAGGATGCAGCAAGAGGGAGGGAGTGCTGTCACCTGCAAAGGAAAGGTTATTTCAGGCCCCGCATTTTAAACTGTTTAAAAACTTAGCTGCAAAGTTGCACTGGAAGCTGCCTTGTACTGAGTCATACCATTGGTCCACGTGGCTGAGCATTGTACATTTTGGTTGACTAGAATATGCAGTTTCCAGGTGGAAGTCTGGAGTCATATTTGATTCTGGAATTGCTAAGAACTGAACCTGGCACATTCTGCATAAAAAAGAAAGAAGGAAAGAAACTGCCACACTGGTGGTAAATGACTTCCATGGCAGTCGGGCACTAAATCTGCCTAGCTTTAGTCCTAACTTGAAAGGAACTGGCAAAAGTAGAGAATCTCTAATGCAGGTTGACTATCCCTTACCCAAAATGCTTGGGACCAGAAGTGTTTCGTGTTTTGGATTTTCTTCAGATTTTGGAATCCCCGTGTTTGCATATGCAGTAGCCCCTTGAGTTTCATGAGAGTCTGGGTGCAGACCCCTTGTCAAAGTCAAAGTCAGAGCTCACACCTAAGTGAGCACTCTCCCTCAATCCCTCCTGGGACTCCCCCCTCCATTCTCCTGCCTGCCACCTGCATGCGACAGGCAACCAAATGGAAGAGAAAACATTCCCCCGCTGCTCTGTTTGCCTGCCCAGCGCCTGTGTGCCCCACTTTCTTTCTGCCCACACAGGAGATAAGCAAGCGAGTGGAAGAGAAATCACTTCCTCCGCTCCATTTGCCTGCTTGTCACCTATCCACCCTGACTTCTTTCTGACCTCATGAGTGACAAGCAGCAGTGTGGTGGCAGTAGTTTTTAAGAGGTGACATGATAGCCATGTTTAAATATTTGAAAGAATGCCATACAGAAAATGGGGCGAGCTTGTTTTCTGCTGCTCTAGAGACTAGGACATGGAGCAAACACTTCAAACTACAGGAAAAGAGATTCCACCTAGAATCATAGAATCATAGAAATGTAAAGTTGGAAGAGACCCCAGGGGCCATCCAGTCCAACCCCCTGCCATGCAGGACCACCCTCAAAGCACTCCCAACAGATGGCCATCCAGCCTCTGCTTAAAAACCTCCAAAGAAGGAGCCTCCACTACACTCCGAGGCAGCACATTCCACTGCTGGACAGCCCTGACTGTCAGGAAGTTCTTCCTGAGGTTCAGGTAGAAACTCCTTTCCTGCAGCTTGAATCCATTGCTCCTTGTCCTGGTCTCTGGAGCAGCAGAAAACAAGCCCTCTCCTTCCTCTACATGGCATCCCTTCAGATACTTAAACATGGCTATCATGACTCCTCTTAACCTTCTCTTCTGCAGACTAAACATACCCAGCTCTCTAAGTCTATCCTCATAGGGCTTCATGGCTTCCAGGCCCCTCACCATTTTGGTCGTCCTCCTCTGGACCTAAACATTAGGAAGAACTGCCTGATGGTAAGGGAAGTTCAACAGTGGAATACGCTGCCTGGAATGTGTTCTTCTTCTGTCAGGAGTGCTTTGATTGTGTATTCCTGCATGGATTCAATGGCCTTTGCGGTCTCTTCCAACTCTATGATTCTATGATTCTAAATGCTAGAGTGGTGTGAGCAAAGTGAGGTCACATTGTTTAAAAAAAGGTTTCTTCTGGACTTAAAATTGCACTGAGAGGTTAAACATGGTAAAAATGCCCCCAACCCCCACTAGAGGATTTTTGGGAAGCAAAACAATTTATTCTTGCAGAGAAGTACAGTGGGAGGTGCAGTCATCCAAGCTCTCCTGGAGGGGAATATGTGCAGTGGTGGCGTTCAGCCAGGTTGTACAAGTTGGCAGTTATTAAAATTGTAAAATAATGCAGCAGCTGGGAAAGGAAGCCAGGGTAGAGAAAGGGAGGAGAAGGAAGAGACTGGAGCCCAGGAGGAGGAGGAAAAAAGCAAGATGGTCAAAGGAAAGGAAGGGCTGGATCCTCCTGAGCCATGAGGGACAGGCAAGGATGGGAACTGGTTGTCATGTAGAGGAAGGAGAGGGCTTGTTTTCTGCTGCTCCAGAGACCAGGACAAGGAGCAGTGGATTCAAGCTGCAGGAAAGGAGATTCCACCTGAACCTCAGGAAGAACTTCCTGACGGTCAGAGCTGTCCGGCAGTGGAATATGCTGCCTCGAAGTGTGGTGGAGTCTCCTTCTTTGGAGGTTTTTAAGCAGAGGCTGGATGGCCGTCTGTTGAGAGTGCTTTGATGAGTGTTCCTCCATGGCAGGGGGTTGGACTGGAGGGCCCCTGGGGTGTCTTCCAACTCTATGATTCTATGATTCTATTTTAATTATTTTGAATGACATCTCTGCTAACGTATCCCCCTGTCTTCCCACATTTGCTCACCACTGTCCCAAAAGGTTGTTGTGTATTCCTTCCAGTCATCTCTCACTTATGGCAACTTTAAGGTGACCATATCATGGGTTTTTCTTGGCTAGATTTGTTTGTGGGTCCTGCTTTTGCTTTCATCTGAGGCTGAGAGAGTGTGACTTGCCCAAGACCACCCAGTGGGTTTCCATGGTCCAGAAGGGATTCAAACCCTGATCTGTACACTTATAGTCCAGCAGTCAATCCACTACATTGTGCTGGCGCTCCTCTTGAATATATGATTTAAACATCATGAGAGATCTCTAATCAACACTCCCTCCTACCACCACCACCACCCAGTAATTAGGACATTGCCCTCCCCACTAAGAATTCTGTACCATCACCTCCATGAAAATTTCCTTTACTACTCAAACTTCTAGCATTGCAGTTGAGCATTTTAAAATACAGGCTAGCATCCTGTTCAGAAATTATGGCAACACAAGCCCAATGTATAATATTGTAATTAAATGAATTTACTTTTGTAGTCACTGTACCTTCACAATGAGTAAAACGTGACTTGACTTTTAAGGCATGCAACCTGCATAGCTGATACTAAATATGCATTCAGTGAGTCATCAGAGAAAACGAATTTAGTAATCTTGGCTTTTGAAAGTAACATACTTGAAGCAATTTCTAGTGGGCAGTTCCTCCCCAGGTTTGCTGAGCCATCACAGTGCATTAGACTTTATGAAATAGTTGAGATCATTACAGTAGGATCACTTGCCAAGTATGCATTTACTATACCGTGGACTGCCAAAAAGAGAAATGAATGGATATTAGAGCAGATCAAGCCTGAAATCTCCCTAGAATCCAAGACAACTAAACTGAAACTGTCAAACTTTGGTATTGCACCAAAATGTGGGTGATCAATGTGTCCACCCACAATGCTATTGCCTCTGTGAAACTATGGGGGATATTAGCTCAAAGAGGAGGCCTACGATAGTAGGGTAACCCTATAGGATCATTTACATCTATGTATATTAGTACTAATGCAGGGACATCAGACAGAGATTCAACAAACATTTGCTTTATTGGGGGAATTAATAATCACACAGACAAGATCCAAGCAGTCTCACATTCGCATAAGGGAAGAAAAGTTGGATAGTGTGAAGTTAAGGAGAAGTGGGGGATATTTACCTCTCTGGAGAGAGCAAATGAATGATTTGGTTCAGACTAGGGTCTGAGGATAGTGCCATTGGATGTCATGAGAAGACATGGCTCATTAGAAAAGACAGTGATGCAGGGTACAGTAGAAGGCAGTAGCAAAAGAAGGAAACCATATTACTGGTAGACAGACTCAACCAAGGGAGCCACGGCTGCCTGAGTCTGCAAGACCCTGAGCAGGGCTGTTGATGACAGGGTAACTTAGAGGTCTTTCATCTAAAGGGTTGCTGTAAATTGAAGCTGACTTGGCGGCAGTTAACAACAACACTGTTATTTAGTTTAAACAATTTTGTTGCACATGGAAAATACAGTGGCCACTCCACTTTTTTTTTAGAATCATAGAAAGGTAGAGTTGGAAGAGACCCCAGGGGCCATCCAGTCCAACCCCCTGCCATGCAGGAACACCCTCAAAGCACTCCTGACAGATGACCATCCAGCCTCTGCTTAAAAACCTCCAAGGAAGGAGACTCCACCACACTCCGAGGCAGCCTATTCCACTGCCGGACAGCCCTGACTGTCAGGAAGTTCTTCCTGAGGTTCAGGTGGAATCTCCTTTCCTGCAGCTTGAATCCATTGCTCCTTGTCCTGGTCTCTGGAGCAGCAGAAAACAAGCCCTCTCCTTCCTCTACATGGCATCCCTTCAAATATTTAAACATGGCTCTCATGTCCCCTCTTAACCTTCTCTTCTGCAGACTAAACATGCCCAGCTCTCTAAGTCTATCCTCATAGGGCTTTATGGCTTCCAGGCCCCTCACCATTTTGGTCACCCTCCTCTGGACTTGCTCCAGCTTGACCATGTCCTTCTTGAATTAGGGTGCCCAGAACTGGACACAGTATTCAAGATGAGGTCTAACCAAAGCAGAGTAGAGTGGTACCAGTACCTCCCTCAATCCTCCTTTTGTGAGGGTTCAGGAACCAGAACCCTCACTGAAGTAGAAAAACCACAAATAACTCCCCTCCCCATGATCACCCTCCCATTCCTTGCCTTTTGCATGCCAGGGCCAAAGGAAAGTAAATGGGATGGAGGAGCCCTGGAGGGGAGAAGGAAGACTCCTGTAGTGTCCCCAGTTCCTCTTTTTTTGTATTCCCTGGACATTGGCACCCAGGGCATGCACCCCAGTTCCCCCACCCTAGGTCCACCTCTGATGTTTAATTGATTTGCTTTTTCACAAGCTTCACAATATAACATTCTGTGTAAAATGCATCAACTGGGAAGTTATTTTTACCATTACCTATGAAAAAGTTTTTGCACAGAAGTTTATTTTATAGTGACCAGTACTCAAACCTGTCTGGCCCTCCCATTTTTCTCTCTTCCACCCCGGGTGAAAATTTTCTCATCAGATTCCTGTAAAAGCCCCTATACCAGCAGCTACTTGGAAGGTTGGGATACAATATTGGATTTCCTTTCACTTAAAAAAAATGGCCTTGCCTGGGTCCAGAAAAGCCTCAAATAGTGAAAATGACCCCCATGTCTTGTAGAGGACATGGAGGTAATATTTTTGCAGAGAGTAGATCCTCCAAATTATCCTGAGGGGCTACTCTTTCATAGTCACAGTCACCCACCATGAAATACAAGAATACCACAGAGGAATACTTGTTTTTGCCCACACAGGGGAAAATGCCATCATAATTATTTGTCCTCACTTGTAAGGATGAAATAGTTGAGAATTTCCATCTGTGGAGGCTCCTGACACTGTTTTCTCATTTCTCTTCCCACACCCTTTTTATTCCTTTGTCCAAAATCTCCCACTTCTGCAAGTGTGTGGCTGAATTCCTATCGACTAATCCAAACTAATCCCATTAAATCCCATTGAACTAATACCATTGAGGAGTCCCCATGTAGGTAAATTCGGTGGATTCAATAGCTCTACTCTAGTCAGGATTAACAATAGAGTCTAGGCTGTGCATCTATATCATTTCGAGGCTCAGATTCCAAGCAAAGCCTGTTCACGCAAAACGAAGTGTGCTTCATTCTTCTCAGTTTGCGCTGTCTCTTTTTAAATGTGGAATTCTTGGTTCACCAGCTAGATTTAGCAGGAAGGGCACATGATTCCCAGCCATACGAACACCCCCTGGCAAGAAGGATCTGTACAAGTGCTTAATGTGCTTTAAATGGATTTTGAAACTCTGGTGGTGAATGTAGCCCCAAGGGGACAAGGCAGCAGCCACTAGCAGGAAAAGATACCTCATTAGAAAGAAACCACTATTAGCTGGCTTTGCTTTCTATCTGTGGGAAACAGAGCTATTTGTGTAAACAAGGCTCAGATAAAAAATGCCGAAGCATTTTCATTCCAATCTGTTGTCATGAAGCCCTGGAAGAGTTCCCCCCCGCTCTCCTGGCCTGTTTCCAAACTGTCAAAGGGCCTCCAGATCAGCCTTGCCTAACCAGGCACCCAAACTGGCTGTACTATGACTCCCACCATCCACAGCCAGGGTGGGGTGAACCAGTGTGGTAGGAGTTGGGAGTACAGGACAGCAGGAGAAAGTACTGGGGGTAGGGAACTAATTAAGAGGCGAGAAAGATTGCTCTGTCTTGCAATGATGGGAGTGATAATCCCCAGAGAGTCCCAGATTGGAGAAGACTGATCTAATATGCAGGAAGAAAAGAAAGGTGGCCTTGAGTGTTAAAGTCAGGAAGGTGTGCCTGGAAACATTGAAAGGGAGTGAATATATGAAGAATAATGGCAGTTCTTGGCGAGGACAGGGCAAGGAACCATACCAAATTCTACCCAATCTGAAACCATTGCTCACAATCAAGGGTCCTAGTTAGAATACACTCTAAGGCCAAACCTCCAGCAGCAGCAGTAGCTGTGGCTTCTATATCAATTGATCAGCAAAGCCATGCCAGGGTTTAGGCTGAATTATAAAGGAGCTATCCCAGGTGCTGAACTGATTTTAAAGCTAGAGTTCAGCACCTTGGATAGTTCCTTTGAAGTTGGGGCCAAATTAACCGCCTCCTTGACAAGGAAGCCCCCTGCCACCTCCGCACAGAAGTCTATCTCTAATGTAAGTCAGTCTGGGTGCACCAGCAACTTCACAACACAATTCCAGAGATACTTTGGAAGTTCCATTTTCTTCAAAACCCAGACTGAGCAATGGGAAACAATTCTAGATTTTAAGCTAGAAGGGGCTAGTTTATCCTTGGCTCCAGAAAGCCTTGGCACAGGGAGAATGCAGTGGTCCTTTTCTCCCCAAGGAAGGTGGGTAATAGGCAGGGGATGGTAAGGACCAAACTTAATAGATGACACAGGCCAGCATTCTAGAAAAAAGAGGAAAACAAGCAATTGCTAACCTGAGGATAGGAAGTTGGGAAGATGAACAGAGAGATATACAGTCCTCCCTCTATTTTCATGGACTTGACCTTCATGAATTTGATTATTTGTGAGGCACATGTTTGCCTCCACCACCACCTGCACAATTTTTCTCCTCTCATCCCTTGCATTCCTCTCTCCAGGCCTGCCAAGCTTATGTTTAAAATGGACATTTCTCCTTCCCACTGCTGGAGGCATTCTTACCAGGAGGGGTGCCCAAATAACCAAACAAAAACACAAGATGGGGAAATTAAGTGGAGCACTCTCCTAAGCTAGTGAGAGCCAGGGTAACTTAGCAGGGATCTTGCAACCCATTGTCTACGGGATCAGGTCAGAAGAGCAGTCAGACCGGTTTTAAAATAGTAAAAATGATATCTTTATTTAAAAGACAAACAACAAATAAGACAATGCAAGCACGCAGCTAACTGGGAATTGGAAATGAGAGTTTTCAGGGGAAATGGGTGATACAACACCTTTTCTCGTAGTCCTGAAGAGATTGGAGGTTGCAGGGAGGAAAGCTCAGTGTGGTTCGCTGAGGGGAGCTCATCAGACCAAAACAGCAGCAAGACGGGATAGAAGTCCAAAGCAATCCAAATGGGACGAGAGGTCTGGATGGGGTGAGCGAGCAATCCGAGGTGGGCTCAAAATCAGGGAGTTTTTATAGGGTGGATTGTGCCTACAGGCCATGCCATACTTGGTGAGAACAATGCAAGTTTGGAGCAGGACAAAGCATTGGGAAAGGTCAAGTTTTACATGATCGGCTTAGCGCAGGTTTGACAAATGGCTTGGCATTGTAAGGGCATCGGCTCGAGGCCGAACGTCTTTGTGTAGAGTCGCGCTTAAGCAATGGGTGTCTGCAAGAGAGGTCCCTGAAGCAAAAGAGTGGCGTTAATCTGCCTGCCTAAGTGGGAGTTGGAATGCCCAGCACTTACCGGCTGTGCCTGTGTACGTGCCTGTCCGGTGGCCTCGCAAACACGTGGAGTGGGGTGGCAGAGAAAGGTCAAATGATTTCATATAAAAAGGAGATATCTAGTGCTATCACCGGGTAGGCCTGAACCATAGTAACAGCATGTCCTCTCTCTCACGTGGCTGCCCTTTCTGCTATGTAATGACTGCTGTTTGGTCAGGTCCTCTCTTTGCTCCTACCCCTTCCTTTCAAGATGGCCACCAAAAGTCGCCAGAAGGGAGAAACCGTGTTCTCCCTTTGAGAGGAAAGTACTGGTTAGCCCTTTACTGTGTCTTTTTTCTCCCCTGCCCGCCCCCAAATGAATGGGAGGTGGGAGCTCTGGGGGGGCATTGCAGAGGTAGGGGTTATTTGCAATTTCTCCACTTTTGTGAAGATAACGTGCCTTCAACCCTCACAACTGGGGAAGGGCTACTGTAGATGGAAAGATGAGAGATGACCAAATGTACATTTTGATAATAAATGTCCAGTCAAGGGAATTCTCTGGGCTCAAGTATGAGCTAAATGAAGCAAGGTGGAAAGGACGGATCACATTAATTGAGGCCATCATGGGTGGTAGACCTCATGTTTTCTAGCCACCATACAATGATCTGAACAACTAAAGATGGAATTGGGGTGGATACTGTATTCCCTCAGGAAACCAATCTTTCTGTGTTAATAACTCTTAATACAGATTGGATTGGGGAATATGGGGAAAAGTTACAGACACTGGACAAGACAGTTTGGGGAATTAGAGACACAAGATCTCAAATCTGTGTATTTCAACTGCATCTAATTCCTAAGGTAAGGTAAGGTAATTCCAAAGGTATTTCTAACAAGTATTACCTATGAGAAAATAAAATCCTGGGCAACGCCAGGTATATAATCAACTAGCGTGGATTATATATCTAAGAAACTGCTGCAGGGAAGAGACAATTATTGGTTTTGAAGATTAAGCTTACAGTTATTAAAAGCTAAGCAGTAGTGTGATAATGTTAGACCCACTAGAAGAAGTCTATCTTGTAGATTCTCTTAGACCAAAAGCTGTTGTTAGAAGTCATTTATATGTATTTTTGCCTCTTTTTGGTTTAGTTGTGGTTTAGTTTAGTTAGACGTTAGAGCTTCTTTGCTTATTTACTGTTTGTCTTTGTTATCCTCTATCTACTGTTTTCAATACTAAATACATCTTAATAAAAATATTTAAAAAGAAAAAGAAAAGAAATAAAAAGATGTTCCCTGGGCTTGCTGAAGAATTGTGCATTGCTCCAAAACTTACATAGAATCATAGAATAATAAAATCATAGAATCACAGAGTTGGAAGTGATCACAAGGGTCATCGAGTCCAACCCCCTGCCATGCAGGAACACACTCAAAGCACCCCCAGGAATTCACTGCTGTTTAAAAACCTCCAAAGAAGGAGACTCTACTACACTCCACTGAGGCAGCATATTCCACTGTCAAACGGCTCTTACCATCATGAAGTTCTTCCTGATGTTTAAGTGAAATCACTTTTCCTGTAGTTTGAATCCATTGCTCTATGTCCCAGTCTCTGGAGTAACAGAAAACAAGCTTGCTCCATCTTCAGCATGACATCGCTTCAAATATTTTAACATGGCTAAATATGTTACCCTGTATCTCGGGGGGTCCCAGAAGGGACACCCAAATATCCAAATATTAACACAAATGGGGAAATTAACTAGGGCACACTCGCTGGCTAACGAGAGGCAGGACAACGTTAGCGGAGATCTTTCACCCTATGTATACAGCATCAGGTTAGTGAGCCAGGCAGCTTCAGAGTAAACCAATTAATGTTTTGTTGAAAAACAACATATAAGACAACAGACACATTGCTAACTTAGAAATAGGAAAAGGAGAGGAAAAGGAGAGCTTAGGGATGGGCAATACGACACCTGATCATGCAGTCCTGGAAAGATGGAGAAAAAGGGAGCTCAGCGTGGTTTGCAGAGGGAACTCGCCACACAGACTGACAGCAAGGCAGGATGAAACTCAAAAACAGTTCTTCTGAACTCTCAGAACTAGCGGTTTATATAGCAGAAATTGTGCCTGCGGGCCATACCATAAACTTTGAGAACAAAGCAAGTTTTGAACTGGACAAAGGCTCGGAAAAGAGTCAAAATTGCCGCTATTGGATTAGTGCGGGTAAATCAATAGTGTGGCCAATGTGCAAATTGCTGAGCACTTAACATGGCCTTGTTAGTCATTGGCGCAAATCCGGCATCATTGTGAAGCAAAATGAATCTGCAAGCCAGGTCCCAGAGCAATCGACCAAGGCTTTTGAAATGCCCGCCTGAAAGGGGAAGTTGGAAATCCCTGTTATTAATGGCTGCTCCTTGTGTATGTGCTTTTCTGGGGACCCTCTCAAACACATGAGCCAGGGTGCCAGGAAAAGGTCAAATTATTTGATATCAAAAAGGATATCTAGTGCTATCAACATCCAGGTCTGAAGCACAGTAACAAATATCCCTCCCTATGCTTGTTCTATATTATCAAGTCCATCTAGCTCTATGAAGGCCATTGCATGTCTACTTCAAGTGACATTGGCTGTACTGGTGGAGGACGATGGGAGCTGGAGTGCCAGGCATCTGGTAGCTGGATTTGAAGGACTGTTGCAATAAGATGCCAGGCGCCCAGTTACAGCAAAGCAAATGCCCCCTTTAACCCAGGGGATGGGCAGTTGGCGAGAGGGCAGAATTGCCAATAACAAGACAGGATGAAGCGTGGTTTTAATATCAGAGAACCTCATTCACAAAAGTAGTTTGGCACTCTGCATCGTAAGTTCTCCCAAGAGAACTGCACAGCTCTTTTCCTCCTTTTCTGAAAATAAGACAATGCAATGAGTAGTACACAAATCATTAATCTTCACCTACCCGATTTTCAAGGCATATGGAACATGAGAGCTCAAGTTTCTTTTTTAAGCAAGGCCTGGCTTTTCCAGGTCTCTCAGACTAAAGGATGTAAAATAAGCATCTCTCTGCTGTTTTGGAATCACAACTCCTATCATTTCTCACCACTGGCTATGCTGGCTAGGGCTGATGGGAGTTGTCAGCCAACAGCAGCTGAAGGCCATGTGCTCCTCATCACACCCCAAAATGATGATGGTGATGATGCTTTATATCCTGCTTTTTTTCCCCTAATAACGGAGTTCGAGGCAACTTAAGAAATATTAAAATCAACACAGATTAAAGCCATCAAAAACATTGGTGCACTCTCTCTCTCTCTCTCTTTCTCTCTCTCTCTCTCTCTCTCACACACACACACACACACATGCGCGCGCGCGTGTGTGTGTGTATGTGTGTATGTCAGCATGGTTTAGCAGTTTGAGCATTGGACTACACCCCTGGAGACCGGGGTTTGATCCCCCACTCAGCCTTGAAAACCTACTGAGTGACTTGGGCACATGACACACTCTCAGCCCCCAGAAAACGTCTGTTGGTGGGGCAGTGAATCCAGGTTTTAGTCCAGCCTTTAGAGGAACAATTCAAGCTGTTGGACTTTCTCCTCAAAATTGGGTTTGCCCCTTGGACAATCCTAGAGTTGGAGGAGACCCCAAGGGTGGTTGAATCCAAGCCCATTCTGCCATGCAAGAATACACAAGCAAAGCATTCCCAAGAGAAGGCCGTCCAGCCTCTGTTAGAAACCTCCAAAGAAGGAGGTTCCACCACATTTCCAAACAGTGTATTCCACTGTCAAAGCACTCTTGCGATTAGGGAGTTCTTTCTAATGTTTAGATGGACAACTCCTTTAAAGCTTGGACTGAAAACCAAAGTGGATTCACCATTCAGCTCAAATGAAATCCCCCATTTGCTGCTGCTAGGTGTCATCTGCTACCTTTACACTCAGGGCTACAACCTGTGGCTGGTGGCATATCTTGGCTCAACAGCGCCTATGGCAAGTGTGGAAGTTGTGCCCCTAGGTGCTGCTGCCACCGCTGCCACCGCCTCCACACCAGGCCAGGAAGGACTCTGTTGGCCGCAGGCAACATGGGGTGCGGGGTGGGCAGAGGGCAGGCGGGAGTACTGCTGCTGCTGCAACCCCCCCACACACACACACACATACCAGGCCAGGAAGGACACCTGCAGGCCCAGGTGGGGGGTTTGGCTTTTTTGCACCCCCCAGGCATTGGTGTCTGTGGCACATGCCCCAGTTGCTCCACCCTAAATATGCTTCTGCCTGTGGCCAAACTGTTTTATATTTACTTGCTTTAATTTATGTACTTACTTGGATTCCCATCCATAGTCTCTCCTCCCCCTACACACACACACCATTTTAATACTTTAATGTTCTCATTTTTATTGTTAAAGGCAGAGATTCTGCATCAGATGCTACAGCTCATTGCCAATATTCAACATCAGTTACTTGGTTATGTCTTTGTAACTAAGGAACATCTCCTGGCCTGACTTCTCTCCCACCCTCAGCCCACCTTAAGAGCCAGCAGCCCAACCAGGCAAAGGAGATTCATTCAACTTCTAATTAGGGTGCAAGGAAGATGGTATTTTCACCTACTCTCACCAATGAGCAAGGTTGTGAAAAAGACATTTGCCAGGGGTCTTGCTTCTGCTTGTCCTAGCCTTGCTGAGGGACAGGAGGGGTGGGAAACATCACCTTCCATGTGCCCCAATCAAATGTTGAATGGATTTCCTTTGCCCAATATGGCTGTTGACTCTTAAAGATTCTATAGTCTTGCTGAATACAGAGCACTTACAGATCTGTAAACTGAGGTTATGAATCCCTAACTGCTATATTGAATGCCAGCCCAAAACTTGATGGTAGAGTTATGTCACCAACATGATACACAACTGTGTTGCAGAACTGTGACGTTGTACAATGCACAATGGGCAGCACCACACAAAATTGAAAAAGATCTAGGAATCTTAATAGACTACAAGATCAACATGAGTCAGCAGTGCAATGTAGCAGCTAAAAAAGCCAATGTGATTCTGGGCTACACCAATAGGAGTATAATGTCTAGGTCAAGGGAAGTGATAGTTCCACTCTGTTCTGCTTTGGTCAGACCCTATCTGGAATCCTGTCTCTGGTTCTTGGCACAACAATTCAAGAAGGATATGGACAAGCTGGAATGTGTCCAGAGGAGGGCAACCAAAACAAGAGAAGGTCTGGAAACCATGAAGCCATGTGAGAAGTAGCTTAAGGAGCTGGGTATCTTTAGCCTAGAGAAGAGAAGGTTAAGAGGTGACATGATAGCTATGTTTAAATATTTGAAGGGATGTGAACAAGTTTGTTTTCTGCTGCTCCAGAGACTAGGACATGGAGCAATGGCTTCAGATTTCAGGAAGAGATCGCACCTCAACATTAGGAAGAACTTCCTGATGGTAAGAGCAGTCTGACAGTGAAGTACACGGCTGCCTTTTGAGTATAGTGGACTTTCCTTCTTTGGAGGTTTTGAAACAGAAGCCGGGTGGCCATCTGTCAGGAATGTTTTGATGGTATCTTCCTGCATGGCAGACTGGGGGTACACTGGACAGGCCTTATGGTCTCTTCCAGCTCTATGATTCTACGATGTCCCATTGTACAACAGGGGCTTCCACTGTGCAATGGGGCACAATGTGCATTAAGACATGATGTGCATTGGAACCATTGCACAATGGCTGCACTGACAGCTCTGACTGTGCAACGGGCCAGACGAGATACCTATGTTTCCACTCTTAAGAATGCAAATGTTATGCAATGACAAAACTCACTTCAAACAATAGGAAATGGGTTTACAATGATATAAGTTCTCAACAAGGTGATGGTCAAGATTTAATTATTTTATTTTTTATTTTTTATTTTTTTTTAATTACCTAGGCTGATGAATAATTCTTTTTTCATATAAGTTTTTTTGTTTTAAGTAAACATTTTCAAATAAAGTGGGCCCTCAGTTATCCCCTCAAGTTTGGTTCCAAGACCTCCGCTCCCACGCATACCCACATTTGTGCTCAATTTCCATTATGTACAATAGAATAGTAACATGGCATCTCTTCTACAGAATGGCAAAATCAACCTTTGCTTTCTGGATTATTATTTTCCTTTTTAATATTTGCAATCCATGGCTGGTTAAATCCACGGATCCAGAATCCATGGATCTGTTGAGCCAACTGTACCATAAAGAATCCAATTACATTCAAAGAAAAAAAGAAACAAAGAAAAAGAGGGAAAAAAGGTAATAAAAAGCAAAGACAAGAAAGGACAATAGGAAAAAAGAATATAGTTTGACTTCCAGTTTTCCTAAGGTGGTTTATCTGGGAAGGAACTCTGCTGAACTCTGAATTTTTATCTCCAAAATCTAGTGATGGAGAATTCTGTTGAATTTGGGACTGTGAATTCTGCTGATGAAGGATTCTGCTGAACTCAAGACCTGGCATCCTCCCAGAGAATGTTTAGTTGGTCCTTATAAACATCTTGCCTGCCTATTGGGGGGTTTGTTCTGCCCTAACAGGCAGACCTTTCTTTTTATAGCTGTTCCACAAAGCTTTGTTTGCGAAATGCAGATGCTGCCGGACCTAAATCAGCTCAATCTCTCCCCCCCCGCCGCCCCTCCACCAGCGTGTAAACAAATCAAACAGCTGCCGGTAGCTGAGAAGGTATTAGCCCTGCAGGATAACCACTCCGGATTAATCAATGCCATTTCAAAAAAAATCGAGGTGGGTTCTTGGGGGATCTTGGAGGTCCCAAAATGCCCGCGGAGGGCTGCAGGCGGGCCACGGGTTGCCCTTTCCCTGAGCTCTAGGGAAGGCATTCTTATCGTCCGAAAACACCCCCAAAAACGCGCAGCTTTGCACCAGTCATGCTGAAAGCCAACCAGTAAGCGAGCCTAGCAAACCGGCCTTTTGCTGCCTTCTAGCGCCTCTCCGGAGCATCGCAGAGGCGCTGGAAAATCCTTCAATGGAGCTATTTTCGGTAGCGTTTGCAACCTCCTCCCCCGCCGCCTCCTCCACCCCCGGCACACCGTCCGTGCGGCTCCTTCCCTTTTGACCCAGAACGTATTTTCTCCCCCGTTTCCCGCCCAGCCCGACGCGCCTGCCTCTCCAAAAGGCACAAAGCGGAGCCTCCTCTCCGGCTGGCTGAGCATCTCGCAGCGTCTTGGCTGGTCCCTTCTCTCTCGCTCTCTCTTTCAACCCTGGCAAACTTGGGAAGGTGCTGGGGACCGTCCTCCCCAGCTTTCTAGGAGGAGCCTTGGAGGGGACGCGGCGATCTCTGGGTCCCCGGCGTCTCCTGGTCCTCCAGCCGCGGCCAGAGCGCGCAGCGCGCACGGAGATGCGCTCGGTCGCCGCCGCCCGCTGAATGCAAAGTTTGCCGCACCTGGAGGATTGCGACTTTTCTCTCCTCTCGGGCGGCGCGGAGCCAAGCCGGAGCCGGGGTGGGATTCGAAGGCTGGTCTGCCCCCTCTTGGATCGCGGTGCAGAGGCGCAACGAGACCGGTTCCTCCGATCTGGGAGTTGGATCCTCTCTCCTCGTCCCTGCGCGCCTCCTGCGCGCATCCCTTGGGACCCGGGGGAAGCCTGGGGACCTGGCGGCTTGGAAAGCGGTGGCCGGGCTTGGCCAGTGGTGGCCCCGCGGCCGCTTCGTCCTTCCCGCAGCCTCCTCCCGAAAGCCTGGCCCGCTCCGGAGGAAGGAAAGTCGACTGGAAAGCTGGGAAAGGAAGGGATGCTCGCCTCCCCACGCCGAAGTCCCCTTCTGCCTCGTTGAAACACGCGCAGGAATTCTCTGTCTCGGGCTTTTGCCTCCCTTTTCTACTCCGGCTGGGGATGATCTGCCTTTCGTTGAAAAATAAAATAATAATAATGATAAAATAAACGCCCCTAAAATTTGGAGAGAAAGACAGAGGAAGGGCTGGAGTGCGGGACTCTTTTTTTATTATTATTATTGCGGGTGATTTTTTTTTTCTTCTCAAGAGTTGGCATGTAGACAGTTTTGCCAGAGTTGTTTTTCTTTTCATGGCAGATTTTTATTTTTATTTTTATTTTTGCACGAGTTGGAAAAGACCATCAGATCAGGTACACCCCTCTGTTGGAGGAGGAAGGGGCTGACAAACTGGGGTCGGTGGGAGAGAGGATGGGCTCATTGAGGTCTAGCAGCTTGGCAAAGGAAATCAGCCGGTAGTGTGTGGGTTAAGGAGAGGGAGAGGAGGACGTAGGTGTTAGCAGCATCCCTGGTGGGTTTAGATTTGTGGGGGTCTGGTGGTTGAAGTCTAGGTTTGCAGGGACTGATGGCTGAAACTGGATCGCAGAGGAAAAGGAGCTCGGCACAGGTCAGAAAGAGCTTTTCCTCTTAAGAGGATGGACCTCAGAGGAGGGAAAGGGTTAAATTCCTGCTTTGGGGGATTGGGAGTTTTTTTGGGGGGAACCTCAGGGACAGAGGAGTAGCAGCATGTCCATGCCAGCCCTCTCCTCTGCCCCCCTGCCACTCTGAGCCCCGTCCAACCCCATGGAGACAGGACCTTTTTGAAAAAGAATGACTTTCTCTGACCGGATTAATGCCAGCTTGAATGGGAACCACACGGGAGAGGCTGGGGGTGTGAACGCGACCTTGCTCGGAGGAGGCGGAGGAGAAGGAGACGATGTCCATGCCAACAGCAGCACCTCCTTGGCTCTGAGGTTGACCCTGCAGTCGGTGAGCGTGGGGATCTTCCTTGCCCTCTTCATCCTCTCAGCCATCGTGGGCAACATCTTGGTCATCCTCTCGGTGGCCTGCAACCGTCACTTGCAGACGGTAACTAACTACTTCATCATCAACTTGGCCATTGCTGACTTGCTCCTCAGCACCACCGTCCTGCCTTTCTCGGCCACCTTGGAAGTCCTAGAGGACCTCTGGATCTTTGGCCGCATCTTCTGTGACATCTGGGCGGCGGTGGATGTCCTGTGTTGCACCGCTTCCATCATGAGCCTGTGCATCATCTCCGTGGATCGGTACATTGGGGTCAAGTACTCTCTCAAATATCCCACCATCATGACCGAGAAGAAAGCGGTGATCATCATGGTGGCCGTCTGGCTCTCTTCTATGGTCATCTCCATCGGTCCTCTTCTGGGATGGAAGGAGGCACCCCCTGAGAACGATCTGCATTGCAACATCACTGAGGAACCAGGTTATGCCATCTTCTCCTCCCTCTTCTCCTTCTATTTGCCCTTGGCAGTCATTCTGGTGATGTACTTCAACATCTACGTGGTGGCCAGGAGAACCACCAAGAGCTTGGAGGCTGGGTCAAGAAAGAGAGGAGCAAATCCATGGAGGTTGTGCTCCGGATCCACTGTCGCAGTGTCGTAGAGGACTCCATGGCCAGCACCAAGAACAAAGGACACACCTTCAGGAGCTCCCTCTCCGTACGCCTCATGAAGTTCTCCAGGGAGAAGAAGGCCGCCAAGACCCTCGCAATCGTGGTTGGGGTCTTCATTCTCTGCTGGCTGCCTTTCTTTTTTGTACTGTCTTTCGGTAAGTGAGACAACCCAGCTTCACGGTGGTGATGTTCTCATGCTTTGTGTGGTATTTTCCAGTTTCTCATCAATGTGGATAAGAAGGGTTAGCATCACAAAGTGGTCTTGGAGCTACCATTTTATTAATATTTCTCTTTCATTAGCAATCAGAGTCTCATAGTGTGAGGAATAGGGCTAAGCAGCTTGAGTAGCTTCTTTAAAGTTCAGACTAATGCCCAGAGCGGATACACTGGCAATTGTCAATCCATAGGGGGCCACTCCATGAACCTGAGATTTGTCTTCCAACCCCAGTACAGCTGTGAATTTGGCCCCAATGTTTGGATAGTTCCTTTACTGTTCGGACTAAAACCCGGAGTGGCAACAGTCAACCTGGAGGAGTCACCCCGAGGATGTAAGATCTGCTTTCCAGGCCAATGTCAGTTGGGTGGCTTTTGACCAGGGGTTTATGTCTTAGCCTTGTTACGCAATTAAAATGATAGGGCCAGCTGTGGTCTCCTTTCCAAAGTTGTTGTAAGCTCAGTGAACATCATAGTTCTAGGTTGGTGGCTTTCGATGTCAGTGAGGTGGTGAGGTGGTGACTCTGCTCTGGATTTCAGTCCAAACTTGAAAGGAGGTATCCAAGGTCATAAACTGTATCCCTAAGACAGGTTCAGCTGCTTGGATTGCTCCTTTAAAGTTTGGACTGAAACTCAAAGCGGATCCATGAACATTGATGGCACCCGCTGCCACCACATGGCTCTGAAGTGGTATGAAGTTAGGAGAACTAGTTATTTATCCTCATTGGAAATATTTGCATCCCACTCACTAGCTGATGATTCTCGAGATGGTGTACAGTGTATTTTTATGTATATATTTTACTTTTAAAGCCATCAAGCAAGTTTATTGTCAAGCTGGGAAAGGTAAACTCAGACATCGGTTCCATCTTCCCCACTTTGAAACCTACCATTTGGGTGGAAGGTGACTCTCAATGTTGGCAACCTTGGGAACAGAGTTTGGAAACATCCCTTTACTTTGGACTACAACTCCCAGAATCCCCCATGGATGGCTGAAGAATCCTGGGAGGTATAGTTCAAAAAAGGATGGCTTCCCAAGCTGACTGCCTGGGGGAACTCTGAAATTTGTTATTATAGCTGGGTTTCACCAACAGGGGAGAAGACTAGGGCTTTGCAACCAAGAGAGGGAACAAATGACCACCCAGGGAACCATAGAGCTGGAAGAGACCCCAAGGGCCATCCAGTCCAACTCCCTGTCATGCAGGAATACACAGTCAAATCACTCGCAACAGATGGCTGTCCAGACTCTGTTGCCTCCAGAGAAGAAGACTCCACCACACACAATCATATTTCACTGTCAAACAGCTCTGACCATCAGAAAGTTCTCCCTAATGTTCAGGTGGAATCTCTTTTCCTGTAATTTGAAGCTACTGCTTCATGTCCTAGTCTCTGGAGCAGCAGAAAACAAGCTTGCCCATCTTCCATATATTGTTGTTGTGTGCCTTCAAGTCATTTCTGTCTGATGGCGACTTTAAGGAAAACCTATCACAGGGTTTTCTGGGACTGAGAGTATGTGATGTGCCAAACATCACCCAGGGAGGTCCATGGCCGAGCAGGAAATTGAATCCTAGAATCCAGGGTCATACTCCAACAACTCAAACCACTATACTATACTGGTTCTCATCTTCCTTATGACATCCTTCCAAACATTTAAACATAGCTATCATGTTACCTCTTAATTTTCTCTTCTCCAGGCTAAACATACTCAGCTCCCTAAGCTACTCCTTGTAGGGCTTGGTTTCCAACACTCCTGAAATTTTGGTCACCCTCCTCTGGACACAGTCCAGCTTGTCAATATCCTTCCTGAACTGTGGTGCCCAGAACTAGACACAGTATTCCAGTAAGGTATGACCAAAGCAGAATGAAGCGGTACTATCGTTTCTCTGACCTAGACACTATGCTCCTGTTGATGCAACCTAGAATTGCATTGGCTTTCTTAGCTGCCACTACAAGTGGCGAGTTACAGGGCGTTAGCAAACCTTGCTTTGGGCAGGCTGGGGGCCTCTGGGGCTGATGCTACTTGCCACAGCCTCCTTTCTGTCCTCTTGGTTGAATTGTTTTAAAATCAACCAGTATAGGGAAGGTATGGAATCAAAGTGTTGGAGAGGGCACTGAAAGGCCAGCCAGCCCAGCTCTGTGCCAAAGCAGGAACCCACTGATCAGGCATCCCCGAGAGCTGCCCATCCAACCTCTTTTTCAAACTCTTTAAGAGAGAGTTTGAAATCCATCACTTTCCTAGACAGCCTCTCCCACTGTAAAGATGCTTTTATTTGGAAAACAAATCATCTTTTTCTACAACACAATAGAGTGTTTATTCTCAAGGAAGGGTGTTCTCCAAGTAGTCAGCAGTGGGAGTGCAGTATTAGCTGTGAGTTTCACAACGCAAATAGTACACTTTTCCTGCTGCTGCAGAGGCTAGAATGCAAACCAATGGATTCACATTATGAGAAACGAAATTCCAGCCAAATAGGAGGAAGAAGTTCTTTGCCGAAAGGACTGTTTGTCATTGGAATAGACTGCTTTAGAGGCTGGTGGAGAGAGATCTTCTTTAGAGGTCTTTAAACAGTGGTTGGATATGCATCTTTCGGGAATGCTGTATTTCTGAATAGCAGGGGTTTGGACTGGATGGTTTGGACTGAATGGCCCTTGAGGTTGCTTCCAACTCAAAGATTTGATGATTATGCACAGCTGCCTGAAGCCATTTCCCCCTCCCCTTAATTGCAAAGCTGCAGCATTAATTCATTCCTCCTAAGGAGCATCAGAGGAACATCTGGCAGGACACAGCTAGAAACACTGTGAGCACTAGACCTTGATGTGGGGTGACCCAGTGACTTGCCCAAGATAGCAAATGAGCTAAGTATTAGGTAGAGGAGATTTCCACATCCTTGTTATTAGTGTTGTTATTTGTCCTCAAGGAGGCTTAGAAATATAGCAATCCTATGAATAACAGGCTTCACAATCCTACTCAGCTCAGGGCTGTGGCTTCCTATATTGAATCAACTGATCTGTAACAATGTTCCTCCTCTTTGTTTTCGTATTCCACCTTTCCCAGCATTATCATAGTTTCCAGTGAATCATGTCATCTCACGAGATGTCCAAAGTATAACAGCCTCACGTTTAGTCATCTTGACTTGTAGTGAGAGTTCAAGATTTATTTGCTCTAGGAACCATTTGTTAGTTTCTTTAGTGGCCCAGGATATTGGTAGGACTTTCCTCCAACACCACATTTCAAACAAGGTGGTTTTATCCCTCCCAACTTTCTCTGAGAACATGGTGTAAACATGTAGAGTGTGGTGTAGAGATTTGGGCATTGCTCAGGGACTCAGGAGTCCAGGGTTTCCAATTCCCACTCAGCCATGGAAACCCAGGGTGACCTTGGGCAAGTCATACTCTCTCAGCCTTGAGCAAAGGCAAAAGCAAACCCACTCTGAACAGATTTTATTCAGAAAAAGACTCCATGATACATTCACCTTAGTGTCACCATAAGTCAGAACCAACTTGAGGACACACATCAGCAACAACAACAGCTTTCTTCATACCCAGCATTTGCAACTATACATAGAAATCAGAAATATTGTGGCATGAATGATTTTGACTTCGCTATTTAATGTTGAGAAGCTCATCTAGTTCCTTCCTGGCTGCCTTTCCAAGTCTTAGTTGTCTTCTGATTTGTTGACTGCAATATCCATTTTGATTTATGACTGAGCCAAGGTTTAGAAAATAATTTAACTGTTTTAATGTTTTCATCACCAGCTTTAAAGTTAGGTAAAGTTATTCAGCCCTTTTCCAGCCCAACATTTCCTCTTCCAAAACTGCCCGGCCCATGTCCAATATTTATCGTAATGGCACAGTGTCTTCTACTCCAATGGAGGCTAGTGCCTTTGATATCAAATGGGGCTCTGGATGATCCACTTCAGGTGACAGTGTACACTCTTAGGGAGCTATCCAAGGTACTGATCCTGTTTTGAGAAAAAGTTTCAGTGCTATGGCTAACTCCTTTAAAATCTGGACTAAAATCCAGAGCATCCTCATCACCCCAATGGCATCGGAGCTACTGCTGTCCTCTGAACCAGAATCTCAGATAGTTACTTTTGTGGGTGACCACTCCCTTGAATTGTCCAACCAGCATGGTCAGAGTCGGTGCTGGAGTTCAAAAACAGTAACTTTTCAAAGCTCTGCTCTGAACTTTCCTTTACTGCTCATCCTACTATAGATGCCAAACACATGTAGACACTTCTTAAAAGCAATGCTGAGCACACTTTTTCTTCACTCAGTGAATCAACATCCACCGACACTGTCCTGTCACAAATGATGGCCACTGGCTAGATTATTAGGCAAATTCAGAGGAGAAAAAGGTTTCCCAACCACAGGTGCTCTTGTTCATGCCAACTAAATGGAGCCACCATACTCAGGAGTAGTTTACCATTTTACAATCAAATGCCTTTGCTGCCTTATTTTGAGCTTCTAGCTGTCCCCCATTGGAAGCAGCGTGCTAGACTAGACAGACTCCTTTTAAGTCTGACTCTGGGGGAATCTTCTTTCAATCTGAGATGGGATACCTGTACCCCTCAAGATGCTACTGGACTCCAAGTCACATCAGGTCTAGCTATCATGGCCAATAGTCAGAGATGGTGGGAGCTATAGTACAGCAAGAACCACCTGCTGTTCCCTACTTAGAATAGAATCATAGAATCACAGAGTTGGAAGAGACCCCAGGGGCTATCCAACCCAATCTCCTACCATGCAGGAACACACATCAAAGCACTCCCAACAGATAGCCATCCAGCCTCTGCCTAAAAATCTCCAACGAAGGAGACTCCACCACACTCCATGGAGGCAGCAGCAGATTCCACTGCCAGACAGCTCTGACCATCAGGAAGTTCTTCCTGAGGTTCAGGTAAAATCTCCTTTCCTGCAGCTTGAATCCATTGCTCCTTGTCCTGGTCTCTGGAGTGGCAGAAAACAAGCCCACTCCCTCCTCCACATGACATCCCTTCAGATATTTGAAGGGACATGACATCCCTCAAAATATATCCCTGGCCTCTTCCCGTCTCTTGCATCCCATTCAAAACACACTGCTCTTGATGTTTTGGCTCTGGAAGGTGCTTGGAACAATCCCTTTTTGAACTACAGCTTCCCAGAACCCCTGAGCCATCTTGATCACTGGCTTGAAGATTCCTGGCTACAGCATTAAGGGCAATAGAAATTCAGGAGAAAGGAAAGCACCATTGATTTCAATTCTTTTCCCCTGCCCCAACTCCTCCAGTCATCCTACTTCACTCTATTTCCAAACTAGGAGAACTGTACAAAGAATTTCCTAACCCTTTCTCTGAACAGTAATTAGCCATGTCTCCTGGGCCTACATCCAGTTATGAATCCCAACCAGATCCCAACTGAAGCAATGTTAGTGCAATTTGCATCAGTGTTGACTTAATGTTCAGCAACGGAGTCTGTTAGTCTGCTCTGAGTAGGAGTAGTGACAGGGATTTTTAAGCTGGGAATAGGAATCCTGTGCCTACAGGGTTGTAAGTTCAGGATGATCTGAGGCTGAATTTCTGGGCCAAAACTTGAGACCTAATGAGAGTCTTTGGTGATGTCATTGGGAGTTATGCGCTAAATATCCACCACAGTTGCTCACAGTTTCTTACTGAAACACAGATATATATTGGCCCCATTTGCAAGGGTTTGGGGCACAGAACTCTTGTGAAAGTAGAAAAGCCAGAAATAACTCTCCACTCCAGCAGTCCCCCTTCCATTGCCCTCCAGAGCTCCTACCCCATTCCCTTCCCTCTGGCTCCCAGGAGTAGGAGCTCCCAGGAGCAAGGGACAACAAAAGACAATGTAAAGGCTTACAAGTACTTTCCCCTCAGACTTCCGGTCACCACCTTGAGAAAGGAGATTCCTCCCAGAGAGGAATGGTAGGAGCAAAAGGAGCACCCGACCAATCAGCGACCATTATACCATAGAATGTGCAGCCATGTGGCAGAAAGAACATACCATGAGCAGTGGGGGAGGCTTTGATCACTGAAAAAGGGGGAAAACACCCATTTTAAACAAGCCTTGCAAGCCTGGTGTGAGGAATGCAAGGGAATGGGAGTAGGAGAATTGGCGTTGAAGGCAAGCACACGCCTCACAAATAATCAAATTCGCAAAGGTCAAACCCACAAATGTGGAAGTAGGATTCTATAAGAGAGAGACTCAGAAAGGGGAGAAAGAGAGAAAGAACATATTTTCCTGTTTAGAAGTTAAAGAAAAAAATAGCTAAAAGAGCTGTTCTCAGATTGAGGAGAAATGATGGGATTATTCCTTCACACCTACTTAGGGAGGAGGGATAAGGAAAATTTAATCTAGGCTACTTGCTTCTATTCTGAGCAGAGCAGAGGGTGGGTCCTGGCACCCAGTGACTGGAAGGAGAAGAAGAAGGCAACTAAGTCAATACAGTCATCCCTCCATATCCATGAATTTTGTAGCCATGGATTCAACAAACCAAGGCTTTAAAATATTAAAAAAAGAAATACAAAAAGCAAACTTTGATTTTGCCATTTTATATAAGGGGCACCCTTTTACTGCACCATTGTACATAAAGGGCCTTCAGCATCCATGAATTTTGGTATCCAAAGGGAGTCTTGGAATCAATCCCTAGTGGATACAAGGTGTCCACTGTACATAGACCAGGTGGAGAACCTTTGGAAGTTACACCAATAAATCAATGCAACCTTTCCTCTTGCCTGGAAATGAGCCCCCCAAAAGTGAGACTTTGCTCATCGCCCAGCTGGAGATGACCCGAAAGCCAGGCCATGAGATCTAGCAGCCATAAGTGCTCAGTTCCAGATATCATTGTACTGCAACTCCCAGCAGCCCTAACATGGCCAATGGTGGGACATGCTGGGAATTCAAATCCAATAAAATCTGAACCGCCACATTCCTCTCACTCCTGATTTAGGCTGTGGTTGAAAATGATGACTGTCTAAGTGGTTTGAAAAACTGGTTTATGTTGGTAGAGAAAGAACCCCCACTAAAAGGGCAGCTGTTGTGAAGGCACCTCAATGAATGAATATGAATAATGAATAGATGCACCTCTTGAATAAGAAATGTATTAACAGCTTCACGGTCCCCGGGAAAGTAGGGAAAGAATGTGGAAAAAGGGAGGGTTAGGAATCAGTACTGTGATATTCAAACTTCTGGCACTGCCATCCTTCCCATGATCTTCTGCCATCTATAAGCCTTGTACAAATTTGTCCATCTACAGCAGGAAAGGGTGGCATGCCAGTGTGCATTCCATGGTTCTATGCAAACAGGGGAAAAAAGGCTGCGGTGTAATATTATTAGCAACAGAGTACAGAATCTCAAGTTCTTTTTTTAAAAAAAACAAAAATCCTCAAGTTTCTAGCCCTTATTAGCTGCAAGTATTTTTTCCCCCAAGTGTCTTGCACCACTTCTAGAATTAAAAAAAACAGTTCAAATGCCACCGAAGTCCATATGTTTTAGCTCCTATTCCTGCTACACTATATGAATTTATACAATGTGATGCAAAAAATTGTTATGTCTTCAGCATGAAAAACCCAAGCAAATGTCAGCGATTGCACCTGACATTGCCCACAGAGCGTTGAGCATTGTCTTTTGTCCGTAGTGATCAGAAACTTGCCGTCTAAAAAGAAAAACAGACGGGAAGATGGAGGCACCATGCTTGGCTCCAAGTTTATCTAGGGTTGCCTGATTGAAAACTGGAGGGGGCTCCTCGACCTTTAGCTGCTGTGTAGAAGCAGGAAATGTCAACAGGTGTCTCTTGCCATGCAGCCAAGTAACAGGCAACACCTGCTGAAATTCCTTCTTCTACGCCACTGTGAAAGGGAGAGGAATCTTCTGCAGTTTTTCATCCGGCAACCCTAAATGCAACATGAGAAGCTCAGGTCCTTGCAAGGAGGGCCAGTGCTGAAGCCCTTCTAGTATCTGCTGTGCCCCAGTTTCCCACTTCAGAGGCTAACTATATTGGCATGGGGCTTGACATTTCTTCTGTGACCCCATAGGTGCAGGAGGGAGTTGGGCTGCAGCTCTCATGCCAAAAGCAGCAGTGGCAGAGCTAGGGGGGACAGGGGAGAGGGGGAGGGGGTCTATGACATGAGGGGTGGGGCTGCTGTTTGGGGGGGCAGGACCAGGGCACACAGGGGCATGGCTATGGGCTGAGACACCCCAAAAACATTGCTGCTTGGGGCAAACCACCCCTGTTGCCCCCCATCGCTATGCGACTGAAAAGCAGAGCTTAGAAAAATTAAACTACAGCTACTAGTCCATTGGTTGGGGGATTCCAGGAGTTGTAATCCAAAACAAAAAAAAATCTTCTTCCTCCCCTGCAAATTCTGAAGGCTGGGCTGCCTGGGAGTTTGCAGAATCTTTCTGGGTGTGTTTATTTCAAGGACAGATGAGAAAGACCACCTGGAAAGGTAGCAGTCACCTCCGCTTTTGATCAGGGAAATCATGCCACTGAACAACTCTGCTTCCCACATCCTCTTCTCCCAAGCGTAATGATGCGGTGGTTGAGAAATACCCGTGCAATTAATTAGGCATGTTTGCATGGCTAATGAGGCAATTCAGAAAAGCTGTTTGTTCAACAAGGGAGGAAATGCTGATTAGATGAGAGCCCCCTCCCTGTCCTTAGAGGTGAAGAGCCTGCGGTAAGGGGTGCTCAGAGTTACTGTGAAAGAGACTCCTGTGAATTGACTCCATCCATTGCCTTTGCTATATTACTCCAGGGCTGACACGTCCAGTCTCACGGTTCCATCTGCTTTTAAGCTGCATGTTTAAGAAGTCCAGTCACTTATCAAGGGAACATTTCTAGCCTACCTGCTCATCTAAGAATGAAACTAGATGTTAAGGGAAATGTATTTTCCCTGTGATAAACCAGTGTCATCCCCCTGCCCTAAGATTTCCTCAAAGGTCCAAGCCTCAACAGTCAGATAGGCAAGTTGAACCTATGTTTACCTTTCCATGACCAATCACAAAACAAAGTGCATTAAATACAAGATACGTAAGTGGGGGAAATTGTGTGCTATGACAGACAGACATCTTTCACCACTTGGAAGAGCACTTCCAGGAAAAAGAAAGTGCTAACTGGATCATCTAGTGTGTCCCGAAGACATTTGCAGCACACCTACAGCCCTGAAGAAAGAACCCCAGGACATTTCCGCATGAGACTGTTATAGTGCTATTATACCACTTTCAACATCCTGTGGAATTCTGGGGTTTGTAGTTTCCTGAGGCCAAAGAGCTCTCTGGCTGAGAATTCTCCTCTCTCTAAACTGCAAACATCAGGATTCTATCAGAGGCTGAAAGTGGAATAATAGCACTATAACAGTCTAGTGCAGAAATGACCAGTCTCATGTGAAAATGGCCTCACTTAATACCTTACTCAGATATTTCAGGCATCTTCTTGGAATAGCATATGAAGTCATACAAGCTTAGAATGCAAGTCATTTTTGAAATATCTTAGCATATAACAAACTAGCACCATAGATCTAAACCTTTCTCCCCAGTGCTTTGATTTTCTTCATTTTAGAAATTATTGCTTTTGTTGATTCAATGTGGAGAAGCTTTAAAAATATATAGTCTTTTAGTTGTACTGTGAAACTGCAAACTTCATTCTAACATTTTGTTATGTGTGGCATGTATTACACCCTCAGCCATTTCACAGATGAAAACAGGGATGCATGTAGCCAAGCAACATTAGCATGTGGTCATGGTAGCACATTATTAAAGAGAAAGAACTCAGAAGCTAGGAGAGGCTGCAGCAGTTTGCTTTTACCTGAGTCTACTGGAAAGGGCAAATTTCTCCTCTCTTCTCCCCCTGCCAAGTTACTTGAGTGCAAACTGCTTTTGTAATTTGAACTCTGTGCAGCAACTGAAGGAAGCTGAGGACAAAGGGAGAAAGTTGGAGGAGCAGAATGAAACAGGGACATTTCAAAAGTACACGAAAATGTTGGATGATGAAGGATTATTGGGGAATGTCCCAGCCAATTAAGAACAGTTGTTGGAGGTACTATGTATAGACCCCAGCCCTGCCTGTAGTGAGTTATATCAGGAACAGGATGAGGCTAAACATTTTCTCTTTGATTTAAACCTTTTCTCTCAGTTTACAAAGACTTCCAGATCTGCTTGCCAAAAGGCAATTGTAAGTCTTCTTTAAGCCAGATTTAGGCCACTTCCGCACTAGCCTATTATAGTGCTATGATTCCACTTACAACATCCTATGGAATCCTGGGGTTTGAAGTTTCGGGAGGGGCCAGCCAGCCCCTCCCTAAACTGCAAACCCCAGGATTCCATAGGATGTTGCAAGTGGAATCATAGCATTATAACAGGCTAGTGCGGAAACGGCCTTAGTCAAGAACTGGGGGCAAGGATGGTATTAGGTCTGTGCAGAATTCATACTGGCAGAGGGAAATGGCCTAGTTGCAGTGGTGGAGCTTGGAGTGCATGAAGGGGGTGGGGAGGGAGGCATAGAAGGGCCATGGCTATGGGGCAGAGGGGGTGGCTATGGCATGCAGTGGCATGACTGTGATGTATGTGGGCAGGGCTATGGCACGGGGCAGGGCAAGACTAAGGCATGGGGGGGCTACGGTGCATGAGATCAGGGCTACAACAGATGGGGCTGGGCTACGGCACATGGGGGAGGACAAACAAGGAGTGGCGGCTCCCCCCCAAAATTGCCGCTGGGGGCACACCGCTCCCATCACCCCCTCCCCGCCCCTACACAACTGTCTAGTGGTGAACTTGTAGCTATTGGATGGGAAACAATCACTCTAAAAATGAGTGATAACAAAAAGAAAGAAAGAGAAAAACGTACTATCCTGTGTGTTAAGAATCCGTTTCTGTATAGTGGAGAAAATGATCCAAGCCTAAATTGGATATCTTTTTAGTCATGACAAGAAAAGAGCCATTGAACCAATTGGATTTACCTGTGTGTTGATTCAGTATTCAAAAGTTGGTTCCATTGGTCTATTGACTTAGAACTAATCAATAAAATGAGAGGCAATGTGGTGTGGTGGCCTGAGCATTGGACTACAGCCCAGGAGTTTGATTTCTCACTCCTCCGTGGAAACCCACTGGCAAACCCACTCTCAGCCCCAGAGAACCCCATGATAGATTTGCATTAGGATTGCAATAAGTCAGAAAACAACTTAAAGGCACACAGCAGCAACAACCCATAGGATTCCATCCCTAGACTTATTACCAGAAGCCCCTAGAGCTGGCTTTGCATACTTGCACATCTGCTTAGGTAGCCATTATGGAGTAGTTAGGTGCTCCTCTCTCCCTCTCTCTCTCTCTCAGTAAGGAAAGGAAGAAATAGGAAGTGACTTCAGAGTTAAAAATAAGCCTGAAGCCATTTTCCAGGCCCAGCTGCAGTAGATGTATTGAATCAGTTGGTGGACAGTAAATCAATATTTCGGTCAGTTCACTAAGACCAGCCGTTTGATTTAGGCCGAAGAGTAGTAATCCACACGCAGTGCAAGAAAATGGGGGACCTGGGCCATGTGTCTTGTCTCCACTCCACCTCTCACTGATCCAGGTTACTTACAGCATGGATTAGTGTGCCAGAGAGAAAGCATGGTTAGGCTTAAGATTGTCCCTGATGGTCAGAACAGATGTATGCATTACACAAACAGAGACAACAAGCCGAGTTTCTAAAATCAAGAGACAAAATGGACTCCTGTAGTACTATTGAGACTAACGGAGGAAAGAAATTACTAGCATAAACTTTAATGGACTACAGGTCCTTTCATCAGTTGAGGCTGTAAAAGCATGCAGAACATTATTCCAGGTTGTAAATATGACAGACACTCCAAGTGTTTCACAGATGAAAACAAAGGCTGTTTCCACACTACACCGTCATCATTTCCGCACTACACTGTTATAGTGCTATTATTCCACTTTCAACATCCTGTGGAATTCTGGAGTTTGCAGTTTACTGAGGCCAAAGAGGTCTCTGGCTGAGAATTCTCAATGCCCCTCCCTAAACTGAAAACCCCAAAATTCCATAGGGTGTTGAAAGTGGAATAGCACTACAACAGCGGTGTGTGGAAATGGCCAAAGACACGTGTGGCTGAGCAATGTCAGAATGTGGTCAAGGTGGCAAAAGTTATTAGTGAGGAAGAACACTAAAGTGAGCAGAAGCTGCAGTGGTTTGGTTTTGCCCCAGCCTACTGGGAAGGACAAGATTTTGCTTCCTCCTCTCCCCTGCTGAGTCAACTGAATGCAAACAACTTTTGCATTTTGTACTCAGTTTGCAGCAACTAAATTAAGCTGAAGATAAAGAAGGAAAGTGGAAGGAGGAGAGAGAAACCGAGATATTTTCACAACAGTTGAAAAAGTGGGATGGCAGAGGATTGATCAGGAATGTCCATGCTAACTTGGGGTATTTGAAGGGTATGAGATCCTAATTTTGGATTCTCTCCTAGAAAGGAAAAGAAATCTCCCTTCCATCTAGAATACTCATGCACAAGAAAGGCCAAAATCCTACACTGTGCTCATGTAGTGTATATCTACACTGATGTAATTCCAGGATGCATACCCTGCAACATTTCACAGATGAAAACTGGACACATGTGGCCAAGAAACATCTGAGTGTGGTCATGATGACAAAAGTTATTCAGGAGGAAGAGCACACAAATTAAGAGATGTTGCAGCGGTTTGCTTTTGCTCGAGTCCACAAGGAACAGCCAGTTCAATTCTCTTTTCTCCTCCCCATCCTCATGAGCTCATTGAGTGCAGACTACTTTTGCACTGTGGACTCAGTTTGAGGAAAGCTGAGGACAAAAAGGGAAATGGGAGCAGGAAGTTATATGGAAGACAAGGGAGGCTTATGTTTCTGTTGCTCCAGAGACTAGGGCCATTTCCGCACTGGACCGTTATAGCACAATGATTCCACTTACAACATCCTATGGAATCCTGGGATTTGCAGTTTCGGGAGGGGCCAGACAGCCCCTCCCAAAACTGCAAATCCCAGGATCCCATAGGATGTTGCAAGTGGGATCATCACGCTATAACGTTCCAGTGTGGAAATGGCTTAGGACTTGGAGCAATGGCTTCAGACATCAGGACAAGAGATTCCACCTAAGCATTAGAAGGGCCTTCCCGATGGTAAGAGCAGTTTGACAGTGGAATATGCTGCTGCTTGGGCATGTGGTGGAGTCTCCTTCTCTGGAGGTTTTTAAACAGAGGCTGGATGGCCGTCTGTCAGGAATGCTTTGATGGTGTCTTCCACCAGGGCAAGGGATTGGGCTCAATGGCCCTTGTAGTCTCTTCCAGCTCTGTGATTCTGTGACTCTATGAAATAAACATCACAAAATCTTCTGAAAGACCTTGCCCCATGGAGCATCAGCCCTCAAATGCCTGCAGAAACAACAGGTCTTCAGCTGCCTACAAAGGGATAGGAAGGAGGATCTCAAAAGATAGGAAGGAGAGGCTCAAAAGATGAGCAGGGTTGTAGAGAAGAAGCAGTTATACCTGCAGAAATGTGATGCACATTTGCACAGTGACCAAAAAAGTACAACCGTGTGTGTAAAAGAACTTGCACACATGTATGACAACAACAGGATTCCAGTCACTGTGTATTCCTTTCTATAATGCACTAGCTCTCTAGATTCAAGATGATTTTTTATGGAAGAGTCAGGAGAGGCTGGACAAGAGGATGAAAAAACTAGTAAAAGAGCCATATATTAAGCAGATGTCCATTCTCAATGTGACATGAGCTAATTTGGGTATGTGAATTTGAAGTAGCAGGATAATGGTGACCTAAATCAGGGGCAGAGTGTCCTATTTGGCTGTGACAGTGGAGCAAAGACAAGAGGTCAGGCATCTCTCAACCCCAGTCTATGTAAGCTTTAATTTAAAAAAAAAAAATCTGTGAAGGCAAGGCTGTCTGGAACCCTCTTGCTTCATTTGGCAGCCCCTGGATATATTTAACATAAGATATTTTATCTGATTGAAAAGAGCCAAAAATGACCTGGCTATTTTTATACAGTTGGCCTGAACGAACATGACTCAGTGTTCACCTGTCTCAGATGAGGATGGAGGGATCTGGACAAATGAAGCTACTGTGACTAGCCAAAAGCCAAAGGAGGAAAGAACGGGAAGATGCCCAACTACCTGTGCTGTTGCCACTCCAAGGCTTCAAGCCCCTTCTTTCCACCATGTCAGCTTAGAAGGAGGAATGCCACATATGCCCTATGATGTTCTAGCCTCATTGCTACAGATGGTGAAAAACATGGCTTGCAATGTTTCATAGGCCATTTCCACCCTACACTGTTAAAAGTGCTATTATTCCACTTTCGACATCCTATGGAATCTTGGGGTTTGCAATTGGGGGGGGGCTTTAGAATTCTTACCCAGAGAGCTCAGTAAAATACGAACCCCAGAATTCCACAGGAGATTGAAAATGGAATAATAGCACTATAACAGTGTAATGCGGAAATGGCCATAACTGAAAACTGGGACCCATGGGGCAAAGCAACATCAGAGTGTGGTCAAGATGGAAAAAGTTATTAACGGGGGAGAACAGGCAAGCTAGGAGAGGCTGCAGCAGTTTCCTTGTGCCGGAGCCTACTGGGAAGGGCAGGACGCTGCCCCTTCTTCTCCTCTGCCATCACTAATTGAGTACCAAATATTTCTGCACTTTGAACTCAGTTTGCTGCTCTTCAAGTATGAGGGAGAAGGAGAGAGAAACTGGAATATTTTAAATGTGTTTGAGAAAGTGAAGATGAATTGGGACTGTCCCTGCCAAACTGGGACAGTTTGGAGCTTTTGCTATAGAATAGTTTTAATTGTGCAAAAGTGCCCCTAGCCCCCACCGAAATTTGAGCATCTGGACTCAAAGTTAAGTCCAGGAGTACACCCAAACGATGAACCTGTGTCTTCAGGGGGAGCATAACCCCACTGAGCACAGATTGAATCTCTATTCCCTGATTTGACCATCAAGAAACACGGGTATATAGTGGGCCCACAGCATCCACTAGGGTTTCATTTCTTTGAATATTGATTTCTTTGAATATTTCTTTAAATATTTTCAAGCCGTGGTTGAGTGAATCCATGGATACAGAATCCGGCCGGCCCCTCTCACAGCTGCAAACCCCAGGATTCCCTAGGAGGTTGAAAGTGGAATAATCGCGCTATAAGAGTGCCGTGCGGAAAAGGCCTATGATAGATACTGGTCCGCATGATAGATACTGGTCCGCAGCTCTCATGCTATGACAGGAGCCATGCGTCCTGATCACTCTCTCCTCTGAACCAGAGTTTTGCAGCAGATGTTGGTATTTATTCATCCTATTCTTTTTGTTTTCTAATTGACGCTGCAGGAACAGAGTTATCCAAAACATTAATTTATTTTCTCCTCTATGTTGTGAAAAAAAAAAAAGTCAAGATAATAAACAACAGTGCTTCGAAGCTTAGAAAGTGATAGTTCCTGTGGATTTTGTATTGAATTCTTTGGCTGTTCTCCATGGTGCATATATTCTGCTGCTTTATCCCCACCACTCTTACAGAAATAGATGGACGGACTCAAGAAGAATAGCATCCACAAAAAAAGACGGAGTTAACAGTCTGCCAGCCAAGTAGGGACTTTTATTTAACAAACGCATTGAGCCTAACGAAATAAAGCTTGCCATCAAAGCCTTTTATTGTCTGATACTTTAGAAACAGAATGTCCCCTTTAAAATGTTTTAACACTGAGCCTGCCATCTTCTCAGACAGTAATTAAATTAAATTCAGACACATTGTATGGTATATTAACACCTGATTGTACCTGAACAAGACAAGAAATGAAGAGATGCAAAAGGAAGAGATATAGTAGTGAGACAGCGTTCCTGTCTAGGTTTTCAAGGTGGATGTAATAATGCTTGTTATTTATATACTAGTATATTTTTTCCTTAAAAATACTTTATGCACTTTATGCACTTTATCATAGTCACAACAACCTTACACTTCAGGCCAACATCATTATCCCTATATGGCAGATGGAAGCGAGTGCTGATATTGTAGAGCTGAGTTTTGGACTGTCTTGTCCATTGATTCCCTATTACAGAATCTAAGCTATTTCCACATGGAGTATTTAAAACGGTGCAGTGCGTCCTCTACGGAAGACGTCTGCACCTTGAAGCGGACTGGGTTCGGACTACTTACCGTAGATCCGCATCTCAGGCCGCTCCGGAACGACCCCAAGTGGTCCTCCAGCGTGCTTTTGAAAGACCTGATTTTTCCGGTCTTTCAAAAGCATGGAACGCGCCACTGCGAGCCTGCTCTCTTGTGCAGATGCGCAGGCTCGCACCAATGTGAGCCTGTGATCTACTGAGGGCGGGCTTTAGGCTGGCAAGCTTCACTGGTTGGTTGAGACCCACAACCAACCGGAAGCTGCCATTTTGGATGCCGGAGCAGTGCGGATCAACGACCACGCACTGCTCCTCCTCACCCCGGGCCGGACCAGACCGCAAGAAGATCCGATAAGTAGCGGTGAGGGGCGATTCCCTCGCCCCGTGCAGAAATGGCCCTAGTCTCCTATACATCTCTGATTTTATTAACAAGGTTCTTTACAGTTCCATGGCAAGGCTCTTAACAGAGGCCTGCAGCGGGATTTTTGCCCAACAGAAGGAAGAGTCTTGAGAGATGGTGGTACTTAAATGGACTTTGCACAGTGGAGGAAGATCTTATCTCATGTTTGCTTTGGGTAAAGGCATACTTACATTGCTATAGGAGTATCTGGTATTTCTATCAAGCAGAGTTGCAGTGTAGCAAGTGCAGTAGGGGCTTGTGGTAGAAAACAGGAGAAAATACTCAGGATGCTCTTGTAAGGTTAAAAAAGGAAAATTATATTGTTTCATTTATTCTTTCAGGAAAACTATCTTGAGATAGGAAAAGAGACAGACAAAAGATTAGCAAATTTCCATCTTGGGATAGGAAAGGAGATAGGCAAAAGAAGATTACCTAAATTTCAGTCGAAGAGCCCCTAAAAGCTGGCTGTCGTGTGTTGAAATAATCCATCCTGAGTCACTAGCTTCATGGATACTCTGTCCCAAACAAAGGGAGATGAAAGGGCTAATTAACATTTGGAAGAAGGGGAGAGTGATCGCTGCAGGCAGGAAGGAAGCAAAAAGGCTTGAATACATAGATCAAAGAAAGAAACGGAGGGGTGAAACAAAAGGGCAGCCATGTTCTATAGAACTCCCTCTCACTAATCACTCTTTACAAGCATGGATGCCTCTTTGCTTCCAGCAATAATTACACAACAGTTGCACTATAACACCCTTCTGCTGAATACTGGCATAGCGTAGATGATGGTATATCTGCCAATGTGTCTGCTTCTTACCCCATTGTGCAGGGGGGAATGGACACTGGCACTTTCTGGAATCCCAGTGAACCAATTGGTGCACTGAAGGTACTGAGGAATAGCTATGTCCATCTAAGAATGTACAACTCTGTGGCTTGGGTTTAACTGAAGTAGAGCCATTGCATCAATTGTTGAAGGGTAAGTAAACCATCAAGTAAATCCAATTGATTCAATGACTCAATGAGTAAATATTATTGTTACTCATTGGGAGTAACAATAGTATTTAGCCCCATGGGGAATGGTTAGACTTGTGGAATTCCACTGAGGAAACCATGAACTCAATGCATCCATTGTATAATAGTCCAAAAAGTGCAATTGTGTGAACTTACACATGTGTACGCTACTTTTAAAACTAAGTGGTTTTCATTTTTCCATGAGCTTTCATGGATATAATCCCACTTTAGATGAAGTACTGAGTAGTATTAAGGCCTCAGGCAGAAAGCATATTTATACAGTTCTGAGAGTGGAATAAAAGGTAATAGGATCCAGAAAGATGCCAATCATGACCCTTGCCCTCAGCTCTCAAAGGGCTGCATATGGTGAGATGGGTCTTTCAGATTGTTACTGTGGTCAGCTAGTGTTGATGCAAGAAAGCAATAAATCTGCTTATCAAAAGTCAGTTCAAAACTCCCTCTGAGAAGGTTCCTTTTGTTTTATGTGAAGTATTGAGGACCCATGTATTAGTATACGTAGAGTGCCATGAAGCCATCTTCTTTGTTCCTACCTCTTCAAATGCATTGGAATTTGTGAATAGAATTAAATTCAGCAGTTTCTTTTTCTAGTCTTCTTTTTAATTTCAAGATCGGCAACCTGTCTCTTACTACGTGTCCAGGAAGGTTGAAATGTTCTGCAACTGGTTTTGGGGTACTGCCATTTCTAATGTCAGATTTGCTTGGAGACTGTTCTGTTTATCCAGTATAGAGTCTGGAGGGCATTGCTAGCATAGGATGGCATATATCTCGTTGGAAGAAGAGCAAGTAAATGTATCTGCTTATGTTGTGAGTGATGTTATTGGTCTCAGTAAAATTGCTCCCAGGGTAGATGTGGGGACAGAGTTAGCATCTGGCTTTGTGGCAGGGTCTTGTCCCTATGCTATGCATGCCATGCATCCTATTATAAGTGATTAGTTGTTGGTGATTTGGAGGCTTGTCTGTGAGCCAATAAAAGCCTGCCTTACAGAGCTTTCAAGCTCAATTTGCCCTAGGACCCATTCATTTGTCTTTTTGACAATCCATAGCATCTGTAGAACCCTCCTGTGACGTGATCTTTCAAATGAGTTGACTCAGTTCCTGTTGGATTCCTTCACTGCCCAATTTTCACAATTACCAACACTCTACCCTTCATCCATGGGATCAGCTAATACATGCACATGAGAAAGAGAGACTTCAGAATTTTGTTGCAGCTCACACTTGGCACAAGTTTCATACCCCTAATATTCACAGTTGAACACACCATCTGTGTTCACAGATGAACACAGGACACTTGTGGCCAAGCGACATGAGAGTATAGTCAAGATGACAAAAGTTCCTTCTTAATGAGGAAGAATGCACAAGTTAGGAGAGACTCAGTAGTAGGCTTTTGCTTGAGTCTACTGGGAAGGGCAAGTTTCCATGCACCCGTCTCCTCCCCACTTCTCATTGAATTAATGGAATGCAAACCACTTTTGTAGTTATACTCAGTTTGCAGCAATTGAAGTAAGCTGGGGACAAAGGGGGGAATGTGGAAGGAGGGGAAATAAACTGGGACATTTTGAACCCAGCTGAAAAAAAAGTGGGATGACAGAGGATTCATTTGGTCTGCCAAATTGGGACAGTTGTGGGATACTCCATTTCAGTCCAATTTTTTTCAGTGATGGGAGACACAGCAGCTCCAGTGGGTTCTAAGGACCACCCAAAAAAAGTCACCCACAAACTGTCTGAGATCATGGATGGCTCACTTCCCACCTCTGCTCTAACCACTCCACTGCACTGCACTGACACCCCAGTTACTCACTGAGCCTAGAGAATGAACACATCTTTTTTGTCTCTGCTATCTCTTCCACCAAGACAAAGTCTGTCTTGGCAAAACAGAGAAGATTTTATATTATAATGCCCTGTAATTTATTGGCACAGGAATGGACAGACATGATTTTACTGGAGGAAATAGCTTTTTAATTCTAATCCTTAAATATAGTGTTCTCTCTCTCTCTTTCTCGCTCTCTGGTCTTCCACTAATGTGCTTGTTCAAAAGCCAGAAAGCTGCAGTCTTCTGAGAGTAACATGCAAGTGCAAATATATGCACCCATCCCCTGATAGGTAGCAAAAGAGAAGCCATTGAGTTTGCCTGCCATGCTCTCTAAGAACAAGCCTTTGCAGCTTAGCGATGCCATGTTCTTGGAAAGTATTTTGGACAGCTTCTTAATAGGATAAGGAAATCATGAGTCCCCAAAGGCATTAGAACAGAACTGCAGAAGCCCAGATAGCCAACCATGATCCTGTCCTTTTCCTTTTCTTTCTCATTTATTTATTTGTTTGCCATCGAGTAGAAATAATAGCTGACCCACCTCTATGGACCTCAGTTTTCCACCTCTGTGAAATGGTGAAAATGTCACATAATGACTGGCCACCTATTAGTGGCAAACACAGGCATCAGTCAACGTACTGTGGTGCTGCTGCATGCTATTCTGTGCTACCAAACAGTGGCAAGCGTCAAAGAAGCATCTGGCTATGTCCCTGTAGTCAGACGCAAAATAGCAAAAATCAAAGAAGCATCATGCTGCGTCCCTGTAGCCAGACACAAAATGACTGCATCATCTACTGAGATCTCTGGGGGACACCAGATCAGATCTCAGCAGATGATATTCTATATCATCTATACTATATTCTATATAGTAGTCTATGTCTGGCCAGATGCTTTTGTGATCTACCTCTGTTCTCCACCAAGCACAGAATGGCTGTTGCAGGGAGAGGTCTTCAGCTGCTCCATCATAAGTTTAATGAATGGCTGGCCATAGCATAGTTCCACATGTGGAAGCACTATGCTCTGCTGGGTCATACTAGATGCCAGCCACTGGCTGCAATCCAATATCTCTTCAGCACAGGGTAGATATCTGCATGCAGAGACATTATATGCCAGCACTAAGCTACTTCCATGCAGAATAGCAAGAGTGCACAATGAATCTCAATCACTCAGTGCCATGTGCAACTGCAATATGGAATGTGCAACCTCAGTGTGCAGTTCGCAACAGCAGGTGCAGTGGCAATGCACAACATTGGTGTATGTGCAACCCTGCTCCTGCTGCTGTAGGTGGAATATATCCATTGTACCATAGTAAATAATTCACCCCACATGTGAGCTGTGACTTGAGTGTACATATGTCATTAACAGGACTCCAGCAGCTGTTCAGTGACTGCTTCAGAGCTGTAGGGAAGAAACACCAACAACCTTTTACAAGGCACATCAATAGCACTATGCTCTATGCTTGGGCGAGCCATTGTGATATAGTGACCAAGACCCTACATCAAGGAGATGAGGTGCTAACTTTACATGGACAGGGTTACATGGCAACTGACCATTAATGCATTGCAACGCTGTGCAACTGAATGTGCAAAGAACAGGAGTTGCATGGTTGCAATATATTTCTTCAAGTAGAGGACACAATGCACTTATGCATGTGTAATGCATGGTGGCCCCAGATGCAAAATGGCCCCACATGTTTAGCTCTGCTTCTGCAACCTTCAACTGAATATGAGCATTATACCATCACCAAAAAAAGTACAACTGCAGTGGAAGGGAACCTACACACACGCACAAGTGACTAACATGATGCCAGCCTGAATTGTAAACAAAAATTTCTTTCCATGGGTGAGGGAGACCTGGATTCAAATCTCCTTCCATCCTAGGCAAATTCAATCTTGTCTGATTTTGGGAAGCTAAGCAGGAATCAGTCTGTTTAGTACCTGAATGGGAAGCCAGAAATGCATACCAGTGGTCTCCTGGCAGAGATGAAGAAGAATCCAGGTGAAAACTCTGCAGAGTCAAGGCGGCCAGACACAGTTGGTATTAGGCTAGATGACTTGATACTGACTCAGTATAAAACAACTTCCTATCTTGCTATATTTAATGAAAGGTCAGTGGAAAGATCATTTAAAGTATTCCACAGGAAAGCTTACACCCTAGCCTACTTTGCAGGGTAGTTGTGCTAAAAAGAGTGGCCAGACTCTTTGACACCAAATGTGTACAGAGACCTTGTTCTCATGCCTGGCTGGACTCCAGGAAGACTTGGGGAAGCCCAGTGCTGCTTTAAAACAAGGCAGATACTGTCCTGACAAGAACAATCACCCTTTGTCTTGCCACAACCATGCCACAGAATTTCAGCAGTCCAGTGACGAACCAGCAGTGCTGGCAAAAGGGGTAGGGCAGGACCCTGGGTAGAAGAAAATACAGTTTCCTCACCACTGGAAACTGCCCGCTTTTCCTCACTGAGACAGGGTCCCTGGAAGATTATAGCTGGCCTTTTTAATCATCTGTGTTGCCTGCCCTATCTCTGATTATTATTTGCTATCTGTGTTGCAGGGCCTGGAAAGATACAGTAATGGCACCAGTCCCACTGCCAACTTGGTAGCAACAAGTTCCTTTGTCATATGGGGTGTGATGGCTGGGGGCTTCCAAGTCAGTGGAGTAGTGAATCTGCTCTGGGTTTTATTCTGAACTTTTTTTAAAAAAAAAGCTATCCTAGGTGCTGAATTATACCTCTAAAATAGGGTCAGTACCTTGGATATTTCCTTCAAAGTTCTGACTAAAGCCTGGAGCAGACTCACCACCCTCATGTAAAGCTACCAGGAACATAGGGTGAAAGGGTAGCTTCAGGTAAAAAATGGCACCTTGAAAACTGCATTTATATGTCTGTTATGGGCCCCTTGCTTTGGAGCAGCGACTGTAGTCTCGATTGCCAGATGTCAGGGCCTAGTCCTGGTCCCTGATCTCTGGTCCTCAGGGTGAGAGCGCTGCCTTGAAAGATGCGCGTGTGTGGGGGGGATTTATTAGACACAGTCTTTTTTCTTAGAATGGTTTACAGGAAGCCTGTACCTTTTGACACCTTGTCATCTGATGACTCACTCTTTTGACACTTCTAAATTAAGGACAAGCTCCATTAATTTGATGGGGGTTTCTCTCTTTCATCAGTTCTTCATGCCAATGAAGGCTCAGTTGGAACCACTTGCACACACACACTGCTTGCTAAGTGAGCTGAAAGGGGGAAGAATGCACAAAGCCAGCTGAGAAATTTTGCACACAGTTGGTTCCAAGTAAGCCTCCGTAAGTCTGCCATGCTCCCTACGGTACAGTACATGGGTTCTGCATTTCTAACAATTCCATTTTCTGACAGTGCCCCAGTCCCTAACCCTGTCAGATAAGTGGGGGAAGCCTGTATTTTATGCAAGTGTAGTTGATAATGTCTCATGCTTAATGATATCAGCAAAGGCTGCTTCCCATGGCATCACAAGGAGTCACCCCTATCTCAGTTTGGGGGCTTTAAATTTCTTGGCCAGGATAGTCCTGACTTGGCAACTCTAACTGGCAAGCTAGAGTAATGAAAATGTCTTCTTACAATGTCTGGTCCAGCCAAATGTTACTCAACAGTTCCTGGATTCAATGCGGTTCAGTTCCTTGATTCAGCAGCTTCTGAAATGGATTAGCTACAGCCTCTGTTCAGGAGGCTTTAGGAACGTGTCACCTTAGCAAGGTTCCCTAAACATTTGGCTATTTCTGCCGTCCAAGTCTTTTTTAGAAAGAATGATCTCAACACTTCTGTGGGTGGCTGGCAGGCGGAGCTGGCGCAGTTTGGTTGCCTGCCTTGGTAACAAGGCTGGTGTGATGTACAGGCTAACTCCATGTTCAGAGAATAGATTTAGAGGTTTCAAAAGTTTTATTCAGAACACTGAAGCAACAGAAGCACACTTCATCTATTGCCAGAACTAAAGAAATATGGGATTTATAGCCCTGTATAAGGCACTACATTTCAAAATTAACATGCACTGCTATCCCTTTTGCTGATAACTTATAACACCATTTTTTCCAGGATTCCATGTTCTGCCAACAGCATGACCTTGCAGTTGCCTCCATTTGGTCTTATCACAGATCGTTACCCAAACATTTGTAGGTTCCCAGCTTCCCATTCATCACCTCATCTCTTTTTCCTCCCTTCACAGCTATGCACCCAAGCACTACTGTTTGGCTGCAAACATAGCAGGGAGAGCACAGTGAACCTGACAACTGGGGATGCTGGGGATTTTGGAAAGTACCTTCTTTGTGTCGTCATTTTTTATCTGTCTCTCTTTCAAAATATGCAGCCGTTTCAGAGGAGGAAGTAGACATGGCACCAGGCAAGAACTCTGATTCAGGAACAAGAGTAGGAAACTTTTTGATTTCTGAAGAACTTCCCCTGAAAACCAAGCCCAAACTGGATCCCAATTCAGCTTTCAATTGTGCACAACTTCTAATGGTCAGGACCACCTTCCCATGAGGGAAGGTGAATTCCCCAGCTCAGGCAGTGGATTAGGAGGGACAGGAAATTCTTCATGCATCCTGTGTCTACAAAGAGCCAGCATGGTATAGTGGTTTGAGGTTAGACTATGACCTCTGAAGACCAGGGTTCTATTCCCTGCTCAGCCATGGTAACCCACTGGGGGACCTTGGGTGTGTCACATAGTCTCAACCTCAGAAAACCCCATGATACGTTCACGTTGGGGTTTCCATAAGTTGGAAATGAGTTGAAGGCACACCGCAACAAAAACTTGTGTCTACAGTCAGCAATTGCTGGGAAAGGACATTTATAGTAGAGAAGAGCAGTTACAGGTGGATGAAGCCAGTTCTGGTCATACACAGACAGTTAAGGGAGTTAACCAAAGTTTAAAGGAGGTGCACTAGTGAGTTCTCAGCTGTTTTGTGAGGGTCCTGCACCTCTAATGCTAGCTAATGTGGAGGGACAACTGTAGAAGCAAGTTGGATAAGTTCCGTGTTCCTTACCCTGTCTGCCCTAGTAAGGGAGAAAGATTAATCCCCTCAGGTCACCTTGACCTGGGAAGAGCCCCTTAAGATAAGATTTTTTTGTCTTGATTTCCAAACAGGAAAAATGTTTTCTCTTTGTCTATGCATGTGTTTGAATTATAGCTTTAAAATAAAGTTGGTCCTCCACATTCACTAGGGTTAAGGGTGCAGAATCCTTGCATAGATAGAAAAATCGCAAGCATTAAAATGTGGTGTTTGTCTGTGGGAAGGGGGCCAAGACATGGCGGGGGAGTGGGCACCCAGGGCCCAAAGCAGGTCGGGGAAAAGGAGAGGGGAGGGAAGGTCAGCTTGATGACCCTATACTTCCTCTCTTTTGCCCATCTCCTTCCTTGGGTGTGTCAGGGCATCAGGAGAGGGTTTGTGATGCTGAGAAATTGGGCTGTGAGCCAGGCAGCTGCTAGTGGAGCAGAAAAGGAGGAGAACCAGAGGTGAGTTTTTAAAGGCTTGGAGCCTCTGAGATGGAGGTTCTCCTAGAAAAGAAGCACCTGAGGTGGAGGGACAGGGGTTGAAGAAACTCACAAATACTGTTGTCTTCCACATTCGCTAGGGTTAGGGGTGCAGAACCCTTGCAAAGATGGAAAAATTGCAAATCTTAAAGTGTGTGTGTGTGTGTGTGTGTGTGTGTTTCTGGGAAGGGGGCTGAGCCATGGTGGGGAGAATGATCACCCAGGGTCCAAACCAGGTCAGGGAAAGAGAGGGAAAGGGTGGGTTGACAAGGTGGCCCTCTACATCCTCTCTCTCACCCATCTCCTTCCTTGGGGGTGGGGGTGGCATTAGAAGAGGGTTTCTGCTGCTGAGAAATTAGGCTGGCCAGGCAGTGGCTGGAGGAGGAGGAGGAGAAAGACCAGAGGCAGGTTTTTATAGGATTGAGCAACCTAACGGGAGCCACTGAGGGAGAAGGTTCCCCTGGAAAGGAAGCACTTGAGGTGCGAGGGATAAGGATTTAAGAAATGTGCAAATAAATCTGTGAAAGTAAAACCTGCAAATGTGGAGAGCTGACTGTACAGTTGGTATATTAAGTCCCAACAGTGGCTGGTACTTAACACATAACACTTAATGATGTCTCCAGGGACCATTCTTAAGTCTCAGGTTTTGGCCCAGAAACCTCGGAGCCTACGATGATCCCAAAACTGGTGACCTATTTTTCAAGATTTTCTGAGCTCTGCTCTGAAGAACACCCTCAGAACAAAACATTTGGTTCAGGTTGGCTCCCTGGAGAGTAATGTCAGCTAATTTCCGTGTGTCTGGCAGAATTCTCCAGAGGCCCCCCTATACTGATTGTATTGCTCTGAGAGATCCTCAGAGGCAGGCAGCAGGGAAGCAGTCGCTCCGGAGATCCACGCCAAGTGTTCTTCCCCCGGTTGCATCTGCCACAGCAGGAAAGCAACCGGCAAAGTTCTTCTGAAGACCACCTAGCAGTAGACCTCCCCCTGAGACGTCCTCTGAGTCAAACATCAGGAAGCCGGCGTTTGCAGAACAGGCCATGAGGGTCAGCTGCTTCCCATGGTGCTTTTCTCTCCATGTCAGACAATATGCAACTGCTGAGGGACCTCCTGGTGGTGCTGGGACACAAACTGTCACCTCTCCTAATCTGCCACCCAAGGCAAGAGACTCATTATTCTTTATGGGAGGACCAACATTGCTGATAGATGCTGATTGAGAGCTACATCAAGGAGACAGAGGCTGGCGTATTATTATAGTATGTTTCCCATATCTACATCAATGATATATGCAATCTACCCACACTGAGGCCATTTCTGCACGGGGCGACAGAATCGCCCCATGACACTACTCACTGGACTTTTGGGCTCCCTGGTCCGGTCCATGCTTCTCCGGAGCAGTGTGTAGCCACCGCTCCGCACCACTCCGGGGACGAAAATGGCAGTTTCTGGTTGGTCGAGGGTCTCGACCGACCACTGAAGCTCGCCAGCCTAAAGCCCACTTCTGGCAGATCGCAGGCTCATGCCAATGCGATCCTGTGGATCTGCATAAGGGAGCAGGCTCGCAGTGGCACGCTCCGTGCCTTTGAAAGACCTGTTTTTAGCGGTCTTTCAAAAGCACGCTGGACGACCACTTGAGGTCGTTCCAGAGCGGACTGGGATGCGGATCTACGTTAAGTAAGTCCGACCCAGTCCGCTCCCATGTGCAGACGTCCTCCCTGGAGGACGCTCTGCCCCATGTTAAAAACCCTGTGTGGAAATGGCCTGAAATGCAGTCCATAAATATTAATTTTTGACCACACGTTATTGTTCATTTTTACTTCTTTATCAGTTCGGTGCTGGCTTTGGACTGCGTATCGTGGCTACAAAGCCTTCTTTCTCTTAGATTCTAAAGTTCTATCCAGTTTCAGTGGCTCCTCTCAAAGCTGCTTACTCATCTGGGTACCTATTTCATTCATCTTATTGAAAAAAAACAGCATTTGCTATTATCCATGCTTTTTGTTATTTGCGTTAAATCCAGGAATGTATCCTCCGAGGATATAGGAGACATACTGCATTTGCTCTGAACCAGAGGAGACTTCTTGAATCAGATGTTGAATGGTGAGCTGATAAAGCTGTAAATCCCACTGATTCAATGGCTCTACACTGATCAGGACGAACAATAGGGCTTAGGCCACAGAGTGTTGTGACAGCTGCGTAGTGCATCTTGTTTGTGCAGTACAGCTTTGCACAACCTAATGTATGACCACTGCAATGTCCATCTGCAGATGCAGCACGTATCCATGTGCAATGTACAAAACACATGCACACATGTGCCTACACAACCGTACAGAAACAGGGCAGCATGCATAACTCTGCACCCACATACTTGAGCTGAATGGAACCATGCTTCAGCAGAGAAGACGGTCCAACCACTTACACAGAGGGAAATCTATTTGTGTGCATAAGTCACCTACAGGATTCCAAGCATCAAATGAATGCTTAGTACTGAACTCTGCCCCACTGAAATGAATGAGACTTAGGGAGAAAAGAAAGCAGAGTCATCAGGTCAGATTCATTGTCCATCTAGTGAGGCATGGAGATCTTTTGTTCCTCAGCACTTTTTTTGTGGGTCCCCGGACCCTCCCCTGAAGCCCATCCAGCCCCTAAAATTCAGACAAAAGCAACAATGTCTACTCCAAATGTAAAGTGAGGCTTGTTTTGGCCCTCAGACCCCAAAAGTGGATTTCCAATCCCTTCTGACTTGCAGTGGAGGGACATGGTATGTAGCCCACAACAAATCCTGGGGGCCAAAAATTGGCCCCTGAACTGGTGGAGCTTGCCCATCCTTGATGTAGCTGAAAACTGTTAATTCTTTCAAACAGTTCATCAGCAGAGCAGTATTTCTCCCATCACCTATTGCTACCTGATCCTCTCACTTAGTGGCAACTGATGGCTTCCATGTCCGTCAGGTGGACCATCTGCTCTGGGTTTTAGTCTGAACTTTAATTGAGCTATCCAAGGTGCTGAAATGTCACCCCACTAGGTTCAGCAGCTTGGATAGCTTTCTTAGAACCTAAAAAAGGTTCAGTGCCCAGATGGGAGCCACCACTGCTATCAATTTAACTTTTGCTGCCCAGCCATTTGGATACCTCTGGTTTCATTCTGGTTGTTGTTGTGTGCCTTCAAGTCTTTTTCAACTTACAGTGACCTTACAGTGACCAAGAAAACCCTATCATGGGGTTTTCTTGGCAAGATTTGTTCCAGGAGGGGTTACAATGGTCTTCCTCTGAGGCCGAGAGAGTGTGACTTGCCCAAGGTCACCCAGTAGGTTTCTTTAAAAAAAAAATGAAACCCACAATTTCCACGAAACAAATAGACAAATTGAGTATAGATTTATATACATATTATATCATTATAAAATTAAAATATCAAGATTTTTGCAGCTACTCTTTACTACTAGTGCAATAAACATAATTCCCCTTCTCCCAAACCAACTTCCTTCTCTAAAATTTATGGGTGCTTCTCTATTTCTAATTAAGTTTCTGCTTATTTTCTAATTCTTATGCAATTATATATCCCTACTGTTATTTTGGATTATTATTTTGTTGTATTAGAGTATTTCAATACATTGTCTACCATATTGAGCTTTTAATATACACAAAAAGAGAAACATCATGTTTATCATGTCTTCAGTTTAAGCTGGTCTGAATTTTTATCCTTCTAAAATATCTTATATTTTTAGATGTTAATTCAGCACTCCTGCTATAGCTAATTCCCCCTAACTTCTTTCCCATGGGGGACTATCTTGGTTTATCCTTTTTATCTGATAACATCAATGTTAGTTTATCTAATTCAGCTATATCATATAATTTCAAGGTCACCCAGCTGGTTTGAGTGGCGAAGCAGAGATTCTAATCCTGACCTCCCAGTCCAACATTCAACCACTATGGGCCTTTCTGCATTACATTGTTATAGTGTTATTATTCCACTTCAACATCCTATGGAATTCTTGGGTTTGCAATTTAAGAGGGGCATTTAGAATTCTCAGCCATGGAGCTCTTTGGCCTCAGTAAACTACAAACCCCAGAATCCTACAGCATGTTGAAAGTGGAACAATAGCACTAGAACAGTGTAATGTGGAAAGGCCCTTCATCCTGATGGCTTTGATTTCGTTCTTACTGAGATGATAAACCTGAGGCTGGACTGGATTGCCAGTGGAAGCCCAGGTGTTTGGACACTATTCCACATTTAAGAAAAAAATCCTTTCTCGGAGATGGCTAGCTTCTCAGGGAGAAGAGTTCTAGGTTGGCCAGCTCGTTGAAGTGCTGGCTTTTTATTGGTTGTGGATTTACCTAGGGAAGTTTTCCACATTCCACATGAAGGCTAAATCATCTCCAAAATGAGATATGGATGGATGCTTGATACTGAACCTTTAATAGTCCTGCCAAAGCAAATTGAGACAGCTGCTGACATTTGCAGAGCAAAGATGCTTAGTTAAACAGTCAAAGCAGGCTCTCAAATCCTCTAGTTATGATCATCCAGGTGAGACAGCTTCCAGTCCAATAACTCTTTTCATGTTTTCCAACATTTCAAATGCTGAGACCAAAGGTCAAGGTCAAAAATCCAAGTCTGAAGTTTTGAAATAGCATTCCCTTTGGTTTCTCTATTGGATGCTATTGGTTTGCTTGCTTGCTTGCTGCAATAACTAAGGAGAGGAAGATTTTGATGATAAGAGGTTCTTATCTCTAGAGGACAACTGCGGTGAAAATTAATCTCAGCCCACACCTGTCTGCAAATCCAGTGTTGCAGAAAGAGCTGAGTTAATCTGACTCAGTGTTCAGGCTGGTGGAGTGACAGTTCACAGGGCAAGACTGGAAACTTGAAACCTGGGTCTGATTTTTAAAACAGAAGCCTGAAAAGGCAATGTTGCAGTTGATCCAGGTCTTGCTGTCGGGATTTGGGGGTTAGCAAGGACTTAGATACCATCTGCCATCACCACCTATAGCTGCCTCCCTCTCCTCTAAGCTTTGTTGAAATCATCACACTAACTTGCGGGGGGCAGGCGGGATTCGTCAGCAAGCAGAGGTATAGCTACAGAGGCATTAAATCACAGGCCATTTCCACACAAGACCGTTATAGCGCTATGATTCCACTTTCAACATCCAGCCGGCCCCTCCCAAAACTGCAAACCCCAGGATTCCATAGGATGTTGAATCATGGTGCTATAACAGTCTCGTGCAGAAAGGGCCACAGTGTTGGAAGAGATGACAAGGACTATCCATTCCAACCTTCCGCCACACAGGAATATGGTGGAAATGGACCCTGCACCACTTAGTGGACAGTTTGAAGCATTTCAGGGTAAAGCCGCCTTTTTTGTGAAAAATTTCACAAAAATTGTTTTTGACGCTGGGGCATCTAAGGGGTCTTCCAAACATGGTGGAAATGTCCTCCACACCACCCAGAGTGCATTTGAGAGTGAAACTGAAAAAAAATCACAAATTTTGCCAAAAAAAGATTTATTTCTTTGGGGCACTGGGGTCCACAAACACAGTGCTGGAGGCCACATGCACCCCACAGGGTGCACTTTGCCCACCTCACTTTAGAAGAAGACGGGCCAGGGACTAGCAGAGGGCTGCGGTGTAACTGCTTTTGACGGGGCTGTGCTTGAACTACACCCACTATTGTAAGCCTATTAGGCGAAACTGCCTTTTGAACCACAGAACCTGATGGGTTTCCAAGAGCACGTGGGTTTAATATTCCCCTACCAGGGGAGAATACCACAGCAATATTCACCAGAAGGATGTTGCAGCACTCTCCCCATTTCATAGGCCCTTTCCGCACCTTACCATCTTCCAGCACTGGGGTGCAGGGATCGCACGAGCAGCCTCCAGCGAGAGGCTCTTGCATCCAGGGTCCTTCAGCTCTGCACAAGCTGTCTGCTGACGCGAGAGCCCCACCTCTTCCTTCCGCAGTGCAGCCTGGGACCTTCCCAGGCTGCGCTGGGGCAGGAAGCATGACCAGTGCAGCTCCGGAGGCTCCAGCATGCCAGGTAAGTGCGCGTGAGGCCCAAGAGCAATGTGCGATCATGCACCATGTTCGGCTTCTAGCTGAAAATGAAAAGGTGCATGATTGGTGTCTGCCAGCCCCTAGAGCGTCGCACGATTGTGAGTGTGTCGTGCAGATCGCTCCTCACAATCACACGACACTCCAGACCCTCTTTCGCATGGAAAATGCCATGCAAAAAGGGCCATAGAATCATACAGTTGGAAGAGACCACAATGGCCATTGAGTCCAACCCCCTGCCATGCAGGAACACACACTCAAAGCAAATGGCCATCCGGCTTCTTCTTAAAAACCTCCAAAGAAAGAGACTCCACCATATTCCCAGGCAGTATATTCCACTGTCAAACAGCTCTTACCATCAGGAAGTTCTTCCTAATATTTAGATGGATTTTCTTTTCCTGTAGTTTGAATCCATTGCTCCATGTTCTAGTCTCTGGAACAGCAGAAAACAAGCTTGCTCCATTGTAAACATGACATCCCTTCAAATATTTAAACATGGCTATCATGTCTCCTCTTAACCTTCTTTTTGTCAGGCTAAACATACTTAGCTCCCTAAGCTGCTCCCTATAGTACATGGTTTCTATCTGATTGTTGATTTACACTACGCAGTCATGATATAGGATCTCAGCTTATCTTTTTGGGTCACATTTCCCAGATTTTGGGAGGTGGCATCCCCCAAAAGGTGAGAGCCAATGTGATGTCATGATTTGAGCCTTAGGCCTTTTCCGCATTTTATTTTTAAAACTGGGCAGTGAGGATGTTTGCACTTGGGGGCGAACTGGGTTCGAACTACTTAATGTATGTCCGGACTTCAGCCCGCTCTGGAACAACCAGAACTGGTGGTTCCCCGTGCTATTGAAAGACCGATTAAAAGAGGACTTTCAATAGCCCAGCGCACCCCAGTCCATCACTGCACTAATGTGTAGATGTGCAGGCTTGTGCCAGCGCGAGGCTGCAGATCTTCTGGGGGCGGGCTTCCTGCTGGCAAGCTTCTCCAGTTGGTGAAGAGCCTCCACCAACCGGAACCCTCCATTCGACTGCCCCGTTTCCCCCCGCCCCAAAGTGCAGAAAAACCCTTAGACTATAACCCTGGAAACCAGGGGTCAATTCCCTGCTCATCCATGGAAACCCACTGGATGACCTTGGGTGTGCCACACACTCTCAGCCCCAGAAAACCCTGTGATAGGTTTGCTTTAGGGTTGCTGTAAGTTCCAAACAACTTGAAGGCGTGCAACAACAACAATACCCAATGGTAACACCTCCCACCTCTGCTGAATTATAGAAATGTAGAGTTGGAAGAGACCCCAGGGGCCATCCAGTCCAACCCCCTGCCATGCAGGAACACCCTCAAAGCACTCCCGACAGATGGCCATCCAGCCTCTGCTTAAAAACCTCCAAGGAAGGAGACTCCACTACACTCCAAGGGAGCATATTCCACTGCCAGACAGTCCTGACTATCAGGAAGTTCTTCCTGAGGTTCAGGTGGAATTAGTTCATTCAACTCTGCTCTTTAATTCACTTGGGGTTGTCTGAGTCAGTGTTTAACCTGAAGGATGATCATATGACTCACCTATGTGGGTAGCTGACCTCCGGGGGCTTTGCTTGGCTATGGTTAGCAGACTTGCGGAGACATCAAGTAGATAGCTTGCGGTATGTGGTCACAGAGTAGGGTTAGATAATAACTATATATCCCTTGTGGGAAATCCTATACAAAAAGTCTCGGGCCAGGGAACGGATTTTCAGCAATGACTGCCAAGCTTAATCCTTCGGTTGGACTCAGAGGGAGATGCCAGGGTAATAATTAGGTTCCTGTTTTTAAGAGCTCTTTTCTGTATTGCTGCCAAGTATTAAAGGGGCAAAGATGCTGCGGTGGAAGGAGCTCAGAAAGCATCAAAGCAAGCTGCTGCAGTGATGGGAGAAGCAAAGTTGTTAGGAAAGGGGCGGAAAGTAAGACAGCAAAACTAATGCCATTATATAAACTTATGACGCAATCAAACTGGAATACTGCGTTCGGTTCTGATTGCACACGCCATCTTAAAAGAAAGGGATAAGCTGGAACTGGCACAAGGTTCAGAAAAGGATGGCTGAAAGAGCTAAAGCTTCATTATATGTTCCTTGTATGGAATGGTTAAACCATTCAGGGATATTTAAAAAAAAGAAAGAAATAGGGACAGAGATGGAAAAAGATATTTGAGGGATGACATATAATTTGTTGCAATTGTTATTTGCCATCAGACAGTATTTTTATTTATTTATTAATATGCTGCCTTTCTCCCAGAGTAGACCAACAGCAGCTTCCAAAAAAAAGTTAAACACGTTAATAAAACATTTAAAACAATTAAAAACATTAGAAGAACATATAAAATTACAAGAACTGGCTAAAAAAATTTAAAAAATCTTAAATTAAAAGCCTACTTGCTTGTAGGCTAAAAACCTGCTTAAATAAGAACGTTTTTGGCTGCTGGTGAAATTAGAGCAAGGAGGGAGCCAGCCTAGCTTCCTGAGGAAGGGAGTTCCACAGGGTAGGAGCAGCCACTGTGAAGGCTTTCTCCGATGTCCTCACCAGTCGAAGCTGGGATGGTGGTGGAACCAAGCGAAAGCCTTTCCCTGCAGATCTTAGGGTTCATATAGGGAGATACAATCTTTCAAATATTCCAGACTTAAGCTGTATAGGGCTTTATAGGCCATGACCAGCACTTTGAATTGTGCCCAGAAACTAACAGGTAGCCAGCAAAGCTGTTTTAACAAGGGATTTATGTACTGCTTGTAACTGGTCCAAGTCAGCATCCTGACTGCCACATTTTCAACCCACTGAAGTTTCCAAACAGTTTCCAAAGTCAGCCCCACATAGAGTACATTACAGTAGTCCAACCAAGATGTAATCAAAGTGCATGTGAATTTAGAGCAACTCTATAATGACCTGTCATCTGCAGCCCTGCTCAGGTCTTGCAAACTCAGAACAACCATGACTTCCTTGATTGAGCCAATTCATTTGTAATGCCTTCCTCCTCTTTTCCTACTGCCTCCCCATTTTCCCAGCATTATTGTTTTTCCCAAGGAATCATGTAGTTAAAATAATGCAAACATAGAGCTGGAAAGGACTACAAAGGTCAGCTAGTCCATCCCCCTGCCTTCTTGTTGTTGTATGCCTTCAAGTGGTTTCCGATGTATGGCAATCTTAAGGTGAACCTATCATGGGTTTTCTGGGACTGAGAGTGTGTGATATTCCCAAAGTCTCACAGTAGGTTTCCATGGCTGAGCAGAGAATCAGACCCTGCACTCCAGGGTCGTTGTCCAACACTCCAACGACTACATTACACTGACTCAGGACTGCAAAACAAAAGCACTCCCGAAAGATGCTGTTTAAAAACTTCCAGAAAGAAAGAGTCCACCACTGTAATTCATCCCACTGTCAAACCACTCTTATAGTCAGGATGGTCTTCCTAATGTTTATTTCGGTAGAATCTCTTTTCTTGTAATTTGAAACCACTGACTCGTGCTCTAGTCTCTGCAGCAGCAGAAAAGAAGGTTGCGCCGTCTTCTACATACTCTCCCTTCCAACATTTGAACACTTCTTTATCTTCTTTTCTCCAAGCTAAATACACCCAGACTACTAAGGAGTTCTTCACAGGGCTTGGTTCCCAGAGCTTCTGCCATCCTCTAAACCTATTTCAGCTTGTCATTCTCCTTCTTGAACTGTGGTACCCAAAGCTGGACATGGTATTCCAGGTGGGGTCTGCCCAAAGCAGAAAAGAGTGGTAGAACAGTGCACCCTACATATATGCGGGAGTTCTACTCCAGGAACCCCTGTATAAAACAAACAAAGTGAATGATGCATCCCATTGTAGTCAGTGGATGCAACATGTGCATGTCCACACCACGTCCATTGACTATAACAGGAGTGATGCTTTGCACAACCTCACATTCATGTATGTGGAGGTCATACCAGAAGAGGGCACACTATATTAGTTCCCTTCCCTGGGAACCATACTGATTTTAGTCATCTTGGCTTCGAGGGAGAACTCAGGCATGTTTTGCTCTAGGATCCATTTATTTGTCTTTTTAGCATATGTACAGAATCGTTCTCCAGTGCTGCATTTCAAATGAGTTAATTGTTCTCTTCCTTTAGCTTTCTTCACTGTCCAGCTTTTACAAACACACACAGAAATCAGAAGCACAGTGCTATGACATACAATAATGCGCATTTATAGGACTTTGAATGGGAGTGTGGACTGGGAAGAAATTTCTCCCTCTTCTATAACAACCTGAACCTGGAGGCAGGGATGAGGGTCACTGGGTGGAATGACTGACAGATGTAGCTTGGAAAAGTTACTTTGTGGGACTGTGGCTCCCAGAATCTTCTAGGTAGCATGGCCACTAGAAGTTTCTAGGAGCTGCAGTCCCCAAAAGTACATTTTTCCAACTTGTGTGTTTGTTGTGTGCCTTCAGCTCGTTTCCAACTTATGGTGAACCTAGAGCAAACCACTCACTGGATTTTTTTTTTCGGCAAGGTTTCTTCAGAGGGGGTTTTACTCTGAAAGTAAGTGACTTGACCAAGGTCACCTAGTGGATTTCCACAGCTTAAGTAGGGATTTAAACCTTCATCTTCAGGGTTTTACTACAACCCTCATACCACTGCACCATGCTGGCTCTCTCACCCTGCTCTGCTTAGAAGTTCAGAACCAACGAAAGTCTTTCTTCATCCCTCATGTAGTTAATTTATGGAAATCTATACTGCATGATATGGTGATAAAAACCCCTTCTTTCTTAGGCATATCCTCAAAAGACTAAACAAATTCATGGAGGTTGCATTTATCAACAGATCTCAGCCATTAGAGAACAGTGCAGGACAGTTACTTTTGTAGACTACAACTCCTAGAATTACTCAGCCAGTGGGGCCAGTAACCATCCTAGCTGGGAAATTCCAGTGGTTGTAGTCCGAAACTGGAACTTTCATGCACTCTGCCCAAGAGCTAGATAGAACCTCCAGGATCAGAGGGAATATATTTCTGAATGTCAAATGTAAGGGCCAAAAGAGAGCGATGGCGATGTTTCTTTAGATCCTCCTTGTGAACTTTCTGACGGCATCTACGTGGATATAGGATACTGGACTAATTCAATGTCATTATAGTAGATTAGAATCATAGAATGACAGAGTTGGAAGAGACCCCAGGGGCCATCCCGTAAACCCTCTCCTATGCAGGAACACCTGTCAAAGCACTCCTGACAAATGGCCATCCAGCTTCTGCTTAAAAACCTCCAAAAAAGGAGACTCCACCACACTCTGAGGCAGCAGATTCCACTGCCAGATAGTTCTTCTCACTGTCAGGAAGTTCTTCCTGAGATTCAGGTGGAATCTCCTTTTCTGCAGCTTGAATCCATTGCTCCTTGTCCCAGTCACTGAAGCAATGGAAAACAAGCCTGCTCCCTCCTTGACATGACATCCTTTCAAATATTTAAACATGGCTATCATGTCCCCTCTTAACCTTCTCTTCTGAAGACTAAACTTACCAGCTCCCTAAGCCATTCCTCACAGGGCATGGCTTCCAGACTCTTCACCATATTTGTGGCCCTCCTTTGGACATGCTCCAGCTTGTCAATATCCTTCTTGAATTGAGGTGCCCAGAACTGGACACAGTATTCCAGATGAGGTCTAACCAACGCAGAATAGAGTGGTACCATTACCTCCCTTGAGCTAGACACCATACTCCTATTGATGCAACCAAGAATCACGTTGGCTTTCTTGGCTGTCACATCACACTGCTGACTCATGTTCAGCTTATGATCTACCAAGACTCCTAGGTCCCTTTCACATGTACTGTTACCCAGATTCATACAGAGCTGTGATTTTGACACATGTTGCAGGAATGACAAGAAAAGGCCACCTTGCCATACACAAAACTAAGACTCGGGGAGAAAAACACTCATGCTATATTCTCAACTACATTTTTCAAAGAAATGGCTATTTTATGTGACTACAAATCACATTGATGGGTCCACATTTCTTCAGTACTAAAAGGAGGGAGACACCAACCAACATCCAAATGGCAAGTTGCATGGCCTCCAACTGTCCCTATTTGGAAGGGAAAATTCCAGTTAATCCTCTGTTGTCCCATTTTTTCAGCTGCTTTCAAAAAATCTCAGTTTCTGCCTCCTCCCACTTTCCCCTTTTGTTCTTAGCTTACTTCACCTGCTGCAAACTGAGTTCAAAATGCCAAAGTGATCTGTACTCAATTAACTCAGCCAAAGGGAGAGTAGAGGAGTAGGAAAGATCTTGCCCTTCCTCATAGGCTCAGGCAAAAGCAAACTGCTGCAACCTCTCCTAGCTTTTCCATTCTTTCTCATCACTAATTTTCACTATCTTGATCATATTCTGATGTTGCTTGGCTACATGTGTCCCGATTTGCACCTGTGCAATAATGAGAGCATGAAATTGGATTGAAAATCCTCCCCAGCTCTGTATACGACTTCACTCCCCAACTGTTTCCTTGCAAGGTTAGCGCTGGGTACGGGGACTTCATTCCTTTGACTCTTGTTCCTTAATAAGGCGTAGCACTCCAGTGACACAGTGGCCTTCTCTGAGCTCTTTCGGATTTATTAAAATAGCCCTGTCAATCACGGTGAGAAATATGAAAACACAGACCTTTTAAAGCTGCCTACGTCTGCCTCCGAAACTTCTCTGACCCCTGCTTGTCGGGACAGACGGAAGATTTTTAAAGATTGCTCCATGCTGGTGCCATGGCTCCGAGAAGAACCCATTCAGGGATGAGTCATTGCCTTGCCTAGTCCCAGTGGGCACCATCACCATGGCAGCTGGGTCAAATGGTGCATGGAAACATCCACCAAAGAAAAAAATTCTTTTCCTCACTTGTCTTTTTTCTTTATTTTTGCGTCTTTCGGGTGGCCAGACTTGGGAGGAAATGGAAGGAACTGCTTCCTGTTAAGGAGTAGATGTAGACAATGAAGTAATACTTCATGTAAGGTCTCCCCAATGGAGGTTCATAGGAACAGGCCCAGGACCTGGGTTCAGGAGTCCATTCATACTATGTAATTATAGCTCTTTGATTCCATGTTAACTGCCATGGCTGCATCCTGTGCGATTCTGGGATTTGTCATTTGTTGAGGCACTAGAGCATTCTGGCTGAGCATTCTAAATGCCTCTCCCTAAACTGCAAATCCCAGAATTCTACAGAATGCAGCCCATGTCAGTTCTGCCACTTGTGTTTATGGGATCCTTGCAGGACAGAACCAGCCAGAGAGTTTAAATTGTAAACTAAAAATGTGTTTTATTGGACAAAATTTGCAGAAGCACACAAAAATCCAAACACTCATACAAGGACTAGCTGAAGGAAAAGGGAGGGAAGTATGATAGAGGATTCTCAGGGATGAAGCCATAATTACTAGTCTGGAGACCAGTGAAGAAAGCAGCAACATGGCTTGGGTAGGCACCTAAGGACAGTTCTCATTCAGGAATCAAACAGACAGCATGGCATTCAGAAAGGTGAGAGACTGCACTGGACAGCCTGAAATCAGGGATGTACCTGAAAAATATCCACGGGTATGAGTGTGAATCACTCTCTCAACCAAGCAGACATTGGGTGTTGCAACACAAACAATGGAGTCCAGACGGAGCTCGTGGTCTTAGTGTTTAGGTGACAAAAGATAATGACTGTCGTAATAGCCCAATACTGTGGAGAGGTGAGGAGACATTAGGGAAACATCCAGGTATGCAGGGCCAGGGTTAAGACAATCACAATTTGGTGGGGATTTCCCCTTTCAGCTCTGAGATGTATGGCTTGTTATCTTTAAACCTATTCTCTAGAGAGAATCCATGCTATTCGCCTGAAAATGACCTGGTTTCTGCCTAAGAGATAAGTGTGACTGACCTGACCATGTTTACATTCAGTAATTTGCCTCTTCTAGCTTGACCTCAGGTATTATTTATATCAATGCCAATTAATAGTGCCAATTCAATAATATTTGCCAATTGAACCATTCCAATAGTGGGAGGTGTACTGTGCCATAACACTTTTCCTGTCACCTTGAAATCTAGGCAATACCTGGAGGGATGTGGTTGAGCCATGTCCAGTAGGTTGCATTTGATGGAGAATTGTGATGAAGTTCTTGGTAGGTGGAATCTGGCCTCTTGAACATTCTTTAGTCATTTTGAAATACAATTTTACATTCTTGGCTCGAGAAGATCAGCTATTCTGGTAGCACGAGCAGCGAGATGACCTTTGTTGATGGCTTTATCCAAGATGGGATGAATTCTAAGCTGTTTCCCTGAGGCTGATGTGGAAGCTGCCAGCTTCCTCTGCGAGACAAGCTTACTCTGTGGAGACAAGCGTTTTGCCTTGGCCTTTCGAGCATCAGGGCTGCTAGAAAGTATGTAAGATTCAAAATTGGTTCTTACTGTCGTTGCGCCAGCAGTGGCTGAGTTGCTGTGATGTCACTGAGTATTCGCAAACATTTAGACTGATCAGGACAAAGTGTGAGCAACTGAATGTTGGCAGTGCAGTTTCTGCTTAGGAAAAGGAAGTATCAATGTGTGATAAGGAGAAGAAAATGAACATTTGACCTAGGAACAAGAGAAGTTGAATGCCACTGGAAGGAAGGGAAACTAGTGCAGTGATTCAAGACAAGCCAAAAGGCTTGAGACTGAGAAACAAAGTAAGGACCATGCTTGATGGGGAAAAGACTAAAAGGAAATAGGCTGAGAAGCTTGAAGCAAAAGGAAACAATGTTGGAAAAACTGAAACAGAGGAAAAGGTGGTGTGGTTGGAAGCTGAAGAAAGGAGAAGTTAATGAGACATAAAGAAGGTGGGAAGAAACTGACGCATGAAATTGGACAGGATGGACTATGTTTTCCTGATCTAAAGTGTAGGTTTCGGAAGGGAATTCTCAAGGCCAAGATACAGCGGCTGGAATCCAATTGGTTTCTTACACAGGCGTAAGGTCCTTTGGGGAGGGGTTGGACACTTTTTGTCCAACATGGAACAGCTGCATTCACTTCAAGTTGGTCGAAGCAGAGTTGACTTCTAGTGGTACCGAGTACAGTTGAGCATTGTGTACAAATGTACATTTTCACTGTGCACAGCTTTGCCTTCTGCCTTATTACACACTGGGCAATATTGCATGGTGAAGATTACAGCTGTTGTGCATCGCACATAGAGATGTGTGTGTGCATTTTGTTGTGGACTCAGTTGTGCAACCTCACAGTTCACTAATAAGGTGGCATTCATCAATCACTGTGTAACTCTTGGTGGCTTACAGATGACCTTTTTTAAAAAAAGTAGAAAATATACCCTATAAGATTCTCAGTTACATATTATGATGATCTAGCAATAAGAAATATGATGCTTGCGGAAAAAAACATCTAGTCATATGTTTCAACAAAAGCAGACGAAGGCCATTTCCTCACCTTACCAGATCCTGTGGACATCCCGTCGTGATCCTGGCAGCACCTTTGCAAGGATAGGAATGCGAATACTCCTCTTTGCACTCAGCCAGCTCCATGCAGAAGGGAGTGCAAGGAACATACACCTTTCTTTGACAGTGCAGCCAGCCTCTTTCCCATGCTGCACTGGAAAAGGAAGCACCTCCATTGCACTTCCGCCCCTTCCTCATGGCCAACAGTGATGGGAGTGTAGTGCAATTGCAGGTGCTTAATGGCTTTATTCTGTTAAATATCCCACAATCATGACAGATGGGGACAGGTTGACAGCAGGACCCTGACAACGTCATGGGAAAGCACAACTCACAGACTGCTGCCATCCTGTTCCCATCGCAGGTGGGTGCTACCATGTGGAAATGGCCCCAGTTTATTTGTGTAATTACTTTCACCCAAAATGAGACGACTGTGGAGCATTTTAAAGCAAGAGTTAGAGAAGCATGAGCAGTACTAGACCTCCAGCAATTAGCAGATATAGATAAGCCTTTGTTACAAAGATGTTGCCCTTTCTAACATACTCCAAAACAACAGCTTCTGTTGCATAAAAGATCTATATCCATTTTTGTTGTCGATTTTAGAAGAATAAAACATTGATTAGTCAGACTTGTGCATTCCAATTCCATTCCTGCTGGAAATGTTCCATATCATGTTGATTTGTGGATAATGTGTGTGTGTGTATATTGTAGATTTAGGTATTTAGGTACTCAGCTGTTTCAGCTTTGGACTAGGATTCTGGAGACTAGAGTTCAACTCATCGCTCAGCCATAAAAACCCACTGGATGACCTTGGGCAAGTCATGCTCCCTCAGCTTCAGAGGAAGGCAAAGGCGAACCCTCTCTGGACAAATCTTGCTAAGAAAATCCCATGACATGGTCACCTTAGGATCACTGTTAGTCTGAAACAACTTGAGGGCAGACAAGAACAACAAGAATAAGAAAGTAGTCAGCCTCAATTCATGTTTTTTCTAGTATCATTGGAGCCTTTGAGGTGCTAAGAGCTGCAGGTGACTTGGCTAAAGACCAATGGTGACAGTGGACAACTGGACTTCAGACAGTAGCTGAGAGATTAAATTGGTGGAACACACCCCATTTTTTAAAAAACACATTCTCTTTGTAAACACATTTTCAGTTCTCAAATGCATTCCTTTTTCAAATTAACCTTTCAAGAGAAACTGTTCTCAGCGAGGCTTCTGCTTGGTTACCTATGTTCGCCCTAAAAGCAGTGGGAATGTTGTGGTGGATGTCATTGTTGCAGTGAATTTTGAATATTTGGCCCTGTTATGGGGAGGTGCAGCCCATAGAATTTTATGGGGGAATTGGCCCCTGGCCCCAACAGTTGCCCACCCCTGACCTATGCTGTACTTGGGACTTACCACTTTTTAATTTGCCTTTCAAGCTTGGTTGGGAATCATGTAGCACTTCTGGACTGCAACTCCCAGCAGTTCAACAGTGTCCCAGCAGTTTGGCAGTGGAATACGTTGCCTCAGGTTGTGGTGGAGTCTCCTTCTTTGGAGGTTTTAAAAGAGGCTGGATGCCATCTGTTGGCAATACTTTGATGGTGTCTTCCTACATGGCAGAATGAAGTTGGACTCAATGGCCCTTGTGGTCTCTTCCAACTCCATGATTCACAGGAATTTGTTCTGAGATTCAGTACAAACTTTCAAAGAGCAGTCTACTGTTACCCTGTTCTCTGGGGGTCCCGGGAGGGGTGCCCAAATAACCAAAACACAAACACAATTCTGGGGAGAATTAGCTGGAGCACTCACTAAAGCTAGCAAGAAGCAAGGTAACTTGGCAGGGATCTTGCAACGACACCTTTCTTGTAGTCCTGAAGAAGTTGAAGATTGAGTTTGTTGGGGTGCAGGAGAGAAAGCTCAGCCCGGCATGCTGAGGGGAGCTCGCCGGATAAAACGGCAGCAAGGCAGGATGGAAGTCCAGAGCAATCCAAGGTGGTCTTGGAATCGGGGGGTTTATATAGGGTGAATTGTGACTGCAGACCATGCCTTACTCAGTGAAAACAATGCAAGTTTGGAGCAGGACAAAGCTTTGGAAAAGGTCAAGTTTAACATGATCGGCTTAGCGCTAAATCAACAATAGTGTAGCTGGTATGCAAATGCAAGGTGCTTGGCTTGGCTTCGTACGACTATCGGCTCAGAGCCGGACGCCTTTGTTAGTGTCACGCTTAAGCAAAAAGGTGTTTGCAGGGAGGTCACTGAAGCAACGGAGTGGTTTGTTTTGCCTGACTAGGTGGAGAAGGGAATGTCCAACAATTACCGGCCGTGCCTGTGTACGTGCTTGTCCGGAGGCCTTGCAAACACATGGAGCGGGGGGGCAGAGGAAGGCCAAATGGTTTTGATATCAAAACGATATCTAGTGCTATCACCGGGTAGGCCTAGGCCGAAGTAACACTACAGTGGTGAACTTTGTTTGGGGAGAAGTGCCCTAGATGGTGTCTTTAAAGCTCAGACTACAAACCACCACGGAGTCCCCTTTCCACTGACGTGGAAGCCACTAGCTGCTTAAAAAGAGCAGCTAGGCCTTTTTAAATGCTGAGGGACATTTTAGAAACTGTAGACTGCCTCCATTTTAGTAGAACATCCAAATCAAAGCATACCAGAGTTTTGTTATCTTGTTTCTCCTGTGTTTCTCATGTATTTTTCAATCAGGCACCTGTGAGACTAGCCCAAAACAGAACTGCCACAGCTCACACTGGAGGTCACTGAGCTTTTGAGCCCATAAATCATAAGCATAAATCCAACTGTTGGTCCCAAGTAGAGTAGGAACAGTGAGTAGAATCCTGTTTGTATCTTGCACATAAGTAAGTTTCCCTGCAGCAGCAGCTGGACATTTTGTCCAATGCATGATGTCCATATTTAGTTCAGGGTCATGCAAATGGGGTTGCACATGATGTGCATTCTCTAATCAAGCATCTCTGTTCCTACTGAAATTGGGAGTCATATTTCTGGCTAGGAATTCAGTTACACATTCATTTGGGCAATGTTGCCGATTCAACACAAGGGTTTTGGGTTTTTTTAGCACAATCAGAAAGCAAAGAGGGCTGGTAACACCTAATAGAAGAGATGTGGCGAAGATACAAAGTCTCAGGATGTTGAAAAATGATTGTTTTATCTTTTCAATTGACCCCATGCATTTCAGCCTAGTGATATTTACCGGCCTTCTTCAGAAGCTGCTGAAAGATAAAAGAAAGAAATACATAAACTACAAAAATTATGTAATTTGCTACATCAATTTTGTGTGCATATATCTTGCATCTAGATTTATGTAAAACACCTCAGTGTTTAGCACAATCAACACACAACTCCATGTGTAGAGATACACACTACACAGCCCTGATGTGAGATCTTGGCCATTGAATAAATGCAATTTATGTAAGTGTTGTCTTACCAAGTTCAGTCTGTCTATAACATGAATGGACATAGCATAACCTGTGGACCACATGTGGACCATGGACTCCGTCTTTGTGGTGGCCCTGGAGGACACCACCAGTCCCCCAACCCCCCAAAAAGAATTTCATCATAAATTATGAACTAGTTTCATGCAGAAAGATTCCCAATATGTTAAAACACATGAAAATAGCACCACAAGCACTCCAGAACCCCTTGGAATCTGTACTACCATTTCCTTCTTTAGTCCCTCTCAAAATGGTGACACAAAGTGACACTGCTCCTGGAGCCATTTTGAGAAGGACCGCAGAGGAAAGCAGAGGTATTTGCAGCTGTTAGCCACTCATGGAATACTAAAGGGGAATTAGTCCCTGGTCCCTAAGGAGTTTCCCACACCTGGCCTATACTCTAGGTGGGACTACCAATTTTTACTTCGCCTTTCCATCATGGTTGGGAAACATGTGGTCCTTCAGAGGTTTCTGGCCTGCAACCCCCAGCATTCCTTGCCATTGGCCATACTAGCCAGTGCTTCTGGGAGTTGAAATCCAACCATAAATCCAACTGTTAAGAGGGGACATGATAGCCATGTTTAAATATTTGAAGGGATGCCACATAGAGGAAGGAGAGGGCTTGTTTTCTGCTGCTCCAGAGACCAGGACAAGGAGCAATGGATTCAAGCTGCAGGAAAGGAGATTCCACCTGAACCTCAGGAAGAACTTCCTGACAGTCAGGGCTGTCTGGCAGTGGAATCCGCTGCTTTGGAGTGTAGTGGAGGCTCCTTCCTTGGAGGTTTTTAAGCAGAGGCTTGATGGCCATCTGTCGGGATTGCTTTGAGGGTGTTCCTGCATGGCAGGGGGTTGGACTGGATGGCCTGTGTGGTCTCTTCCAACTCTAGATTTCTATGATTCTATGATTCTAACCATGTGTGGAGGACTACCTTTGCCTTAGACAACCACTTGAAGCCCCTTGGAATCTGCAACCATCCATGTTTATGCCATTTCCCCACTACCCTGTTATAGTGCTATTATTCCACTTTCAACATCCTATGGAGTCCTGGAGCTTGCGGTTTAGGGAAGGGCATTTAGAATTCTTGGCCAGAGAGCTCTTTGGCCTCAGGAAACTACAAACCCCAGAATTCCACAGGAGGTTGAAAGTGGAATAATAGCACGATAACAGTATAGTGCGGAAATGGCCTCACATTGAATGTGGTACTTGATTTTAACACATCCGTGCAGGGCTGGTATATATAAAGAAACCATGGAGGCAGCTTCAAGACAAAAGACCAATAAAACCATTCTGAAGAAATGATCTTGACAGGCAATCCAGCTTTACTCTTCACTTTGGTTTGCCTCATTGCTCTTTGATGTTTCACCAGGTTTTCCAAGCGATGATTTTCCTCTTTGCGTTAACCTGACAATGCCAAATGAGAAACCTTCATCTTCCCCCTCTTTCAAATTATCTTTTTCCTCCTCCTCTTCCTCAAAACTCCACTGTAGTTCTTCCTGTTCAAAGGCTGCGGCTCGAGAAGATTGTTCATTCAATCTGTGAACTTCTTTTACTTGTTAAGAAAAAAAAGATAATTGTGGGTTCTGCATTTCCAGGGGGAAAATATTTTACATGGCACAGGTGAACTGTGTGGCAGTACAGCAGGGCTGGGAGGTCTCAGAGCTACAGAAATTAGTCTGTGGGTTGCAAAGTTGCACTTCATTTTAATTACTGATACTATAGGAGATGCATAATTAGAATCCCGAGGCACGACCAAACAGAAGAGAGGACACGATGTCAAATAAGAAGACTGGTATTAAATTAGCTTTGCTCTGTTGCTTTGAACAGCCGGTTCAGAAAAACCTTCTTTTTATTACATACATGTACCTAGCTTCCTATTACAGACACATCCCGGTTAACAAAGCCTTTGAGAGTGGAATCTGCTGCCTCAATGGAGTGTAATGGAGTCTCCTTCCTTGGAGGCTTTTAAGCAGAGGCTGGATGGCCATCGGTCTGGAGTGCTTTGAGGGTGTTTCTGCATGGCAGGGGGTTGGACTGGATGGCCCCTGGGGTCTCCCCCAACTCCACATTTCTATGATTCTCTGATTCTATGAGAGTACAGCTTCTTTTTACATTGGATTTTGTCCCCCCATGTCTCCCTTTCCCCCCATGATCTGTGTATAGTTGAAAGGTTTTTTTTGTTTTGTTTTGTTTTTAATAAGCATTGCAATTGGGATAATGGCTGAAATAATACAGACTTTCAGTCCTGGCTTGTAGCATTGTGTTTGCCATAACAATGCGGTTAACAAGGCCTGAGCTGAGAATGAGCAGAATTCTAACCCAGCTAATCCTACTTAGGTGCTGTGTGTACCTACTGTAAGGTATGGTGGGGAAAGGCATAGCCTAGCTGGGTCTTAGATTTATTAGCTGATGGGAATTGTAGTCCAACTAATTATTATTATTATTATTATTATTATTATTATTATTATTATTATTATTATTATTTATTTGTATCCCGCCTCTCCACATGGATGGAGGCAGCGAACAACATGCAATACATTATACATTAAAAGACATTAAAAACATACCCAATCCTCCCCACCCACCAACCCACCAAACCAACCCCTTAAAATACACAGCAATTAACAATCCATCAATTACTATTAGCAAAGCAGCAAGGCAATAGAGGGGAGGCGATGGAAATGCTAGTATCTGCAGTTTAGGGAGGGGCCTTCAGAATTCGCAGCCAGAGAGCTCTTTGGCCTCAGTAAACTACAAACCCCAGGATTCCAAAGGATGTTGAAAAAAGAATCATAGCGCTATAACAGTGTGGAGGTAGAAACATCCCCTGTCAGAGGAGAACTTCATAGAGAGATTGAAGTGGAAAGGGAAAGACTCACAGTGGATGTAGGAAACAAAAGAGACAGCTAACAAATGATCCTTCCACACACCTCATTTTCAGCAATTAAGGCCCAAGTAAGAACATTGCCATTGTGGCATGGGTTCTCTATGGCTCAAGCAGCCATTTAAGTGAGAAAAATATTTAAGTTTGCCGATTAGGCATGAAGTTTCTACCTCGGGGCCACCAATCCCCATGTGATTTCCGTTGTTCAAGGGCTGCTAGGGTGATCCATGATTCAGTAATGCAATGGTATAGAATCATAGAACCATAGAATCATAGAATCATAGAAATGTAGAGTTGGAAGAGACCCCAGGGGCCATCCAGTCCAACCCCCTGCCATGCAGGAACACCCTCAAAGCACTCCCGACAGATGGCCATCAAGCCTCTGCTTCAAAACCTCCAAAGAAGAAGGCTCCACCACACTCCATTGAGGCAGCATATTCCACTGCCGGAAAACCCTGACCATCAGGAAGTTCTTCCTGAGGTTCAGGTGGAATCTCCTTTCCTGCAGCTTGAATCCATTGCTCCTTGTCCTGGTCTCTGGAGCAGCAGAAAACAAGCCCTCTCCTTCCTCTACATGGCATCCCTTCAAATATTTACACATGGCTATCATGTCCCCTCTTAACCTCCTCTTCTGCAGACTAAACATATCCAGCTCTCTAAGTCTATCCCCATAGGGCATGGCTTCCAGACCCCTCACCATTTTGGTCACCCTCCTCTGGACTTGCTCCAGCTTGACCATGTCCTTCTTGAATTGGGGTGCCCAGAACTGGACACAGTATTCCAGATGTGGTCTAAGCAAAGCAGAGTAGAGTGGAACCAGTACCTCCCTCAATCTAGACATCATACTCCTATTGATGCAGCCGAGAATTGCATTGGCTTTCTTGGCTGCCGCATCACACTGCTGACTCATGTTCAGCTTGTGGTCTATGAAGACTCCTAGATCCCTTTCACATGCACTGCTATCCAGCCACGTGTCCCCCATCCTATATTTCTGTATTCCATTATTTCTGCCTAAGTGTAGGACCTTACACTTCTCTCTGTTGAATTTCATTTTGTTAGCCTTGGCCCAGCTCTCCAATCTATCCAGGTCATTCTGAATTTTGATCCTGTCCTCTGGCGTATTAGCAACCCCTCCCAATTTGGTGTCATCTGCAAATTTGATGAGCATGCCCTCCACTCCTTCATCCAAGTCATTGATAAAAATATTGAACCATAGAATCTTAGAGTTGGATGGGGCCACAAGGACCATCAAGTCCAACCCCTTCTGCCATATAGGAATACACAACTAAAGCACTCCTGATAGATGACCATCCAACCTCTGTCCAAGGGCCTTCAAAGAAGGCAAGTCCACCACCCCCACGAAGCAATCCATTCCACTCTCAAACAGTTCTTACAGCAAGTTCTTACAGGATAACCCCTGCAGTTGAAAATAAGTTGTTTCTAAAAACATACAGTACACGTCAGCATTGTTCAGTTACCATCAGTGCATTCAGTCAAAGCAACTGCATGTGGGTCTTCTGGTAATAAGATGCTAAAGATTTCACAAAGAGCACTATCAGCAGAGACTCTAGCAAAGCATTCCTGACCCTCGAGCACTATCAGGAAATTGAAGCCTCCTGCACTGGTTTGCAATGCCAATCAAGGTTTCTCTGCTGTGGTCCAAGCTCTGTTTACATTGTAATGCTGAAGAAATGCATAAAAGTACAAATATTAAAAAAAAAAAGCAAAATGTGGAGCTAGCCATTGAATTTCACTGTTCTTTTTTTAAAGAAAAGAACATTATAGCAGAGATCCCAGATCATGCTTGCATAGTGTAAATCTACATCTCAATGTGGTTAAGTGGACGTTTTTAACCACCCCTCTGTTGAATGCCATCATTGTGCAACGGGTTGCATTCCTCTGAATGTGGTGACTTCCCCCCTTTCATTCTTTCTACTCCTTGCTTGCTTACTCTCTTGGATCCACATCAGCAAGATGGGTTGTGCCCTGCAGGAAGGCCCCAAGGAGACCAACCTCTGACCATACCTTTAAAAAGTTTTTTCTTTTCTTTTCTTTTTTACTACAAATCCTAGTATCCCCCAGCCAGCATGACCAATGGCTATGCTGACTGGGACATTTTGGGACTTATAATCAAAGAGAAAAGTAATTTTTCCAAGCTCTGTCCTCAATACTGGCCTTCTGACCCAAGCGGTTAGATGCTATATTGTGCTTCTGAAGTACAGATCTACACTCATAGAGGTCCTTCCTGCAGGATGGCGCTCTTACATATTGTCTCATCACAACCCTGGCAGCATGTGCGCCAGGATGGGAGCATGTCTTCCGTGCTCCTGTCCACACCCGACTGGCTGCCTGAGGAAGGAAGCTCAAGAGACATGTCCCTTCCTTCCGCACTGCAGCTGGCCTTCTTCCCATGCTGCAGTGGGGAAGGAAGTGCATGATTGCATTCCTGTCCCTTCTATACGGCCAGCTGCAACGGAAAGCTTGTGCAATCAGGAGTCACTAATGGAGTTTTCCCGTCAATGATACACCCCACAATCACACCGTTTGACCACATGAAAAGGGCAGGACTACAATGATGTTATGCGGGACTGTCATCACAGTCCTGCTTCTCTTGCATCCCAATGCTGGGAGGACACCATCCTGCGGAAAGGGCCAGAGTTAACAGGTGGTTGAGTGATACAGTCTTCTGCTGAATACCATCATGGTGCAACCAGTTGCATACTTGTGAATGTGTTTGTTCTTTCTGCAGTCCCAGTGAATTCAAGTGAGACATTGAAGGCACCAATCAAAAAATATGCAACATCCATGTTCAGCTGCACATACAAGAGTTGTACTTGTTGAACTCTGCTTGTGGAGCTATGAACTGAAGGTGGCATTAGATCATGTGCAACTGCATGCGTGAAGGAACTTGTGTGTGTGTAAAACATCAACACGATGTCATTCAGTAGGAAACAGTGCAATTTGTTCATTGTTAGCCACCTTAGAAATCTAATTCAATTACATTTATATTATAAGGAAATACAGGGTGCAAGCAACTGCATTATCTAGAAATGTGCTTGCTGTTTCCAAAATTCCAGTGAATCAAGTGGTACATTGAAGGCACTGATGAGTAATTATGCACCATCCAAGAACATACAACTGTATGTGCAAAAGTTACACTTGCAAAATACCATTTAGGCAATTGCGAACTGGGTAAGGATGTTACACCAGACCCCCCCCCCCAAAAAAAAGACAACTAGATGCATGAGGAAATGTTAATCTAGGAGAAACACCAACAGGATGCCAGCCTTATGTTTCTACTTCTCATGGCAGGCGTGGATAAAGTATGGCAAATAAACCATGTGCAGCTCCCCTTGCTCCTTTCATGGGCCCCAACCTCTCCTCTCCTGGATTGATTTCAACAGAGGAACATGTACTTAATGGTCTCCAGTTGAGAAGAATGAGAATTGCTTCTTTTTGGGCTCAGTCACACCCTTAAGCTTTCTTTCACATCATTCATTATCCGGAACAGGTGCCCGTTTTGAAGTTTCGATAATACACATCTGTCTTTCAGAATGGTTCCGTTAAAAAGGCAGGTGATTGAAGAAACTCAGATGCCTTTAATAATGAGCAGAAAGCTGGAGCACTCAGATGAAAAGGAGAAGAATTTGTTCAAGGAGAAAAACCTCTCCAAGTGGAAATCATAAATGGCTCCACTGTAATGGGAGAGTGCTTGAAAGCCGTATTCATTTCTATATGGCAGAGCATGAAAGCAGCAGTGATTGCTACTCGCTCAGGTTGCAGACTCGATAAGAGAATTGCAAATATTGAAAGAAACGGCCGTCACTGTCTTTGGGGCTGGAAGACACGGTCCTTTGGCAGGTGCGTCATCATAGCTATCTTGGGAGAAAGACAGCGCAACTTCCCATTTGGGGCGTTGAAATAAAAATGTCACTGTCATTCCAAAAGGTGTGAATTTTATATTGGCGCCCTACCTTTTAACCTGGAAAGCAGGTGGCACGAGATATACAGTAAAATCAGTGTATGGCAGTTACAATTCCATAACTGTTCTGCATTTACTAATACTAAGTATTTATGATCATTGCACTGTAGCCATGGTTACATGCCCCCTCAAATATATCTTAGAACCATGAAATCATAGAATCATAGAGTTGGAAGAGACTCCAAGGGCCATCTGGTCCAACCGCCTTCTGCCGTGCAGGAAGACACCATCAAAGCACTCCCGACAGATACCACCCAACCTCTGTTTAAAAAACCTCCAAAGAAGAAGAATCCACCACAGTCCCAGGCAGGCTATTCCACAAAGCCATTTCTCCATGTCCTAGTCTCTGCAGCAGCAGAAAACAAGCTTGCCCCATCTTCCATATGACATCCCTTCAAATAGTTAAACACCGTTAGGAGTTAAAGTTTTGCAAGGTGTTCACCCTTTGGGGGAAATTCTATGAAAGCTAAAACTGTTAGGAATCAACCTTCTTTTAGCAGCAAAACAGAAAAAGCGAGTCCCAATTTCTGTGTGGCTTCCCTGAACTGTCACTGACTTAGAAAGCAAAACAAAGCAGGCAGTTTCAGGTTCCAAACTTAGAAAAGTTTACTAATGATATTTACAATTACATATGCATTGGGGAGCCTAGGTCCTCACTTGCTAACAAAAAGATTAGGTAAGATAGTAGCTTCATTCTTAACTCACCATCTTCTTGGTGGAGAGGTGAAGCATAGTCAGAGGGAAGGAAGTGGAAGCAACATGGCAAAGAGAGAGAGGTCTGACAAGTGTGGTCTTTTATGAAAGGCCAATGACCCCAGGGTCTATCCTGAGTCACATGGTCTGGTCACCTAGTTACCATAGCCATCCATTTAAGTAACACAAAGAGCAAAACTGAGACTTTAGGTACGAAGCAAGAAGGCTTTGACATGCAAAGGAAAAAGAAACTCTATGCTAGCTAAGCCCCAGTTGCCCTAGAACAAGTGCGGGGTGGGGAGGGAGAGAGAATGCTAGAATTTTCCAACAAAACATGGCTATCATGTCACCTCCTAACCTTCTCTTCTGCAGACTAAACATACCCAGGTCCATAAACAGCTTCTCATAGAGCTTCATCGTTTCCAGGCTTTTTACCATGTTGGTCACCCTCCTCTGAACCCATTCCAGCTTGTCAATATCCTTCTTAAATTGTGGTGCCCAGAACTGGATACAGGATTCCAGGAGAGATGTGACCAAGGCAGAATAGAGTGGAACTATTACTTCCCTTGACCTAGACACTAAACTCCCATTGCTGCAGCCTAGAATCTCATTTGCCTTCCTGACTTCTGAGGAATCCATTTTCTTCTTTCTGTCCCACCACCTTTTGTCCAGCTCATTTCCTTCCTTTATGGACAGCAGGTGACTTTCATGTTGGATGCATGGGAATCCACTCTCGATTTCAGTACAGACTTTAGGGGAACTGTCCAAATTCTTGAACCTGCTTGGAGGGTAGTGGTTGAGATAAGGTTCAGCACCTCAGACGGTTCCTTTAACATTCAACCTAAGACCTGCAGCAGATTTACGCACCAGTGACATGAAAGCTATGAGCCACCAATGACTTTGGAAGGGGGTAGTCAAAAGATTTCCCACTCCACTGCCAGCCTTCACTCCCTTCTTGGCTTTTTGCAGTGACTCATGAGCTCTGGTCCCACTTGCTGCATGATCAGTTACTTTACCTGAGCAAACAGGATTTCCACCCACCCACCACCCGCCTTAGACTGGGAAAGAAACAAAGGTGTCTTTAAGTAGCAGGTGCATCGGGCAGGTGATCTCTCCAGGCCAACAAAAGACCAGATGGTCTAGCCTTGCCCAAAACTGATTTCAGCACTAATCACCTTGACATAAAGGTAACAGAAACCATACCAAATGCTGAAAAATTATTTCTTCATAGAAATTGTAGAAACACAGCAATGGATTCCAGCTACAGAATTCCATCTGGAAGAACTTCCTGACAGTACAAGCAGTTCAGCAGTGGAATATGCTGCTGCCTTGGAGCATGATGGAGTCTCCTTCTTTGAAGGTCTTTAAGCAGAGGCTGGATGGCCATCTATGAGGGGTATTTTGATTGCGTATCCCTGCATAACAGAATAGGATTGAACTGGATGGCCTTCATGGTCTCTTCCAGCTCCATGTTTCTATGAATCTGTGATTCTATAAAGTGCTAAATCTTACCCTCCATAGATTCAGCTCCTTTGGAGTTTGGACCAGAGTCCACTGGGATTTACTGCTAGAAGGCAACCAGCCACTACTACTAATGCCTCCAAATGGAGATCTTTATTTCTCTTGCTATCTCCAGCAAACAGGTTTCCAATGTCTCTAAGAGTGTTTCTGCACTTTCTGTTTGATAGTACCACCTAAGGGAATTCTGGGATTTGCAGTTTTTATGACAGTTACTGGCTGATGTAAGGGCAGAGAAGGGAAGAGGAGCATCAACTATGTACTTATCATAGAATCATAGAAATGTAGAGTTGGAAGAGACCACACGGGCCATCCAGTCCAACCCCCTGCCATGCAGGAACACCCTCAAAGCACTCCCAACAGATGGCCATCTAGCCTCTGCTTAAAAATCTCCAAGGAAGGAGACTCCACTACACTCCGAGGCAGCGTATTCCACTGCCGGACAGCCCTGACTGTCAGGAAGTTCTTCCTGAGGTTCAGGTGGAATCTCCTTTCCTGCAGCTTGAATCCATTGCTCCTTGTCCTGGTCTCTGGAACAGCAGAAAACAAGCCCTCTCCTTCCTCTACATGGTGCATCGGGCAGGTGATCTCTCCATAGTTAGATGTACAGTGAAAGTCATTGTCCAGGATCTCCTGTAGCGTCCTCCTAGGAGGTGATGTCATTGCTGTGTGTCGAGCTACAGAAATATAAGTGAATGTTTCTCCATTCACTCTCTGTCCCCTTCCCACTGGCCAGTAAAGGGAGACCAACAGGGAATGCCAGGTGATGTAGGCTGTGTTCAGGGGATATATTCCAAGATATAGCTGGGGTCTAGGATCTCTAAAGGACCATATGTCCCTACATGAACCTGTCCACGCTTTGGGGGAGATGCTTCTCTCAGTCCCACTCCCTTTTAAGAGATACTTAATGGGTGCAAGGGAGATGCCATCTTGGTGGCTTCTCCAAAAATTTGGAATTTCCTAAGAAGACTAGGATGGCTCCCTCTTTGCTTTCCTTCTGCTTCCATGTGAACACTTTCCTGTTCCAGTGGAGCTTCTAAGAATTGACTCAGCAGGTTTTTTAATGGTGTGTAATTTTTAAAACCTGCCTTTTAACAATTTCTTATATGGTGTTAGGTATACAATGAATTTTTAAAGAGAGTTAATTCTACATGGACTATTTAAAGTTGCTTTCTTAAATAACTCCTGCATACTTTTATCAATGTTTTTGTATATTTTTAAAAGGTGGGTTTTGTGGGAATTGTGGTCGTTGTACAGCCAGTCAAAAATCCTAGCTCCACAGTGACTGAAAAAGTGAGTTACACATGCTTAAGTTGGATTTCAAAAGTTATGGAGAGGATGATAGCCAAAGTTGCACAGAGGCTGCTGTGGCACATGGGGTATGAATTCTTGGCTGATTCAGATCCATTTGTCCTGTCAAAATTGACAGTCATATTCTTTTGGTTGCACTTTCAATTGCACATTCAGTAGCACTTTTGTTGGGGCATTGGGTCACACAGGTTGCCGTTCAGCACAAAGGTTCTATTGCACAATCATCAGGTAGCAGTTTACGCAGCATAACTCCAGTGTAGGATCTCAAATAGGGTATATAAAACCATAAATGTTTTCATTTTATTGTGGCTGCCGTGTTTCCGCAGGAGCAGGGAACAAGTTGATGACTATTAATTGCTCTATTGAGACAGTTTTGACCGCTATTGTATGTGAAGGTTGAGTTATTGCGGGGATTATCACAGGCTCATTAGCACGGGAGGTTCCCAATGGATCCTTTGAACTGTAACCTGGCCATGCCTTGAGGTCCCATCTGACCTACTTCCGCATATGTTCAGCCAGTCCTCTTTGCCCGCATGGCTTTTCAGTCATAACAATGCATGACTTATATTTTATGTCAATTAAATAATGTTCATTGTCAATCATAGCATGGAGTGGGAGTGTACGGCACGGTAACAAGAAAGGAAGTTCACTCAGCGTGGAAAAGACCACGTTACACTTGCCTGCCAGCCTGATGTTAAAGGAAGAGAAAAAAGAGATGGCAGCCCTAATTAAGCATCACAAAGGTGACTGGGTTAACAGGAATCCAGAACTCAAAGCCCAGGGTCAGTACTTACAGGTTTGGTTTCTCCTATCTTCATTTAGAAAAAAAAATTAAAATCCTCCCCATTCAACTACAAATAAATTTGCAATGACTCAGTTCATCTGCAAGTCAAATAAATTTGAAGTCTCTTCAGAAGCATTCCGGAATTGTGCTGAAATGAATTTCTAAGCCATGGCTAATCAATTGTAGAACTTCCCCCCTACTCCCTCCCCGAAGAAGTCAGTCTGCCTCCATCCTCACGAGTCTGGGACAAGCGGCCAAACCACTCATCTTCCACCAGGCCTAGGGCTTTTAAGAAGGATTTTAGTCTGTTTTTAAAGTATGTTTTGTTTCTCTTTTCTTTGCAGAATCAGGTTTTATTGTATGTTGCCGATGGGTTCCCTGGTGGGCAGAAAAGCCATTTATAAATGCTTTTAATAAGTGAAAAATAAATGGCCTGTTGCAGTAAAAACAAAAGAGAGCTGCTGGCAAGCCCCAAAGTCTCAGACATTTTTATGGCATCGGCTTCCACGAGTGAGAACCTTCTTCATCAGATGCAGGAACCGTTATTGGAATTGCACCTGTATGTAGTCATATGCAGAGATGGCTGGCTGTTGGCTTCACCATGAATGGGATGGTGTATCTATTCTGGGTTTTGGTCTGAATGGTTCAGGAGGTAGCCAAGGTATAGATCCAAGAATAGATCTGACAATTTGGAAAGTGCCTTCAAAGTTCAGATTAAATCCCAGAGTAGATCCTTTCCTACACTGACAGAGCCAACACTGTGCATATGCCTTGCAGCTCAAGATTGTGCTTTATGTGTCTGATGAAGACAGGGATAAATAGAATATTCATTACTCTTCATTTTCCCTGCAAATCCACTGTGAGAACAGAGCATGGGTGGAAAGTCTTCACAAGTTGCAAAGTTTTTGAAGGAATTGTTGCATACGAAAATGTATGTAGGCTGGCCTCCCATTGAGCAGTTGCAAGTACAGTCATCCCTCCACACTCACTAGGGTCAGACCAGTGGTTCTCATCCTTCCTAATGCCACGACCCTTTAATACAGCTCCTCATGTTGTGGTGACTCCCAACCATTATTTACAGTGCCTCTCCCCCTCCACCCGGCAAAGACCGCCTCGCCGGCCAGGAACAGGGGGGCAGGGAGGGAGGGAAAGAGGAGTCGCACGTCTCCCCTGGGAAAAAATTCCAAGAACTCCCCCGGGCTCTGCTTCTGCTTCGCTCTCATTTCCGCTGGGGGGGCAGTGTGGGAAAAGTTTCCAGAGTGTCGATCCTGGCCGAGGGGGAAGGAATCCCAGCGCCTTTGTCTTTTGCGCCGTGCGCAGCTCGCCCCCCTCAGAAAAGCGCCGCCTTGCGGCCCCCCGGACCCTCCACAACACCCCCCTCTGTTGCGAGTGGGGCAGGGGCCATGGCGAGGAGGGGGCCTGCCTCCCGTGCTGCCGCTGCTCCCCAAGCTGACCCATCAGACGGGAAGTTCTCCCGGTAGCAGAGAAGGGGAGCAATTTCAGTCTCTTCTGAACAGGGGGCAGGAGGACGCGAGCGCGTGGCTCGCACTTGCACACCACCACCGAGGAGGGAATGGAGCCTAAGACCATCGGAAATACGTATTTTCCGATGGTCTTAGGCAACCCCTGTGAAAGGGTTGTTAGACCCCCAAAGGGGTCGCGACCCACAGGTTGAGAACGGCTGGGTTAGAGGCGTGAAAGTGGGAAAACTGTGAATAACTCTAGGGATTCCTTTGAGGCATCAGGGTTCCTTCCCAAGGCAGAAGTGGGTGGCTGGTGGGGCTGACTGCCACCTCCACTGCTTCCCCACAACATTTTTAATAGGGACTTTCAAACCTTGTTTGTTTGGAATTGTAGTCTAGCCTAGGTTAAAACTGTGTGTAACAACGTTTTGTATATCAAAAGGAAGAGTAATTGTTTCTTATTCCAGTGGAGGGGGATCAAAGAGCGTAGTTTAGGAGATGCATGCCCTGAGATATCTGGTCAGTGTTTAGAGGGAAATCGTAAAGACTGAGGCCATTTCTGCACTAGACTGTTATAGCCCTGTGATTCCACTTGCAACATCCTATGGAATCCTGGGGTTTGCAGTTTCGGGAGGGGCCGTCCGGCCCCTCCCGAAACTGCAAACCCCAGGATTCCATAGGATGTTGCAAGTGGAATCATAGCGCTATAACAGTCTAGTGCAGAAATGGCCTGAGATAGAACAATATCAGAGATGCATTAGTAAACCACTGACAAAGGAACTTGGGAAAGTTTGAGATGGGCAAGGCCAAAGTATGGGAACCAACAAGGTCCTCCATGAACTGCTGGGAGTTTAGGAAAGGGGAAGACCCCTGAGAATCCACCAGTAGAAATTGTGCCAGTGTAAAAATGTGTGTCACTAGATAACTGGATGTGTCCTGTAGAACATTAGTTTTAGCAGCTATTATAATACGATGCCTCTACAACTCATTAAGCAATTCAGACAAACTCTGAGGGTTTTCCTGAGAGTAAAAGAGTATAGCCACCACATGACAGATTTTGTGGAAATTCCCTATCCTACACAACTATGAAAGGCGCAGGAGCCCTCTCCAGTTTTCACTTTGGCAGCCTTACATCTTCTGCCCCCAAGATCAATCACCCTTCTTTGGGCAGAGCTGTATATTTTGGGTCTTTTCCCATCCTCCTAAGTTACAGGACACATACCAGGGAGCCAGCCAGACCATGCGGAGCTGATATCGTGGCAACAGCAGCGACAGCGGTGGCCGCAAACAGGGTCATTGAAAGAGGTCTCTCAAGATAGGAACGCAGCTCTCGCTGGCTGTGACAAGGGAACACAGTGTTCCCCGCAGGGCCTCGGCTCAGATTCCATTGGCCTGAGCAATCCCAGCTCCAACGGGGAACAATTTCTTCCCAAAAGGTCCCAGGAGTCACAAGATGAGGTTTTTCAACAGAGGAGGATGGTGACCATGGCATAGCACTCATCTTAAAAGTCAAATCTGGGTGTTGGGGAGGAGAAAGGCCAGTGTTTGGGTTAAACAGAGACAAAATTTAGAGCATTCCTCCTTAGGCTGCCTCCCTCTTTCTCCCTTTTAGACAGACATTTACCATCTGCTGCTCCTTTCTCCTTTTAAAAAAATAGAACTTTTCAATACAAACAAATAGAAACAAAAAGGAAGGAAGGAAAGAAGGAGGGAAGGAAGGAGGAAAGAAAACATTAACTTCAGTCTTCCCTAATAATGGCTACACATTTTACTTTACAAGATAATTGCTCTGACTATATACTATTCATGCACTTCTTCTACTATAATTGATCAAATCTAATTGTTAGGTTTGATTAATGATCAAAACCTACAGTTACCATGTTATTCTCACTTTTCTGCCAAAATACAACCAAAGGTCCCCAGTCTTTCAAAAAGGACATCAATATTTTTTCTCTAACCAGTTTGGATAGTTTGTCCATTTCAGCTAGATCAGTTAGTTTCAGCAACTAGTCTTCATTCGCTGGAATTATGGTACTTCTCCATTTCTGTGCATACATTAATCTTGCTGCCGTGGTCATATATCCGAGTAATCCTCCATGTCTCTTCACCATTTGGTCATCCACAGTTGCATTAATTACAACTCAGGTTTCAGTTGCACATTAACTTTCAAAATTTTCTGAATCAGGCTATGTATTTGTCTCCAAAATTCTTTAGCCTTCTCACAGGTCCACCACCTATGGTAAAATTGTGGCTCACATTTCCGACATACATTGGAAACATCTTTATACTGTTTTTTCCTTCTAAAGCCTGACCTCCTCCCCCCCAGAAAGTTGAAGAAAGTTGAGCTGTGTGTTTAAGGGCAGTTGTAGTCTACAAATTAATTTCAGCTGAAGTGCTATGGCTTCCCTCCCAAAGGAGCTTAGGAGCTGTAGTTTGTGTAACAATGCAGTTCTGATCTATGGGAGATCCCTAGGCTGCCTTGCAGAGCAATGAGACTGAATTCCTAAATCAAAGAGAACTTTACACTCACAAGAATTCCATAACCATTGTGCCTTAGTGAATTGCACTATTGTAGACCTCAATGTGCAAACAAATGTGAAAGGCACAATTGTAGTGCAGTATACAAAGCACAATGGCTTCACATAGGCAAGGTCCTTGTATGTGCATACTCTCGAGCATTTCACACATCAAAACCAGAACACACTTTTGGCCCAGCAACATCAGAGTGTGGCCAAGCTGGCAAAAGTCAATGAAGAGGAATGCACAAATTAGGAGAGCCTGCAGCAGTTTGCTTTTGCTTGACCCTACAGGGAAGAGCAACATGCTGCCTCCTCCTCTCTTCTGCTCCCACTGAGTTAACTGAATGCAACCTATTTTGGCACTTTGAACTCAGTGTGCAGCAACTGAAGTAAGTCAGAGACAAAGCGGGGGAAGCGGAAAGAGGAGAAAGGAACTCAGACATTTTTAAAGCAGCTGAAAAAGTGGGATGACAGAGAATTAATCAGGACTGTCCCTGCCAAATTTGGACAGTTGGAGGGTACGCCTGTGCAAGTTCGCCTCTTGAACTGAATGTAGAGTTTTGTGTTAGACAAAAATGGCTAACCATTTCTGCAGGAGAACATATACATGCATAGGTCACTATTTGGATGCTAGATGTATTTTCTAGAATTCTAGAAAGGCTTAGTGGAATGACTATTCACTCATCTGAAACAGATTCACTTTCAGTTTCCTTCCTTTAGCTAATTGCTAAATTGCAATGTAAGACCATAGGAAGCTGTATTGTTTCTTTGATTGTTGTCACTCATTTGTTTATTATGAGTTACCTTTATATTCCACATTTCCTTTCCTAAGCTCCTGGCAGGAGTGGCAGCAGGCAGCTTCTATGGGGGGATGAATCCATGCTGGCTTGTAGCCTAAAAATAGAGGAGCAATCCACAGTGCTGAACCCTTATTCCTGAAATAGGTTCAGTACCTTGGAAAGCTCCTGTAGGAGGGAAATCCCCATGTTGGTTCTTTCTGGACCTTTCAACACTACCCTGTTATAGTGCTGTTATTCTACTTTCAACATCTTGTGGAATTCTGGGGTTTGTAGTTTACTGGGGCCCAAGAGCTCTCTGGCTGAGAATTTTAAATGTCTCTCCCTAAACAGCAGACCCCAGGATTCCACAGAATGTTGTATGTGGAATAAAAGCACTGTAACGGTGTAGTACAGAAAGGCCCTCTGATTTACTCCTCAGCGTAAGTACTTTTAGAGAAGTTGTGGAAGGAGGTGTCATGTATCTCTTTGCACAGCGTCTTTGTCCCCTTGTATACCAGGGTGTGAAAAGCTCTTTCCCGGGCAGTTGCTTCTCCTTTCCTGAGGTCTGCAACTGTGTCCTCCCAGCTCTCCATTGGTACTTTAGTACTAATGTACTAAAGACCTATCCCTACCAGCGAGTATATTTGAAATGGTTTTATGTGCTTTTAGTTGTATTTTAATCTACGTTGTACCCCACCTCGAGCCTTGAGGAGAGGCGGGTAAAAAATTTATTAGTAGTAGTCGTAATAATACCAGTAGTAGTAATAGTAGTTCCATGATCATCGTCGTCGTCGTCTTCATCATCCTTACAACATCCCTATGAGGGAGGTCGAGTGACTGACGCAGAGTTCTACAGTGGGTTTTTGGTTTTATGGGGAGCTGGACCAGGATATCCCAACCCCAGTCCAAAATTCTAACCACTACACAATACTAACTCATCCTGAGCCATGCCATTCTCCATCTCAGCTAGGCATTTCGTTCTCCTCTTCCTCTTTCTTATATTTGTTTGTACCCTGCTTTTTCTCCCAAAATTGGGAGTCAAAGCAGCTTACAATTTAAAAGCAAAATGCAATTCAAAACATACGAAAAGTGAACCTTAAACCAGAATTAAATTATTTACAGTATTAAATCAAACCTCCAGTTAAAAGAATAAAAAGCAATTTGAAAAGATAAAAAGCTATTTAAAACAACTCAGTCTAAAACAATACAGCCAGCCCCAGCCTGTTCTTTTACACCTTTCTGTTTTAAAAGCCAGTTGGAATAAAAAAAATGTTTTGCCTTTCAGTAGAAGGACAGCAAGGAGGGGGCCATTCTGGCCTCCCCGGGAAGGCAGGTCAAGAGTCCAGGGGCAACCACCAAGAAGGCCCTCTCTTGGTTCCCCACCAACCAAGCTTGCAGTGGTAGTGGGATAGAGAGAAGAACCTCTCCTGATGATCTCAGAATGTGGGCAGATATGTACAGGGAGGTAGAGTCTGCCAGATAGCCTGAACCTGAGCCATATAGGACTTTGTAGACCATAACCAGCACTTTGAATTATGGAAATAAACTGGAAGACAATGGAGATTTTTTTAACAGGGGCATAGCATGATCTCTGTAACCTGCACCAATTAACAGTCTGGCTGTAGCTCTTTGGATTAGCTGAAGTTTCTAAATGCCCTTCAAAAGGAGCCCCAGGTGAGACACATCGTAGCAGTCCAAACGGGATGTATATAAAATAAGTCATGTACCACCATGGCCAGATCCAGAATCTCAAGGAATGGGCCGGTGCACAAGCTTTAAATAGGCAAAAGCACTCCTGGCCACCACAGAAACCTGGGCTTCCAAGTTCAAAGATGAGTCCAGAAGCACACCCAAGCTGCAAACCTGTGTCTTCAGGGGGAGTATAGGCTGAATCCCTATCCGCTGTTCTGCCTTTCAACTGAGCAGGAACACTTCTTTCTTGTCTGGATTAAACGTTAGTTTGTTTGCCTTCATTCAGTCAGTTCCCGATGACGAGTATAAGTCATGAACCAAGACAACCTCCTTGGATTAAGGTGGGTGGGAAAGAGTAGTACTCAAATGGGTGGTGACTTTCTAGGATTCTAGACCAAAGTCTTTCCTAGCCTACCCGGAGCTACCAGCGCTTGAACTCCGAACTGTCTGAAAGCAAAGTATTTGTTCTGCAGTTGAGCATTGACCTTCCTCAGCTGACAGGCCATCTTGCTGGCTGAGCTGAGAGTATCCAGTTGAGTTGAGCCTGCAAATGTCTAAAGAGAAGCTCATGAATAGCCCCAAATAAGGAGGCACCAACCAACAATGGCATAGAGACAAAAGTAAATCTGGTTCAAGCGGAGCCGAAGAATCCCAGAGGAAATTGCTTGTCATCGACCAAAGCCTAGATCCATCTCGTAGAGGTTCAGAAACAAAGCTCACCCTGTCTTCTCTTTGGCAGAAGGTAGCAAACCAGTGATGAAGCAAAGCAGATCCATTCAGAGTGTCCTGGTTTTACCCCTGTCTCCTTTCAGAAGGAAAAATGGGGGCAGCCCTTCTGAAATTGTCACTCCTTGGCTTTGCCAGAAGGTGAAAGCACAGATGTAAAGTAAAAACTTCCAGGAAATCAAGGTTTTCTCCTGCTCTCTTGAATTTCTCTAGGTGGGAAGGGAGAACAAGCAAGGTCTGAATTCAAGGTGGTGGTTGTGGTGATAACATCCAAAGCCCTAAATGGCTTAGAACCTCTATACCTGAGAGAGCACTTCTCCCTGATGCACACCATCCGACATTTCGCAGATGAAAACTGGGACATATATAGCCAAGCAACATCAGAGTGTGGTCAAGAAGACAAAAGTGACCAATGAGGAAGAACACACAAGCTAAGAGAGGCTGCAGCCATTTGCTTTTGCCTGAGCCTACTGGGAAGGGCAAGATTCTGCCCCCTCTTGTCCTCCCTCCCTACAAGTTAATGGATTGCAAACAACCTTACACTTTGCACTCAGTTGGCAACAACTGAAGTAAGCCGAGGACAAAGAGGGAAAGGAAGAGGAGGAGCAGAAGGAAACTGGGGCATTTTGGAAGCTGCTGGAAAAGTGGGAAAGTGGAGGCTTAATCAGGACTGTTCCTTGCCAAATTGGGACAGTTGGAGGGTATGCTAGAGGCTTTAGATCTGCTGGAAGGATCCTGTTCTGTGATCTCCAGTGAAGATAATACACTTGGGGATGACACAGCTGAAGGCCTTATCCGCTGTGGTGCCCCACTTATGCAATGTTGTCCCCATGGAAGTCCAGTCGGTGCCAACATTGATTTCTTTTCAGCACCAGCTTGAGACATGGCTTTTCATGAAAACCTTTGTAAGCCTATTTTACTTTTAAGCACTTGCATGCCTTTTTTTTAAAAAAAAAACTTTTTAAAAGGGTATTTTAACTAGTTTAACTAGTTTGAGTTGTTTAATATGTTTCTATCTTGTTTCAATTATTCATTGATTTTAATCTGGAATGGTTTAAATTGTCCACATCAGTGGTTCTTAACCTTTTCTTTACCAGGGACCTCCTGTAAATATAATTTGTTGTCCAGGCCCCCGAAAACTTAATTCAAGATTTAAGTATTTAAAATATTCAGCTACTTAGTTAGTTAATTAGTTAGTTAGTTAGTAAAGACTTCTGGAGACTAGGATTCAAATCCCTGCTCAGACACTGGGTAACATTGGGCAAGGCGCAATCTCTCAGCCTCAGAAACTGCCCTTGTTGAAACTGTCCCTTCGGCATCTGCACACACACACACACACAGCCGCATCCCTGTTGCTGCCACTGCTGTAGGTCTCCAGCAGCAAGGTTTCACAGACCCCTTGTGACCCTCAGGGATTTCAGGACCCCAAGTAAAGAAGGACTGGTCTATATTGTTTTGTCTCTTTGCCACCCTGAGATCTCATTATTGAAGACAGAATAAAAATATTAAATAACTAAGCAAGGGAAGGGAGAAAGGGATGTTCACCACTGTCATCGCTGTCAGAAAGTTTGGGAAACGATGTGCATTTTTTCACACGGAATGGGTCAGAGAAAGGCTGGAACTTGGCAAATCATCTGTGTTCGTTTTGGCACGGGATCATGGCTGATCCTAAAAAGGAAAAAATTGGGAATAGTTTCAGCTAACAGCTGTTTGAAACCCAGGACATGCTCTCCTACCCAGATTCTGTTGCCATCATATAGTGCTCTCTTTTCTGGGGCTTCTCTCCGCTTTACCGGATCTGGAAAGATAAATTAACTTCACTCTAGCCTCAGGCTGTTGGTCAATTGATGGATCGATCGACCGATGGTTGTGGTGCATTGGTACTCTGTTTCCAGCAGATTTCAAATGATAATAAAACAGGAACCACAAGATACACTATACAATAAGTTAAATGAGCAGACGAAAGAAAAACACACTCTCCAACATTTCATAGATGAAAATGTGTGGCCAGGCAACATTCGGATGTGGTCTGGATAGCAAAGGTTATGAATGAGAAAGGATAGACAAGTTATAGGGTGCTGCAGTAGTTTGCTTTTTCTGGAACCTAAAGGAGAAATTTCTCCCTTCTTCTACTTCACCTATCACCACCACCCCACTGGGTAAATGGAGTGCAAACAAAGTCCGTTTCCGCACTACACTGTTGTAGTGCTACTATTCCCCTTTCAACAACATCCCATGGAATCCTGGAGCTTGCAGTTTAGGGACGGGCATTTAGAATTCTCAGTCAGAGAGCTCTTTGTCCTTAATACGCTACAAACCCCAAAATTCCACAGAGTGTTGAAAGTGGAATAATAGCACTGTAACAGTGCAATGTGGAAATGGCCTTAGTCTTGTGCTTTGAACTCAGTTTGCAGCAAAACCCTAGAGCAAAGGTGGAAGTGGGAGGAGGAGAGAAAATCTGGGACATTTTAAAAGACGCTGAAAAAGTGAAACAACAGAGGCTTAATAGGGACTTTGGCCATTTCCGCACTAGCTTGTTATAGTGCGATGATTCCACTTTCAACATCCTCTGGAATGCTGGGGTTTGCAGTTTTGGGAAGGGCCGGTCGGATGTTGAAAGTGGAATCATCGCGCTATAACAGGCTAGTGCAGAAATGACCTTTCTCTGTCAAACTGGGGCTGTTGGAGGGTATGCAAGAAACATGAGCCAAGATCCAGGATTGGGAGATGTGTTGTAAAATTCTGCATAGATGGAACTGTATGTCCCCTGTCATCCTCCACCCGGCAAAAATACTTGAATCTGCTGCAGCCCATCTATCAACATGGCCATTTTCTAGCCCGGGGGCAGCAGAGAATCATCTATGTTCCTAGAGCTCAGTGGGGGATGAACGGTGGCCGTGGGCAGCATACATCCCCTAAATACCACTTTTGTGGCCCTTGAAGCCCCCCACTAGTCCCCCAAAGCCCTCGCACCCCCAATTTTTTTTATAATTTTATGACTTGTGGCCAATTTTTGCCTCACAAATGTTTGAAACCATGCAAAAATATCCCCCTCCTTCCACCACAGGTACCCCACAATCTCATACAACCCCCTCCAACACCTGTTTTCCCTGCAGTCCCTCTCAAAATGGCAACAGAAGTGATGTGACATCACTTCCTATTTCTATTTTGAGAGGGACTGCAGAGGGCTTGCTCTTCAGGGCATGGCCTGTAGGGGGGTGTTCACCTTTGTTCCCCATACACATTCCCCACCTCTGCTATAGCTGGACATGTGGCAATGTGCATCTTCTAGGACTTCCTAGGACTCATCCAGAGACTCCAGGGATGCCATTGCTGTCCATCCAACTATAGTAACAAACTTAGATGATGTTCTGCTGCAAGATAATGGTTCCACTGGTTTGAATTTTACAAAAGAGTAGATTTCAATTGAACATTAGAAGGAACTTCTTGACAGTAAGTGTAGTTTGGCAATGGAACCTATTGCCTAGAGAGGTGGTAAAGTCTCTTTCTCTGGATGTCTTCAGATAGAGGTTGGACAACTGCCTTCTAGTGATGCTCTAGGTGGAGATCCTGCATTGGGCAGGGGGTTGGATCTCATGACCCAAGTAGTCCATTCCAACTCTATGATTCTATGATATTATGCCACCCCTCATTCTCCACCAGCTAGTAAATGCCCATGGTGGGGTATCTCCAGGAGGTTAAAAAGTGAATTTGGGGATAGAGTTTGGTCATCATATATTTGGCAAAGAATTCCAACCTCTAGAACAACCAGAATAGTGAGTTATGGCAGCAGGATGCCAACCATAAATGTGAAAAGCAATGCTTGAGTTACAAGTAATGTAGTTATCTATAACAAACCACTGTCTTTTTTTTTTCTAATGAGGACCTAGCGAAGTTACATTCTAACAAAGTAATATAATGGCCAGAATCCTGCTGATTAAGATTCACTTGAGTAGAATCATTGAATCGGTTCTTGAATGGTGAAGCAACCTGGTTTTTTCAATGAGTCTACTCCATTAGTTAGAATTAGTTAGGACATAGGCACCTGAGTGGAAATGAAGCTGTTTTATCAGTGGAATGAGCCAGGCCTTCTATGATGTCAACTAGTGGCTCCCATGCCAGGTGGTCAGTGAATCCACTCTGGGTTTTAGTCTGAAATTTAATGCTGGGCCTATTTTGGAAGTAGGGTTCTGTACCTTCCAGAGTACACTAACCCCACTAATGTGAAAATCGTATCTCTCCTTAAATAAGAATGAGTAATCCCATATCTTGGCTGAATCATTAATCAGAATGGAGACTGCAGCAAAAAATCAGAAGAAGACTTGGACTTGGAAGGACAGCTAGGAAGGACCTAAGACAAGATCCTGAAGTGGAAAGATGTATCATTGAATACTGAAGTTTAGATTGTCCATGCCGTTGTATTTTCCATTTCTATGTATGGTTGTGAAAGCTGGACAGTGAAGAAAGCTGATAGGAAGACAATCAATTCATTCAAAATGTGGTGCTAGAGAAGACTTCTGCAGATACCATAGACTGTCAGAAGGACAAATGAATGGGTCCAGAGCAAATCAAGCCTAAACTCTCCTTGGATGCCTAGATGACTAAACTGAGGCTGTTATACTTTGGCTGTATGATAAGAAGACATGACTCCCTAGAAAAAACTATAAGGCTTGGTAAGATAGAAGGCAGTAGGAAAAGAGGAAGACCGCATTACGGATGGATAGATTCAATGAAGGAAGACACATCCCTGGATCTGCAAGACCTGAGCAGGATGGTTGATGATAGGGTGACTTGGAGATCTCTCATCCATAGGATCACCATAAATTGAAGTTGCCTTGATGGTAGTTGACAACAAATTCCTTCCTTCAGCTGCAAATACAACAGTTTCTGTCTGTTTGGTGCATTCCAGGGCTAGGTCTGATCTGCGTATGCCTCAGAATTGAGACAGAGCTGGGCTCAGCCTCCAAGTTCACATTCTTAGAAAACCAGCGGTGGGGAGGGTTTGGAAGCTGGAAAAACAAACAAATCTTGGGAGAGACTCAGCCATTGCCCTGTGTTCTCTCCCAAGTCTCCAGGCAGACAGCTTGAGCATCTGCTGCCTTTTGATTCATCTGCGTAAGTCTCCCCCTCCCAATCTCCACCCACCTCTGCAGTTTCCCAGGATCACTGGAAGGATTCCCCCAATGAAAAAGAAAAACACTCCAGTTGAGTGAAAGGGTATATTTTGGACCAGGAAAAGAGTATTAAAATAAAGGCCAGAATGAGAGTGCAAATGCAGAGAGACTGTACTTTTCAAAGCAGTGCTGCTTGTGGTCTAAATCCTATTGCTACTCCTAAGCAGAGTAGACCCATTGAAACAGGGCCATTTGCCTAGGTATTGACTCACCATTCAACAGTGGCTTTATTTAGCTCAACTCTGCTGAGCTGGGACTTTCCTCACTGCACAACTGTTGCACTATAATTCCTTTTTAACTGCCATCGTTCTGTTCTGTGGAATCATGGCATTTGCAGTTTAGGGAAGGATATTTAGAATTCTCAGCCAGAGAGCTCCAGTGCCTCCCAAGATTACAAACCCTAAGATTCCATAGGAGGCAGTCATGGTAGTTAAAAATGAAATTACCGTGCAATAGCTGTACATTGTGGAAAGGCCCTAAGATTCAGTGGCTCAACTTTACTTATTTGGGACTAAATAGCAGGATCTAAACCACCTTGAGTTATTTTTGGACTACAACTCCCATCATCCCCACCAGCGTGGCCTGCAACCTTCCAAAATGCATTGTGTAACAAAACAAGGGTGGTGAGCCTGCTCAGCCTTCCGGTTGTTGTTGGACTGCAGATCCTATCATCCCTGTTTGCCATGCTGGCTGGGGATGATGGGAGGTAGAATCACCTGGAGGGCCATGGGTCCCTTGCACATGGTTTTAAAAGTCACAGAATGGTTGCTTTCCTAACAGACAAAAGAACTTTGGAGAGTTACAGTGCCTTTTCCCAGACTTGCTCCATGTTGAATAGGTAATGGGAACAATCAGCACCCATACAGGAAAACAATATTTTTCCTGACTTCAGAACAAAAGCTATTTTAATATGTAGGGAGGGGAGATTTGGGGTTTCATCCCACATGGAAGGGCGTCCTCTTGGTGTTCTGCGGGGTAGCAGGAAGCACAAGCAGAATAAAAACTGCCCATTCAAAGTCAATTCAGAGGCGGAGTATTGTCCTCACTCTGATTTGGCTTTGTGACATCATTAAGTAAGCCAACTCAGGTCTCTGACATGGTTAAATAAGCCAACCTGATGCCATGATGTTTATTACATTGCCTTTGACTGGTTAAAATTTCTCAGGAAAAGGCTCCAGTGGCTGATAGCTCCTATGTTGGTGAGGCTTTAGTTGGAACTTTAGAAACCCAAAAGTGACTCTGCAGCTCAGATTGCTCCTTGAGAGTTCAGACTAGAACCTGGAGTGGACTCACCACTGTCTTGACACAGAAGCCACTAGTAGCCACTGGGGAAGAAAGAAATGCTGCCCCAGCGGAGTGTGGTGGAGTCTCCTTCTTTGGAGGTTTTTAAACAGAGGCTGGATGGCCATCTGACAGGAGTGTATTCCGGTGTGGCACAATGGGGTTTGGATGGCCCTTGGGGATCTCTTCCAACTCTAGGATTCTATAATTCTACAAAACCAGCCAGAGCAGTAGCATCAGAAAGAAAATAGTTTGTGTAAATGGGAAAGGGAGAGAATGGAGAGAGAGTTTGAGAGAGAGATTAATTGAATTTGTCAGGAAGCATTTTGGCTTTCCTGAAACCTTTCCCCTTTCAACCCAAAAATATTTTGGGCCAAAAACAAATTAGCAAATCCTTTTAAAGAGCACAGGAATTTAACTTGCTCTAGAGCATGTGAGTCTGACTTAGCTCACTTGGGAAAAATGTTTTTGCTTCCCAAGACCATTGAGCAAACATCCTACACTGGCCCGAGAAACTTGCTGCCATTACCGCTTTGCAAATGCAGCAAGGATGCCATAGGAGGGTCAGGTCTCTCCTTGGCCCTATAGAATTCTTTTTTCAAAATAGTCCCTTCTCGCCTTTGTGTAGGACTTTGGAATATGCAAAGTGCTCCAGGTACATAATTCTTACAACGACCCCATAAGGTAGACCAGTTACCAGACTGAGGGACTTGGGGGAAATACCTGAAATCAAGGAAGACTGTCTTGCCTAAGGGTATCCGAAGAGCTTGTGGCAAGTGTTGAAATTTAAACCAGGGACTTGATCCTTTGGCCTTCACCCAATGCCTTCTTTCTTGCCTGCTCTTCTCAACTGAAAATGTAGGAATCATAGAATCAGAGAAATGCAGAGTTGGAAGAGACCCCAGGGGCCATCCAGTCCAACCCCCTGCCATGCAGGAACACCCTCAAAGCACTCCCGACAGATGGCCATCAAGCCTCTGCTTAAAAACCTCCAAGGAAGGAGACTCCACTGCACTCCAAGGCAGCATCTTCCACTGCCGGACAGCCCTGACTGTCAGGAAGTTCTTCCTGAGGTTCTGGTGGAATCTCCTTTCCTGCAGCTTGAATCCATTGGACACACGAGTCATTTCACAACATGGTATAAGATAAGTCTGGCAAAGTTCTCTCCAAGGGAGTGACAGACAGCAGTCCCCAGGTCTCTAACCAATGCCACCTGGTTCAACTCAAGTTCAGCCTTCTCTCTCTTCTAAAAATAGGCAGCTGTTACATATAAACACACACAGGGAAAAGGGGAGCAACTATGGGTAAGTTTTGTGTGCGCATGTGAATTAGAATCCTGCTGGTGTCATACACTTGCATCCGTTCCTTTATATATCGAGTGGTACTTCTTTGTCCATGGCACAACAGATGTATTCAGTTCCAAGCTGCATATGCATAGTTGTACAAGGTGCAACCAATTCACCTGGACCTTAATCCTGTAGTTAGCCTTGACTAGAATAGACCCACTAAATCAATGGATTTGCCTATGTGGTGACTGAGCATCCAGCAATTGGTTGAATGGGTCTACTCTAGTTGGGAGAAACCAGCAGAATTCCAGCCATGCATTTGTACATTCTTGGATGGTGCACAACTGTTTATCAGTGCCCTCAATGTCCCACTTGATTCCCTTGGATTTTGGAAATAGCCACTGTGTGTGATTCCCCATTGCACGCAGGCAGAGACACCACTAGTTGCACAACAGAACTATGGTGTAGAGCAGTGGTTCTTAACCTGAGGTCCAAGGAACCGTGGGGGTCCACAAAGCCCTCACAGGTGGTCTGCAAAGTCCTATTGCTGGACACCAACAGCAGCAGCAGCAACAGGGACACAGCAGAGGAGATGTGTGTGCAGATGCCAAAAGAGCAGTTTCAACAAGGGAGCAATTTCAGTATCGATACCACCCAACACCGGCCATTTCTGCACTACACTCTTATAGCGTGATTATTCCACTTTCAACATCCGGCTGGCCCCTCCCTAAACTGCAAACCCCAGGATTCCATAGGATGTTGAAAGTGGAATAATCGTGCTATACGAGTGTAGTGCAGAAATGGCCACTATGCATCCCTGATGAAAGGGATACGGTTGCAGGTGTGTTCATACACCCGTGCTATGACTCTGGAGACCAAGGTTTGAATCCCCACTCAGCCATAGAAATCTATAGGGTGATCTCAGACAAGTCACATTCTCTCAGCCTCCGAGAAAGACAAAGGCAGCAAATCTTGCCAGGAAACCACCTCCTCTCCCCCATAAGTTATCCTTGGGGTCACATTAAGTCAATTTTCAAAGGGGAGAGACATGATGGCTAGAAAGAACCTCCCTCATCAGAGACACTTTGTTGTTATGTGCCTTCAAGTCACTTCTCACTTTTTGTAGCCCTAAGGTGAATGTATCACAGAGTTTTTGTTGTTTGTTTGTTTGTTTGTTTTGGGTTTTTTTTGCAAGATTTGTTCAGAGGAGGTTTGCCTTTGCCTTCCTCTGAGGCTAAGAGAATGTGACTTTCTCAAGGTCAGCCAGCATCTGAGCAGGGATTTGAATCCTAGTCTCTAGACACTTTTAGTAAATAAATAAATAAATAAATAAATAAATAAATATTGGAATATTTAAAGCTAAATTTAAATCTTTAAATCTTAAGTGAAGTCTGGAGGGGGGATCCCCAGTAAAAAATTATATTTGCAGGGAGTCCCTGGTAAAGAAAAGGTAAAAAACCACTGCTATAAATAACTTAATTCTAGTTTAATGTTCTCTTTTTGTATGTTTTTGATTGCATTGTGCTCTTAAATTTTAAATTTAAAGGTTAAGAACCACTGGCATAGAGCAACGATCATGTAAAGACATTAGCGTCTATTTACTCTATTCAGCCCTCGCATTCTGGAGATTCAGAACAATGGATATTTTTTTTTTCCAGGAGAAATGTAATCATGTTTTTCAAACCCAACCATAAAAATGACATGACAAAGACATCAAGAAAAGAAATGTAATTAATGAAAAGGAGAAGTTATCTGTCATGGGCTGTCCAGAGACAGTCTGAACAAAAGAAAGCCATAGTTCATGACCATCAGGTCTGCAAGCTGGTCTAACTTTAGCTAGTTTTGACAGAGCGTCAGAAATCCAACTAGAGGTACTTTTGTCTGTATGCTCAATGCACGCACATGTATCTGTGTGGCTGGGGTAATGGGAAAGCTCATGGCTGTGAAATTTTAAGCTTTCATGTGCTGGATCACATGTACACACAGGCTGCCCCTGAAAACATCAAGAAAAACATATTCAGGTGTAAGTTGCACTATACATGCAGGGTAAATTTTATCTACTATACATAATGGTGGCTTCCAGTTGATGGTGGCAGAAGTGGCGTTCATCTTGTGGGACGGTTGCAAATGTGGATGTGTATCACAGTTCACTGAGTAGCGGATTAATTACACGGTGCCATTGCATTAAGTTGCGCTTCAGTACAGGGGTTGCACAGTAGAAGCATAACGCAACTCCCTTGGCAGATATTTACACCACGCTGAAGCAGGGATGACCTTGGCACAGGCCATTTCTGCACTAGCTTGTTATAGCGCGATGATTCCACTTTCAACGTCCTATGGAATCCTGGGGTTTGCAGTTTTGGGAGGGGCCAGGTGACCCCTCCCGAAACTGCAAACCCCAGGATTCCATGGAGATTGAAAGTGGAATCATCGCGCTATAACAGGCTAGTGCGGAAATGGCCCCAGTTGTGTTATCAGACCTCTCTTGTCACAGGGATCATGGCTCTAGGAAGAAGATCTTGAGATCTCAGAAAATCTAGTGGGATATTAAGCCAGCCATTAATGGACTGACAAAGATGCCTATTGTGAATGGAAGGGGAAACAAGATGGTGTGCCTGCATTCCATCTTGCTCTTTCAACAGTGAAAAAGAGTGTCTTGGAGGAGTGGACTCTCTTTTTGGAGGTGCTTAAGCAGAGGTTGAGTGGCCATCCTTCAGGTGTGCTTTACTGTGTATTCCTGCGTGGCAGGAGGTTGGATAAGATGAGGTCACTTCCAGCTCTATTATTCTCTTATTCTAAGTTCTTGAGGTAGATCCTGGACTGCAGAAAGATAGGTGTTCCATGCCTGAATCTTTTCAAACAATTTGTAGAATATGCTATAGCTTGAAATGTTTCTTCTAACTAGAATGATAGACTGAAGCCATGAAGAACTGATCTATGGAAGGTTAAGAGGGGACATGATAGCCATGTTTAAATATTTGAAGGGATGCCATGTAGAGGAGGACTTGTTTTCTGCTGCTCCGGAGACCAGGACAAGAAGCAGTGGATTCAGGCTGCAGGAAAGGAGATTCCACCTGAACCTCAGGAAGAACTTCCTGACAGTCAGGGCTGTCCGGCAGTGGAATCTGCTGCCTCGCAGTGTAGTGGAGTCTCCTTCCTTGGAGGTTTTTAAGCAGAGGCTGGATGGCCATCTGTCGGGAGTGCTTTGAGGGTGTTCCTGCATGGCAGAGGGTTGGACTGGATGGCCCCTGAGGTCTCTTCCAACTCTACATTTCTATGATTCTATGATGGAAGGATCAGACTTCTGGAAAATGACAGTTTTGGACTACAAGTGTCAAAACATTGTGGCCAGGCTGGCTGGTGTGTTCTGGAAGCTGTAGTTCAAAACAAGTCACTTTCCCAAGCTCTGAGTAAAATGATGTTCAGGATCACAGAGCGTGATCCTATGACTTCTTCCTTTCAGACAGTTTCAGCACATCATTAGAGCCATTGGGAAAATAACTGTCCAAGTTTTCTGGCTACTTCTGAAAACTCTGGAAAGGTTGCAAGAGAAAGGACTTCTCCAGCAAAACAGTATCTTGGTGGCATTTAACCCCAGTGAAATTGAAAGTACTGTCATCCCTCAACTTTCATGCAGGTTAAGGGCACAGAACCCCAAAAAATTGGGAAACTGCAAATATCATAAGCCCCACACGAACATGCATGCTACAGACCTCTTTCCCACCAACAGCCCTGGCTTGTGCCTCCCTTTAACACCTTGGCATCACGACACCTTCACCAGATTTTCCAACCTGCTCTGCCTCCTGGGGATTCAGTATTGAAGCCTAATTTAGCAGCAGCTGCTGGCAACAGGCAACAACTCCTCATCCTTGTCCCACACCTCCTCCTTTTCCTCTCCTCCTTTCCCACTTCGGCACCACGATGCCTCGACCAGATTTTCCAAGGCCATTTCTGCACTACACTATTATAGTACTCTTATTCCACTTTCAACATCCTGTGGAATTCTGGGGTTTTTAGTTTACTGAGGCCCAAGAGCTCTCTGGCAGAGAATTCTAAATGCCCCTCCCTAAACTGCAAATCTCAGTATTCCATAGGAGGTTGAAACTGGAATAAGAACACTATAACAGTGTAGTGTGGAAGTGGCCCAAGTCTCTCCACCTTCTATGATCTCCAGTCCTCTTTGCTCCACTCCTCCTCTCCTCCTCCTCTTGTCCATCTCCTTTCCTGCCAACATCCCCAGCAGCTACACCTCTGCAAATAATCAAAACCACAGAAATAAAACCTGTGAAAGTTGAGGGCCAACTGTAATTTTCCAAAGGCTCAAATGACTATTGTTGGCAACCATATGGCCAATTGGGGTCCTACCACTATCTATATGGCCATTCTGCTCATGAGGACTTCATTTCTGGAATCTAGCATTTGCAGAAAACAGTGAAATTGCATCGCAATCACCAGAGTTGGAATGACTGTCTCCTTTTTATCATGTAGTTGAGCTTCTTTCTCATAAAGAATTGATTATGCATTTTATGTTTGGCAGCACATTTAGAGATCACACATAATTGGAAAGGCTTAAATGCCCTGTCATGATCCCAGTGGGTATGTAAAATCTGGAAGAGCACATTAACAGGAGGAAAAAAAAAAACCTGAAAGTGTAAAGGCTCAAGAAATAACCAAGACCACCCAAATTCTCTGCTATGTGGTACAAGTTTGTTAGTTAAACAAATGAAAAGGCCAGTCTCCTCTCTTCCCTTTGCTCTCATGTAAGTTTGTAGAAAGATAACTCTGGCCCATTCTGGAGGATGTTGTTGTTCTGCCATGCAGATGGGAGAAGGATGGGACTGCGACAACACTTCTGCATGACGTCTTCACGGTCCCGTCCTTCTCCCATCCCCAGGCAGCACGATAACAAATTAAATCATTGATAGGTTTTCCCCATCAATGACCTGCGATTGCACCACCATCCCACACTTACCTGCAACGGCGGCTCTTCCTGCCCCAACACAGCCTAGCAAAGTACCTGACTGTGCTGTGGAAGGAAGCAACATGTCCATCATGCTCCCTTCTGCAGGGAGCTAGCTGGTCCTGGGCAGAGGAGAGCATTCCCGACATGCTCCCTTCCTGTCAGAGCCACTGCCGGGATCCCCACCGGATGCTGCCATAAGAAGGTAAGCTATGGAAAGGGCCTGTTTTATACTTAGTGATATTGGTATCAAGCTGAACATTGTTTTAGCCATATAGTTAGGTAGCACAAATGCAATGCACCTCATTGTATTGGATTTCAGATATGTTGTTGATCGGTTTATGTATGCTTCTTTAAAATCTTTAAAAGTGCTAATTTTAAAAAAGGAACACGTGGCAAAATCTAAGTAGCTGTAATGCAAGGACTCAAGCGTCTTTAGACCAATCAGGAAGAGGGCAAAGGCAAGTGGGGAAAAGGTGCTGGTGATTATAGATATCTAGATATCCAGATAGATAGATAGATAGATAGACAGACAGACAGATAGATAGATAGATAGATAGATAGATAGATAGATAGATAGATAGATAGATAGATAGATAGATAGATAGATAGATACACAGGCAGACAGGCAGGGCAGACAGACAGACAGACAGACAGACAGACAGACAGAAGATAGACAGACAGACAGAAGATAGACAGACAGACAGATATGGAAAGAGAGAAAAAGCTTAGCTTGGGTCTGGACAGTATATGTACATACATATACTATCCAGGCCCAAGCAAAGCTTTCTTTAGCTTCCATTTGTTTTAAAGTGAACAGAGAAAAAAGCCAAGAGACAGGAAAATTATTATATTTTTCTCTGTCCACTTTAAAACAAGTGGAGGCTAAAGAAAGCTTTGCTTGGGTCTGGATAGCAATGCGCTGTCCAGAAGGTGGCTGAAGGGGTAGAATGAAAGGAGACCCTTACACTGTGGCTGTGCTGGGCGAACAGGGGCAAAAAAGAAGTCCTAAAGAGCAGGATTGAACCACTGGGTCCTTCATTCCTCATTCCTCTTCTTAAGCAATTCATGGGTAATGCTGCAATATTATGCGCATGACCAGGATGCTAAATTCATCCCACTTAGCAGATAATAAATATCATGGGCCCCATTGCGCCAATGCACATTTTAATCTGCGGGAAAGCTTTACAGCTCTCTCAGGTTCTCGCTGGACAAGAGCCAATTTCTCCTCCTCTGGTGGAATCTCCTCCACTGCAGAGGGCTAGCTTTAAAGATAGATGTAGCCCCAAGGATGAATGAAGCCAAGAATAGTGTCTCACTTGGGTAGATCTGAAGCACACAACTACCAGGCAAGCCGTTCCCTTTCCTAAAGCACAAGCAATTTATCAATGCGTGCTCTGATTCACAAATCACACACACAAACACACACACACACAGACATAGATGGAGCGATTCCTTGGCAGAGCTGGGAGGTGGAGAATGAATAAATCTCAATTGGCTTAATGGGGCATTGAGCAGAGCACAAGAAAATACAATCGTAAATACTCTCAGCTGTTAAAAGCAGTGGTGCAGAGGAAAGAGAAACTGGCAGGGTGTATGGCAGAAATTGTAAACTTGCTATCACTAGTGGGAACTTTCAAGTCACTGATGGGGAAAATGTGGCCCATGGACCATAAGCGGCCCCTGGGCAAGGCTGGATCATCAATGGTAAAGGCTGCAGAGGCCCTCAATGACTAGAGGCCCACGTGGCTGATGGTGTCCCATGGACACATGAGCGCAATCACATAGAATCATTGAGTTGAGAAAGACCAAGTGCCATCTAGTCATGCAGGAAGACACAATCAAAGCACTCCTAACATGGCCATCCAACCTCTGCCCTCTGCCCTATGAAGAGCAGCTTAGGACTGGCTTGGAGAGAAGAGAAGGTTAAGAAGCAACATGATAGCTATGTTTAAATATTTGAAGGGATGTCATATGGAGGATGAAGCAAGCCTGTTTTCTCCTGCTCCAAATACTAGGATGCAGAGCAATGGCTTCTAACTACAGGAAAAAAAGATTCCACTTAAACTTTAGGAAGAACTTCCTGACAGTAAGAGCAGTTTGACAGTAGAATGCGCTGCCTCATGGTGTGGTGGAGACTCCTTCTTTGGAAGTTTTTAAACAGAGGCTGGACGGCCATCTATAGGGAGTGCTTTGATGGTATTTTCCTGCAGAGCAGAGGGTTGGATTCAATGGCCTTTGTGGTCTCTCCCAGCTCTGTGATTCTGTGAGTCTATGGATTTCAAAGTCTCACACCAGCATAGCGTAGTAGTTTGAACATTAGCATACAACTTTGGAGACCAGGGTTTGAATCCCCCCATTCAGCCTTGGAAACCCATTGGGTGTTCTCAGGCAAGTTACTCAGGGCTTGTTTGCACTTTGGGGGGGAAACGGGGCAGTCCGTTAGTCGCCAGACTGGCACACTCCCCCCCCCGATCCACACCAATCTGGAGCAGCGCATGCCCGCGCTACACACTCTTTGGAGACGAAAATGGAGGCTTCGGGTTGGTGGAGGCTCTCCACCAACCCGGAGAAGCTCGCCAGCCAGAAGCCCACCCCTGGAAGATCTGCAGCCTCGCACTGGCGCAAGCCTGCAGATCTACACATTAGCGCAGCGATGGACTGGGGCATGCCAGGCTATTGAAAGTCCTCTTTTAATCGGTCTTTCAATAGCATGGCGAACCACCAGTTCTGGGCGTTCCTCAGTGGGCTGAAGTCCAGACATACATTAAGTAGTCCGGACCCAGTTCGCCCCCAAGTGCAAACGTCCTCGCTGGAGGACATGCTGCCCCGTCTTAAAAATAAAATGCGGAAAAGGCCTCAGCCTAAGAAGAAGATAAAGACAATCCCTCCCTCTGAACAATCTTGCTAAGGAACCCCCATGATAAGTTTGCCTTATGGTCACCCTGAGTTGGAAGTAACTTGAAAGCACACACCAACAAACTCACAGCAACACTAGAAACTGAAGGTCAGTGTCAGGACTACAGGAGTCTCCCTGCCAGCATGATGACTGAGGATGCCAAAGGCAACAGAAAGATTCGGGGCTTATTTCACAGAAGAATGGGGGCAGGATCCAGAGGAAGAAAATCTACATCATGCAAGGGCTCTAGGCTTGCATTTCAAGTCACTGCCATAAGTAAGTCTGGTGATTGACAATATGCCCTTCCAATCAAACCCGCCTCTCGCTAACTGCAGCCCAAGTCTCTCAACAATTCTAGCTGTGTCCCTGGGTAGGATTTCAGAATTCAAATCAGGCTCTTTTGCATGTAAGAGAGAGAGGGTTAGAGTGAGCAAGCATTTTTCTTTCATTCTTTCTTACTAAAGGGATGCGTCTGATAACCCCCTGAGCACATTGTTTCTCAAACTACTGAGAGCTCACACCAGTTAATCTTTGCTCCTCCTGTTACCCTAAGAGATGGAGGGTATTGGGGTCCACCTACGATGCCAGCATCTCCTTAGAATTTTGGGGAATTATAACTCAAAGGAGACCAATGAGAGGAGGATCTTTTTACCTGTGTATACTAGTACTAGCATAGAATCATACAATCATAGAAATGTAGAGTTGGAAGAGACCCCAGGGGCCATCCAGTCCAGCCCCCTGCCGTGCAGGAACACCCTCAAAGCACTCCCGACAGATGGTCATCCAGCCTCTGCTTAAAAACCTCCAAAGAAGGAGACTCCACTGCACTTCGAGGAAGCAGATTCCACCGCCAGACAGCCCTGACCGTCAGGAAGTTCTTCCTGAGGTTCAAGTGGAATCTCCTTTCCTGCAGCTTGAATCCATTGCTCCATGTCCTAGTCTATAGAGCAGCAGAAAACAAGCCCACTCTCTCCTCTACATGGCAGAGAGTGGGCTTGTTTTTCTGCTGCTCCAGAGACCAGGACAAGGAGCAATGGATTCAAGTTGCAGGAAAGGAAATCCCACCTGAACCTCAGGAAGAACTTCCTAACCATAGAGATGACTCCAGTTAAAAGTTAAGCAGAATATTTTCAGTCACATAGGAACAGGGAAGGATGATGGGGGTGGTGGGCCCCTGGAGGCAATTTTTTGGGGGTACCACGGCTCCTTGCTTGCCCACTCCCACACACCGTAGGCCCACCTCATCCATCATAGCCATGCCCCATCCATCATAGCCACACCCCCATACACCATAGCCCTGCCCCTGGTTGCCATAGTCCCATCCCATGCACTGTAAACCCATCCCCGTGTGCTGTAGCCATACCCCCATGCATTGTAGCCACACCCCTGCCCCTGTGTCTGCTCCTCATCCCTCCCCCTACGCACTCCAAGCTCCGCCACTGAGTATTTTATTTGGGTTTAAATAAATCCATATAAAAATCAGAAACTTTGAAAGCCATGCAAGGCTATCAGAAAGTGAGGCAAGGAAGGATGGATAAAGAAGTTAGGGCATAAAGGGTGATAGTTACCAGTCCTGAATAAGAAGATCGAAGCAGAGTGGCTCAGACAGCATCTGAGAGAAGCATAGAGGAACAGACATCTGGGGAATGACATGCCGTGTAAAACACTTAATATACTACAATTTTCTGGGGCCAAAGCTAGGGTTTATATACCCTACTTCCTACCCTGAAAGGATGTGTAGACAAAGCAGTAATGGCTTTCTCGTGGGATTGACAAAGGAGTCTGGAATGAGCTGATAACCTTAGCACTAGGTGACAAAATATTAATAGGAGTCATGACAATCTCTTATTATCTTGGATGGGCAGAGGGTATAGGGAAGATTTCTGTAGGGCAAGATCATGGGATGATCCCTGATTGCTTCACCTGGGCAGTTTTGCCTTCCATTGTTTTCAGGTGTGCGCAGAGCCTGGTGTGTTGAAAGGATTAGCATTAAATCTATTAGCATTGAGTTTTCCCACCTAATTCTCTCTGAACTTATGACCTGACCATGGCTAAGGTCACACTTTTCTGCCCAGCATACCTTTCGTCATGTTTTCCAGCCTTAAGTACGTTCAATTATGAAAATAGCACATCCCACAGGATGGGGGGTGTCGAGTAGGGGAACCACCCGCTCACTAGCAGCACAGACCTCCATTGCTTGGGATCACCTTTTAAGGTGGGTTTCAGCATCATTTGGACTGCTAGGCAGTATGATTTAAAAATGGGGAAGAGGAAAACCCGGTTATTACAGATGTTTCTGAAAAATAATTTTACAAACCTTAGCAGTGGAAAAAGGAATCTTTGCGACTGCTTCTGCTACACATTTATTTAGAAAGAAGAGCCATGAGTGCAGTTCTTCGTGACGCGAACATCGTACCAGATCCTGAGTGGCTTCTACTGACCAGCTTCTTCTAAACGTCAGCCTCTCTAGTCCGTATGACACGCTTGCCTTCGGATCTTGCAGCCTTAGAAAGTGCAGCACATAATTACAGGCTCTGCTGATTTGGGGACACCTTAAGCAATGATGTTGTTGTCTCATGAACAGGTTTCAGAAGCTTTCTTAGGGAGCCAATGGTGCATTTCACTCTTGTCTTTGGGATTTTCATACTTGCATGCCTACAATGCCAACTGCTCCCCTCCGAGCTGTTTTGACACTCCGGTTTAGCGCCAGTCCCTTGGAAAGGGATGTTATTTACCCATAACACAAATTAACACCACAGTCACGTAGCGTCATGATTCATCTAAAATTAAAAGATATCGGGTCTGAGTCAGAAAGTTATTCTTAGAGTTCCCTGGGCAGTAGTCCATCCAGCTCCGGAGAGTACAAGAGGGCCCCCTGCCGGACAGACTGGAGCAGTGCTGCATTGTGGAAGAAAATGATTAATGAGTCCAGATTAATGGGGACAAATGAGGATTAGTCTTCGCAAGGGAAAGCCATGTGCAATTATTCATGAATATCATGCCACAATCGAAGGACTGGCTCTCTGGCTTTCCTGCTTCCTATTTCTGAAAAGGAGCTCTGGGAGGATATTTAAGTTGACTTCTCTCAATCACCTTGCACATATCATCTGTGGCTTCTCAGTTAAGAACAGATGAAATGTTAAACCCAAAGCCTGGGAAAGTTACTATTTTAGCCTATGAGACCCAGAAAACCCAGCCAGCCCAGTCAGCAAAACATTTAATGTGCAGAGCTTGAAAAAGTGACTTTTTTGGATGACAGCTTCTAGGATCCCCCCGACAACAAAACCACTAGCCATGATGTCTGAGCGAGGATTCTGGGGGTTGTGTTCCAGAAAAGTAACTTATTTTGAAATCTCAGGTCAAATGTTTTCACAAAAAGACTACACTGTCATTTCACGGCTATTATTTTGGAGGGGAAATTCCAAATTCCCCAGTTATCATTTCCGATAGTCATGCTGGCTGGATGATTTCTGGGACGTGTCAACCCCAAAGGTAACTTTTCCAAGCTCTCTATCTCATACATTTAACTGGCCATGCTGGATAAAAGATTCCAAGAATTTTCACTCCAAAAAGTAACTTCCTTTCCAAGTTCTAAGCCAAGTTGGCAGAAGTGTCTTAAGTAATTCAAAGTAATAAATTCCTGGTACTCTCTTTAAACGTAACCCACTCTCATTACTTATTACTGTGGTGAACAAAAAAAAATTTGTCATATAGTGAGTTTATGTTTTGTTCTCTTTTGTTACTTTTTATCCTGTGGGGGGGGGGAATCTTGGAACTAATAAGATAATGGTTTAAAGTATAAAAAAGGTGTTGCCAAAGGCTCTTGAAAGGCCCTTGAAATGTAACTTTAAAATAGAACTTCAATAGTAGACAAAATCCAACATTGTGCTTCCATGGTATAAATCTGCACTTGGGTTTGTTTGTTTTTTATTGTCTAAAATTAGAAAGAGAGTTGCACCTGATGTATTCTTAGCCAAATCATAGCTGGCATTCAGTTTTCATATTTGAATTTTTATCAAGTGCTATAACTATCACATTCTCTATGTATATTTGATTTTTCTGTTTTAACAAGTGGGTATCTGTCATGATTTATCTTATGATCTGGGGTTACAACATTACCACTCACATAATTACATGGTAGTTCTGCTACCCCACTTTTCTATTGAATACCAACATTGTTTAACCCAGACATGTAACTATTGGGGGGAGAAATGAGGACATTGCCCGCAAAATAAGAATTCATAGAATCATAGAACTGGAAGAGATGCCAACAGCAGTCCAACCCCCTGCCATTTAGGAATACATAATCAAAGCACTCTCAACAGATGACCATCCAGCATTTGTTTAAAAACTTCCAAAGGAGGAGATTCCACCAGTCTCCAAAGAAGCCGCATATTCCACTGTCCAATTGCTCTTACTGTCAATAAGTTCTTCCTAATGTTTACCTGGGATCTCTTTTCCTGTAGTTTAAAGCCATTGCTCTATAGTGTCCTTGGCCATTTTTGCACTAGACTGTTATAGCGCTATTATTCCACTTGCAACATCCTATGGCAGTGGTTCTCAACCTTCCTAATGCCGTGACCCTTTAATACAGTTCCTCATGTTGTGGTGACCCCCAATCATAAAATTGTTTATTTATTATTTACAATGCCTCCCCGCCCCCCCGGCAAAGGCCACCTCGCCGGCCAGGAACGGGGGTGCGGGCAGGGAGGGAAAGAGGAGCCACGCATCTCCCCCGGGGAAAAACTCTGAGAACTCCCCCGGGCTCTCCTTCTGCTTCGCTCTCATTTCCGCTGGGGGAGCAGTGTGGGAAAAGTTTCCAGAGTGTCAACCCTGGCCGGGGGGGGAGAAATCCCAGCGCCTTTGTCTTTTGCGCTGGGTGCAGCTCGCCCCCCAGCCCTTCCGCAGCGCCCCCCTCCGTGGCGAGTGGGGCAGGGGCCGTGGCGAGGAGGGGACCTGCCCCCTGTGCTGCCGCTGCCCCCCAAGCTGGCCCGTCAGACAGGAGGTTCTCCCGGTAGCGGAGAAGGGGAGCAATTTCAGTCCCTTCTGAACCACCGAGGAGGGAATGGAGCCTAAGACCATCAGAAATACGTATTTTCCGATGGTCTTAGGCGACCTCTGTGAAAGGGTCATTCGACCCCCAAAGGGGTCGCGACCCACAGGTTGAGAACCGCTGTCCTATGGAATCCTGGGGTTTACAGTTTCGGCAGGGGCCAGCCAGCCCCTCCTGAAACTACAAACCCTAGGATTCCATAGGATGTTGCAAGTGGAATAATAGCGCTATGACAGTCTAGTGCGGAAATGACTCTACTCTCTGAAGCAGCAGCAACCAGGCTTGCTGCAGCCTCCGTATGACATCCCTTCAAATATTTAAGGATGGCTATCATGTCCCCTCTTAACCTTTTCTTCTACAGGTTAAACATACCCAGCTCCATAAGTTGCTTTGCATAGGGCTTCATGGTTTCCAGGCCCTTGACTATTTTGGTCACTTCTTCTTCCCTCTCAAATGAAATTCGCCTTCAGTTGCCATACTTCTATCACTGCAGTACTGTAAAACTTCGGGTGAGCATCTGGAAATAGAGTTTAAGTATCCAAAGCAAATTGACAGTGCCGTTTCAAATTGTCTTGTCATCTCTAGTCAGGGACAAGAAATTGTCATTTTGTGAATATCTATAAATATTCCTTACACCCCCAAATTGGATTTTGGTGAACATTTGTGGATCTTTTTTATATCTTTAATTAGGTTTTGTGAATATTCCTTACATCTCTATTCGGGTTCTTGGGAATGTTTATGAATATTCCTTACATCTCCGTCAGACCTGCATGAATATTTGTGAATATTTCTCATATCCTTAATTGGCTTTTTGTGAATGTTTGTGACTATTCCTTACATCCCTGATCAGGCTTTTTTGAATATTTGTGAATATTCTTTACATCCTTAATTGGCACAAAGAGACTGTTAACTGAGGACTTTTCCGCACTTGGTTTTTAAAATGGGGCGGTGCGTCCTCCCGCGAGGACGTTCGCATTTGGTGGCGAACTGAGTTCGGACTACTTACCGTTTGTCCGGACTTCAGCCTGCTCCGGAACGCCCAGAACTGGTGGTCGCCTGTGCTATTGAAAGGCCGATTAAAAGAGGACTTTCAATAGCGCGGCGCGCCCCAGTCCGTCGCTCTATAAAGTATAGATCTACAGGTTCGCACCAGTGCGAGTCTGCAGATCTTCCGGGGGTGGGCTTCCGGCTGGCGAGCTTCTCCAGTTAGTGGAGAGCCTCCGCCAACCGGAAGCCTCCATTTTCGTCACTGGAGAGTGTGTAGCATGGGCGCACGCTGCTCCAGACCGTCGTGGATTGTCAGGGGGAAACGTGCCAGTCTAGTGAGTAACGGACTGCCCCATTTCACCCCTAAAGTGCGGGAAAGCCCTCAGGATAAGCAAACATTATATGACCCCTCTCAGCCCTTCCTAAGTTGTTGTCTCCTTCTGCTTTTTCCTTTCAGGTTCCTTTTTCCCTTCTGTGAAGCCTGAAGGAATGCCTTTCAAGATCATCTTTTGGCTGGGATACTTCAACAGCTGCGTGAACCCTATCATCTACCCTTGCTCCAGCAAAGAGTTCAAAAGAGCCTTCATTCGGCTCCTGAAGTGTCAGTGTCGCCGGAGGAGAAGGCCCATCTGGAGGGTGTATGGCAACCACTGGAGAGGAGCCTCCATCAACGGCCCCAGCCAAGATTCGGAGCGGGAATCGCATACAAGAGTTTCGACCATCAACGGGTCTTTCATATTGAACTCGGGCAGCTTGGAAAGCTCGAGCAAGGGGAGAACTCTGAACTTCAAGCGGTGGAGAATGTTCTCCCCTTTTCAGAAGCCAACGACGCAGTTGAAAGAGAAAATGAACAGCCTCTCAAACAAGATCCGTGGAGGGTCGGCCAAAGGAGGCCCGGCAGCCTCCTACAAAACCGAGGTGGAATCGGTCTCTATAGGGATTCCTAATGATTTCATGGAGTGCATTGACTATCAGGTTTATGACGATTCAACAGACTCTGAGTCCTGTGGGCTTAAAGAAACAGATATTTAACACTAGCAGGGATAAACGTTAGAACCCCTTGGGGTTTTATTTTGTTGTGTCTGTTGTCTTAACATGCGGGTCAGCTGTTACAGGTGGATGTGTTCCATACCTGAGACAGGTAGGCTGAAGAAGGTCCAAGCTCAGTTGACGGAGCTCAGGCTTGGCCTACAGAAAGTCGAAGGTCTCATGCTCCATCACCAACATCTCCAGTCAACAAAGGGGCTCTACCCAGGGAGGCTGAGTAGAAAATTCCCTTTGCCTAAAGACCTCAGAAAACCACTTGAAGTCAATAGGAAGACCCATGTTCTGTGCTTTTGGGTCATCTTCTGTGCTTTTGGGTTGTATGATTATAGCACCTTCTGCAGGTACCTCACCAAAAAAAAATTGCTATTGGCCGTGAAAAGGCAAGAGAGCTCTTTAGATGCTGGGGTTGGTTGATGAATGCATAGCAGAGGTGGGCCAACATATACTATGAAGCAATGGGAAATGCCTATTTCTCTGATGGGCAGGGATGAAGTCTTGGTATCCATGGCAAAGGTCCCCATTTTAGCTGTGACAGATCTGGCTCCTCAAAAAACACCAATGATGTGCAGAGCGGTTCAGAAATAAATTATGCAAATTCATAAGGTTGGATTTGCTTAAACTCACCTGACAGTGATGCCTTATTCTGAACGCAGTTCTCTGCAGAAATCTGGATTTGGGGCTGCAGGAGAGCAGAAGGACAATGAGGGAAGCATAGGTGACCTATGAGAGCACAGGAGCTCCGTGTCTTTGATCAAGCTGCTAGATTTCTAGGCTGAGGAGTAAGAGCAGTTTCACAATTAATACGACATGTCCCTTTGATTTCACTGCTGTTTTTAAGGAACAACGTAGGAGAGAGGGGATTTTTGGGGGGGGAGCCTAAGCACAGTTCCCAGTGGTATGAAGATAACCGTAGCCAATGTTTCAGTCATTACTATGACAATAATGAGGGCTAGAAACCTGTTTTTGGAATGAGGGCTGGGAAGCTGCTCTTAGAGGGCTCAAGTCCCCAGAAATTCAAGCATGATGATTACAAATTTGCTTTTCTCTTAAATACTGAAAACAGCAGAGAACCAACAAGGAGGTCTAGTGTATTCTCACTATCAAGGGCGGTCAAGGCAGAATTATTGCACAGTGGCCACAGTGGAGGAGTAGGGATAAAATGTCTATAAAGAGAGGAATCAATAATACCGGAGACTTTGTGGGGGAAATTAACCATGTTTCCAAGATCCCATCATTCTTTATTACAGCCAGCCCTCCACATCTGTAGCTTAACATACCTGGATTTGATTTGTTGCCAATTATTTGATAGCACATCTGCTGCTGTCCTACATTGTTTTTAATAGGGAAACATAAATCTCGTTTTGCATTCACAGTTTCTCTACAAGCCTTGCAAGATTGAGGCCATTTCCACACTAGACTGTTATAGCACTATCATTCCACTGTCAACATCCTATGGAATCCTGGGGTTTGCAGGGGTTTGCAAACTGGGGTTTGCAGGGGTTTGGAATCCTGGGGTTTGCAAACCCCAGGATTCCATAGGATGTTGAAAGTGGAATGATAGCACTATAATAGTCTAGTGTGGAAATGGTCACAGAGAGAATGTAAGAGACTGTGAACATGAGGCAAGTCTTGCAAGTCCCCGTTAAAAATAGCGGAGGGAGTAGCAAGCCCTAGCAAAGGAACCTCTCTGCCTCAAAGGCTGAACCAGCAAGCTACCCACCACAGATTCAAATGTATTGTACTTTTTGTGTGTGTTATATACAGCGGCCCCTCCTTTACCATAACATCTGCATGCACAAATAAGAGGTCGTGTGAAATGTTGCATGCCGTTAAAGTTAATGGATGCAATAGGCACGTGCCTGTACTGCCAGAGGCATACTCACATTGCAGCTATTGGCTATAATGGTGTGTATTTTTTGTTCTACATGGGGCTTCCTGGAATGGAGGCCCAGAATCTACGGAAGGCACACTGTATATGGTTTGGGGAGCTATAGATATTCTCCGTTTTTCCACTTTTGTGGGGGCCCTGTGTCCCAAACCTCACAAATGTGGAAGGACAGTTGTAATTATCCTTCCAAAACTGCCAAGTACTTACAACTAATTGTGAGAAATAGGAAAAATTCACTTCAGCACAATGACCGGACACAACAGACCAACATCTCACCACAGAGCTGTTCGCATCTGTTCCCACTCCCCTCTTCCCAGACATGTGGAAACTGACAATGGCCATTTCCACATGGGGTTTTAACAGGGGCAGAGTGTCCTCCAGGGAGGATGTCTGCACGTGGGAGCGGACTAAGTTGGACCTACTGAACGTAGATCCACCGTCCAGCCCACTCCAGAACGACCCCAAGTGGTCATCCAGCATGCTTTTGAAAGACCACTAAAAACAGGTCTTTCAAAAGCACAGAGTGTGCCACTGCAAGCCTGCTCTCTTATGCAGATTCGCAGGCTCGCGTTGATGCGAGCCTGCGATCTGCCGGGGACGGGCTTTAGGCTGGCGAGCTTCAGCGGTTGGTCAAGACCCTCAACCAACCAGAAGCCGCCATTTTTGTCCCCGGAGGAGTGCAGAGCGGCAGCCACGCGTTGCTCCGGAGAAGCATGGACCGGACCGGGGAGCCCAAAAGTCTGGTGAGTAGCGTAACAGGGCAATTCCCTCACCCCGTGCGGAAATGGCCAATGTTGGCTTAGTGGACAGGGGAGTGCACTCTGCATATATTCAGAGGCACCACCCTAGTTATCTTTTTTGAAACACATATTCCAAGTATAAGATCCTGGCCTTTGAAAGAGGCTCCAGAACAGAGCCAGTCCAACCTTTAGACAGGGTGAAGTGATCATCTTAGATGCAGGAGCTGGGAGGAGGCAGTAAGGTGTTGCAGGGGAAATTTTGTGCCAAAAAGTTTGCCCTGAGCTACCTAGGTTAGCTTGCTGCCTTCAGGATGTTCTTTCATTGCCAGTATTAAAGAAACACTCAACAGCCTGTCGAAAGAGCTTTTATACAAGAGACGAAGGGTGCCGTTTTGGTCTTTGCCTCAGGCAGTAGAATGGCTTGTGTCATCCATGCTCTGCAAAGCGCCTACAGGTGTCAGGCAGGAGGTGGAGCAAGCTTGTTTTCTGGTGCTCCAGAGATAGAACACAAACCAATGGGTTCAAATGGCAAGAAAAGAGATTCCACCTACAGTAAATGTTAGGAAGAACTTTTTTGCCATTAAGAGCTGTGTGACAGTAGAATAATCTGCACTGCTATGGGAGAGGGAAGATTCTCCCTCTTTGCAGGTCTTTAAACAAAGGTCAGATGGGCATCTTTCAGGATTGCCTTAGGACATTTCCCCTCTACATTATTATAGTGCTCTTATTCCACTTTCAGCCTCCTATGGAATCCTGGAGTTTGCATTTTAGGGAGCGGCCTTTAGAATTGTTAACCAGAGAGCTCTTGGGCTTCAGTAAACTACAACCCCCAGAACTCCACAGGAGGTTGAAAGTGGAATAACAGTGTGATGTGGAAATGGCCTACTTTTATTCCTGCATGCCAAGAGCTTGGACTAGATGGCTCTTGTGACCCCTTTCAGCTCCAAAGGTTTTATGACACAAGACAAGTAAATTTCAATTGCAACAAGATGATAGTGTCTTTGGCTGGGATTTAGCACATGACATTGTTTCGGTTCTGTTTTGTTTCTCTTCTGTTGTTCTCCTGGTGGGAGAGCATTTGAAAAATGTTTATTTTATTTTTTTTTCATTATTTTTATTAAAATGTAAATCATAATGAACTATAGCTTCCATTCCATACATCAAATACTTCGTCTTTAGACATCAATTACATTAAAAATGTTTCTTTTATTAACACACGCACAGAAACCATAAAAGAAATCCTTTCCAAATGGTTTCCCACCAGGAGAATGACAGAAGAGGAATGAGGTCATGTGATACATCCCAGCCAAAGATGCTGGTATCTTATTGTAATTGCAGTTTACTTGCCTCCTGTGATGAAAGCTCTTAGATTCTGTTATTCTAAGCTCCGAGGCTTGAATCCTATTGGTAGTCTCACTGAAGCAAACCCATTGAATCAATTGGCTGGCATGCTGTTGGTCACATAATAACACATGGAAAGTTATAGGATGTAACCCTTTTGATCATGGTAGATAAAGCCATGTCCAGTCAGAAAACAGGTAGGTTGACTGCATGAGCAATGGCGACAATATGGGCCTTTCCACATTACACTGTTATAGTGCTATTATTCCACCTTCAAAATCCTATGGAATCCTGGGGTTTGCAGTTTAGGGAGGGGCATTTAGAGAGGGCTCTCAGCCGGAGAGCTCTTGGGCCTCAGTAAACTACAAACCCCAGAATTCCACAGGATGTTGAAAGTAGAATAATAGTGCTATAACAGTGTAGTGCGGAAAGGCCCTATGCAACGATGACTGGCATAACTTTGCAATATACGAGTGCAATGCAAGATCTCACCCAACTGGTAAGTCAACATCTACGCAAATTCCGTTGATACAATTGGCCTGCTCCAGTTGGATCTACCAGTAGGATTCAGACCCTGATTCAAGACATTATAGAACTAAGTTCTACCATCTGGTTTTGGACACCTTCGGCGGGAGGGAGTATTGCTCAGAACATTCGTTCACATGTAGTATTCAGTGCTGTTGATTTTGTTGCATTCTGCTCACATTCAGCAAAGGTCCAGGAGAGTTTGCTTCTAGAGAGCCTCAATGCTGCCAACCCCCCTGGAGGCAAGAAACAAAAACTAATGCCTGACAGAAACCACAAACTTTGGATTTTTAAAAAAGTATGACGTCATTAAATGTTTCTGTTACATCGTTACCTGTCATTTGCTCCTTATATGTGAGAGCCAGGGTGATGTTGTGAGTCCTAATGTAGGACCAGAGCTCCAGGAGGTCCCCACTCCACCACAAAGACCCACGAAGTGACCGTGAATAAGTCTCATTCTGATCACCTTAGAGGAGGGCAGAGGCATATCTTCTTTGAACAAATCTTTCCAACGAAATTCCTACAGTAGGGTCACCATAAGTCAGAGGCACCATGAAGGCAACTCAAACAACAATAACAATAACCACAACAGGTTGCTCCTTAGGCAAGGCTTCTAAGGGCTATGAAGCAAAACCTAAAACAGTTTTGCTGGGGATAATGATGCTTTTTATCTTGTCGTTAGTCACTTTTAACCAAAGTTGAAGACCAATTTTTGAAATAATAGCTAGAATCATGCATGGGAGTTATGTTTTTGTAAGTGGACTAATGTATGCTGGAATTAGAATTGGTCGGTTTCATTAACACCTGTATCCAATGAGAAGATGCTGTTACATTACCATGTAGCAGAGCCAGCAAAGTGTCCTACGCACAGTGCACATTGTGATGCGACTCCAATGCACATTGGGCACTCTTGCCAGTGTCCCAATATGTATCTTCACAATCCACTAACAGGATTTAATAGTGCTTCTGCTACTTAGTTGAGTATACATAAAGGTACATTAAGTAAAAGGTGATACAGGATTCCAGAGAAAAATCAATAACCAATGCCAAAAAAAGGGATCCAAAATTCCACCCAAATGAACCCTATCCAAAATCCAAACATTTCAGAACCTAAAAATAAACATCAGACATTACACTTTTAATATTCCACAAACCTAAAATACTGCCCAAAATTGCAAATCTTTCCAGTTTTAACTAAATTCAGAATAGCATTCACACACTTGAACCCTATGGTTGGCCTCCTCTTAGGGACTTAACACACGTGCAAGTTCCCCTCCGGAAGCAGTTGCACACTTGGGTCCAATACAGAAGTCTGTTTTCAGTTGCAAGCTGAAAGTTACAGAGATGGTATCCCTGCACACGTGGTGCTATTGCACATTGTATCTAACAGATATGTATTGAAGCATGCAGCTGTTCATTGCCTGTTGCGATTGTGCATTTCACATTTGTTTGCATTTGTTGCAGTTCGCTAATGCACAAGTCTCACAGAATCTCACCAGAATCTCTGCCTGCATTGCTCTACCAGGAGCAAATAATAAAATGCCCTCCAACAAAGGTGTTGTTCACCCTCAAAACACACACAGTCACCTCACCCAACCTGGCAGAGGCAGCTGGGGGTTCCAATGTCAGTGGAGCAATGAATTCATTCTGAGTTTTAGCCTAGACTTTAAAGACTTTATCCAAGGTACTGAATTCTATGCTGAAATAGGTTTAGCATCCTTAAGGCTCCATTAAAGTTTAGACTAAAACAAAGTGGATTCACTACGGCACTGACACAGTACTACTGTTACTTTTTCCCAGTGGTCTCCCTCCCCAGATACTTACATATCTACCTTCCTTCCTGATTCTCCTCTTTCAATTTGTTTTTTTTTAATAAATATTTTTATTAGATTTTATTTAAAAAGTGGGGGAGGGGAAAAAATTACATTCCAGAGTTACATATTCCACATTTTCCATGTTTTCCCCCTCAATACAATATCTTCCTATTATATACAACTAATATCTACCTATTTTCCCCCGAAATGCTCTAGTGCATAATACATGATAGACAATACATAAGTAACACTCAATCAAAATTGCTTCATAATTTACTTGACTGGAATGAAGTACCCACCCACCCCAACCAAAAAAAAGGGGGGGAAACCTTCCCCCCGGGCCAGAAACAGCTTGTTACATTAATTGGGGGGGGGGAAGAAAAACAAAAATTTTCTCCCCAACCTATTTGATTCCCACCTCCAATCGTATCCTTAACATAAACCTTGGTTGTATTCCTCATTTCTTTTGTTAAGAAAAGGAAAAACCTTATCCATATAGTTCGTAAATATCTCTCTCCACATAAATATACCGAGAGCCCTTTCATTCTAATGCAAGTACAAGATTGCAAATACACAATACACAATAACAACTTCCTTTATAGATTATCTTTAACATACTTAAATAGAGGGTGCCAGGCTTCATAGAATTGCTTAGTAGTTTTGTATTGAAGCATAAAGGTAAGTTTATCCAATTCTGCTATCTCCAGAAGTTTATTCCACCATTCCTCCTCATGAGGGATAGTTTTCTTTTGCCAATGTCTAGCCAAACTCTTTCAATTTGTTATCTTGGTGGCAGACATGTTGTGAAACAAAGCACCATCCAAGGAGGTACTGCTCACTGATATAGCAGTACTCTACTTTGCAGTGAATGCACCATCGCAGGAAAAATAAGGAGGAAATTAGGGGAAAGAAAGATAAGGAAGAGAACCAGCATGGATTATGTATGCCAGGAGACCAGGGTTTGAATCCCTACTAACCTAGGGCAAGTCACAATCTCTCAGCCTCAGAGGAAAACAATGGCAAACCTTGGCTGGCACCCTGCTAATGCATTATGATGATGTTAAGTCAGACTTACATCATCGCAACTCACTTTTACAGTCATTGTGTAGGTTGGAATTCTTTTCCTACCACACAACAACCCAAATTCCTCCCTCCCTCCACCTTATAAGCAACACAGCAGACATACAGACACACACGCACAGACAACACCACCATTTCTATATTGTCTGAGATGGGTAGGTATGTCCAGCTATTTTCTTGGAGCTGGACAAGCTGCAAGGACATCATCTGCAGCAAGCTCAGAAGGACACCTGGAGGCCTTTTCAATGCCTGCCACAGCACTACCTGCTATAGGAAAATAGCTAAACACATTCTTGTTCATCTCATTGCTCCCTTTCAACATGGAAATGACTATGCTGTGTGTGTACATTGCTTATAAGTTGAGTTTTTGAGAGGTAGGATTGAGAGATGGAGGTACGGAGGCATAGCTATATGAACACACCATCCAACTTTCCTAATTTGTCAGGGATACTCCCTGTTAACCTTCTGCCCTCCCACATTCTCAGCTGCTCTCAAAATGTCCCAGTTTCTCTCTCCTTGCACTTCCCTTCTTTGTCCTCTTTGTACTTCAGTTGCTGCAAACTGAGTTCAAAATGCAAAAGTAGTTCATACTCAACTGATCATGTCTTCCTGCATAGCAGGGGGTTGGACTCAATGGCCCTTGTGGTTTCTTCCAACTCTACAATTCTATGAGCAGGAGGGAGAGGAGAAAAGGGGGCAGAATCTTGCTGTTCCTTTTGGGCTTAAGCAAAAGCAAGCTGCTGCGTCCTCTCCTCACATTCTGCCTCATTAATAACTTTTACCATCTTAACCACACTCTGATGTTGCTTGGCCCCCCATGTCCCAGTTTCCATCTGTGAAATGTTGGAAGGTATGCACAAAATGTGTCCCTCAATGCAAGATCTTGGCCTTTCCCTGAATAAATCTTGCCAAGATAACTTTAGGATTGTTGTTGTTGTCGTGTGCCTACAAGTCATTATAAACTTACAGTGACCCTAAGATGAACTTATCACAGAGTTTTCTTGGGCTGAGAGTGTGTGATACACCAAAAGTGGGTTTTCATGGCTGAGGGGGGGATCGAACTCTGGTCTCCAAGGTTGCAGTCAAATGCTCAGACCACTTCCCCTTAAATAGGAGTTGACTTAAAGGCACATAATAATAGGAAAGGGGAGGCCAGTGTCAGCTTTTCCAGATTCTCTGGGACGCGAGGGCAATTCCATCATTAGGCCAAGAATGGACACTGGACCTATGGTCTTTTAAAAAAAGCAAAAGCAAGTTATAGAGAGACATTGAGGCCATTTCCACACTACACTGTTATAGTGCTGTTATTCCACTTTCGACACCCAGTGAAATTCTGGGGTTTGTAGTTTCCTAAAGCCAAAGAGCTCTCTGGCTGAGAATTCTAGAGGCCCCTCCCTAAATTGCAAAGAAAACATTTTTTTTCTGTAAGCTTGTAGTACACTTCCTTGAAGTCAATGGGAATCCTTCTCTTTAGGGTAGAAAATTTACTTTTATGTTCTACAGTTCCCACTGGTCACACTTGGGAGTTGTAGAGTATTAATGTATTACTGTTGTTCGCCGCCTCGATCCATGGGGAGAGGAGGGATAGAAATAAATTATTATCATCATCATCATCATCATCATCATCATCATCATCATCATGATCAAACTGCAAACCCCAGGATTCCATCGGAGGTTGAAAATGGAATAATAGCACTATAACAGTGTAGTGTGGAAATGGCCTGAGAGAGACTAACAAGAATGAGACAAAGACCGAAGGCCAATCTGTATGCGTTCTGCTCCCTTCTCTCTTTGCAGTCTAAGCAAGATCAGACTGGATGAATTAGGGATGGCTATTCTGTTGTTTGTCAAAATATTGTGACCCACAGACAGCCAACAGCATCGGGCAACCTTGGCCCTGACACAACTGCCTCCGTTCCACCATTCCTGTGTGCGTTTTGGAGATAACAGGCAGGTTTACCAAGTAGTATTTAAAAACAAGCAACAGGTAAGTAAACTCGGAGAACCCCACCTTTGTTAAGCCAAGGGCAAAATGCCCAATGGCCTGTTCTGGCAGGAACTGTGTTTTTCACCCACCTCAGCTTGTTTGTTTGGGCTTGGGTGGGAGCCAGGAAATTAAGTTGCACAGCGCCTGTGAATCAAAACCCAAGAGCTGAAAATAGCATCCGTGTCATTGAACATCGCCGGTAGATATTTTCATGGGCAAAGTTTTTGATGGTCTATCGAAATCACACCGGCACATGCTCAAAAGCCCCAAACATGGAGTGTTTTTCTTTTCAGTAGTCAACTTGAGTGACTACCAAAATCGCAGGCTTTCTGCTGTCTGGGGTTCAAAATGGACAGCGTCTGTGCCACACAGTGGCCAGCGCACATCAAGCTGGATGAGACACTGAAATATTACCAGAGGATTTGATTGCAATAAATATTCAATTGTCTGCAGTTGTGGAAACATCTCTTTTCCAATATTGTGCAATTTTTCTGTCATTTAACCAACCTTACTTTTAAAAATCAAGCTGTAAATGTGATGATGTCAGAATCATAGAATCATAGAGCTGGAAGAGACCCCAAGGGCCACCCCGTCCAACCCCATTCTGCCATGCAAGAAAACACAAACAAAGCTTTCCCAACAGATGGCCATCCAGTTCTGTTTAAAAACCTCCGGAAAAGATGACTCCTTCACGTTCACAGTGTATTCCACTGTCAAACAGCTCTTAGTGTCAGGAATTTCTTCCTAATGTTTAGGTCAGAGATCTCCAGACTTTGCACGTTGGTGACATACTTTTTAGACATGCATCATTTTGTGACACAATAATTCAGTTTTACTAGCAAACCAGAGGTTAAACTAACCCCTTATAAGATATACAGACACATACACGAATTGTAATAACAAAATGTATGGGGACACAACATAGCTCATGAAAACCTTTCGTATATTTTTAAAAATATATGATTTATAAATAATAACATACATTTCCAAGATTGTAGGTGACACACCTACACACTTCAGGCAACACACTAATGTGTCGCGGCACACTGTTTGGAAAGGTTTAGGTGGAATCTCTCTTCTTGTCGTTTGAAGCCATTGCTCTGTGCCCTAATCTCTGGAGCAGCAGAAAACAAGCTTGCTCCATCTCCATATGACATGCAATCAAATATTTAAACGTGGCTATTATGTTGCCTCTTAACCTTCTCTTTTCCAGGCTAAACATACACAGCTCCTTAAGCCAGTCCTCATAGGACTTCATTGTTTCCAGGTCTTCTACCATTTTGGTTGCCCTCCTCTTGTCAACCTCCTTCCTGAACTGTGGTGCCCAGAACTGGACACATCATTCCAGGTGAGGTCTTACCAAAGCAGAATAGAGAAGTGCTGTCACTCCCCTTGACTGATGAAGCCATGAATCAGATGGGGAAATGAGAGATAGAGGGGAGGCGGTGTTTTCGGCATCACATGGTTCCTATGATCTTGCCTGGGCATATTAAGAAGACGCAAGCAGTTGTTCTTTTCCCACAGCATAAATGCTGTCCATAAAAAGGCTCCTCTTTTCTGTGGCTTGAATCTCCAAAGGCATGGCTGTCTGTACCACTGGGGAAAGGGAAGCGGTTGCCTCAGGCAGCAGATACTGGGAGGCGACGGAGGAGGAGGAGAATGCCACACAGCCAATCCTCCACTCACTGAGTTAGCCTGGTGCCCTAAATGTGGTGAAGGTTGCTGTCTCATTGGCTGGGGTTGAAGAAAGATCAACTGCTACACCAGTTGGGTTTTATATCTAGAAAAGCAGAGGCACCAGCTTGCCTCAGGCAGCACCATGGACTTAGAGAAGACTTTTTTTTGTCCTTAGTGAGAAACAGTGTCTTGACAGTCTGAGACCCCCCCCATTGAGAAAGTGGGTGAACCTAGAGAGATTTTTCTCACATTGGGTCTTTTTTGGAAGCATGAAAAATTCTTTTCTGAAACCCATACTTTGTCTGCAATGTGAATCTTTGTTCTTTGCACAGAAAACTATGTTTTGTATGACTGTTTCCTTCAGAAAGATGTTGAGGTTTTGCACAAAAACTGTTTTTTGCACAATTTTTTTCTTGCCAAAAAAAGACACACCCCTGCCCAAGTGCTAAACCTTATTGAAAAGCAGGCAAAGAAAACACTTATACATTCATCCAGCAGGTAGATGATTCTTGAAATTGTTTATTCTTGCATGCAGGAATGAGATAAGTAAAGATTTATTTCATGATTTGCACTGACCCTGGCAGGAGTATTCTGCATACAGGTAAATCAGGAAGGTGATGTGAATGTTTCTCTCGATGCAATGGACTAGTGAGGGATAAATCAATAGCTAACAGCTGAAGGCAGCAAAATCTACACCTTCGGTTCTTAACCACTAAGTGTACAGTGATTACAAAATATACAAAACTGGGGAGGCTCTTAACTTTTCTGGTCATAGCAAAGAGCTATCTACAACTCTGCCCAGCCCATAAGAAATACCTTTAAACTTATGAATGAAAATATATTTTTTTTTGCAATCCCCAGGTGCAATTGTCCTATGATGCTGTTTTAAATATTGAAAATCTAAAGGTGGCCTTAAATGATCCAGAGAAAGATCCAGGGGCTATTTTCATTGGTTTCCCTGCAAAGGATGGAAAGGTCACTATCCTTTGTTGGTGCTGGTGTTGTTTGCCTTCAAGCTGACTTCAGCTTATGGCAATCTTATGAATGAGAATTTCCAAAAACCCTAGCCATCAACGCCCTGCTCAGGACTTGCAAATTCAGGGCTGTTGATTCTTTGATGGAGTCCATCCACCTATAATGTGACCTTCCTCTTTTCTGAATGCCTTCCACTTTATCAAGCATTAGCATTTTTTTTTCAAATGAGCCATGCTGTCTCACAATATGTCCAGAGTATGACAGCCTCAGTTTAATCCCTAAAGCCTGGATAGGTCTGGTATCCAATGGGTAGTTGAAATGAAGCTGTCCATTCCATAGAAGCTAAGAGCCAATTGCTTGTATGAAGGCAGCTGTGTGTTGTGAGAGTTCAAGAAGAGTTTTTCATAAGGATCACCCTCAGATAGCAACCTCACCCTTTGGCATTGGTCGAGAAAGCTGGGTAACCCAACACCTCTCCTTGTCTTGGGTGGCCAAACGTATGAAGAGTTAATGCAGGATTCACCTGGAGAACTCTTGTTGAGAAGATCTGAGGAGTGGATCTCCAGATTACAAGTAATACATACTGCTATGGCTTCCTTGTTTGTGTATCTCTGTGTGTGTCCAAAGTGGCAGGGCTTACAGCTTCTCGTGAGATGGTAGTGCAAAGCCTGTCTTGTGAATGCTCCCAGATCACAGAGATCAATGTCCCCCCCCCAAAAAAAAAAAATCACTGCAAAATAGTTTGGTGGAACCAGTCTGGGGTGAACTGCCATCTAAGCAGGCTGTGAAAGGGATCATATGACTGTCCAACCAAAATCCATGAAGAAACGCCACTACTCTGAACTTCTGCAACAGGTTCACCATAAAACTTGGTGTGATGAAGCACTGAATCTAAGGATTGGTTTATATGAATGGTATGCACAAGGATCCATGGCCATTTGTTCAGGCCCTGATCCAAAGAAGGGACATTCACAAGGCAGGAGAGAACCACTCACATAGCAAGAGCTTCTCTTGTTCCTTCTTTGTAGACATTTCCTTTGCTGGAGAGACAAGCCACTGTTCCATTCATCAAAAGACTTAGCCTTTGACAATAGGGATGACCAAAACAGACCAACTAAGGGTCCTGCTTCACTTCATGGAAATAAGATGAAAGGGTAGACAATTTTTTCAGGTCTGACCCCTCACTTTTCCTTTTCTGCTACACAAGGCTCCGATCCATTCAGGTGACTGGAGTCCACACATCAGCCAGATCCCACAACTAACACTAAAGATGTAAGAAGATTTCATCCACAATTATGCCGGACTGATATTTTATAACCTTTCTATTTTATGGTTTACAGATGTGTACATAGGTGTACATTTCCTTTAATGAATCTTTGGGTATTTTATGTCTCGTTATCCTTTTTTTCTCCCCCTTTGTTTTTGAAATCTGCAAATGTATTTATTAGCTGAAGTGAGGTTTTCTTTCCAATTGCTTGACGAGAATTTCTGCTGGGTTGATTTATGTATACCTTTGCAAAACCAGAATGCATATTATCTTTTGTTGGTTTGTACCAAATACACAGACAAAGCTGCCTAAAGAGCTGCGTCGTTTTAGGCGTGTGGTGCTTTTCCTTTCTTCATCAGCCTTCAGGGACAGCCGTACTGCTGCAAAGTTTCCTTGACCCTGGTAGTGTCTGTGGCATCCAAAGCAAATCCAAATGTTTCTCAAAACCAGTATGGGTTAGTGGGGTAATAGTTGGACTAGTGCTCTGGAATACCAGGGTTCAAATCTCCATGTCACCAAGGGTGACTTTGGGCAAGTCACACTCTCTCAGCCTCAGAGGGAGGCAATGGTAAATTTCCTCGGATCAAATCCTGCCAAGAAAACCCTGTGATAGGGTCACCATAAGTCAGAGGTAACTTGAATGCACATCACAAAAGCAGCAACAACTAGAGGGGTTCTCACTCAGGTAAGACTTCAAAGGTCTAGCAAGGAAAGCCAAAAAGGGAAGGGGAAAGGGGGTCTTTACACAGCTCTCACCAAGCGCATGGGAAGGGGGGCTTTACACAACTCTCACCAAGCCCAATATTTTTGGATGTTCTTCAACATCCAAATGTCTCCGCATCTAGAAAACTAGCCTATCAAGGCTGTGCTACATCTTCAGCTGCCTTACTACATGCCAACTATTACAAGCTAGCTTATGTTATGATGTGCTGGCTTATTACATGCAGGGAGGGTTTTTTTAAAAAAAAAATTACGTATGTGAAGACTGAAAATGCGAACTTCCACTCAAATCACACCCATGTGTCAAAGCACATTTTTAACACTTCATTTCATGTAACCTGGGCTGGATTTTAATGTCATAGTGGTTCTCACAAAATAAAAGTAACGTAACCATGCAGTCCCTTTACTTGAGCTGCCCACCCTTAGCAGAGCTTGGAGAAGTTACTTTGGGGGACTGTAACTCCCATAAAACCTCAGACATCAGGGCCTCTGGCAGAATAGTGTGGGTAGCTACAGGGAGGTAGGAAATGAGGGCAAGGCCCCCAAATAAGAATTCTGTACCCCCCAAAATGAAAATTTCCTTCACTCCCTGAATTTCTAGCAATGCAATCTCTTTAAACACCACTTGAGCATTTAGAAATAGAGTTTAGGCATCCAAAGAAAAATGTACAGGCAACATCAGCAAGGGAATACCAACACAGGAAACAGAAGACTACTAGGTGTGAATGCTTTTCAGCATCTCCACCGTTTGCAATCTCAGAAATTTGGGAGTGAAGGAAGATTTCTTATGGAAGGTCTGAATTCTTATTTGGAGGGGAAATGTTTCCATTCTGTCCCAGCTCCCATAGCTATACCCCTGCTCCAGCATTGTTAAGGCACCTGGACAGTGATACAGTTAGGTAATTTGGATTCAATAACCTTGTACAAACATGTATGTGCACACCACACACTTTTGGATACAAATGCATATTACTCACTGACTTGCAAATCAGATATGCCATATCTTCTGTTTTGGGAAGACTACTGTAGTAAGTGGAACTAGGGATGTAAAATTTCTGGAAATCTTGAAGTCATGGAGAAAAATTGGGGGGGGTCTGGGTTTTTTTTCCCAGAAAAAAAAAATTCCAAAAATTTTATTACAGCAAACAGCCAGCAAGTCAGCAAAAATGCAACACTAGCACTTTTTACAGATTGACAGTCACTCTGTTACTTTAGGAACATAAAATATGACTATGTACAATTTGATTTGGCATAAAATTATCACAGTTGATATATTATAAATACAGTGCATTCAAACAATTATTACAAATGCATTTTTTTTAAAAGAGTGACAATCCCCTGAATTGTATGGAACCTCTTTGATTTTGCTACTTTATGTGGAGCAGGCAAAAAAAAAAAAAAACACAGAAGAAACCATCAACAATAGTAACAAAGAAAATTATTTATATTTCCTTTCCAAAGTATCAAATAGACATAAAGCACCCATTCCCATAAAAATAATTGAGGGGAGGGAGTGTGCAGAAGGGAGGAGGGAGGGACTAAGATTCGATGAATAGGAATGAAATTTAATCAGATTCATTTTCTGAGCTATACTTATCAGTATTAATTTCAGTCATAGTTTTTAGAAATGGTTTGGAGAATATATGAACACCTTGTCTTAAAGATTTTATTCATCATGCTAAAATAAAACATTCCATAATCGATTTTTTTTTCAATTTTTCCAATTTTTTGGTAAAAAGCAAAAAAAGGCTTCAGGGGAGAAAAGGGAAAAAACCCAGGGTTTTTTTCTGAATTTTCCCAGTTTTTTTCCAGGCCTTCACATCTCTTAGTGCAGTGGTTCTCAACCTTCCTAATGCCGCGACCCTTTAATACAGTTCCTCATGTTGTGGTGACCCCCAACCATAAAATTATTTATTTATTATTTACAACGCCTCCCTCCCCCAGCAAAGACCACCTCGCCGGCCAGGAACGGGGGGGGGCGGGCAGGGAAGGAAAGAGGAGTCACGTGTCTTCCCCAGGAAAAAACTCCGAGAATTCCCCTGGGTTCTGCTTCTGCTTTGCTCTCATTTCCACTGGGGAGGGCAGTGTGGGAAAAGTTTCCAGAGTGTAAACCCTGGCGGGGGGGGGAGGAATCCCAGCACCTTTGTCTTTTGCGCCGGGTACAGCTCGCCCCCCGGAAAAGCGCCACCTTGCAGCCCCCCCGGGCCCCTTCCGTAGTGCCCCCCTCTGTGGTGAGTGGGGCAGGGGCCGTGGCGAGGAGGGGGCCTGCCCCCCATGCTGCCACCACCACCCCAAGCTGGCCCGTCAGACAGGAGGTTCTCCCGATAGCGGAGAAGGGGAGCGATTTCAGTCCCTTCCAAATAGGGGGCAGGAGGACGCAAGCGTGTGGCTCGCACTTGCGCACCACCACTCCTGCTGTGGCGACACTGTGGCTGCACGCGCTCCCGCCAAAGGGTGCAGGAGGATGTGAGCACGTGGCTCGCGCTTGCGCACCACCACCGAGGAGGGAATGGAGCCTATTTTCCGATGGTCTTAGGTGACCCCTCTGAAAGGGTTCATTTGACCCCCCCAAAGGGGTCGCGACCCGCAGGTTGAGAACTGCTGTCTTAGTGGAACCCGGGAAAGTACACCCCAAAGTCCTCTTCTGATGATGTGACTGTTCCTACCAGTTCAAGTGTTCCTCCAGCATTAGAATAATTTGTAGAGAGGGGGGGAATTGAGCAAGAGATGTCGGCCTGCAAGACTCACCGGCACCCAGGGAGAGCCACAAGTCTAATTAAGATAAAGCTGCTTGTTGCAGCATGAAATTCACCTCCTTGGCTATGCCTGCAGTACCACTGTCATGGCACATGGAAAGCCATAGATCTACCCTGTCGTGGCTGATATCAACAATGCGCTAAAGATCATTAGCCCCAAATGAGATGAAGTTCATGAAATCATTTGGACAGTGTTAAATTAAATGAGAGCCCCCTTTGAGCAGAAGAGTAAAAAAAAAAAGAACTGCTTCTCCTTTGCTGCTCTTGGAATTGGGACAACCCAATGACAGAGGAGTCCAGCAAAATTTCTATGCAACGTATTCCATCAATGTCACCGCCCGTAACACAGCAAACTTGGTGGGGGAGTTTTGTTTTTCCAACAGAGAGTTACATAAACAGCTTGCTGGTCATAAAGGATGGCTCTGAGTGCATTCGCCTTTGTTTCCATTTCAGCCTGTCCTGAAGAGCTGCAGGCTGGAGAACATTAAATCAATTCAAAAACAGCCAACCTTTGCAACAGAAGCCTAGTTCCCCAAAGGCACGTTATCTCAATACAGAATCCCTGGGGTCAGAAGCTGAATGCCAATATTAATCTGGTTGATTCCTATGGATGTTGGATTTGATGCACCTTTGACTAGAGGGTGGAAGTGGCTAATTATAAATAACTTTAGGTGACCCTCCACATTTCATAGATCTGATTATTTGCAAGTTTCTCCAACCCCTGGCCCCCACCTCAAGTGCTTCTTTTCTAGAGAAACCTTCCTTCTTGGAGGCTCCGATCAGGACACATAGTCCTTTAAAAACTGACCTCTGGTCCTCCTCCTTCTTCTCCAGCTGCTGCTTGGCCAGCAAAGGGCAACTCACAACCTGGTTTCTCAGTACCACAAACACTCTCCCAATACCCCTGCACACCCTCAAGGAAGGAGACGGGTGAGAGAAGAAGTATAGGGCAACCCACCTTCTTTCCCTCTCCTTTCTCTGACCCGGTGTGGACCTTGGGTGCCTGTCCTCCCCAGTGTGCTCAGAGCCATCCTTGGGGTGTACTTGCCCCTCCCAGAGACACACACATGTTTTGATATTTGTGTTTTTTCCACTTTTGTGGCAATCAGGCACCTGTTACCCTGATTTCTGGGGTCTCTTGGGGGACACCTCAATGTGCTCCATGTGATGGGGAATGGAAACTAGCCAGAGCACGAGCTATAGCAAGGTGAGAGGCAGGGTAACCTAGCAGGGTCTTTTACCCAGTTTTTACAGGGTCAGGCCAAGCCAAAAACCAAACAAAAATGTCCAATAAATGATTTTATTGAAGGAAAGTCTCACGCAGCAATGCAATCACTCACACACTCACTCAAGACCTATTAAGAAGCAAAAGAGAGGAAACTGCATAGGGGAATACTGAAGGGGTGTAGCTGGGGTGACACTCCACCTTTTGTCCTGAAGTCCTTGGTCCAGGAAAAACAGCGGAGAAGTGGGGCTCAGCACAGAGAGGGCTGAGGGGATCACTCAACGGATGGAACAACGGTCTGCTGGGATGATCGGAGGTGATCCAAAGAACTGCTCAAAAACTGGGACTATTCGTAGGGGAAAAAGTACCTGGAGGACTAATCCTTTCCCAGGGAGAACAATGGGTGTTGGAGCGATAGCGAAGATCCACCATGGCAATTTCCTTTGTGTGATGGGATTGCAAGGTGTTGCCAAAGTCTCAGGATCTTCGGCTGTGTTTTGTGGTGTGACTTCTGGTCCTCGTCTGATGGGATATTTGCTCAACTTGGGGCAGACACGCTAATCCCCTCAAGTCGGCTTCTCAGGGGCTGAGGACCCTTTGTTTATTGTGGGTTTGCACATCTTGAGGTCTCCTGGGGCAATGTGAATGAGGATTTTACTGGACTGACCTGGTTTTCGATCTTTGACCATTGCTGCCTACATGCCCATCTGGTGACCTCTCAGGCACATCGAATCATATTTTAATATCAAAATTGTAGACCCCAGGATAGGGTTTTTCCAGTGGGGTAACACACCCCTAATCCTAACAAATGTGAAGGGCCAACTGTAGTTGCTTTCAGAGCTTGTGGGTATTGTCTCTTTGGCCACTATTGCCAAAATAGCAATACTGCGATGGCAGCCAAGGGAGCACAGGAACAGGCTATTGCATCCCTGCATCCCCCTGGGCAGAAGGGTGCAAGGGAGTGAAGATCTTTCCCCTGTTCCCCAAAAGCCCAGGGAACAGGAGGGGGAGAATAGGGGCCCAAGCAGGCACCTCGTGAATAATCAAATTCATGAAACTGAAACCCATGAATGAGGGGGGAGGACTGTACAATCAATTTCAATATTTAAAGTATTTCACTTAAAAATGAAGGTGATATGTCGCCTGGCTTCAAAGAAGAGCTTATGTCCTTCACAGTTTAAAAAAAGAAAAAGTAACTAGTTCTGAGAAATTGAAAGGTAAAGAATTACTTTTTAAAAGATGGTAACTGGGTGACCTTGAGCACATCGCACACTCTCAGTCCCAAAAAACTCTGCAATAGAGTTGTCTCAGGGTGGTCGTTAAGTCGGAAATGACTTGGAGGCACACAACAACAACAATTACAATAGCAACTAATCTGGACGTGTGTTTTGAACTCTAACAGAAACTAGTTCCTTTTTATCATAACTTCTCAAACTCTGAGGTTTTTTTTATGGTTCTTCGCAAGAATAAATTTGAAAAGGCTTGTTTGGGAGCAAATACCTCCACAATTGCCAGGTTTCCTTTCCATAAATAGGGCAAAATATATGTTAACAGGAAGCGCACAACTCCTGTCAACAACATCATCCTGTACGGAGTTCTCTCCCTCCGTGGTGTGCAGTAACAGCTATTTTAAGGGACACCCAGCCCATTTCTGCACTACACTCTTATAGCATGATTATTCCACTTTCAACATCCTACGGAATCCTGGAGTTTGCAGTTTCAGGAGGGGCCACCGGCCCCCCGAAACTGCAAATCCCAGGATTGCATAGGATGTTGAAAGTGGAATAATCACGCTATAAGAATGTAGTGCAGAAATGGCCCATATTTTCTCAGAATCAAAGAGTTGGAAGGGATCCCAGGGATTGTCCGATCCAACCCACTGCCATGCAGGAACATGTAATTACATCACCTGGGAAATGTGACCATCCAGCATCTGCTGAAAAACTGCCAGCGAAGGAAGACCTTCTGATATACAGTCAGCCTTCCACATTACCTTGGGTTAGGGGAGCAGAAACCCTGCAAAAGTGTGGGGGGGAAACAAATATCAAAATGTGCGTGTGCATCTGTCGGAAGGGGGCCAAGGCATCGTGGCGAGACCTGACACCCAGTATCTAAAACAGGTCAAGGAAAGGAGAAGTGGGGTGGTTTGGCATGGTAGACCTATACTTCCTCTCTCCTGGCCATCTCCTTCCTTGGGTGTGCGGACGCACCAGGAGAGAGTCTGCGGTGCAGAGAAATGAAACTGTAAGCTCCCCTTAGCTGGCCAGGCAGTGGTTGGTGGAGGAGCCTTATTGTTGGATTGTGAGTCTTCCAAAGACGTGGTCTCATTGTATTTTACACGAACATTATTGATCCATCCAAGCTCTATTAAATCCCAAAAAGGGAATTCTACAATCATGAAAAGCCATCTTTAAATCAGTGCAAAGTAGGGATCGGCCAGCTGAATCCTCAAATCCTCAGCAAGGATTCGAAATTTGCAAATCCGAATCCCTGTGCAAAAATAGGCGAACCAAATCTTTCAAATCCATCAACAAAACATGTGGATTTTTTCAAAGTTGTTTAAAAAAAGTTTATTAAAAGTTTTTAAAAAATTAAGAAGTTGCTTTTTAAACCATTTTTCAAAAAAGGATTCGAAAGATTCAAGATTTGTGGATTCCCAGAACCTTCCAAGGATTCTCAGATTGAGAAAATTCTGAATTGGTGTAAAGTAGTCAATAGTGTAATAGTGTAAAGGGTCAATAGTGTGCTCCAGTTTCATCTCTGTCAAACAAAGTAGCTTCTATGCACAATTCTTCCATTCATTCTACATGCTTATGCACAAGATGGCAGCATTTCACCACTTTTGAATCTAAATTGGTGTGTACGTCCCTTCAAGTCACCTGTCCTTTTAAGGCGACCCCATGAATTTCATAGGGTTTTCTCAGTCAAGGAATACTCATAGGTGGTTTTGCCAGTTCCTTCCTCTGAAATAGAGCCTACAGCACCTGGTATCCACTGGCAGTCTCCCATTCGAGTAATAACCGGACCTGACCCTGCTTAGTTTCCAAGATCAAACAAAATTTGGCACCTTTAGGGTATTAGGCTCTCAGTTTAAACTTAGATTGCTAAAGGGTAGACATATCGTCTGGTAGATAAGCTGAGTTCCTTAAAAGACTTAACCAATTTTATTATGACATGAACTTTTATGGATAGCAACTTACTTTCCAAGCTTACACTAGGAAAAGTTGTCTTTGATTGATCTAAATTGGTTAGTTTGTTATAAGATTTTAGTAAGGGGTGCTTTGATGGTGTGAGCTGGAGGGAGGGCCCAGAGGGGCAAGGAGCGAGAGCCCCCTGCTCCACCGCCTCCCACCAACTGTCCTCTTGTTCTTAATAGTTAAGGTGTTTTAGGGGGTTTTAAATGGGTTGGTGGGTGGGAAGGATGGGTTATGTTTTAATTGCTTTTAATGTATTTGTTGCACTGTTATAGTACTGCCTTGATCCGTCGGGAGAGGCGGGATATTATCATTATCATTATTATTATTATCATCATCATCATCATCATCATGATCATCATCATCATCATCATTGCATGGCAGAATGGGTTTGGACTGTATGGTCCATATGGTCTCTTCTAGCTTGATGATTCTACGATTCAATCACTATAAAACAGGTTTAACTGAGGAGCCATTTCATTGGGGATCAGAATTATCATTTGTGGGTTAATGCCATCATTAACCATTGTGACACCCTTGGACTGCCTCTCCTTGCCTCGACGTATGGCTTTCTCTCACCAGATGAGAGTAACCCAGGGCCTTTCTACACTACACTGTTATAAGTGCTATTATTCCACTTTCAACATCCTATGGAACCCTGAGGTTTGCAGTTTCCCTTCCTGTAACTGAAAACCCCAGGATTCTATAGGATGTTGAAAGTGGAATCATAGCCCTATAAAAGTCTAGTGCAGAAATGACCCCAGATAGGTTTCAAACTCTTACCTCATAACCCATAGCTGCCCAAGCTTGCTTTGAGGGTGTTCCTGCATGGCAGGGGGTCAGACTGGATGGCCCCTGTGGTCTCTTCCAACTCTACATTTCTATGATTCCATGATCCTATGTTTCTATAAATCTATGCTAATATATGAGACTGTCAAATCTAACCCATCTGTCTGATCTAATATAAACTAATAAATCAATTAGGCCTAAAACCAATTTGTTACTTGCAACTAGGTTCATTCATCAGTGAAATTTACATACCATTTGATTTGCCAAATTTCCATTCATTCAGTGTCTCTGTTATAGCTGGCAATAACAAATAGATTTAAGGTACTATTTTATCTGATCTGATCTAATCCAATCTAATCTGGCTTCCCTCTGGTTTGAATTAGGAACGTCAGGGGATCAACCCAAGAAACTTCTGCACATAAAGTAGGCGCTCTACTTTGGCTGCGTATTCCTCCCAAATCTTTCCATGCAGCAGATTATAACATAAATAAAAATAAGTACAGTACTTGTTCTTATGTAATCCCTACTACATAACCTCCAACGGCTCAGAAGAAAAGTGGGGCACCTGTGGCCAAGCAACATCAGATAGTGGCCAAGAAGGCAAAAGTTATTAACAAGGAAGATCATGCAAGCTTGGAGAGGCTGCAGGAGCAATTTGCTGTTGCCTGAGTTTACAGGGAAGGGAAAGATTCTTCCCCCTCCTGTTCTTTCCAGTAACTGAGTAGAGCTTTGCTTCCTTTGTGCAGCAATTGAAGTGCACCAGAAGAAAAAGGAAAGTGAGGGAAGGAGAGAGAAACTGAGACCATTCCCACGCTACACTGTTAAAGTGCTATTATTCCACTTTCAACCTCCTGTGGCATTCCGGGGTTTGTAGTTTACTGAGCCCAAATTGCTCTGGGGCTGAGAACTCTCAATGCCAACCCCTAAACTGTAAACCTCAGGATTCCCTAGGATGTTGGAAGTGGAATAGTAGCACTATAACTGTGTGGTGGAGAAATGGCCTGAGACATTTTAAATACAGCTGAAAAAGTGGGGCCACAGAGGATTAATTGGAACTGGCCCTGCCAAACTGGGACAGTTGGAGGCTGTGATATTAAGATGTGCTACAACTTTGGAATTTTCCTTCTGTGACAAATGAAGGTTGTGTAATTGCTAAGCATAGGAGGAGAGGCCTGTTCAGGGGCAGCTCTAATTGCAGAGCTGAATGTGCCAGCTAGCCTTGGGCTGGGAATTCTTTTGCAATGCAATTCTCGGCTGCATCAATAGGAGTATGGTGTCTAGATCAAGGGAGGTACTGGTACCACTCTACTCTGCTTTGGTTAGACCTCATCTGGAATACTGTGTCCAGTTCTGGGCACCCCAATTCAAGAAGGATATTGACAAACTGGAGCAAGTACAGAGGAGGGTGACCAAAATGGTGAGGGGCCTGGAAGCCATGAAGCCCTATGAGGATAGACTTAGAGAGCTGGGTATGTTTAGTCTGCAGAAGAGAAGGTTAAGAGGGGACATGATAGCCATGTTTAAATATTTGAAGGGATGCCACGTAGAGGAAGGAGAGGGCTTGTTTTCTGCTGCTCCAGAGACCAGGACAAGGAGCAGTGGATTCAAGTTGCAGGAAAGGAGATTCCACCTGAACCTCAGGAAGAACTGCCTGACGGTCAGGGCTGTCTGGCAGTGGAATATGTTGCCTCGAAGTGTAGTGGAATCTCCTTCCTTGGAGGTTTTTAAGCAGAGGCTGGATGGCCATCTGTCGGGAGTGCTTTGAGGATGTTCCCGCATGGCAGGGGGTTGGACTGGATGGCCCCTGGGGTCTCTTCCAACTCTACATTTCTATGATTCTATGATTTACCCCTGTCTCCCAGATCAAGTCAAGACTGGACAACTTTACCAAGTTGTTCTAAGGATGATTGAGATTCTGTTGAGTTAGAGTGGGCATTTTGCTTGGGTCAAATTTGCTTTGCCCCTTGGGTCTGGAGGTTTTTTAAAACAGAGGCTGGATGGTCATCTGCAAGAAGTGCTTTGCTTGTGTCTTCCCCCATGGCGGAATGGGGTTGGACTGCATGTAATAGTGCGTCGTTCCAGCGGGATCCCAACATTTCCATTGCCTGGATGGGATTGGGGCCTGAGTTCTCCTCACTGCACTCAGTCGGCTGCCAGAAGATGGGTAGCATCAAGCACACGCTTCTTCCTTCCACAGTACAGCGTCAATGGCAAGCCCCTTTCCCTGCCTCTTCTTGCACTGTGCTGTGGATGGAAGCTCTATCAAGCGCTTTGGCTTGTACCCCATGCCCAAAGCTGACGGGATCATGGCGGGAAAGGGGACCTTTATTGAATTTTTTCCACTAATGAAAAAGGGCGCAACAGGAACAGATGGGGATGTGACAGCAGCAGGACTGCAACGACGTCATGCAATGGCTCACATCCCAAACCGGGAGCAATGCGTAGTCTCTTCCAACGCTATGTTTCTGTGGTTATGCCTGTGGAATTCTGTCTGTTCAACCAGATACTGTTTACCTCTTTTTCAACGGCCAAAAGAAAACCTACAGCAAAATATGTAGGGAAACTCAGATAAGGGTATGGCATCAACAGGATTCTAGGCCCTAAGACCGTTTCTGCATTTCAAAAAGTTTTCACACTGTTAAACAGCAAAGAAGGGTTTTGGAGTCTATTTAAAACAGGAGTGGACAGAGTTCAGCCTGTGGGGCACATGTGGCCTCTGGAATCTACTTTTGGGGGCTTGACAAGTCCCCAGTCCCCTCAATTTAAGAAAAATTGGCAATTTTTGCTGGAAAAGTGCACCAAAAATCCCCAAAATGCACGAAAAGCCCTCCCACACATCCCCCAGAGATTCGGAACCCTCCCAAATGTCTCCAGGGACTCCAGAGGCAAAGGAAGTTATTGAGCCTTGCTGGAAGAGATGTGACTCACATGGAATAAGGGTGGAATTAGCACCTGCCCCATGCCCATGACGTTGCCCACCTGGGATTTAAAAGGGGAATTGTGGCTCCCAGGGGCTTCCAGGAGGAGCAATACAACTTTTTTCATTGCCTGAACAAGCACAGCCCACACAGACACTGTGGATCAGGGGCCACAGAAACAGACTTCTTGGGGGCCGTGAGCCATTCCCAGGCTACGTTTTGCTCACCCCAATGCAAAGTTCTTGGACCAGTTCAGGACATAGTACAGCATCATCTCGCTCAGATATAGGTGATAAATCCTACACCCCTCTAGAGCCATCTCTTGAGATCATAGGTTTATTTCAAGCCTCTGCGCCCCCTGCCCTGCTCCTCAGTCTGCAAAAACATCTAAATTTACACGTCTGCCTGTAAACAATTGCTAAATTTAGCCCAGTGGGAGAAATCTGAACCTTGAGTCGAAGGGCAGATTGTTCAGAGTGGTACAGTTAACCGAAGTGACATGGAGGATGGGGAGACAATTTAAAAATGTGGGGTTCCTACAGGACCTAAAATGACCGTGGAGCCAATCTGCAGGTCACATTTCCCTGACCACTGTTCAAGGCTGAAGGGCCACATGGTTCCCATCCTATATCCTAGAAAGGAATACTCAGAAATGGTTTTGCCAGTTTCCTTCTCTCACATACAGCCTGCAGCCCCTGGTATTCCTTGGAAGTCTCCCGTCCAAGTACTAACCAGGGCTGACCCTGCTTAGTTTCCAAAATCAGCCAGGATTTAGTGCCTTTAGGATATTTAGGCCTGCCGACGACAGCGATAGGGCCTTTCCGCACTACACTGTGATAGTGGTGTTATTCCACTTTCAGCAT